>CM046363.1:20787005-21460939 GCA_025413025.1 Ficus hispida | reverse complement strand
TTAATTATATAATTAGTGGAATATTTGTTACGGATGAAGAGGTATGAGAAAAATGGCAGCAGAGGGGGCAAAAAAAAAAAAGAAGGAAAAAACTTTTTTTTTTTTAAACACAACAAGGATCTCTTTATGGATGTGCTCTTCTTAAAAAGATTAACGAATCTTTGTTTCTTCTTTTGATGTCATGAAAAGGTTATTGGAGGGACCATGAATGAGAATGGATGCTTACTGGTTAAGGTCATCCATGTTGGATCAGAGACTGCACTTTCTCAGATTGTTCAGCTAGTGGAAGCTGCTCAACTTGCCAGAGCACCTGTCCAGAAACTAGCTGACCAGATATCACGAGTTTTTGTTCCGACAGTGAGTTCACGTTGCCCTGTTTGGCTCGTGCATGTCCATTTTCAAAATGGACTTAAAAAACTGTTTGGCAACACATTTTGAGCTCCTCTCTTCTATTAAAAAAGAAAACCCATCCCCTTTTATAGAGGAGATGACTTTTTAATTTACTATTTAAACATCGTTGCACAATCTTTTTACACATCCAAATGCCACCTCATTTTAAAAATGAAAAAACTCTCTCATTTCAAGCAAGAAAATTTTTCCATTTTGAAAATGAGTATGCAATTATTTTCCATGCTCAAGACCACATTTTTAAGTGAGTTTTCTGTGGATTGACATCTTTTTTGTTTGCAAATATTAGGTTGTTACTGCAGCATTTTTAACCTGGTTGGGCTGGTATATTCCTGGAAAGGTTGGTATTTATCCTAAGCATTGGATACCAAAGGATATGGACGGGTTTGAGCTTGCGCTGCAGTTTGGTATTTCAGTATTAGTTGTTGCTTGCCCATGTGCTCTGGGTTTAGCAACACCAACAGCAGTCATGGTTGCCTCTGGAAAAGGTGCTTCCCAAGGTGTCCTCATCAAGGGTGGAGATGCACTTGAGAAGGCGCACAAGGTAATGCCTATATTGTGCAGTGAACAACATTCGCTGTGTGATTCTGACATGGGCTTTAATAAAGCTAAACCATACGATAAGTCATGTTTCATTTGGCTGGATTTTTAATCATATACCCCTGCTGCAGGTCAAAACTATCGTCTTTGACAAGACTGGAACTCTAACTGTTGGGAAACCATCGGTAGTTAGTGCTGTACTATTTTCTAACTTTCCAATGGAGGAGGTATGTGATATGGCTACAGCTACAGAGGTGAGTGCTTAGTTTTTGAACTAGGAACTTTTATGTTTGAAAAGTAGTTGGATTAATAAATACAGAATCAGGTGGTGATCCTTTTTAACATAATTCTTCTCTCTAATGCAGTCGAATAGCGAGCACCCAATTGCAAAAGCTGTGGTGGAGCATGCGAAGAGGCTTCGCCAAAAGTTTGGGCTCAACACTGAGCATGTTGCTGATGTTAAAGAGTTTGAGGTGCATCCCGGAACAGGAGTGAGTGGGAAAGTAGGTCATAGAACAGTTTTGGTTGGGAACAAAAGACTTATGCATGCCTATGGTGTCCCTGTTGGTCCAAATGTTGAGGCGTATATTTCGGAAAATGAGCAACTGGCTCAGACATGTGTTTTGGTTGCCATTGATGGGGAGGTTGCTGGAGCTTTCTCTGTAACCGATCCTGTGAAACCTGAGGCAAAGCTTGTCGTATCCTTTCTCCGGTCGATGGGCATCTCCAGCATCATGGTTACTGGTGATAACTTGTCTACTGCGACTGCGGTCGCAAAGGAGGTTGGGATTGACACAGTCTTTGCTGAGACGGACCCAGGGGGAAAAGCTGATAAGATCAAAGAGTTACAGGTAAAGTAACTTTTCCGATCAAATGATATATATATATATATATATATATATTTTGTACCGCACACTATCCGTTGTCATAATTCTTCATCCACTGGTAGAAGGTGCTTTCTGTGGTAATTTAAAATTTTTATGTTGATTATTTCAGCTATTTTTGTAATAGATAGAATCATCTTAAATGTATCAAGTAGCGTTAGAAATAAAATACGACAATTAGCAATCTTGTAGTAAACAAGGAGGACAAACTTTTGAAATCAGTTAAAAAAGAGCTGTTCTTATTCTCTATGGGTTCTCCAGCTTAAAACATCGATTCCTATTTTATTTGACTTCGTGATGGATACAGATGAAAGGAATGAATGTGGCGATGGTGGGGGACGGAATAAATGACTCGCCGGCGTTAGTTGCAGCTGACGTTGGCATGGCAATTGGCGCTGGCACTGACATAGCTATAGAAGCAGCTGATATAGTTCTAATAAAGAGCAACTTGGAAGACGTCGTCACAGCCATAGACCTCTCCAGAAAGACCATGTCCAGGATTCGGCTCAACTACGTCTGGGCCCTTGGCTACAACATCCTTGGCATGCCAATAGCTGCGGGAATCTTATTCCCCTTTACCGGAATCCGACTGCCGCCTTGGCTTGCTGGCGCGTGCATGGCTGCTTCATCCCTTAGCGTGGTTTGTTCGTCTCTCTTGTTGCAGTCCTATAAGAAGCCTTTGCAAGTTGAGCATACTTGAGGGCCATTGACTACCCAATAACTTTGTGGAAAATCTATGCAGCTTGGCTACATTTTGTGGCATCCATCTCACATGCACTCGAGTATCAAAAAGTCGATAATTTGTGATTCTTCCCGGCCTAGCATTTAATGCAAGGCCGGGCTTTATTTCTTGCAGTTGCTCTCGAACTTCAGTTCTTGTCAACGTGTAGTGAGCAATGCCAAGTGAATGTATCATAAGGCTTCAATTAGCTAAACTATTTGTATGTAATTATGTCCATCTTTCTGTAGTCTGTTGGCATAATAATTTTAGTTCCTTGATAAACAACATGCCATTTTCACTACAATGAAAGTAAACGACAAATAGTTTTTTTTTTTTTTATATTTAAATTGAACGACAGGTAGTTTTAGGATCTCGTTTGTATTGAAACTCCCTAGCGCTTATCCTTGACTCACTTTTGCTGCAATTAGATTGAACGACATGTAACGTATTCATGGTGAAAGATTGGCGCTTTCTTCCGTCATTTCACGTCTTTGTTCGTTTACATTACTTACCACACACCGTGTCTACTGCAACTAGAGTAAAACGACTTGTAATTTAAAGTCGTTTATTGTCAAAGAATACAGCGTACCGTTGTTTTCTATAAATGGAAAGACATTTCTAGCAAAAAAGAAAAAAAAAAAAAAAGAGGAAAGACGTGTCGTTTGTTTCTGTTGTCGTTTATCATGAGATGCAATTTCAGCCCAATAAACTTAAGTGATCGAATGATTTTTTTGCGTTTTTCATGCCAAACAAACGAGATATTTGTTTCATGAACAAGAAACGACGTAAATTTTTTTGGGGGGGTAAGAAACTTGTTTTCATAGACAACCAGGAACCATAAAGGACGTCATACACAAATTTGCAGGTTAGTTAATCAACAAGTCGTTTCCATTTCATCTTTGTTGTTAAACGACAAGTGATTACTATTTACATCCAAAATTTTTATTTTTGACTACTTCTCCTCTAAATTTAAAAAGTATATAACAAAACACTAACTTAAATGATTATTAATTTTTATTTTTATTGTCATGTGGATCATGAATTAAAAATGTCAAAGATCTTTTAAGTTATTAAAAATTATTACTATTTATCGTCTTCCTATTTTTTGTAATTTATGTTATCATCTTAATATTGTTAGATTTTCTGAAAATCATATATATTCTGAAGAATCAAAATTTTAATGTTATAAAAACGATTCTAAACTTTGCTATTGAAATCGCAGAGGAAAACACATTATGGCCGAGATTTTCCATAGGAAGACCATCGTAATTTAGGAACTTATCTTGAAAAGTTATTTACTCCCTTCAACGAAAGAAAAAACTTATGCTGCCTTTCTTTTTTGTGCTTAAAAATTAGGAAAGCATGGATATGTCGGATCACACCGGACACTAATAATCCAAATTATATTTGTTATTTTCTTTTCTCGGATCACGCCGGTTACTAATAATCCAAATTATATTTATTATTTTCATTTGTTTCATTTTTTTGTTCATGTTATTTACTTAATATAGTTTTATTAAAACATTGTTGATTATTGGTATTCAAGTTTAATTCCAACTAAATTATATTTTTTTATCTCAAATTTTATTTTATTTTTTCTGAAAAATTAACAAAATTTATAATTAGTTTTTGAAAAATCAACTAACTCCAATTTAAAATTTTCATCTCAAACTAATTTATCAGAGACTATAGTTTTTTTTTAGAGTTACATGTGAAAATACATAATGTATGTTGTTATTACAATTTTTTTAAAAAATTTATTACAATATTTTTTTTGAAAGGACAATTATAGTAATATATAACTATATCATAAGAGTAAAGTATCCTAAAAATATTATTCAAAAATTTGATTAAGTTATTTTTATCTTTTGTAGTGATATCTTTCTTTCCTTTTTTTTTTTAAACTTTTTCTTAATTTATTATTTTTTCTATTCTTTTGATTTTTTTTCCCTTCAACTTTTTAATTTTTTTTAAAATTTTCTTAATTTATTATTTTCTTCTATTCTTTTTCTTTCAACTTTTTAATATTTTTTTAATAGATTTACTTTCTTAATCAATTTGGGTTTATAAAATTGTATTTTTTTTATTATTTTTTTTGTGATAGCTTAAGATAATGTGTCAAAAATATCATTTCATTGAAAATTTTAATTTTTATGTTTATAGATTAAATATTCAAGGTATATACATGTGAAATACACGATTCCAACTAGTTTATTATAATTTTTTGAGTAAAGAAATACTAAAAAGTTTTGTTTTTTGTTTTTTTTTTCCCCCCCTCTCTCTCTCACTCTCCAAACATACAAGAAGGAAGATGACTTCTTGATCCTACCAAAGAAAAAAACAAAAACAAAAAAAATAAAAAGGCGTACCTTGAGAGAGAGGTGGCTGAGACTCAGAAACGATCGCTTTCTTTCTCTATCCCAAACTGATCACAGACCATATTCTCTCCTTTTCTTGGCTGTTAAATCTTCATCTTCGATCGTTCAAGGTAAAGCTTTAAGAACTTCTGTTCTCGGTTTTTCTTTCTATTTTTGGAATATATTGGCTCATAACTGTTCCAACTATTTCCTTTCTCAACTTTCTAGGAACTTCAGGCATAAAAAAAATAAAAATAAAAAACAAAAAAATCCTCGTATTCTTCCGAGCTCGCGAAACATTGAGGCTGGATCTTATCTGAGTTCTTTCGATTTTGGTGTAAATTTCGCCTCTTTTTGTGCTCAGCGGATATTAAGTTCTTATTAGGTACTGTTTTATGCTCTTACTCTTCGGATTATTTTTTGTCTGTGTTGGTGAGAATATGGGCAAGGATTGAAATTTGGGTTCTCGTGATTTTCTGATTGATTTGGTGTTTTAGCTGGAAAAATCAGCTGGGATACGCCAGAGTAGCTGTATATCAAGTTGGTTAAAGTGGGAATTTTTCCTTTAATCATAAGGGCTGGAATATGGTTTCTGCTTGTTAGTGGATTGTGGTATTGGGTGTGTTTTGTAATGGATAATTCAGGTCTGGGAAGCGGGTTTTTGTCGGGTCCGAATGGGGGGATGCTAGACTTGGAATCACCAATGCATAGACACCAAACAAGCCAGATGGGCCATTCCTCATTAGCACATCAACGTCACATGAATGTGGTAGGTGGTGTTGAGGGTGACCATCATCCCATTTCGCTCATGGAAGTGAAAGGATCGGCGTTGAAAGGCGTCTCTATGTTTGGTAAAGGGAAAGGAGCCGCCTCCGTAAATGGTAATCACGGTTACAATCTGAGTGAAGAAGATGAGCCGAGTTATACGGAAGATGGGAGTGGCGAGAACTTTGATGGGGCTAAGGGGAAAAAGGGTTATCCGTGGCAGCGAATGAAGTGGACTGATAATGTGGTTAAGCTTCTTATTGCTGGGGTTGCTTGTGTGGGTGATGATGGAATGTTTGCAGGCGGGGAGGGGCATAAGAGAAAATCAGGGATTTTACAGAAGAAGGGCAAGTGGAAAACAGTTTCAAAGATAATGATCGGTAAAGGCTGTCATGTGTCACCTCAGCAGTGCGAAGACAAGTTTAATGACTTGAACAAAAGGTACAAAAGGTTGAATGATATACTTGGGAGGGGCACTAGTTGTAGAGTGGTGGAGAATCCTGCTCTTATGGAGTCAATGCCCCACTTATCGGCCAAGGCGAAGGATGATGTTAGAAAGATATTGAGTTCAAAGCACTTGTTTTACAAAGAAATGTGTGCTTATCATAATGGGCAAAGGATACCTGATTGCAATGATATTGATTTGCAAGGTTACTCGTTACCTCATGGTAGATCCTCAAAAGATAATGAATCCGAGGAAGAAGAAGGTGAGGAAAATCATGAGACTGAGGATGATGAATTGGACAATGACGATGACAATAATGATGATGACAATGATGGGGAGAGGATGGGAGACGTTGGTGACAGGAAGAAGGTGAGTGAAGAGGATGACCATTTGTGGATGTCCCCACACGATAGTTTCGAAGGTGAAATGACTGGGTTTTTTCAAGACCCCACAAATTCCTCATGGGATCGTAGGGAGTGGGTTAAGAGACAGATGGTGCAAGTTGAAGAGCAAAGAGTCAACATCCAGGCCGAGGCTCTTGAGCTTGAGAAGCAGCGGTTTAGGTGGTTGAGATACTGCAGCAAGAAAGACAGAGAGCTGGAGCGTTTAAGGCTGGAGAATGAGAGAATGAATTTAGAGAACGAGCGGAAAATACTGCAACTGAGGCAGAAGGAACTGGAATTAGATTTGAGGCGGTCAGATGCTTCCTTAGAACATGCTTCTGTTGGCATCGATAGACTGCAAGGGAGAGATCAGATTGATCTGGGTAGGCATCATTAGATTTTGATCAACAATACTGGCAATGTATTGGGAGCTAATCTTGCGATGGATGTATACCCCTCTAGGTTTGTATGCCAAGAGTTACTTATTACTTTTTGTTCTGCTGTTAAGCTTTCTACTTTGTAAATTTGAAAAGATGGCTTAGCACTTGCTTTTTCCCGCAGTTTTCTTGTTGCCTGACCCATGTACTAGGTTTTAACTATTGATTTAGCAAATTCTCCTTGCTATCGGTAGCGTCCTATAAGAAAACTTAATTGTATGTGAACAATAGCAACACATCCCTCCATCCGTCAGAAAACTTAATGATGTTCAAATGCACAACATAAAACCTTGCCGGCGAGGGTGGGTGAATTATTGTACAAATTCTTGATGTCATTACTTTTCCTGAAGGTTTGAGTTACTTTGTCCATGAAGAAATTCTCGAGGATTTCAGTTACTTGTGGAGGGTCGATTTGTTACCTTTTTCTGGTACTTTCTCTTCCCTGATGAAGAATCTTGTAAAACATTATGTTGTCTTTCTTAATTTGTGTCGTAACTGCAGTAAACAGAATGGTATTGAGAAGGGTTTCCCTGTAAAAATTCAGAGCTGTGTTTTTGTCTGCAACCCCCCTAAACTTGATTTCGACAGGTTCGTGTTTCATTTCTGGCCAACGGGTCTCTGCCCTTACTTGATCGAAATGGCAACTGACCACTTAGAAATAGATCTTAGCTTCATTGTGTTGTCGGAATTTGCAGTCCGTCGAGAATTGACGGCATATTTTGTGTACTTTTTGACTGTTTTATTGAGGCTTATCGCTGAATCTTCTTGTTTATCTCATGGTTTCTCTATATGTCCATATACCACTTTTTAGTTACTGAATTTCTCTCAACAATTATTCAATGACAAGCGTCCTTTTTTTTTTTTTAATTTAAATTTAATTAAAAATTTTTTTATGGGGTTCTTTTTAATTCATTTTATTGTAATTTGAAGCACGCACATGTCCACATGCGCATGCTGATATACGACATCTCATACCTTGAAGGAAGAAGCATGCATCTGTTTGATGTCATTCTCAATTAGTTAAGACTTTAGGCATAAATAATAATATATATTACGTCTTATTATTAAAACGAAGAGAAACATTTATTTCTCCCCTCCCAAAACAGAAACAGTTTTTGGTACAATTCAACTTGGCCTTACTCTAACGTTGAGGGTCAATTTAGGCCTTCTATGGGTAGCAACTCAGTTGGAAAGGCCAATTCAGGAACATTATATTCATATTTCAAACATTTTTAATTTTTAATACGGTAGTGTGTTGCATAGCAAACATTTTGTAGTATATTCCATCATAATATATATTGTACAGTTCAAACAAACAAAAGCTGTGAGAAACGAATAATGTAAACACGACTGGCATACAATACAAAACACAATTGACAACATCATTTGAAATCAAACTTCATCTAGAAATAAGCCATTGATTTTATCCAGATATACAACCCTCAAATACAAACTGTATATGGTTATTATGCTTCAAGCATTTATATCCATGTTTCAAGCCCCAATAGCATTTGTTTGCAAACAATAAGTTGCAAAAAAAAAAAAAAAAATCTAGAATCTTTTCTTGGAGAGAAAAATAAATAAGAATGTACTGTCTAATCTTATTCATCCTGTTGGGAAATTATTATTATTATTATTACTATTAGTATGATACAAAATTAAAAGAACACACGAAATTGTCTTTTTAAATTTTTTTTTAAATTTTTTGAGCTTTTTTTAAAATTATTTTCAAGTAAACTTCAAAGTTGAATTTATCTAAGCAAGAAGTCAACAACTGACCTTCATATAAACCGGGAAGCAAATAAATAATTGTTCCAATCCCAACCTTCCCACCTTTTCAAGCAAAAAATAAAAAAATAAAAAAATAATTAAAAAAACCTTTTTTTGGTTGAATAATAATTGTCAAAATTAGCCCAAGTAGGAACTCTCTTTCAGTCAAAAAGAACCATATACCAAACACAGAACTTTCCGGGAAAAAACACCTTCCAATCTCTCATAATGCGCGCATTTTTCTTAATTTCTTAAATTTCATAATGCAATGTGACTCAAAAATGAAAAAAAAAAAAAAGCAATGCCCACATGCAAAATGAAAATACTTTCTTGCCCTTGTCAAACGCCAAAATCACAATATAAATTCCAACTTCCAAGAATCAACGGCTGTGGATGCCCTAGAGCACTCCATACGGTGCGCCGCAATGCAGCGGATTAGTGGGACCCGTTTTGTGTGTGTTTACGAGGAGACCTACGGAGGGGCTTTAAAAGCGGAGTTGGGCATTTCTTCTGCCTCTTTCATTGGCGTACGCTCCCACAACTCATAAACCAAAAAGCTTTCCTCTTTTCAACATTTCTAGAGCCAAACGCGAAAAGGGTATCAATTTCCTTCCTTTTCTCTCATTTTCCATGATTTTTTTTTCGTTTCATTTTCAATCCTATTCAAAAGATCAGATCTTGCTCTGTTTTTTGCTATATATATGTCTTATTTTCTCCTTTTTATTATAATATATTTCCTGCCATTTCTTGGTTCGGTTTGTTGTTGTGTTTGCGTTTTTGTCTTAAACCCACAAAAGGGTATTTCCGATCTTCATGTTTTCCTTCTGGGTCTGTTCGATCTGTTGTTTTTTGTATTATTTTAATTTGATTTTTGAGTTTTAATGGTTGGTTTCGTTAGATCTACGCGTGGTAAAGCTTTTTCTCGAGTGCTTTTGGCAAAAAAGGATTGGGGTTTTAGGGTTTCAATTCTGGGATTTGATTCTTTGATGCTGATTTTTTTTGGTTTTTTGTTTTTGATTTGATTAGATTGTCATGTATTAATTATTAATTTATGATGTGACATCCACTTTTTGCCTAGTTTTCGCTTGTTTGGTTGTTAAAAAGTACTCTCCTTTGTTAAAAAAAAAGTTTTCTTGAGAAAGTTTTTTTTTTTTTTTTTTTTTTCTGCAATGGGTGTGAAAAACCACATCTTTCTTATTTGATTTATGAAATTCTAGAAGCGATTTATATATTTTTCTGCCTAAATATTATTTAGGAACTGTTGGATGAGTTTGTTTAAGCTTAACAAGGAAGATTATTCAGCAGTGATCTGAAGTCCACTTTGTTTAAACGTATGCTAAGAGTGAACAATTTTGACAGTGTTTGTCTTGTTTGTGGATGTATATAGCCCGTTTAATCATATGATGTAACTCGTAAAGCAGTCGGTCCCTTTTCTCATCATAAAATTGTGTGTGGTTTTGCAGGAGTGCTTTTTATTCTAAGCAATGGCTGAGAGGCAACAGACCCCAACTGTGATGCAAAAGTTTGCTGGTCAACTCCATTTGGGTTCCTGCCTTACCAATGACGCTCAAAGCCGCTACAGCGGTTTCCAGGGGTCTGCAATCCACCAAAGCCGATTTGCCTATGGGAAATACTCCAACGCTGGATTGCAGTATCCGAGCAGATCAACTATTGATCTGTCAATGGTTACTGCAGCTTCCTCACCGGTGTGCGTCCAGGCCCCATCAGAGAAAGGATTAGCTGGCTTTGCCATTGATTTCCTGATGGGTGGAGTCTCAGCCGCCGTGTCCAAAACTGCTGCTGCCCCAATTGAGCGTGTTAAGCTCCTGATCCAGAACCAGGATGAGATGATCAAGGCTGGAAGGCTCTCTGAACCTTACAAGGGTATTGGAGATTGTTTCAGCCGTACAATTAAGGATGAGGGATTTGTCTCATTGTGGAGAGGAAACACCGCTAACGTCATCCGTTATTTCCCAACTCAGGTTTGTTTGTCACATCATTTTTCCATTCCTAACTTATTTTTAAAACTCAGCATGTTATCTTTCCTTCCCTTATTGAAATATGCTGACATAATTGTTTTCTGATTCTTATATTACAGGCCTTGAACTTTGCGTTCAAAGACTACTTCAAGAGGCTGTTCAACTTCAAGAAAGACCGTGATGGCTACTGGAAGTGGTTTGCGGGCAACCTGGCATCTGGTGGTGCTGCTGGTGCCTCTTCTTTGCTCTTTGTTTACTCTCTGGATTATGCCAGAACCCGTCTTGCTAATGATGCTAAGGCTGCCAAGAAGGGAGGAGAGAGGCAGTTCAATGGCTTGGTCGATGTCTACAGAAAGACACTCAAATCTGATGGTATTGCTGGACTTTACCGTGGTTTCAACATTTCCTGTGTTGGAATCATTGTCTACCGTGGTCTGTACTTTGGATTGTATGATTCTGTGAAGCCAGTGGTCCTCACCGGAAAGTTGCAGGTAAGATTGGTTTTGAATTCGCATCATTTGGCACTTGTTGTGGCTACAATTAAACATCCTTTTTCTGTTAGATGGCTTTACATTCTTTTTATATGTATCTTTTTATGGTTGTTATGCTAAAATTAATTTTTCATTTACTGTAAGACAATTTCACATTGTTTGTTGTGGTGGCCTAAAACGAGTTTCTCTTGACATGACGTTTCATAGGAAGATAGTTGTTAATGTTGGTAAGATTACATACATTGTCATGATAATAACACTTGTGGTTCCTCCTTTTTTTTTTTCCCTTGGAAAATTTGCAGGATAGTTTCTTTGCTAGCTTTGCTCTCGGTTGGGTCATCACCAACGGTGCTGGTCTTGCCTCATACCCGATTGACACTGTTCGTAGAAGAATGATGATGACATCTGGTGAAGCCGTCAAGTACAAGAGTTCTCTCGATGCATTCTCTCAAATCCTCAAGAACGAAGGGGCCAAATCTCTCTTCAAGGGAGCTGGTGCCAACATCCTTCGTGCCATTGCTGGTGCTGGTGTCCTCGCCGGTTACGACAAGCTCCAGGTGATCGTTTTCGGGAAGAAGTATGGTTCTGGTGGAGCTTAAGAGGCTTTAAAAAGTTGCGATTAAAACTACTTCTGCTGCCCATTTTTCCATAGACGTTGATGAAAATGTTTCCTTCTGATTTTGTTTCGTGATTTTTGTTGGGAAAATTTTTTACTCAATAACCACCAACCTTAGTTTTAGAGGGATTGAGACCTAAAAGAATTGTTCCTTTCGGAAGGATTTTTGTTTTCTTATTGACTTCGACTATTATAAGAGCCGTTGTAGGCTCATTTTATTTTGCTAGCTATATTATTCATCCGCAAGTTTAATTTATCTATTCAATTCACTATATCTGTGCAATGGATTTTTCATCGGAAACCATATACCAACTTGCTAGGATAACCTCTGCTCTATGGGGTATCTCCGATGAGTACTAAATTGACATAATATGTCAATGGTAAATTTTGATATTTGGGTTACTTGAGGTTGATATACTTGGGTGAATTTGTGGCATTGAAGATATATTTATTAGTAAATACACATTTCATTATTGATTGGTGTCACTAACCATTTTTTATAGTCATTAATATCTTTTTTTTTTTTTTTGAATATTCAAATGATAAATGTTTACTTTTATGAAGATCAAATTTTAATGATGATGATAATATTTAGATATGATGTTATAAATAAACTATCATTGGTAAAACATATATATTGGAATACAAATGTTAAGTACAATGTTTTTCATACTTTTTTAAAGTGTTAAAATGAGCATATAAATTGGAGGTGGTTTTTTTTTTTTTTTTGTTTATGAATTAAAATAAAAGGCAGCTCTTTTTGTTTTTTGGCCAAGGGAAAAGCAACTGTTTATAATTTTAGCTTATCTGAGTTTCTTTGAAAAAATAATAATAATAAAAATTACCGTAAGGATATTTTAAATTTGATTTTTTTTCCTTTAGGAATTTTGAATGTTATCGTAATGAAACATAATCATAATTATCAAGGGTACATAAGGAAGAAAAAAAGAAAAGAAGAATACAAATTAATAGCTAAATTTTGGATATTAGCATTTCTTTTTGGAGAAATAATCCGACAATTATCTTGTTATGACATGATTGTTTATTTTGAATATGGGGGCAAAGACTTGAACTCCACATAAGGTGTGGATTTACTAATAAATTGTACCTGTAATTATTTGTAATAAAATAATTGATGCTAGCAACTTATTTACGAGTTATGATCAATCGGATATTTAGTTAATTTTATATTAAATTAAAGATTGAGTTCGGAAGATTTGCATTATATTTTCAATTAGATTTGAAAATTTTTTATTAGAAATGTAGTTTTTCATCTTTACATGTATTTGGGTTTTTTGTGATTAATTCAATAAAAAATTAATTCGTATGGAATATATTGCAATTATTTAGTAAGTTTAAAAATAAATTGTCAAAATCAAGAGTTAAGAAAACAAGATATCAAAAGATGGTAAATTTAGAAGGCATAGTATTAAATACCTTAACATACTCACCTAACTATTATTTTTCTCATCGCATACACCACTTCTAAATTTCTAAGTTTGTAAATAGTCTCTCTGAAAAAAAAAAAAAAAGGAATTTGAGAATTAAAAAAACGGGTAAAACTGTGGTAGAATCTATTCCAGAGTTACTATCGATAGAGTTCTTTTTTTAACCTTTAAGATTTAATCGAACGATTGATATATTATTATTGTATTATAATTACCCTGCACCTTATCTCATCTTAACCCTTCCCACCCTAATCTTCTATGTCATCAGCGACCACACCCCTAGCCCCCTCCCCACCACAGGCCTGGCTGACCACCACCTCATCATCGGTAACCCCCCGGCCCCGACTCCCACCTAAGGTCCCCCACTCCCTGGCACCCCTTTGCCCCCCACCCCACCCAGGCCTCCCCGACCCCCTCTCTATTCTCGTCTCTCTCGGCCCCCCGGTGCACCTCTTTCTCTTTTCCCCTTTCTCTCTCTTCTTCTCTCTCCTTACCCCCGACACCCACCCCCCCGACCCCCCCACCCCACTCCCCCTAAGGGGAGTTGGTTGTGTTGGGGGTGTAGGGGGGGGTGTTGGTCGGGAAGAGAGAGAGAGGGGAAGAAAGAGAGATGGGGGGTGGGGGGGGTCCCTGTCAGGGGGGCGCTAAGGGGGGCCAGGGGAGGGGGGACCTGGGGACCGATGGGGGGGCTCTGGGGGTGCCAGGGCGTGGGTCGGGGTCAGGGGTGGGTCGCTGGCGGTGACGGGAAAGTCACTGTCGACGGAGAAGACTTGAGGTGAGAAGTGTAATATTAGGTAAGGTATATGATAAGTATGATATATCAATAATATTTTAATTGTTCAATTAGATCTTAAAGGTTCAAAAAAAACTTTATCGGTAATTATTTTGAAAGAGGCTCTACTACTGTCTCTCTCCTAAAAAAAACTTATAATTTAATTTTGCACCTTGACTGTTTCGTATGGTCTTTGGTTGGCTTAAAAAGTGCTGATAAGCTTCATTCAACGGCTAGTGTAAGTTACCCGCCAAAAACTCAAATCAGAACTCAGAAATATGCTCCCACAAAACTCTGATGATCAGCTTTACAGTCATCGGCTTCAGATCTCACCGTCTGTCTCCAAAGCCAATCTTCTCCCCATTTCCTTCTCTCCTCCACACTCTTTCTCTTTCTCTTCCACTTCCACCCAACAAAGGTAAACCCACCAACAGGAACACAACCCACACTCTTGTCCACTCCAATCCTCTCCTCTCTCTTCTCGAGAATTCCAAATCCATGTCCCATTTGAAGCAAATCCAAGCCCGGATGACCGTTGCGGGGTTAATCTCCGACCCCTTTGCTTCGAGTCGGCTTATTGCCTTTTGTGCGATATCGGAATCGCGGAATCTTGATTACTGCTCCAAGATCTTGCTCAACTCGGAGTGCCCAAATGTGTTTTCCTGGAATGTAGCCATTAGAGGGTATTCGGAAAGTGAATCGCCGAGTGAAGCGGTTGTTCTGTACAGGCGGATATTGCGGGATGGTGGGTTGCGGCCGGATAATTATACTTACCCTTTGGTGCTTAAAGTTTGTGCTAGTTTGAAATCGGATTTAATGGGGTTTCAGCTTCTTGGGCATGTGTTGGAGTTGGGTTTTAATGCTGATGTGTTTGTTCATAATGCGGTGATTCATATGCTTGTGTCATGCGGAGAATTACAGGCTGCACGTAAGATGTTTGATGAAAGTTGCGTGAGAGATTTAGTTTCTTGGAATTCATTGATTAATGGGTATGCTCGGGCTGGGTTGGCGTGCGAGGCGTTAAGGCTATACCAGGAAATGGAGGACGATAGTATTAAGCCGGACGAAGTTACAATGATTGGCGTGGTTTCTTCTTGTGCCCAACTAGAGGATTTGAACAAGGGGACGGAATTTCATCAATTTATCAGAGTCAATGGACTGAATTTGACGGTTCCTCTGGCTAATGCGCTTATGGACATGTATGTGAAGTGTGGTAACCTTAAAGCGGCGCAAGAGATATTTAGTGACATGAAGAATAAAACTGTTGTCTCATGGACTTCGATGATAGTGGGTTATGCCAAATTTGGGTTTCTGGGTGTTGCTCGGAAGCTTTTGTATGAAATGCCGGAGAAGAATGTTGTGCCATGGAATGCGATGATTAGCGGCTACATTCAAGCAAAGTGCGGTAAGGAGGTGCTTGCTCTGTTTCATGAGATGCAAGCTTGGAACATAAAACCTGATGAGATCACCATCGTTGGTTGCTTATCAGCATGCTCGCAACTTGGAGCACTTGATATTGGAATATGGTTTCACCGATACATTGAAAAGCATATTATTTTTCCAAACGTTGCATTAGGAACTGCTCTTGTAGACATGTATGCCAAATGTGGGAACATCAAAAAGGGCCTTCAAGTGTTTCAGGAAATGCCGGGAAGGAATTCCATGACTTGGACTGCTATTATCTGTGGTTTAGCTGTCCACGGACACGCACGGGATTCCATATTTTACTTTGAACAGATGATCGGTACAGGGCTGATGCCAGACGAGATCACCTTCATAGGGGTCTTGTCCGCTTGTTGTCATGGAGGCTTGGTTGAAGAGGGCCGCAAGTATTTTTCCCAAATGAGTTTGAAATTCAAGCTTTACCCCAACCGCAAACACTACTCTTGCATGGTGGATCTTCTTGGTAGGGCTGGTCTCTTCCAAGAGGCAGAAGAGCTTATCACGAGCATGCCTACCGAGGCAGATGCTGTCATTTGGGGTGCATTGTTCTTTGCTTGTCGAATTCATAAAAATGTTGTGATGGGAGAAAGAGCGGCTTTCAAACTTTTTGAGTTGGATCCTCATGATAGTGGAAATTATATCTTGCTTGCAAGTATGTATGGGGAAGCCAATATGTGGGACGAGGCAGAGAAGGCACGGAAGCTGATGAAGGAGAGAGGAGTAGAGAAGACTCCTGGCTGTAGCTCAATTGAGGTGAATGGCGTTGTATACGAGTTTACGGTCAGAGACAATTTGCACCCTCATTCAAGGCAAATATATGATTGTATATTTCAGTTAACAAGAGAAATAGAGATTGTTGGTTCTGCACCAGACGTTCATGGATTCAGGGATAACTTTTTCCTCGGTTCAGAATTTGGCTAACGAGTTTTATTTAGGCCAGCTTTGTCATATTGCTGCAACGCAACTACAAACTTTTTGATGCAGAACGTAAAAATGAAGTAGAGTGCTGAAGAACCCACCCCGTGTCCAAAACGGCGAAGAAATGTCCAAAAGAGTGCCTGTTGAGGTAGATATGATGCTTGATAAGTGTGATTGCTTGAAGAGCTCTATAGCATAATCTGAACCACCCGAATAAATTACAAAAGAAGACAACTTTATTAATTTTCTTTTCGACTATCTTGGCCGGACCATGAAGATTCTGAGAAGCTTTTTGTCTTTTGCTTCTAGTTATATGACTACGAAATTCTCCATTCCAAGTTATATGTATATATATTTTAAACAATGCAATAAGAGATTTGAATTTCAGTTGATTCTCTGAAGTTTACTGAATAAAATTTCATTTTCTGTTGCTTTTTCTTCGTCTTTTAACACTTTTCCCTCTGCATGCCAGGGCAGGTGTTTTACCGGGAAAACTGGGTACCATAATCAATCTAGTTCATCAACTTGTGAGAAATTTCATCGTCTAGAAAAATATTTCGGAATGTTTTGGTTGCCTGCCTATCATTTACATAGAACAGAGCTAACTCCGTATCTCTCATTCGGTGTGCGGCCACATAGATGTGGACCCCACTTTTACCTCTTGCAGAGTTGGCTCCGCACCGAGGAGAAACTACTTGTTCAGCTTCACTATAGTTTTTTTTTTTTTTTTTTCCATTAACTGTTATATCCAAAAAAATGCTGCTTTCTCGGATTAATTGTCCCAATTGTTTGGCATAATATCCGGTAAGAAAATGTCATTTTATCTTTTTTTTTTTTTCTATCTTAAAGAACATGAGCCAATATATGACATCCACAATCAGGCATTGGGAAAGGTTTGTCAAACTGACCTGAACTGATTAAGGATGGTTAATGGAGATTTCAAATCCCAAAAACAGATGAGTCTTGGTTTCAAGTTGTACGGAAGACCCAAACTGTAGAACTGTGAACTGAAACTCCTGAACAGAGAGAGAGAGAGAGAGAGAGAGGTACTTGTGAAAAGAAATCAATTCTTTTGCAATAGGGATTTTTTTTTTTTTTTTTTTGGGCTGAGCAACCAATGATATAAAATAATATGGTCTTATTATTATGTAAGAGTTGGTATGCCACGTATGCAGACAAAAAGAAAGGAATAGCATATAATGATGTGGCCTTTGCCTTTGGCTTTGGCTTTGCCTTCGCTTGCACGCCGAGTTTTTTTTTTTTTTTTTTGGTTCCATTCTGATCATTCACTCATTGATGTCTGCCCTCTCTCTTTCACATGCATGACAGCCTTTCCCATTTTGGTCATATCACAAACTGTGACTGCCACCATCACCACCACCACCCATGGCGGCCCCTACCCCGGCAATCAAAAGTTTTTGGAGACCAATGTTCCAAGTAATAATATCTTAAAAAAAAAAAAAAAAAAAGCTCTTTTTGGCATCGAGCGGTTTTAAAAGGAAAAAGGGAAAAATAACATAAGAGTCACCTTGCATCTACATTCTTCCAAGTCAAATTGTCTCAAGTTTATCAGGCGTTTCACGATGGAAAATGTGATATTAACTGTTGGTAATTCGACTGTCCTGATCTTGGTAGTCGACTCGCTAGTTAGATGCTTATACCTGAAGTGAACTTGTAGTGAAGTGTTGTGGAATAGGTAGAAGAAGAAGAGGGGGAAATATATGCATATATATATATATATATATATATTTAATTGCACCGCAATGGGGAGAGGGACTTAAACTTAATCATAGTGTATAATGAGCATCTACACATGCCATAGCCAAATTGAGGCACTACTACTTTTTGGAATTATTTTGTTGAAGTGGACCTCAAACCCACATGTAGGAAATCTCACGCAAGCATTCCTAACACATGAGAACTCTTCAGCCACACGTAATAGAGTAGACCCCCATGATAGAAATTCCAAATATTGTACTTTACTTGAATAGAGATTGTATCCTCTACATTGTGGATCAAGATTAAGATGCAAAACAAGTAAAGGGAAAATTTTAAGGAGATATTAAAATTTCCCCTCCTATATCACATGGATTCCTTGGTTGTCCACGTTAATGGATTATATCGAAAACAAAAAAACAAAAAAAAAAAAAAAAAAACTGAATGTTTTCGTACAATTTAAAAAAAAAAAAATTAAAACAATGATTCTAGTAGTAGGAACATTCATTTAACTATACATCCTTGAATCTTTGTACCAAAATTTTGTCTTCTCAATTCATAAATATTGTCTTTTACTTGAATAGAGATTGGATCCTCTACAATGTGGATGAGATTAAGATGGGAATTGACTAAGGGTAAATTTTAACGAGATTACTATGATATTGATTTTTCATCTATAATGTATGTTTTTTAGCGTTAAATTTAATCAAAATCATATAAAAAAAATATAAGCAAAACTGACTTAAAATAAAACAACTCAAAGTTTCATTTGTGGCAGAGAAGAAGGGGTTATTTTATTTATTTATTTATTTTAGTTGAATTATGCGTTCTTAATTTGTAGGTTAATTCCTAACAAACTTCAACAGACACCAACTTCCTTTTTTTTTTTTTTTGGGGGGGGGGGGGGGGAGGTCAGATGGTTTTGGTGATCACTGTTCAACCAAATTGAGGGCCCTCTTGCCCTATGCAAGCCAACCACTAATTGCAAACCCCAACCACAATCTTTGCAGGATATTTTTGTGGTTTTTGCAGATGACAATTCTACGAGACATGGCTTTCTTAGCATGTCTCATCTCATGCAATGTGGAGCCACCTCTCGCATGCCAAGTGGGGGCACTTGTGATGCTACAATGTGAGACATTTTTTTTTTTTTTTTTGAGTTACCCTTTTTCAGAATGAGGATGAAAATATTTAACCTAGTCATGACCCGTTTTATTTTAAGTTTCGTTTTCTGCTAGATTTCATCATCAATTGGGACACATAAATGTTGACATAGACATATATCTATATATGTATATATGTATTTTGTTTTATTTATTTTTATTTAGATAGGGACATATAAATGTTATTGCTGAAGAAAATAAAACCTAGCTTGTGCTTCTCCACCCACATTATTTGCAAAAATTAGATGTTCTAACCTTCTCCAATAAAAGTGAAGCATAAAACTTACCCTTAAGAAAAAGAAAAGGATGCAACTTACTATAGCACTATTGAAGTAGACATTGAATCACTAGGGTTGGTAGTTAAACTCCCATTTACTACAATTGGTGTCCTCTTAAAAGCAAGTTGGTCATCCTAAAAGACCAAAAAAAAAAAAAAAAAAGAAGTTGGTTGGTTTTGAACTTTTGGTTAATTAGTAATTACCAAGACATCAAATCATACTACTATAATTTTTTGGTAAATTTTAAAACTATCCCAGTCATGCGGTTATTCACTATAACATACTATTTGAATTAGATTGGCAATTGTAAAACAAGTGTAACAATATTAAAAAAGTCTTCTTATAGTATATAGTCTCATATCAAATATATTGTTTGATTAAATCATATGAGAATGACCATAATAAGTCGTCAACATAGATCGTTACCACATAATTTTTTAATTAATGTTAAAAAAGAGAGGTAAATTAATGGAAAAAATAAATTAAAAAAAAAGAAACATAGATAAAAACGAAATGATAAGATTAAAATCAAAGGAGAGAAAATCTCAAAAAAAAAAAAAAGAAGCTTTTTTTACATTGGTACACTCGAAACTTGTCATAGAGTTATAATTTACACACTGAACTTTTAATTTTTATAATTTACATCATGAATTTATAAATATATAGCAACTTACACCTCATTGACAATAATATTAATCTTTTAAAGGAAATTGATATGTGATTTGTATATGAATTGTTAACTTATGACATAATAATCATTTATATTTTTATTAAATTAACCATCTATATATAAATTAAATTATTAACTTATGACATAAATAATCATTTATATCTTTATTAAATTAACCATCTATATATAAGTTAAGTATCAATTTTTATTAAAAAATAATATTATTTATTATTGGAATATAAATTATTATATATTTATAAATTTAGAATGTAAATTATTAAATTAAAAATTTATGATATAAATTATAATTTTATAATAAATTTAGGGTGTATTAATTAAAAAAAAAAAGGAAAAAAGAAATCAATGGAGAGAAAGGGGGTGGGTAAGGAAGGTAGCCAAAGATAAGACGGGCAACTGTTAAAGCATGAAAAAGAGGGAGAGAAGGGGAGAGAGAGAGAGAGAGAGAGAGAGAGAGAGAGAGTTTTTTTCCTTAAATAAAACGAATCATCCTTTTTCATCGTATGACGCGTGACACCCGATCCCAATCTCTTTCCTCTCTCTCTCTTCACACACTCTCTCTCTCTCATCCAACGGACTTCGCGTGTCTCTGCAAACCCACTCTCTCTCTTCTCTCTTCTCTCTTCTGTTTGCTTAAAACAGACGAACCCACAGAGAGAGAGAGAGAGAGAGAGAGAGAGAAGTGCTTATTCCCTCTTATCTAATCTAATCTAATCTAATCTTAATCTCAGATATGATCTGATAGACAACAGGAAGCTATTCCTCCTCAGAAAAGCGATCAATGTCGGTTCTTTAATCCCTCTCTTTCACTCGTTTGGAATCATTCTTTTCTCTTTTCTTTTTTCATTTTCCATTTTCGTTTTCCTTTTTTTTTTGGTTGTTTTCTTTGTTTATATTGCTCTGGTCCATCTTGAGCTCTGCTTATTTGCTTTCTCCGTTTCTCGCATTTTCCCGAGAAAAGTTTGTTCTGATACCGTGCTGGACAATATTTTCTCACCTTATTCTTTTCTTTTCTGTTCTTTTTAAATTGCTTGTAGTCTTTGGCGTAGTTTGACGGATGTTGGATAGCGACATTCTGTAATGAGGTATTTGAGGAGTTTCTCTTTGCGTTTGGTTGTTCGGAAAACTGGAAGAAATGAAGGAAAAATTCTGTCTTTTGCATTCAATTAAATTAAGGAAATGAATATTGCTCGAGAAAATTTTGATTCTACGAATCTGAACTTAATTAGTTTCTTTCTCTTAATTGTTTCTACTATTCTTTCATTGCCAATTGGAAATTTGTGTAATTCCTGATATTGATCTGTTTATAAATATATAGATATAATTTTCTGGAGAATTCCCTTTAAAGTTGTTCTCCCCCCTCCCTAAAAATTGAGCCTGTTGCCATGTACTTAGTCACAGTTTGTGAAAATGTGGATAAATTGTTGGTTTCGTTGATTCTTATAGTCTGTACGCTGAAGCTCTTTGCCTAAATTTGCAGGAACTGCTGGAAAAATCTGAGCCTATCGGCTTTTTCTACTGCCTGATTTAGTTTTCTAGATCCTTTTGGGGACGTGAATTTGTCGATAGATCAGGTTGACTTATCTGATTTGTTTTCCGTTTCATGTCACTGCAATTCTTTAGATTTTATTTCTGATGTGTTGTTGTTGTTATAATCTTGTGTTACAGTTTAGGCCTTAAAAATGAGTTGGAACCCGCACATGGAGGTTCATCATTACGTTAATACTAGTTATCCTTACAACACAGCGGGCAGCTTTATGGAATATTTCGAAGGCCTTACTTATGAACATGTGAATTTCATTTTTTCTGGTGCTTCACATGCTCAGGTACTTTCTCTATAATCTCCGTAATTGTTATTATTATTATTAATTTTTTTTTCCTGAATATAGTGAAGTAATTCTTATTAGCTAACAGGATTCATCGGAATTTCTGATTGAAAACTATATATAATTATTCTGTAATGCAATGTATGTTTGTAGGAAAGCAGTAATTTTATTGAGTGATCAGATATGAACGTTGGGGGCTGGATTGTTATAACCATTCCTTGCAACTTATTTAGTTATTTTTATTTTTACTTTCTCACTACCATTTTTATGTTACCTTTGGCTCCTACTTATTAAAGAGAAACAAAAACACTCCCAGGTCTTGAACCTGAGAACTTCCACCCAAACCTCCCCTCCCACCTGTTGAGCTAGCCTCAGCAGGGTTCTTACTACCAGTAATTCATTGAGCCTTTAAGTGTTTTTGCACTACTTATATATTCACAAATTATATTGCTTGTCATATGAAGATCACTGTAACTAACTATTACATAATTTGAACGCATAATTAAGATGTTCCTACCTTTTTTTTCCCCTTTTATAGGAGAGTGTATATCCTTACCCAAGTACTAGTTTTTACAAGTTTGGGTTATCTGAACCTGGGAGCGGTTTGTATTATGATGTCCCACACGCTTATGAGGTGCATGATTTCGACCCGAGAAATGATGAGTATAGAAGGCCCTTGGAGAACTCTTCAACAATGACCAATCAACAGCCTGCAGCAGCCAATTCAGAGTGGGAAGGAAATGCTGCAACTATTAATACACGTGGCAATCCTGTGGAATGTGAGTTCCAAGTCCTTGTTTTGTCGTGGTATTGTGTTGTCTAAATTGGCTTCAGAGTTTGATGTAGTTCTGTCTTTCAGGGGGTCCTTCGACAAGCCAGAATAAAAGATTGACCACAGTAAATACTAGATCAAGCATGTGTCTTTATCCATTTGGCCTGTTATAAGTGTTTTTAGTTCAGCGGCATAAGTGCTCTATTGTTGTTTGGCAGATTTGTTGAAGTGATTAGGAAAGAAGACTAGCATTTCAAGTACTATGTTTGCAAAATTTTTGGTTCTTTTTTTTAATTAGTTGTTTTAGTTGAAAGTTTAGCTTTTAAGGCTCTTTGTTGTTTTATGTCCCCTATTCGCCTCATTTGATGTCATCTTTCTGCCTATTACAGTATAGGAAAATTAAAATAGTCTCTTAGCTTAAGTATTTTTTACTTTTCAGGCCCACGGAGACATCACAGTTCTCATGATTATCAGGTATGTCGCTCACATGAATAGCCTCTCTCCCATCTCTATCTAACACTCATACGTAACTAAGTTCGTTCCAAAAACATGTTCACTCAGCTTTTGTCCAAAAATATTTGGTCTGGATTATTGTTGCATACTTGTCATTTTCCTTTTGAATCAATGCTGTGATGGTTGAACATCTTGAAGAACTGAATCATATTTCTTCGAGAATTATGCAGGTCGTTTGGCAAGACAATATTGATCCTGATAACATGACTTATGAGGTTAGAACTTGAAAAGATTTGCCATGTTCCTATCCTCTTGATTCATGCACGTCTTATATTAATCTGACTGTATGTTTTTTTTTTCCTGATCATTGAAAGTCGATAATCCTGCATTGAAATCATGTATCGTGGAAGAAGAAAACTTTTGAACACAAGTTTTTTTTTTTTTTTTTTTTTTTTTTTTTTTTTTTTTTTCTGAATTTACGAAGATGCAAATGAGAATAAATTAATTTCTTAGTTGAACGAAATTTCACTTTGAAATGTGTTTAATATGCTGGCTCAGATACGAGTTTCGATGTTTTTGTTACTCCTAAGTTGGACATGAGTTTTTTGTTTGATGCAAAATTTTCGCTAACCAATTGCCCAATCTGTTGCATTCCTAGAAGCTGCTCTCTATTTCTTTTCTGTTTTCCTCTTTATTCTTACTGTTTATAAATTAATGAGTGTTGGAGGTTTTTATGTTCAGGAATTACTGGAGTTGGGTGAGGCAGTTGGAACTCAAAGTCGCGGTCTTTCGCAAGAGCTGATTGCCTTGCTTCCGGTCTCAAAACACAAATGTAGCTTTTTCTCAAGAAAGAAGTCACGAGATGAGAGGTGAGGATTTGAATTTGGGAATTGAAACTAACCGACTAATTGATCGTCCTTGCAATTTGTTCTGTATGCTTTGAGATTTAGATTTTTCTGTCCTCTGGAACCCTTTCATTCATACCAGCTCAAGTTTCATCTGCAAGTATCTCCTGGACCTAAACCACTAATCTGTAAAAAGTCATAAAATTGTTACCTGTAAAAAGAACAAGTAGCAGTAATATAGGAAAATCAGACCACAAGTTTGGATGGAGTTTTTGTGTTCTGCTTGGCTGGAGATTTAAAAATAAAAAATAAAACTGAAAGATAAATTTGTGACTATATTTTACAATATGAGTTGTACTTGCTGCCTTCGTATAAAGATTTTGTTCTTGCCATTCAATTTAACTTTTTCTTTTTTGTTTGCGTATAGGTGTGTGATTTGCCAGATGGAATATAAACGAGGTGACCGACGAATCACTTTACCATGCAAGCATGTATACCACGCTGATTGTGGCACTAGGTGGCTCAGCATCAACAAGGTAAAATACCCGACTCTTAGGATTAACGACACATTGCAAACAAGTAGTTTATTCTAATCGCAGCCCAGATTCAGCTGACAATTGTTCCATGTTTTTTAGGCTTGCCCCATATGTTACAAAGAGGTGTCTGGTGAGTAGGCTTCAAAACAATAAGACATACTGGCTGATGAGCACAAGGAAGAGAACGCTTGGTTTTCTTGTCGAGCTCGAGTTTGGGTACACGATGTTTGTTTCTGGTTTCCCACTTTTTTTGTTTCTTCCTACTAGTTTTCCAGGTCCTTTAGAAGCATTTGATTAGCTTTTGTAATAAATTATCTATTATGAAGTTATACGAAATGGCTGTGCCAGAAGTGTAGGAACTATGCTTTCAGTTTGCATGCTTGATTTTATTCACTTCTACTTTTAATTTTCACTTTTAATGTACAGCTATAACCGTTAAAAGTATTGTCAAAATTTGATTTTTTTCTTCTCTATTTCCCTTGACGAGTTCTGGAACATTGCTAGATGTGGAATGTTGATTGCTTTAGAAATTATAGGAATCGATAATATGACGTCACAATCCCTAGTGAACCGTAAAATATGACAAGAAATTGCATAAGTAATTTTGTATGTTTATTTCTGATTAGATTAATGATTATTGATAATGGTAAGTGTCTGGGCTTTTATTTTTATTTTTAAATCTTTCCATGCTTGAACGTTTTAAGATATTGGATCGTCTTGCACTTGTGAACACGGTGGCAAAAGAGGATACAAAATGTAGTGCTTTGCATTGCCCAATTAACAACGTTTTAAGATATCCCTCGAGTTCTTGATCTAAGTGGGGGCTTATACTTGCTATGCCGAGTTTCTGGGGGCATTTTCATGGGCTATTTTGTGCATCGGAGCACTAACCGACCATGGCATGAAGCCGTTTGGCTAATCATGTCGCTGTCTGGTGAAAAATGATGCTGTGACATCGGTGGTGGTGTTAAACACTATAATTATGAAGAGGAGAGCTTTGTATTTAAAAAAGAAAGAAAAAGAAAAAGAAAAAAAGTTAACAGCAAAAAAATGGTGGCAGAGGTTTAACTGGCAGATCAATGTTCATTTGCAACGCAAATGTTAAAGGGCCCTGTCCGACGGAGTTGAGAGATCGAAGGGGGTGTAACAATCTCTGCACCGTGTTTAAGAAGAGCCAGTGTTTTTTCAATGATGTTGCAAATCTTAAAATTTAAAATGGTGAATCGAACTCAATTACTTGCTTGGATTATTTGAAAAAAAGAAAAGAAAGAGACGTACATCTAAAAACATAATAAGTTAAAAAAAAAAAAATGTAAATAACTAACACTGACTTATTTTGTTCAAAATTTTATTTTAATTTATACCCTTAAAAAGATGATATTTACTTTGACATTGAACATTATCTATCATGTGGCTATTTATGTTAGCAGATTATGTTCATGTCAATCCATTTATTAATTGTATCAGAAAATATCAATCTAAACATTATTCATTTATTTAATATGATAAATTATTTCATCGTGTTAACTGTGTTGATCTATCTAAATTAATAATTAACACAATAATAAAATTTTAACATAATTGTGATATTTTAAACATGTTTATTGGTATATTTATCTTTTTTTTTTAAATAAAAAAAAAACCAAGTGGAGTTTACTTCTAAATTTTTAAAAATCATATATTTTGTTCGTGTATGAAAGTTTATATATTATATATAATTGAATTGTGAGTTACGTTTATATATTTAATAGTGTAAATTTATGTTAGACAGGTGAATTTAAATATGCTATATTTATTAATCGTGTCAATGCGCTATTAATTCAAATCCAATATCGTAAACCATGTTCTGATCTAAATTGTCAATCTTATACTTTGTTTGATAGGAAGGAAAGAAAATATAATAGAAAGAGAACTTATAAAAGATAAAAAATTAGAGTGATAGAAAGAAAAATAGTTTTCTTTTAGGTTACTTGGTAGATAGGAACGAAAGATTGTAAAAGATATGCATTACTATTTTATTCACTTATTTGTATAATTTTACTTCCAAGTAATTTTAACAAGCATTGGTGGATTTAGATTTTTCACCCAATTTTATGAAGATAAAAACTAGTAAGTCCCACTATATTTTTAATCCCTCCTATTTTCGTTGTTTACCAGATAAGCTACTCCATTTTCAATCCTCTCACCTACTTCATTTTTTCCTTCCTACCAATTACCAAACATACCACAAGAGAAACGACATTTCGTTTATGGCTCATGATTCTTTTCTTTTCCCTTCTCTCTCTCTCTCTCACTCTTAGTAAGGATGATACATGTCGTTTCAATTATGTCAACTTGCAACTTAAACGACATCAGAATCCCATCTCATACGAAAAACAACACTCTCCTTTTTGTTTCTGCGTCGTTCACCGTCTCTCTCTTTTTGAGAATTTCTTTCCAATATATTCCACTTCACCGTCTTCTGCTTCGCCAAAGCTTTGTTTCCGAAACAAAGCCCTAGAAATTCCCCGACTCTCTTAGAAAAGCCAAAGACGACGATTGAATTTCAATCCAAAAGTCGCTCTAAAAACCCCAAATCTTCCTTCTTTCCATTATCAATTTCGCTCTCGCCTTCGTCATCTTCAGCGTACATACAATTACCAGGTAATCATTTTCTTCTTAGGTTTTTCTGTTCGTTTTTCCCATTGATTTCTCTCTCTCTTTTTTGTTTTCCAATTTTTATGAAAAGGGTTTTGAGATGCAGAATTTTAGTTCCTTTACACTGAACTAGAATCGAACAACTGAACGCAAATCTTCAATGCTGAAGATTGTGAATTTAGTTTTCACTTTTATGACTTGATTGAATTTCGTACACAATAAAATGCAATTGTTTTGATTTTTTTTTTTGGATGTTTCTTGAGTTTGCATTGATTCGAGTTCGAGTTTGATTGCCCGCAGTATGTTTTCAAGATAGCATGTAATTAATTCTAAAGAACATTTGGATTAAGGATTCGAGAAGGGTTGAAGATTCTGTTAAAATCCAAAACAGAACTTTAGGGCACCTTCCCAATTGCCAGAGAAGTGTTCAGTTATTTAAATTCGATTTCAGCATAAAAAAGCTATCATTTTCGCTGAATATTTTGCTTACTGATTCGGATGATATTGTTGTTTCTGTAGAAGAAATTTGTTGTTGCCGATATCCTATGTTTGATGAAAAGTTCGACATATCAGGTCTTGATGGACATGGAATGGTCTGAGTCGAGGTATGAACAACGTGAAGAGAGAGATGATCGAGATGGCTCTCCTCGTAGCAAGGATCAGAAGAAGAGCAGTCGAGGGGAAGAAAAAGATCATAGAAGTAAAGAACGAGAAAGGTCCAAGAGGAGCAGTGATGATATCTCGAAGGAAAGGGAGAAAGAGGCTAAAGATGCAGAAAAGGAGCCAGGTTCTGGTAGGGAGAGGAGGAAGGATGATAGAGATGAGCGGGACAAGGGTAGGAGCAGAGACGGTAAGTTTAGAGAGAAAGAGCATGATCGAGAAAAGAACAGAGAAAAAGAGCGTGAAAGGGATAGGGATCGAAAAGATCGAGTGAAAGAGAAAGACCGTGATAAGGAGAGGGATGTGGAAAAGGATGGTGAGCGAGGACGGGACAAGGAGAGGGGGAAAGAGAAGAATAAGGATAGGGATAAAGAAAGGGAAAAGGAGAGGGATAGGGCAAGGGAAAAAGAGCGAGAGCGAGAGAGAGAGAAACATAGAGATAGGGAGAAGGGGAGGGAAAGTTACAAGGATATCGATAAAGAGAAAGAGAAAGCAAAAGAAAAAATTAAAGAGAAAGAAAGGGAGGCAGATGAGGAAAAGGAGAAGTCAAAAGATAGAGTGAGCAGGAAGAGCATAGAGGAAGGTTATGAATGGGGCAAGGACGGGGGAAAAGATGATAAAACTAATCTGGATGATGATAATGACAAGGACAGAGATGCTAAGAAAGGGAAGGTTTTGCAGTATGCAGATGGTGAACAGATTATTGAAGACTTAGCTCATAAAGCACTTCCAAAAACATCAGAGCTCGAGGAACGCATTCTGAAGTAAGCAAGTTAATTTTTTGTTTCCTGTTGAATTTTGTCGTGCTGTCTTGAGTGAATGCTCTTGCAGACTCGAATATATATCTTTTCAGATGTCTAATGTTTTTTACTTTTATTTTATTTTGGGTAAGGATGAAAGAAGAAAGAACAAAGAGAAAAACAGAAGAATCAGAAATTTTAGCGTGGGTGGGTAGAAGCCGCAAGCTTGAGGAGAAAAAAAATGCTGAAAAGAAGAAAGCTTTGCAGCTGTCTAAGATATTCGAGGAACAGGTTAGTGCATCTTCTGGCAGTGTTTTCATATGTTTTATTTGGAGACATGATTAATCTTTAGCTTATTTTAGGTTTATCACTGATTGTATGATATTAATCTTTTTCAGGAAAAAATTGTTGAAGAAGATAGTGAAGATGAAGAGACAACAGCCCAACATCGTGAGATTCTTTTATTTACTTCAATATTTCTTTCTAATATTAATTATAGCTAGTTGTTCTAAGGGATCTGTAGAGATAAAAGGGATTTCAGGTAACTTATTTGGATTTAGTGGACTCTATAGAGGCTACTTATAGTTTATAGATAGCCAAATTTATATTCCATGAACTAGAGAAATTTTGTTAAGATGCCAAAGCACCAAAAAGAGTTCATTAAGGACATGGTCTTAATGAACATGAATCTTGTAAATCTTTATTGGTCATGACTTATATAGTTCACCATGGTGTCTGAGATATTGGTAGAAGAATCTGACTCTATGTTTCACGTGTTTTGGTTGAATGACTTGCTATGTTATAGTGAGAAATCAAGTAATTTGATCAGATTTATCTAACTCGTTCTCAAAAACCGTTTCAGATAATCTAGCGGGGGTTAAAGTTCTTCATGGGATCGACAAAGTAATGGAAGGCGGTGCGGTTGTTTTGACGCTCAAAGATCAGAGTATTTTAGCTGATGGTGACATTAATGAAGGTGAGACTATTTTAAAATCACCTCTTTACTTCCAGCATGTAGGTTTCCTTTGATGGCATGGCGTTCTTATGTATGAAAGCATTTTGTTCTGATGTAACAGAGATTGATATGCTTGAGAATGTGGAAATTGGAGAGCAGAAGAGGCGAGATGAGGCTTACAAAGCAGCAAAGAAGAAAGTGGGGATCTATGATGATAAGTAAGACTACTTGGAGTTTTACTGTGACTTTAGCTTATAAATGTGCTGGAAAAAAAATATTTTTGCGTTCGTTGATATCTGATATGATCTGTAGTGATGTGTAAGACTGGTTCGTTCGTAAGTTGTAATTGTTTTTCTCGATATTAGCTACTGATAGGCATTCTTGTGTTCAGGTTTAATGATGACCCAAATTCAGAGAAGAAAATACTTCCACAATATGATGATCCATCCACAGATGAGGTTAGTATTCTTTTTGGTTAATGTCATGTTTACTTCCAGTCTGAAAATTTCTTTTTTCCTTCTTTCATTTATATTTCTTGTTTCCTTAAATTTAAGCTCTATAAGAAGTGGATCTAGTTTATTGGTACTTTTTGTCAGGGAATAACTATAGATGAAAGAGGACGCATTACTAGTGAAGCAGAGAAGAAACTGGAAGAGGTATTATTTTTCTTCCCTAGTAAGTTTTGCTAGCAATAGCAAGAGAGATAGAATGCATTCGTTTAAGGAGGAGCTTCTGTGCTTTTACGTGTGTTTTTGCAATTATATCTTCCATTAGTCTCTATTTCTTCTGGTTCGGTTCACATTTTATTTTTCTTCCCTTTTTATTCTCCAAGGATTTCACATCTCCTCCGTTTGTGCTTGTTGTTTCTGTTTATAGGATTTTCTGTTTACAAAATGTGTGTTTAGGCATTTTTTGTTTAATTTGTTTAATTATTTACTTTTGTCTTTGTGTGTGTGTGTGTGTGTGTGTGTGTGTGTGTGTTATTTTTGGGGTTGGGGGGGGGGGGGGGGGTGGTTGATATGGATCTATCTGGGGTTAACTTTCTTCTCCTGTGCTATGTGTCTCTTTTACCCTCGGTGCCTCAATTATGTCCTTTCTTTTTAAATGTTTATACTGTCGTCAGTTTTGGCTTAGTCATGAAGTTTTTCTCCTCTTGTATTTGTTAGCTTCGTAAAAGGTTACAGGGTGCTTCAACAAACACTCACTTTGAAGATCTCAACTTGCGGGAAAAAGTCTCATCGGATTACTATACTCCTGAAGAAATGACGCAGTTTAAAAAGCCCAAGAAAAAGAAATCCTTGCGGAAGAAGGATAAGCTAGATATTGATGCCCTCGAGGCAGAAGCAGTCTCTGCAGGGCTGGGTGCTGGTGATCTTGGTTCTCGGAATGATGCGAAGAGGCGGGGAATCAGAGAGGAGCAAGATAGAGTTGAGGCTGAAAGGAGGAATAATGCATACCAGATGGCTTTTGCTAAAGCAGATGAGGCGTCAAAATCACTACGACTGGAACAAACTCTTACTGTTAAATCAGAGGAAGAGGAAAATCTTGTTTTTGCAGATGATGAGGAGGATTTTCATAAAGCTGTGGAGAGAGCGAGGAAAATAGCTCTCAAAAAGAAAGAGGAGATACCATCTGGTCCTGAGGCTGTTGCGCTGCTTGCTGCAACCATAGTCACCAAGCAGACTTCAGATGAAGAACAGCCTACTGGGGAGTCGCAGGAAAACATGGTTGTCTTTACAGAAATGGAAGAGTTTGTCTGGGGTCTCCAACTGGAAGAAGGTATTTTTTCTACATGGATTTTTACTAAAATTATTCTACCCACTAGGTCCGTAAGGTGTCATGCCCTTGGATTTTTTTTTTTTTTTTATATTTTTTGTTTTTTGTTTTTTGCTTACCCTGCAGGTTATGTCTTATCTATATCTGGGAAGAAATAATTTTATTTTTGGTTGCTTTTTCAGAAGCCCAAAAGCCTGAGAGTGAAGATGTTTTTATGGATGAAGACGAGGAACCTAAAGCTTCTAATGAGGAAATAAAGGACGAGCCTGGTGGGTGGATGGAAGTTAAAGAGACTGATAATGATGAACAGCCTAGTGAAGAGGACAAGGAAGAGATGGTTCCCGATGAGATTATTCATGAAGTTGCAGTTGGAAAAGGATTATCTGGTGCACTGAAGCTGCTTAAAGAGAGAGGGACACTTAAAGAAACTATTGACTGGGGTGGCAGAAATATGGACAAAAAGAAGAGCAAACTTGTTGGCATCGTAGATGATGAAGAACTAGCCCAACAAGTCCATCAAAAGAAGGATAGAAATCGTACGAACCATTTAAAGGAAAAAATCTATGAAGAAAAGGACATCCGCATAGAGAGGACAGACGAATTTGGGCGTATCGTAAGTATCTCATCTTGTTATTTTATACTTTATAGTAATGAATTAGTACCAACAGACATTTTTAAAACAAGTATTAGAGGTAGTCTTCCAGAAACACATTTTCACTGAAAATTTACAAACAACCACACTGATCTCTCAAATCCATTTATACGGATGATCTCATTTTCTGTATGGACGATGAGTTGGAGCTGTGTCCTATCTACTCCAATTCATTAAAAAAAAAAAAAAAAAACTTGTGGATGATGATGATATCATTGCTACGTCTTTGCTTTTCCAATGATCATTGATTCCTGTAAGAGTCACTTCTGTTCTAACAAGTTAATTCCTGGTTTTCAACAGTTGACTCCGAAGGAAGCCTTCCGGATTCTTTCTCACAAGTTTCACGGGAAGGGACCTGGAAAAATGAAACAAGAAAAGCGCATGAAGCAATTCCAAGAAGAATTGAAATTGAAGCAGATGAAGAGTTCTGATACGCCATCGCAGTCTGTTGAGAGGATGAGGGAAGCACAAGCTCAGTTGAAGACACCCTATCTCGTCCTCAGCGGACATGTTAAACCAGGGTATGCTTTATTCTTTTTGCTTTAGTTTTGGATAGTGACTGGAGTTTAGCAGAAAGGAAATAAAACTACTTCATATCAAGGAGTTTAATTCTGTTTTTGATTAAGAGAAAAAAAAAAAATCATAATTTTTCATTTGGTTGTGTTACTTGTGTTTCAGGCAGACTAGTGACCCTAGAAGCGGTTTTGCTACTGTTGAGAAGGATCTCCCTGGGGGCTTGACACCTATGCTTGGTGATAGAAAGGTCTGTATCTATTACATTTTCATGTAACATATCTTGATGCTTTTGAGATAAGAGTTTCCACATATAGGACGGCAATTGTTTTTTCTTTGATGTTTCAAACATGTTTTCCGCGTTTTTTGTCGATGTTCTGTGAGCCCTTTACGTTAACACCAATTCATAAATTTTTGCAGGTTGAGCATTTTCTCGGAATAAAGCGCAAACCGGAGTCTGCCAATTCAGGAACGCCAAAGAAGCCTAAATCTTGAATTTTTGGTAGAATTCTGAAGCTGATTGCATTTATGATTCTTTCGTCGGTTTGGAGCCAGAGCTTTGAGCAAGAACAGCAGCGAATCACATCAAGCGCGGTGTCACTTTGTTCATGCTGCTGACTGTAAATATAACCATCCTTTGAAAACAAATAGCTCTGGAAAAAACACATTGGAAAAAGTTTTGGTTGTATTATTGGATTTATCAACAGCTAGTATTCCAGCCAGGACAGATCAGTATCTGTGATTTTTACTTATGACTGGATTTTTATGTACACTTTAAAAAGCGTATAAAATCGAAAACAAGAATTGCACATCATTCTTCAGAGATTGAACATCTCAAATACTAGTAACGTGGTCAATTCTTCTGGAACACTTGAAATTTTATTATATTTATTTATTTTAAATTTCCTCTGAGATTGTGTCTCCAGGTTCAATAATGGATGGCAATAATTAGAGGTTCTCTACAGCTAGTCAGGCTGTGTGGTTAGATTCATAGTGGTTATAGTGAAATTAAATCTTGTCACTACAATTTGAGAAGCCCGGACATAAATTGCCAACCTTATACTCCGTTTGATAGGAAGGAAAGAAAATATAATGGAAAGATAACTTATAAAAGATAAAAAATTAGAGTGATAGAAAGAAAAATAGTTTTCTATTAGGTCTTCGTAGATTGGAAGGAAAGAATGTAAAAGATATGCATTGCTATTTTATTCATTTATTTGTATAATTTTACTTCCATGTAATTTTAACCATCATTGGTGGATTTAGATTTTTCACCCAATTTTATGAAGATCAAGACTAGTAAGTCCCACTATATTTTTAATCCCTCCTATTTTCGTTACCAAAATAAGCTACTCCATTTTCGATCCTCTCACCTACTTCCTTCATCTTTTCCTTCCTACCAATTACCAAACATACCATAAGAGAAACAACATTTCGTTTACGGCTCATGATTCTTTTCTTTTCCGCTCTCTCTCTCTCACTCTCAATAGGGATGATACATGTCGTTTCAATTATGTCAACTTGCAACTTAAACGACATCAGAATCTCTTCTCATACGAAAAACGACACTCTTCTTTTTGTTTTTCCGTTATTCGCCGTCACTCTCTTCTTGAGAATTTCTTTCCAATATATTCCACTTCACCGTCTTCTGCTTCGCCAAAGCTTTGTTTCCGAAACAAAGCCCTAGAAATTCCCCAACTCTCTTAGAAAAGCCAAAGACGACGATTGAATTTCAATCCAAAAGTCGCTCTAAAAACCCCAAATCTTCCTTCTTTCCATTATCAATTTCGCTCTCGCCTTCGTCATCTTCAGCGTACATACAATTACCAGGTAATCGCTTTCTTCTTAGGTTTTTCTGTTCGTTTTTCCCATTGATTTCTCTCTCACTTTTTTGTTTTCCAATTTTTATGAAAAGGGTTTTGAGATGCATAATTTTAGTTCCTTTACACTGAACTAGAATCGAACAACTGAATGCAAATCTTCAATGCTGAAGATTGTGAATTTAGTTTTCACTTTTATGACTTGATTGAATTTCGTACACAATAAAATGCAATTGTTTTGATTTTTTTTTTTTTTTTTTTTTTTTTATGTTTCTTTAGTTTGCATTGATTCGAGTTCGAGTTTGATTGCCCGCAGTATGTTTTCAAGATAGCATGTAATTAATTCTAAAGAACATTTGGATTAAGGATTCGAAAAGGGTTGAAGATTCTGTTAAAATCCAAAACAGAACTTTAGGGCACCTTCCCAATTGCTAGATAAGTGTTCAGTTCTTTAAATTCGATTTCAGCATAAAAAAGCTATCATTTTCTCTGAATATTTTGCTTACTGATTCGGATGATATTGTTGTTACTGTAGAAGAAATTTGTTGTTGCCGATATCCTATGTTTGTTGAAAAGTTCGACATATTAGGTCTTGATGGACATGGAATGGTCTGAGTCGAGGTATGAACAACGTGAAGAGAGAGATGATCGAGACGACTCTCCTCGTAGCAAGGATCGGAAGAAGAGCAGTCGAGGGGAAGAAAAAGATCATAGAAGTAAAGAACGAGAAAGGTCCAAGAGGAGCAGTGATGATATCTCGAAGGAAAGGGAGAAAGAGGCTAAAGATGCAGAAAAGGAGCCAGGTTCCTGTAGGGAGAGGAGGAAGGATGATAGAGATGAGCGGGACAAGGGTAGGAGCAGAGACGGTAAGGCTAGAGAGAAAGAGCATGATCGAGAAAAGAACAGAGAAAAAGAGCGTGAAAGGGATAGGGATCGTAAAGATCGAGTGAAAGAGAAAGACCGTGATAAGGAGAGGGATGTGGAAAAGGACGGTGTGTGGGGACGGGACAAGGAGAGGGGGAAAGAGAAGAATAAGGATAGGGATAAAGAAAGGGAAAAGGAGAGGGATAGGGCAAGGGAAAAAGAGCGAGAGCGAGAGAGAGAGAGACATAGAGATAGGGAGAAGGGGAGGGAAAGTTACAAGGATATCGATAAAGAGAAAGAGAGAGAGAAAGAGAAAGCGAATGAAAAAATTAAAGAGAAAGAAAGGGAGGCAGATGAGGAAAAGGAGAATTCAAAAGATAGAGTGAGCAGGAAGAGCATAAAGGAAGGTTATGAATGGGGCAAGGACGGGGGAAAAGATGATAAAACTAATCTGGATGATGACAATGACAAGGACAGAGATGCTAAGAAAGGGAAGGTTTTGCAGTATGCAGATGGTGAACAGATTATTGACGACTTAGCTCAGAAAGCTCTTCCAAAAACATCAGAGCTCAAGGAACGCATTCTGAAGTAAGGAAGTTAATTTTTTGTTTCCTGTTGAATTTTGTCGTGCTGTCTTGAGTGAATGCTCTTGCAGACTCGAATATATATCTTTTCAAATGTCTAATGTTTTTTACTTTTATTTTATTTTTGGGTAAGGATGAAAGAAGAAAGAACAAAGAGAAGAACAGAAGAATCAGAAATTTTAGCGTCGGTGGGTAGAAGCCGCAAGCTTGAGGAGAAAAAAAATGCTGAAAAGAAGAAAGCTTTGCAGCTGTCTAAGATATTCGAGGAACAGGTTAGTGCATCTTCTGGCAGTGTTTTCAGACGTTTTATTTGGAGACATGATTAATCTTTAGCCTATTTTAGGTTTATGACTGATTGTATGATATTAATTTTATTCAGGAAAAGATTGTTGAAGAAGATAGTGAAGATGAAGAGACAACAGCCCAACATCGTGAGATTCTTTTATTTACTTCAATATTTCTTTCTACTATTAATTATAGCTAGTTGTTCTAAGGGATCTGTAGAGATAAAAGGGATTTCAGGTAACTTATTTGGATTTAGTGGACTCTATAGAGGCTACTTATAGTTCCATGAACTAGAAAAATTTTGTCAAGATGCCAAAGCGCCAAGAAGAGTTCATTAAGGACACGGTCTTAATGAACATGAATCTTGTAAATCTTTCTTGGTCATGACTTATATAGTTCACCATGGTGTCTGAGATATTGGTAGAAGAATCTGACTCTATGTTTCACGTGTTTTGGTTGAATGACTTGCTATGTTATAGTAAGAAATCAAGTAATTTGATCAAATTTATCTAACTCGTTCTCAAAAACCGTTTCAGATAGTCTAGCGGGGGTTAAAGTTCTTCATGGGATCGACAAAGTAATGGAAGGCGGTGCGGTTGTTTTGACGCTCAAAGATCAGAGTATTTTAGCTGATGGTGACATTAATGAAGGTGAGACTATTTTAAAATCACTTCTTTACTTCCAGCATGTAGGTTCCCTTTGATGGCATGGCGTTCTTATGTATGAAAGCATTTTGTTCTGATGTGACAGAGATTGATATGCTTGAGAATGTGGAAATTGGAGGGCAGCAGAGGCGAGATGAGGCTTACAAAGCAGCAAAGAAGAAAGTGGGGATCTATGATGATAAGTAAGACTACTTGGAGTTTTACCGTGTCTTTAGCTTATAAATGTGCTGGAAAAAAAATATTTTTGCGTTCGTTGATATCTGATATGATCTCTAGTGATGTACAAGACTGGTTCTTTTGTAAGTTGTAATTGTTTTTCTCAACATTAGATACTGATAGGCATTCTTGTGTTCAGGTTTAATGATGACCCAAATTCAGAGAAGAAAATACTTCCACAATATGATGATCCATCCACAGATGAGGCTAGTATTCTTTTTGGTTAATATCATGTTTACTTCCAGTCTGAAAATTTCTTTTTTCCTTCTTTCGTTTATATTTCTTGTTTCCTTAAATTTAAGCTCTCTAAGAAGTTGATCTAGTTTATTGGTACTTTTTGTCATGGTATAACTATAGGTGAAAGAGGACGCATTACTAGTGAAGCAGAGAAGTAACTGGGAGAGGTCTTATTTTCTTCCTTAGTAAGTTTTGCTAGCAATAGCAAGAGAGATAGAATGCATTCGTTTAAGGAGGAGCTTCTGTGCTTTTACGTGTGTTTTTGCAATTATATCTTCCATTAGTCTCTATTTCTACTGGTTCTGTTTACATTTTATTTTTCTCCCCTTTTTATTCTCCAAGGATTTCACATCTCCTCCGTTTGTGCTTGTTGTTTCTGTTTATAGGATTTTCTGTTTCCAAAATGTGTGTATAGGCATTTTTGTTTTTGTTTTTGTTTTTGATTATGTTTAATTTGTTTTATTATTTACTTTTGTCTTGTTTTGTTGTTGTTGTTTTTTTTTTTTTTTTTTTTATATATATATATATATATTTTTTTTGGGGGGGGGGGCGGGGGGGGGGGGTTGGTTGGGGATGTTCAGGTCTATCTGGGTTTAACTTTCTTCTCCTGTGCTATGTGTCTCTTTTACCGTTGGTGCCTCAATTATGTCTTTTCTTTTTAGATGTTTATACTGTCGTCAATTTTGGCTTACTCATGAAGTTTTTCTCCTCTTGTATTTTTTAGCTCCGTAAAAGGTTACAGGGTGCTTCAACAAACACTCACTTTGAAGATCTCAACTTGCATGGAAAAGTCTCATCAGATTACTATACTCCTGAAGAAATGACACAGTTTAAAAAGCCCAAGAAAAAGAAATCCTTGCGGAGGAAGGATAAGCTAGATATTGATGCCCTCGAGGCAGAAGCAGTCTCTGCAGGGCTGGGTGCTGGTGATCTTGGTTCTCGGAATGATGCGAAGAGGCGGGGAATCAGAGAGGAGCAAGATAGAGTTGAGGCTGAAAGGAGGAATAATGCATACCAGATGGCTTTTGCTAAAGCAGATGAGGCATCAAAATCACTACGACTGGAACAAACTCTTACTGTTAAATCAGAGGAAGAGGAAAATCTTGTTTTTGCAGATGATGAGGAGGATTTTCATAAAGCTGTGGAGAGAGCAAGGAAAATAGCTCTCAAAAAGAAAGAGGAGACACCATCTGGTCCTGAGGCTGTTGCACTGCTTGCTGCAACCATAGTCACCAAGCAGACTTCAGATGAAGAACAGCCTACTGGGGAGTCGCAGGAAAACAAGGTTGTCTTTTCAGAAATGGAAGAGTTTGTCTGGGGTCTCCAACTTGAAGAAGGTATTTTTTCTACATGGATTTTTACTAAAATTATTCTACCCACTAGGTCCGTAAGGTGTCATGCCTTTGGATTTTTTTTCTCGATATTTTATGTTTTTATGTTTTTTGGTTACGCTGCGGGTTATGTCTTATCTATATCTGGGAAGAAAAATTTTTATTTTGGTTGCCTTTTTCAGAAGCCCAAAAGCCTGAGAGTGAAGATGTTTATATGGATGAAGGCGAGGAACCTAAAGCTTCTAATGAGGAAATAAAGGACGAGCCTGGTGGGTGGACGGAAGTTGAAGAGACTGATAATGATGAACAGCCTAGTAAAGAGGACAAGGAAGAGATAGTTCCAGATGACATTATTCATGAAGTTGCAGTTGGAAAAGGATTATCTGGTGCACTGAAGCTGCTGAAAGAGAGGGGGACACTTAAAGAAACTATTGACTGGGGTGGCAGAAATATGGACAAAAAGAAGAGCAAACTCGTTGGCATCGTATATGATGACGAACCAGCCCAACAAGTCCATCAAAAGAAGGATAGAAATCGTACGAACCGTTTAAAGGAAAAGATCTACGAAGAAAAGGACATCCGCATAGAGAGGACAGACGAATTTGGGCGTATCGTAAGTATCTCATCTTGTTATTTTATACTTTATAGTAATGAATTAGTACCAACAGACATTTAAAACAAGTATTAGAGGTAGTCTTCCAGAAACTCATTTTCACTGAAAATTTACAAACAACTACACTGATCTCTCAAATCCAATTTATACGGATGATCTCATTTTCTGTATAGACGATGAGTTGGAGCTGTGTCCTATCTACTCCAATTCGTTGAAAAAAAAAAAAAAAAACTTGTGGATGATGATGATATCATCTCTACGTCTTTGCTTTTCCAATGATCATTGATTACTGTAAGTCACTTCTGTTCTAACAAGTTATTTCCTGGATTTCAACAGTTGACTCCGAAGGAAGATTTCCGGATTCTTTCTCACAAGTTTCACGGGAAGGGACCTGGAAAAATGAAACAAGAAAAGCGCATGAAGCAAGTCCAAGAAGAATTGAAATTGAAGCAGATGACGAGTTCTGATACGCCATTGCAGTCTGTGGAGAGGATGAGGGAAGCACAAGCTCAGTTGAAGACACCCTATCTCGTCCTCAGCGGACATGTTAAACCAGGGTATGCTTTATTCTTTTTGCTTTAGTTTTGGATAGTGACTGGAATTTAGCAGAAAGGAAATAAAACTACTTCATATCAAGGAGTTTAATTCTGTTTTTGATTAAGAGAAAAAAAAAAAAATCATAATTTTTTTATTTGGTTGTGTTACTTGTGTTTCAGGCAGACAAGTGACCCTAGAAGCGGTTTTGCTACTGTTGAGAAGGATCTCCTTGGGTGCTTGACACCTATGCTTGGTGATAGAAAGGTCGGTATCTATTACATTTTCATGTAACATATCTTGATGCTTTTGAGATAAGAGTTTCCACATATAGGCGGGCTATTGTTTTTTTCTTTGATGTTTCAAACATGTTTCCGTGTTTTTTGTCGATGTTCTTCAAGCCCTCTACGTTAACACCAATTCATAAATTTTTGCAGGTTGAGCATTTTCTCGGAATAAAGCGCAAACTGGAGTCTGCCAATTCAGGAACGCCAAAGAAGCCTAAATCTTGAATCTTTGGTAGAATTCTGAAGCTGATTGCATTTATGATTCTTTCGTCGGTTTGGAGCCAGAGCTTTGAGCAAGAACAGCAGCGAATCACATCAAGCGCGGTGTCACTTTGTTCATGCTGCTGACTGTAAATATAACCATCCTTTGAAAACAAATAGCTCTGGAAAAAACACATGGAAAAAGTTTTGGTTGTATTATTGGATTTATCAACAGCTAGTATTCCAGCCAGGACAGATCAGCATCTGTGATTTTTTCTCATGACTGGATTTTTAAGTACACTTTAAAAAGCGTATAAAATCGAAAACAAGAATTGCACATCATTCTTCAGAGATTGAACATCTCAAATGCTAGTAATAGGGTCAATTCTTCTGGAACACTTGAAATTTTATTTTATTTTATTTATTATTTATTTATTTTTTAATTTCCTCTGAGATTGTGTCTCCGGGTTCAATAATCGATGGCCATAAATAGAGGTTCTCTACGGCTGGTCAGGCTGTATCGTTAGATTCGTAGTGGTTATAGTGAGATTAAATCTTGTCACTACAATTTTGTAAGCCCTTTTGTTTTTATTGATGGATCCCGTGTTTGATAGATTCCGTAATTTATTTTAAAAAGCGAAAGTGATGACACGAATGATAAAAAAATGGAAAAAATTAAAAAAAATTATAAAGGTTTTGCATAAAAAATATAAAGGTTTTGCACGATCTTTAAGCACGAACCCATTCTCGTCTGAATTTTTTGGTGACGTCATATGGGTGTCAGCTTAGCTTATTGTTTCACTGACGTTGAATTAAAAAGAAAATATCAATTTTTCGAGGGAAAAAAAAAAAGAAAATATAAAAAACGTCACTGTACATCTATACTGGCCACTCTTCTAAAATTACATCCTTTAAATGCCTTCAAACAAAAGCTGGCATTATTTGACTTTTATGATTCTTCCGTTCTTTCTAATCCTTCTCAACCCTTTTAAGTTACTTCTCAGATATTACAATTTTATTTATTTATTTATTTTAAGAGTTTGCTTAATTTCTTGATTGAAATCCAGCGAACTACAGCATCTTACCCATTATAATGTGATAAATCTTATCGAACTAAATTTTACGATAATGTTTATTATTTTTGCCTCTCGCTTGCTTTAGTTTCACAATTTGATGCTTATACATGAACAACACAAGAATATCCATAGCTATACATGTAAATTGGGACTACATACGGAGTCTATATAATTAATATGTTGATTATTATTTGAAAGGGCCTGGAATTAATAAATTTCATCCAATCAAATCAAAGTTTCATGGGAGAAGAATAAACATGGTCGGATTAAAAAGTAATTAGAGAGCAAATTAAAAAGTTATAAAAATGGTACGATGTTATTAATCCCCTTGCCTTTAATGTAGCCGTGACAGAAGGAACATACCATTTAAGGCGATTTTCTAATTTCTACGAAGTTATGTTAATGTAAGACTAATAGGATTCTCATATTAACTAAAAAAAAAAAAAGAGGAGGATTCTCATATTAATTCTTTATATTAATACCGGCCAAATTAGTTAAATTGTTATCTGTCTCCTCTAGCATGTGTGAAAGAGTACTTTCTGATCTATAAATATAACATGTATATATGTTCTGCGGAACCAACCAAATTAAATGCAATTTTCCTATATATAATGTTCGAGGTTATAGAGATGATGTTATTGTTATTATTATTATTTTTTCCAAAATGGAAGTTAGAAAAACCTAACAGAAGGCTGTAAGTGGTCCAAATGTAAACACAAACTGGATGCTGATGAAAATATGGGAAGATATATTGGATAGCAATGATTCTTTAATATGTAACAAAGTCAATGAGAACAAAAGAAAACCAGCGTTTCTTACTGCTAACGGCGTAACGCTCATGTATGTACACATGTATGTGCATGTGTATGTACATCCAGAGAAAAAAAAACCAGAGATGTATGTACATGTGTATGTACAAAAGAAAAACCAGAGATTATATATTTACACATGAATGTACATCCAGAGGAAAAAAAAAAAAAAACCAGTGGATGTACACATTCATGTAATGTTCTATTTTTACCGGTAATGTTCTATTTTTAATAGTTGTATTTGTATAAAATTCTATCAGTTGTGTGTGTATATATATATATATATTTTATTTTACTGTGACGAGATTTAACATTCAAAATTATGTTTAAAAAGCTTTGTATTTTATGGATGTATATGTTTGAGATGTATCTATTTATTCCGTGACATTTTTTTTGTCTGCCTTCAATTGATTCTCCTTTTTTTTATTTTTTATTTTTTTTTAAATTCCCACTTGCAAGTTTATAAGACCTTGTGATGCTATAATGTCTCAGCCAACATGGAGGTCCTTGACATTTTGTATCCAAATAACAATGATAATTGAGATTAAGAAGGAACATTATTTGACTTCTCTAAAAATCCTTTCATTTTTAATTTCTGAGAGAGAATTAAGAAAAATTAGTAAACTCCCTTAAGAAAAAAAAAAAGAAAAATTAGTAAACTGCATGTGGACCGTATTTTTATACATTTTTTTAATGGAAAATCTGGGAAAGCAAAGTCCCAAAATGACGGAGAAAATAGTATAATAGAGATGAAAAGATACTATATATATCAGGCTAACACGTTTTCACACATTTGTTGGTGGATCCTTATTAAAATACAACCAACTATTTCAAAACATTCTGGCCTAAAGAAAAATGATAACAAAAACAATTTTGAAAGCATCAGTCGCTATGACTGGAAGCAAACAGATATATATATATATATATATATATATATATATATAGACGGAATCACGTTCTGATACATTACTCGATGGATTATATTAAAATCAAGGACTTTTCAATATATATTATATTTTTTAACAAATGAAGAGGAGGAACAACACCCTCCGAAATAACGTCCGCTCAAATTTATCAAGAAGAAAAAAAGAAAAAAACAGATGGAGAAAATCATAATCCAGCCATAATATATAGCACACCGAAAAAAAAAAAAAGAAGAAAAGAAATATGTGACGGTAAACAAACTCAAACCAAAGTTTCATTTATACATCTTGAAAGCTTTTTCCTTTTGAATATGAAGTTTATTTTATTTTTTCAGATCAGTGATTATGTTTTTTTCTATGTTATTGAGTTCCTCTAATTTATCTCAAAATCTTAAAATCACAATACCTATTTCGTTTAGAATGAATGTATACTTATCGAGTTTCTCTTTTGACTTGTCTTTCTTGCTGTTCAAAATCTCCTCCACATTTTTGACTGTATTTGAAGATGGGACGTAGTTACTTTAATGATTGTTATTACGTTGTTGTTTAATTTTTAATTTTTAATTTGATTAACGTGAACGTTCATTCTTTTTTTTCAACCTGATCCCCCCAAAGACTTTTAATATATGTATGCAAATTTTGATTGATGGGAAAATAATTTCTCAACATAGTTTGAAATTGAACAAACATATATATAATGCTTAAGGGAGAAAGAAGAAAAGAGTAGTTTTCATAAAACAATTGAAGCAGGTTTTTAAAATTTTTAAAGTAAATAGTAGATTTATTAAGTAATTGATTTATTTACATAGGATTTACATCACCTTTATCCAGTAAATGATTTATTTATATATTGTAAATATATGTCATTGAGCTAGTAAATTTTCTATTTACTTGATAAATCTGTTATATTTACTCCAAATATTTTAAGAACTTGAAATTTATTTCAACTATTTTTGGTAAATTTTTACTACAATTTTCCTATTTGGGAAATGCTACGAATTGTTCCAGAATGAAATCAGTTAAAATTGGATTGTTTTGTAAAGTATTGAATTCTCAGATTGAAGAGAAACCTTTTCATTGTTTGTATTAATTTTCTAAATAGAAAGAGATTAAGGCATTACGAAAAATTGGAAGAATGAATTAGTATGATATAAGAACTGCCGCACTTTTCCTAGCAATTAAAAGAGAAGTACATATATCTATTGAAAAAAATTGGAATTCTTTGATAAACCTATCAGTAAATATAATTCTAAACTGTCAAATTTTCATCCAGTTTTATTGAGTATGGTCCTTACTTTTTTAGTGGATTATCCACTATTATATATTTATTTTTTTAAATATGATGTCACGAAGATTCAGAAGTGTCCTATTGATTGGGGTTTTAATTTTTAAGTTTTTGTTTTTATATCCTACCAGAAACTTTCTCAAAAAAGAAAACAACTACCATACAAAAGTTGACTTGTTTTTTGTTGTATCGAACTATTAAGACATTATAGATTAAAGTGATCGAGCGAACAAGCATATAATAGAAACACACATAGCTGAAAAGTAATGGAGCTACATGACCCAACAATATATTCATAAGAACTTTAGAGAGAGACAATAAAATTCTTACGTACACGGTACACGTCCCATTGGATTGACTCATCGGGTGGTGAGAGAGGGGAGGATTTTGGATAAAAGCTCCAAAATTTGAAACTTGAGTTTTTATTTTTTTTCAATATATGATAATTGTAGACCCCATACTATAAAAAAACATAAAATAAAATAAAATTCATCCGTATACTCACTCACAAAGGAAGGAAGGACTGGGAGGCGAGGGCTTAAGCCCCCATTCAACTTTTCTTTTTTTTAAAAAATACTCTATAATTTTAAATAAAATTTCATAACAATTTTCTTAAAATGAAAACTTGTTCATAATTATTTATTATATCGTAATTAGCCCCACTGATAAAGAATTCTGGCTTCGACATCGTGTATACTAACATGAACTATCATGCACATGATCGATTGGAAGTTTTCATTTGGTTAGTGTGTATTGTATGTTTATGTCATTAGTCTAGACACTGTCAAAAAAATATCTTCTTATAACTTCTAAAGTTTTAAACATATATATTTTACCAGATGATCATCGGATACCAAATATATATAACAAAGAATTAAAATGTGGGGAGTGGGCACATGCTAGATGCTGCCAGATGAGGTTGCACTATGACTTCAGATGTTTCCCTCCTTCCTTATTTTCTTCTTCATTACGAAACGATAAGAAAGACCACACCCCCCCCCCCCCCCCCCCCCCAAAAAAAAAAAAAAAGGAAAAGAAAACTGAACCGAAAAAGCGAAAAAGGACAAAATGCAAACCCAATTACCAAAACAAGTGTGTTTCTTAAGACAACGCATTAAAACTCTCACTTGCACATTATAGATGCTTCACGACTTGTTCGTGGCCTGGCTTCCTTTGCGGGCATTAATAGTTTAGAGGCAATGTAGAGGGAAAGCACAAAAACACGCTTTGAAGATTTTTTTTCCTACTTTTTTATAAGTAGGAAATAATGAATACAGATTAAACATTTGAATTATTAAGAGAGAAATGAACTCAAAGTTGACATTTAGAATGATATTTATAATTTAAGTCACAAGGACAGCCTGTTTTGTTCAATAAACAAATATGTCCTCCCCAACAATGGTTGTAAGAGCAGACTATATAAAGGGGTTTACACCAGTATAACCATGCAATTCACTACACAAGTGTTAGTAGATCTTAAAAGTACAAATTTCATTTAAAAAAAAAAAAGAAAAAAAGGTACAAATTTCTGGTGATAGGTATTTAGGTTGCCGGAAATGGGTACCTTAGGACAGCCGAGGCATTGGCCTCGACTGGTTTATGCCTTGGCATTTTGCCTTGTAGCCACTAGTGCGATAGCTGACTACAAGCCCTACGTTTATGAATCCCCGCCACCTCCGGAGCATGTTGTCGACAAGCCATATCTTTACAATTCACCACCACCAAAGCATAAAGACCATCCCCCAAAACATCACAAGCCCTCTCCACCAGAGCATGAAGACCATCCCCCAAAACATCACAACCCCTCTCCACCACCAAAGCATGTGAGGCACCCACCATACAAGAATAAGTCACCACCGCCGCCTTCTCCATCACCACCCCCTCCTTATGTTTACAAATCCCCTCCACCACCATCTACATCACCTCCTCCTCCATACGTCTATAAATCTCCTCCACCACCCTCTCCTTCACCACCACCACCATACGTCTACAAATCTCCTCCACCGCCATCTCCTTCGCCACCACCTCCTTATGTTTACAAGTCCCCACCACCACCATCACCATCACCTCCACCTCCATACGTTTATAAATCTCCTCCACCACCCTCTCCTTCACCACCACCTCCATATATCTACAAATCTCCTCCACCACCATCTCCTTCGCCACCACCACCATATGTTTACAAGTCCCCACCACCACCATCACCATCACCTCCACCACCTTACGTCTATAAATCACCACCACCTCCTTCACCATCACCACCTCCCCCATATGTCTACAAATCCCCTCCTCCGCCATCTCCTTCACCTCCTCCTCCCTATGTGTACAAGTCTCCGCCTCCACCATCACCATCACCACCACCTCCCTATGTTTACAAGTCTCCTCCTCCACCATCTCCCTCACCACCTCCTCCTTACATTTACAAATCTCCCCCTCCACCATCTCCATCGCCACCACCTCCCTATGTCTATAAGTCACCACCTCCACCATCACCATCGCCACCACCTCCTTATATTTACAAGTCTCCTCCTCCACCATCCCCCTCACCACCGCCTCCCTATGTTTACAAATCTCCCCCTCCACCATCTCCATCGCCACCACCTCCTTATGTTTACAAGTCACCACCTCCACCTCCACCCTCACCATCGCCACCACCTCCCTACATTTACAAGTCTCCTCCTCCACCATCTCCCTCACCGCCGCCTCCTTATGTCTACAAGTCCCCGCCTCTGCCATCACCATCTCCACCTCCTCCCTATGTTTACAAGTCTCCTCCTCCACCATCCCCCTCACCGCCGCCTCCTTATGTTTACAAATCTCCCCCTCCACCATCACCATCGCCACCACCTCCCTACATTTACAATTCTCCCCCTCCACCATCTCCTCACCGCCGCCTCCTTATGTCTACAAGTCCCCGCCTCCACCATCACCTTCTCCACCTCCTCCCTACATTTACAAGTCTCCTCCTCCACCATCTCCCTCACCACCGCCTCCTTATATTTATAAGTCTCCACCTCCACCATCACCGTCACCACCCCCTCCATATGTCTACAAGTCCCCACCCCCACCATCTCCTTCGCCGCCTCCTCCTTACGTCTATAAGTCCCCACCTCCACCATCTCCATCGCCACCTCCTCCATATGTTTATAAGTCCCCGCCCCCACCATCACCATCACCTCCACCTCCTTACGTCTACAACTCCCCACCCCCATCATCTCCATCACCGCCACCTCCATATGTCTACAAGTCACCGCCCCCACCATCTCCATCACCTTCACCTCCTTACGTCTACAAGTCACCACCCCCACCATCTCTATCGCCACCTCCACCATACGTCTACAAGTCCCCACCCCCACCATCTCCCTCGCCGCCTCCTCCCTATGTCTATAAGTCCCCACCCCCACCTTCACCATCACCTCCACCTCCTTATGTCTACAAGTCACCACCCCCACCATCTCCATCACCACCTCCTCCATATGTTTACAAGTCCCCGCCCCCACCATCACCATCACCTCCACCACCATATGTTTACAAGTCCCCCCCTCCACCATCTCCGTCACCCCCACCTCCTTACATCTACAAGTCCCCTCCTCCCCCTTCACCGTCGCCACCTCCTCATTATCACTATAACTCACCTCCTCCTCCAGTCAAGTCTCCACCACCTCCCAAATACTATTACAAATCACCTCCACCTCCATCAGAGATAGTACTTCCTCCGTACTTGCACAAATCTCCTCCACCGCCTCCTCCCAAGTACTACTATAAATCGCCGCCACCTCCAGCTGACAAGCCCTACGTCTACAGATCACCCCCACCTCCTACACACTACTAAGCTTATGATGGTTACTAGTTGATCTCGACTTGAATAATAGTTAACTTCGTATTTTGTCTTGGGTTTTGAAGTAATATTCAGCCTTGTTTTCATTCATGAACAACTGTACTTTGCTTCGAGTGCTACGAGTAATAAGGGTGTGAAATTCGTTTCTGCGGAACCTCATTGATTGTACTATTTCTTTGTGAAATGAAATGCGCCATAAATTCAGTGTTCAGTAATTAAGGGTGTGCACAATTTCTCATTTTGCTATTTCTTTCCTCTAATGTGTTTCTATTATTTGTCTCTTTGAGAGGCGTGATGAGATACTAGTGTTTACATATAAATTTATACGTACACAAATATTTTTATTACAAGAAAAAAAAATCATTAAGTTTAACCAAATATGATTTCTAGTTCACTATTCTTTTGATAAGAAATTATGTTTCATTCATGTTATGAGAAAGATGAGAATTAAAATTAGCAAATTTCATTATGTGCCCTAAACCTTTTATACTTATGAAACTAAGCAGACGTAGAAGGTATAAAGAGGATCCGTCCGCTTTGGTTGAGTAAGTCATATGATGATGCTATTCAAGGCGAGTCTTTATATATAAAGATATAAATATAAATATAGATTTGTAATTTATATATCTCAAAAACGTCTCAACTTTGAATCAACTAAATATATGAATATAGACAATGTTTTTGATCCACAGTGATATTCACATGCCAAGCAACTTCTCTTTTACTGAAGTACGAAGATGTAACAACTCTTAACTTGAGATGAAACGACGACATGTTTAAATTTTAAATTATTATTGTTTTTTCTAAAATTGTTTCTAAAAAAAAAAAAAATTCCTAAGATCCCGATATCCGTCTCCCTTCCTTTTTTTTTTTTTTCTTCCTTTCTTTCTTTTAAAAAAAAAAATGCTAGGACACCAAACAAATGCTAAATGATAATTAATAGTAGACAGGGAAATCTATGGAGCATAAGCCATTTCACGAGCCAAGCACAATTCAACCCCAATAATTATCAAAGTTGTTAAACCGAAAAAAAAAAAAAAAACCTATTAGGAAGAGATATACTGATGATCAGCAAATAGTACTTTTTTTTAGCTTAATCTTTTTAGCTTTAGATGCATCAGCGATATTCTTATTTGATGTTTTGCAATCTACAGTACATATCCTTGGAAAAAAGTAAACCATTCAAATGAGGAATTTTCTCTACTGTGTATCTTTAAGAATTTTTCTAGGCTATCAAACTAAATATTTGCATTTGAAATTATTAGAGCCGGAGTCATAAATTTTTGTTAAACGGAAGCTTTATTATAACTTCATTAAATTATCCATATTATTGAAGATTCTCAACTTATACAAGCAGACACTTATTATTATTATTATTTAATTATACAAGTAGACTTTTTCCAACGTTCTTCTATTGAAGTTTACTTTTGTTTTTTTTTTGTGGTTAAAGCTATACTATTTTCCCTTCTTCTTTTTTTTTTTTCAAATTTTTTTGGGGGTATTCTTTTCCCTTTCTAAATCTCTATCCTATTTTCAATGTATTGCCATCTAAATAATAAAAGAGAAAAAATTAAAATGCACACCAAAATAATAATATGTAATGATATAATTGTTTACTTTGCTAGATTAATTCTCGAATATTTTTATCCACAAAAGAAAAAGCTTAATGAAGGATAATCTTGACACACTTCCAAAGGAACTGATGTGTAAAATGACTTTCTTCAATTCTTAGAAGAGTACATGTACAATACTTAAAAGAAATAAAGAAATAAGATATATATATATATATGTGTGTGTAATTAGCAAATAACATATTTTACATGTACTTTTGAAGTTTATAGCAGATTTTGTAAAAGATGATAAACTATAAAATATATTTATGAGTAAATCTTTGGATTTTCGGGTAAATTCTTAGATTTTCTAGTAAATGTTTGGATTTTCTAGTAAATAAGATATTTAAGTTTAACTTTAATAGCATATTTATGTACACAGTTTTAGGTTAGAGAGAAAAAGAGAGAGGAGGAGAGAGAGATTAGAGAGAGAATGACGGAGGAACGGTTTTTGGCATCTTGTGTGATCACAAATTTGACTATATTTTTCATTACTATGTTAGAAATTTTATATTATAATTTACTAATACTCTTTTAAAAATGTTACTAAAAATAAATAGACTTCGTTACATGAATCGCGATATGCTATCCTGAATTTAAAATTCTTGAATAAATTGATGAGTTGTTAAAAGTTTATTGAAGGGATAGTTTTTAAGATATGAAAATGAAACCAGACCTGGACTCTCGTTGCATAAGCAAAACAAGACATTAATGGCCCGAGAATATATATGGTCAAGTGGTTAGAGATTATAGTTGAATTTTTGGCTTAAAATGATATTCTTTTTTTTCTTCTTCAATCTTTTAGCAAATGAAATCAATTTTTAAAGTTTTATCGAGGTTACAAATAAATATAGTAGATTAAATAATTATTGGCTCCGTCAATACTGAATGCGATATTAATCTCTCTCTTCTTTGCCACCGGAGCTATCAACTCTTGCTTGGTACAAAAATCGCTCCACCTCTTACCTTGATGCGAAGCTTTGCATTCTTCAGCCCTGGTGAGCACAAGCAAATTGATTTTAGTATTGAATCGGAACTAATTAGTTGTTTATAATTTCACAATTGACCACATCATTTAGAGTTTAAATCTCCCGTTCAAAAATAATAATTAAAAAAAAAATCATTGGTCCTGATCACATACTCGATTCCTACTTTTCAGTGATCTTCTCTTGTCTGCTATATATACATATTTATATATTATTTTCTTTTCTTTTTTTTTTTGGTTGCTATTTATATACATATATTATTCTCCGATCATGAGATTTAAGTGTTGATCCTTCATCTAGAAAAATATTTTCTGACATTTTTTAATTTGTCTGTCTTCAATGATTGACGCTCAAATTTTCTTTTTCCGAAAACAAATTTAATCCCACTTGCAAGTTTTAGAAGACCTCGTGATGCAATTGTTCAGCCAAAATAATTAAGGGCCTTGACATTGTAACCAAGAATGATGATTGACTTCTCTCAAATTCTTTTTATAAGTTTTTTTTTATTTCTGATGGGAGAAGAAATATTTAGTAGTAAATTACATGGACCGTGTTTTGTTTTGTTTTGTTTTGTTTTTTTTTTTAAAGAGGAAATGAAGGTATTAAAATGATGCAAAAAAAAATAAATTATAAAAAAAAAAGATACTATCAGGGTAACATACGTTTTCACACAATTGTTGTTGGAACCTTATTACTAATTAAAATTGGAACCAGCTATTTGAAGGCAATTTGGTGAATATTATCGGTCGATGAATCAAGACCAAAAGCAAACAGCTACTCAAAGAATCACCTTACTTGATGGGCATATTAAAATTGATGAATTTTATATTGACGGAAATTTTGGTTGATGAGATTTCTCAACATTGAGTTCTTAGATTCAAAATCTGAGAACATTTTTATGTCTCTTTAATATAAGTATATAGCAAGATCTACAATAATATTTGTGTGTGTGTATATATATGTATGATGCTTTGTTTTAAGGCTTCGCAGTGTTCTGTAATAAAATGAGTTTGATTGGAAATATAATGTTAGGTGTTTTGAATTCTTTGGTCGAGGAAACCTTTTGGTTGTTTATAGCATAACATGAATTTAGTATGTGTTTTACATAGGTTTGGAAAGAAAAATTTAAAAAGATTCCAATTCAACTTAAAATTTTTACTTTTTTTTTCTCCAAAATTTAATGTATCAAACTTATTTGTCTATCTTCCCAAATAACAATCCAAAAAGATTATTGAATTCAATTGAAATTTATTTTTTAAATTTTCTTTTTCAAACCTATAACCTTAATCTATGTAATCATGACTTACAAAAGGTGTAATATTGGTAAGCGAGAAGTAAATTTCATATTGTACACTATGGAAGTCATTAATAAATTTAAATAAATATCATGTTAAGTATTTTACATTTTTACATATTAAAAAAATTCTTAAAAACGATTTCTAGGAGTTTTCGACACATTTTTACCAGCTATATATATTCCGACACCAAATAAAACAAAGCTTATTAAGTTTTGGAGTCAGTGGACACATGCTAGGTGCTAGACAAGGTTGCACTTTGACTTTAGACGTTTCTCTCACTCCTTAAGAAAATAAAAAAAAAAGAGAAAAAAGACGAAAGAAGCAGAACAAACCAAAACAAGCAGAGTTTACTTAAAACACGCTTTGAAACTTTCAGTCATACAACACCTTAATTTCCTTACCTACTATATCCAATATGTATGCTTCTGGACTAGCTCGTGAGGGCAATTTGACAAAAATAGTGGGAAAGCACACAAACACGTTGAAGAAGTTAAAAAAAAAAAAAAAAAGAAATTTGAATTATTAAGGGAGAAAACCCCACCCTCCCCCCTCCCCCCCGCCCAAATTGACATTTATTACAATAATATCGTCTAGGCCATAAAGACAGCCTGTTTTGTTGAATAAACAATAAGGATTACCTACTAAATAATGATTGCGACAGCACACTATATAAAGGGGTTTCCTCCAATCTTTCCATGCAATTCACTACACTAAAATTATTAGAACTTAGAATACAAATTTCCGGTGATATATAGGAGTTGAGGTCGCCGGAAATGGCTGCCTTAGGACAGCCGAGGCATTGGCCTCTACTAGCTTATGCCTTGGCATTTTGCCTTGTAGCCACTAGTGTAGTTGCCGATTACAAGCCCTATACTTATGCTTCTCCGCCACTGCCTCCGAAGCATGGAGACTATCCCCCGTACCATTACAAGTCCTTTCCGCCACCAAAGTACGTGAGATACCCACCATACAACTATAAGTCACCACCGCCGCCCTCTCCATCACCACCCCCTCCTTACGTATACAAATCCCCACCACCACCCCCTCCTTACGTATACAAATCCCCACCACCACCATCTCCGTCACCCCCTCCTCCATACATCTATAAATCTCCTCCACCACCTTCTCCTTCACCACCACCTCCTTATATCTATAAGTCTCCACCGCCACCATCTCCATCGCCTCCTCCGCCTTATGTTTACAAGTCCCCACCACCACCACCACCTCCACCGTACGTCTACAAATCCCCACCACCGCCATCTCCTTCACCTCCTCCTACCTATGTGTATAAGTCCCCGCCTCCGCCATCTCCATCTCCACCACCTCCCTATGTTTACAAGTCTCCCCCTCCACCATCTCCCTCACCACCACCTCCCTATGTCTACAAGTCCCCGCCTCCACCATCTCCATCACCACCCCCTCCATATGTTTACAAGTCCCCGCCTCCCCCATCGCCATCACCACCACCTCCCTATATTTACAAGTCTCCCCCTCCGCCATCTCCCTCACCGCCTCCGCCTTATGTCTACAAGTCACCCCCTCCACCGTCACCATCACCTCCACCTCCTTACTTATACAAGTCCCCACCCCCACCATCACCTTCACCTCCTTATGTTTACAAGTCCCCCCTCCGCCATCTCCCTCACCCCCACCTCCTTACATCTATAAGTCCCCTCCTCCCCCGTCGCCGTTGCCACCTCCTCCATACCACTCCTCCATACCACTATAGCTCACCTCCTCCTCCTGTCAAGTCTCCACCACCTCCCAAATACTATAACAAATCCCCACCACCACCACCACCTCCCAAGTACTACTACAAATCGCCACCCCCGCCGGCTCACAAGCCATACATCTACAGCTCACCCCCGCCTCCTACACACTACTAAGCTTATGACGGTTACTAGTTGATCTCCCCTTGAATAAATTATCTTCGTGTTTTGTGTTTGGATTTGAATAAAATGTCATCAATTATATTCATAAACAAGTGGCTAGTGTCCTTTTACTACGGATATAGTAAAAGTATGAAATTCGTTTCAGTGGAACGTCAGTTATTGTACTATATATGGTTCTTTTGTGGAATGAAATAATGTCATCATTTCGATATTCGGCACCCGTTTTTAATTTCTCATTTTGCTATTTCTTTCCTCAGATTTCTTTGTATTATTGGTCTCTGTGACGACGTGATATGTGTCTCTTGTCCAACACTCGAATAAGAGCGGTAGTTGGTACATTTTATTTTAGAATTCGTAACGACTAATTGATTTATATATAATTTTTTATTTTGAATATTATAATATTAACTCTTAAAATTATTAATGCAAAAGATTATAAATATTATGAAAAAATATTATATCAGAATCAACTGGTTGTTACAATGACATAAAAAATAATTGCAAGTTCCGTTTATAAAGGTATTCCACATGAGAGCCGCCATATGTATATATGTTTCAGTTTTTATATCTCAAAAACCTCTCAACATTGATTTACCGAATTGTATGATTGCAGACTGTGCTTTTGATCCGCTGTGATATTCATATACCAAGCTACTTCTCTTAATGGGCAAGTATATATGCAGATGTATATAATATAGCTTTTTAATTTTGTTTTTTTTGTTTTCTGTTTTTTTACTTGTTTTGCTAAAGTGTAACTCTTAAAGGACGACATCTTTCAACTATCGTTATCATTTTTATTATTTTTGGTAAAGTACCTAAATTAAAAGCTAGGAAACCAAACTTAAGTTTTTGGAAAAGTGCCTAAATTGTAAGTCTTTGACTTAGACTTTGTTTGGCATTTGAGTTTAACTTTAATTAAACTATATTTTTTCATCTTAATTTTTATCTTTTTCTAAAAAATCAATAAAATGTATAACTAGTTTTTGAAAAGTCAATCAACTTCAACTTAAAAATTTCATTTCCAACTAGCGAACCAAATACAAACTAAATGTTTATTCAATCTTTGGGGCATATAAGACATTTCACGAGCCAGGTCGAAAGTTGCTACATTGAAAAATAGGAGTTTTCATAAGAGATATATACTGAACAGCAAAATGGGATGTTGTTGATCAGGATGGAGATACTTATGGTTTAGTGGGGACTTCTGGCCCAATGGAATTTTTTTTTTCAATTTTATCTTTAAAAACATAACATTGTTCTCATTTTTCTCTTATTAAAAATTGATTATCTTAACATAAATCCTTTTAAAAATTTCATCTTTTATTGTACACCTCCACTAAAACAATGAATTGACTTCATCACTGTAACTGAATAGGCAATTACCAGTGACAGTACTCCATCACCCTTATTTAGGGACGGAATCATAAATTTTTGTTAAGCAGAGCTAATAACTACAATAAGCATTTTATCATGCCTTATAATTAATGATACATCATGACTTTATTATTAAGATTATTGAGAATAACTTTCTCAACTTATACAAGTATACTTTTTTTTTTCTTTTACTGAAATACGTACACATGGATACCATTTTTAAGTTCTTAATTACCAAGTTCCATCAAGTTTAACTTTTCTTGTCAGATCTGTACTATTTTCCCTTTCTAAATCTCAATACTACATTCAATGTATCTTGAAAGGAAAATTCTCATATATATATATATATATATATATATATATATTAGAAAACAAAGGAAAACAAAAGGAAGACAAATGCAATATATATATATATATACAGTAAAAATGTAATTATACCATCGACATATCTAATTGATTACTTGACTAGATTTGCTCCAAGATTATTTTAATATATAAAATTAAAGAACAATACTAGAAAATATCAATGATATTTAACTTTACTCATTAATAGAGGGTGTGTTCTATAATATGAGATTCAATAATGGAGTCCACTTCTCTATTAATATGATGTTAAACATCACTTATATTCCCTAGTATTTTTCTTATTTATATTCCCTAGTATTTTTCTTATAAAAAGCCTTGTGAAAGATAATATATCAACATTCTTCCCGAGTAACTATAGTGTACACTTTCTTTTTTCTATGTATAACGCTGAGAAAAATTAAGAAATAATGAAAATAAAAGAGATAGAAAAATAAATAGACTTAGTTCCATAGCAATCCAAGACATTAATGGGGGAATATATATTGCTAAGTGCATGCTTAGAAATTTTGATTTGAGTTTTGATTTAAAATTATATAAATGGATATATATATATATGTATAAATATATATTCTTTTAGGGAATGAAATCAAATATTTAATGTTTATGGGGCTATATATAAATGTAATATTTTATAATTTGAGGAATTCTATAAAATATGAGTAATTATAAACATGACAATTGCTAGAGACTAGTGTATATCTCTGAGATCCACTTTCTGTTTAATATATGGTGTTGTAGTCAATTAGTATAGGTTATATGAGAGCGTCCGTTGTCCAGAACTTTGCTTTATCTTATCATGGCTATATATATTTGTATATATGTTAGTAAGTTGTTCTAGTTTTTCTTTACATATACAAGCAAAGCCAAGCCTTGGACAAGTTGCTTCTAATTTTTCCAGATTCATATGTTAATTTGCTTAACGTACTCTTAGCTTGTGGACATTTGGAGAACAAACTAGCCAAAGTTAAAAGAAAGAGCAGGGGGGAAACAAGTAGGTCTAGGATTTCAAGTATTCGCAGCAAGAGAAACCGTAAAATTGAGCTCGGAGAGCACGGGCAATTAATTCTGTTGAATCAGAGTTAATTAGTCATTAACAATTTTTATAACTGACTACACAAAAGATGTACAATATTTAAATCTCTTACAAAAAATGTTGTTGTTTTTCATGCACATATGTTCTTATTTCTCAATGATCTTCTCTTGTATGTTATACTATTATTTTCTGCAGTTGAGAAATGGTAAAACTAGAATTAATGATAGAAAGAAGATTAACATGACCCATGTGTAAATATATGACACTTACAAATCAAGAAATTGTATTATTGTTTTGTGAAATATGATATTTCAGTGTTGATCCTGCATTTAGAAAAAATATTCCCCGACATTCTTTAATTTTTCTGCTTGATTTGACCCTCAATTAAAGGGAAAAAAAAAAAAAAAAAGAATCCCACTTGCAAGTTTAGAAGACCTCGTGATGCAATCGCTCAACCAAAATAAAGGGCCTTGACATATTGAGAAGGAAACAGGTTATGACTTCTATGAAATTATTTTGATATTCTATTCCGAGAGAGAAATAAGAAAAATTAGTAGATTGCGTGGATCGTATTTATGCTTTTTTATTGGGAAAGGAAATGTAATTGTTGGAAGATCTTTACTTATTTATTTAGTGATTATTGGTGGATATTTAATAAAATCGATCGGAATCTAATTCAAAGCATTCTGATGAATCTTATGAATCGATGGATTCAAAGCAAACAGCTATAGACGGAATCAATCACAGTTCTGATTGATTATTCGGTGGACATACTAAAATTAAAGACTTTTTTTATATGTCTGCAAAATTTGATTGATGAGAAAGTGATTTCTCAACGTTGTTCTTTCTCAGAATTGAACACATATATATGATGCTTTATTTTAGTGCTTTGAAGACAAAGTGTTCTAAGAATAAAATTTGTTTGATGGGGAATGTTAGACTATATCACCAACTTATTATATATATATATGTCTATACACACACATCAATGCCAATTATTTGTTACAAAAAAAATGTGCAAAATAACATGTCTGAGATGTTAACTTTACTGTTTTGTACTTGAATGCATATGCTATTCTAAATGCTACATTTACATTTTGTAATCCTCGTAATTAAGCAATTGGAATTTGTAAGAACAAAATTTTAGTGTTGAAATAATTTCGAGGTGATAATATTGTAATATTAAATAATGAAAAAGTCAATGCACCGCCTAATAATATTCTGCTGTCAAATTTGACATTTTATCATAGCTACCAACTTTAGCTGTTTCTCAAATTTAACATCAAAGATAACAATTTAATTCAAATGTCAAAATTATTTGAATTCCCAGGTTTTGAAGAAAACTTTTTGTTGTTTGTTTTAACTTTTTGAAGAGGTTAAGGCATAAATTTAAGAAGAATGACTCGACATGAAGTAAGAATAACTAGTTTTCCCAGCAAAGGATTTTTTTTTTTTTTTTTTTGGATAAAGAGGAAAAAGAGGAAAACGACCCTTATAAAAGTTGAGTTTTCTTTCTTTCTTTCTTTCTTTCTTTTTTTCCCCCCCTCCTCTTGCATAGTTGAACAGTCATTAGCAGAAAAAGATAAACCCATGTAACCGGAAAACAATGACGCTACATGACCTAACCAAAAAAAAAAAAAAAAAAAGACAGAAGAATCTCTACGAGAGAATTATGGATATGCGAAGAGCCTGTAAAACGATTAGAATTTATGAAGTTATCTTCAATCCTTTACAAAGGACTGGTTCAACAATATCAAGTGTAGAATTATTTTATTTATCTTATGTAACTATATGGGTTATAAAAAATTTATGTAATATAGGTTTGCGAGAAGTAATTAAATTCCTTACTATTACAAGTATCAACGTGATTAGTAAATTAAACAAATTTCATGTTACACATAGTACCTACAAATCACGAAATAGGGAAACCTTTGTCTAAAATTCATATGTACACTTAACATAAAGTCATGAAATACCATGCAATTTAATATGAATTTTAAAGACGGTAACATATTATATGGGAAATTTCCATTTGGCTAATGTGGATTTTAGTGAATTTAGAAAGTTCTTTGGACAAGGTTGCGTTGACTTCAGACGTTTCGCTCACTTCTTCCTTATTTTCTTGTTCATTGCCAAAAAGGAAACCAAAAAAAAAAAAAGAAAAAGAAAAAAGGGACAAAAATTCAAAACAAACAAAAACGAGGAGTGTTTACTTAAAACAAGCATTGAAACTTTCGTTCGCACCTAACCTTGATTTCCTTACCCTTACCTACTACACATGCTTCTTCACTGGTTCATGGCCTCCGTGAGGGGATTTTAGAAACAATATATATATATATATATATATATATATATATATATATATATAGTGGGAGATCCCAAAAAAAAAAAAAAAAAAAAAAACAAGACAAAACAAAAAACGCTGAAGAATTTTAAAACAAACATAGGAGATGAATATACGGATAGATTAGACATTTTAATTATTAAGAAAAAAATCTCAAATTGGCGGTTAGAAAAAAAATTAATTTAAACCATTAAGACAGCCTATTTTGTTCAATAAACAATAATGTCCTACTTGTGAGAGTACACTATATAAAGGGGTTTCCTTCAATCTTTCCATGCAATTCACGACACAAAACTAGGAGACCTTAGAATACAAATTTCAGTGACTTACATGAGAGTTTGTCGGAAATGGGCATCCTAGGATAGCCGAGGCATTGGCCTCGACTAGTTCATGCCTTGGCATTTTGCCTTGTTGCCACTGGTGTGGTTGCTGATTACAAGCCTTATACTTATGCATCTCCCTCACCTGCGGAGTATGTGAGGTACCCACCCTACTACTACAAGTCACCACCCCACCCCCTCCACCAACTCCTCCCAAGTACTACTATAAATCGCCCCACAAGCCATACATCTACGGTAGTTCACCCCCAACTCCTGAGCATACGACTAAGCCTACGAGAATTATACTATAACTGATCTCGAATTGATTAATAATTAACGTCTGATTTTCTGTTTGGTTCAAGAGGTATTCAGCCTTGTTTCCCTTCATGAACAACTGTGCTTTGCGTCGAGCAACACGGGTGAGAAACACATATATATAAATACACAAGTTTTATATGTGAAGTTTCTTATATCTCACATATCTCAATATAAAAAGGAAGTCATTTGAAATTCAAACATGATCAGGATACTATCCTGATTCAAGCGATAATGGTGTCATGATATTTATGTTATTTAAATAGTATTGAATATAGTTGTGAACATATCACATGTAGTTGATCTTTTCTCATAGTATTTTCATGAAGAAAATTTTAGCATGCTCAAAAAGATCAATAGAAGATGCAATCTGAAATTGAACTTCAAATCATCCTCTACAAAGCTAACCTCACAACCCAATCTTTTCAAATCCTCTTTTTAACTGTGATTTCAATGTCTAAAGTTTGTGTTCAACCTCCTTGGTTTCGGCATGGGTTCAAATTCTGATTCGGCTGGTTATAGCACTAATATTTCCGTCAAAATATATTATTGAAATTTCTCCGATATATCTTGATATATTTAGACATTTGATACAAATTACACTACTTTTTTGCCGATAACAATATTTTTATATTGACATATATTTTTCTGACATTTTGACAAAAAAGATTTTATCCCCAAAAGATATTTCGGTACCCATATTAAAAAGGGAAGTTATAGGGGAATTTCAAAAATATCATGGATATTTGCTACCATGCATGGTTGTCTATTATGTTAGAACATAGTTCTTGTTTTTCTTTATTTTGCAGAGGCAAGCTTGGACAAATTCTTTCTTTTGCCAGATTCATCGGTCAATTTGCTTCACGTACTCTTAGCTCTTAGACATTTGGAGAATTTGCCAAACAAAGTTAAAAGAGAAGGGGGCCGAACAAGTTGGTCAGGAATTTCAGGTAATCACAGCAAGAGAAACAGTCCAATTGAGCTCGCCGGTGAGCACATGCAAATTGATTCATTGAGTAAGAATTAATTAGTCATTCGTAATTTCACGTTTGATTCCATTATAAAGACTTATAAGGCTTAAATCTCTCTTAAAAAGAAAGGACATGCGTACACATTTTCCCACTTCTAAATGATCTTCTCTGTCTGCTGTATGTTTCATTATTTTCTGAAATTGAGAAATGATAAAATTGAAATGATACATAAAAGATTAGCTAGTATGATCCGTAAGGATGAAATACACAAATCGAGAAATAATATTATTATTTTCTGAAACATGATATTTCAGGGTTGATCCTTCATTTAGAAAAATATTCCCTAACATTTTTAAAATTATCTACCTTGCATCGACGCTGATCAATTAAAAATAATTAAAAAAATAAGCCTTGTAAGTTTTAGAAGACATTGTGACGCAATTGCTCAGCCAAAATAAAGGGCCTTTGACATTGTAACCAATAATGATAATAGAGAATATTGAGAAAGAAATGGGTTTTGACTTCTCTGAAAATATTCCTTTGATTTTCTATCCTAAGAGAGAATTAAGAAAAATTAGTAAACTGAGTGGACGTATTTTATGCTTTTTTTATTTAGAAAGTAAGGTAAAAAAAAATTAATATTAAACAGGTGAAAAGATACTATCAGCCTAACATGTTTAGACAAAATTGTTGGTAGATTTTTATTTTAATTATTTGGTGGATCTTTATTAAAATTGGAGCTAACATTTATTCACAGCATTCTGATGAATATTATCAGGTCGATGAGTTAAGACAGAACGCAAAGAGTATATAGATCGAATCAAGTTCTGATTCATTATTCGGAGGACATATTAAAATTTAAAACTTTTTATTGCGTATATGCAAATTTTGATTGATGAGAAAGTGATTTCTCAACGTTGTTCTTTCTCTGAATTGAATACATAAGTGTGTTTGTGTATACGATGCTTTATATAGTATACAAGTAATGCTTTGAAGTTGACGTGCTCTAAGAACAAAAATTAGTTAGATCACAAATGTTAGATCATTTTCAATGTATATGACAGTCAATGTCAATGTTATAGTGTGAAAATAACATATGCAGAAGTTAATCCTTATAAGTTTGTACTTCAATAACGTTATTATAACGTTATATCTTTGCTTGATTAACAATATAAAGTTTTAATTCGTAAAAGTAAACTTTTAGCATTTATATAATTTTAAATTAACAATTATAATAATATGATCATTAAATGACAAAGTCAATGTACCGACTAATAACAATCAAATGCTATTCTTGATGAAAAATTTCCAACAAGTTTAGCATTTTGTGAAATTTGGGTCCAAAGATTATACTTCCAGGGAGAGTATGTATATTTTTTTAATCCAATGCGTAAACTTAGCATTAATGATGCATTAATTTCACAATCGATATATATCATGTGTTGAATCATCAGGGACTTGAAGAGAACTTTTTTTGTTTATTTTAATTTTGTGAAGAGATCAAGTCATAATTTAAGTAGATAATTGTTGGAAAGAAAGAATATGACTCAACATTCTGATGCATTTGGAAACATCACTGATTCTATATTACATGTCAATACAATACAATACAATACAATATGTGTTTATGTACCTCATATATATATATATATTCAAATATAAATATAATTTGAATAGTAATTAAATCAATTGATCCAAATACTATTCATCTAGTTTAAAAAAAAAAAAAAATCTATTTTATTAATCACATCACATACTCTCTCTTTCTCACCAACAATCCAAATACGTTATATTTAATACAATGTAAGAAGAAATATTCAAACACATATTGTACAATTCTATTATGTGAAATATAATATGCAATGAATATAGTTTCCAAATGGATGAGCTACTTGTTTTGCCAGCAATGTAAAAAGAAAAAAAAAAATCTAATCTTTTGCTGGTAAAAAGTAAAACGACTACCCGTAAATTAGTTGACTTGTTTATTTTCTTTTCTCTTATTGTTGTTATTATTATTATTATTATTATTATTATTATTATTATTTTTGGTATTGAACTGTTTAACCACGTAACCAAAAAGCAAAGAAGGTATATATGACCTAACAAAAAATTTAAAAGAATGTACAAAGAACTATAAAGAATATGGAAGTTACAAATTTATCTTCAACCCTTTACCAATGATTGGTTCTACCTTCTAGTAAATATATATACAATACAGTAGATGTTTTGAAATTTATTATTTCATGTAATTACATCTTAATTAATGTTCACATGATACACACAATACCGATAATAGGGATAACCTTTGCCTAAAATTCATATGTACACTTAACATGAAGTCATGTACTACCATGCACTGTATATAAATTTAAAAAACGGTAGCATGACAAGGAAATTATCATATTAATCGATGGACTTCTTACCTAATACATTACATATATGCTTATTGACTGGTTCATGCCTTCTTGAGGGCATTTCAGAAACAATACATATATATATATATATATATAGTTGGAGAGCACAAAGAAACGTTGAAGAAATTTAAAATAGAAACATAGAAGATGATAATATACCAATTAGACATTTGAATTATAAGAGAAAAAACTCAAATTGACAGAATAAAATTATTTAAACCAAAAAGACAGCCTATTTTGTTGAATAAAAAATAATTTCCTACTCAACAATGACGGTGAGAGCACACTATATAAAGGGGTTTCCTCCAATCTTAACATGCAATTCACTACACAACAATTAGTATAGATCTTTGAATACAAATTTTTGGTGAGATATAGGAGTTTTGAGTTTGCCGGAAATGGGCACCTTAAGACAGCCGAGGCATTGGCCTCGACTGGCCTTGACTGGTTCATGCCTTGGCATTTTGCCTTGTAGCCCCTAGTGTGGTTGCTGATTACAAGCCCTATACTTATGATTCTCCCCCACCTCCGGAATATGTGAGGTACCCATCATACTATTGTAAATCACCACCACCGCCTTCTGCATCGTCACCCCTTCCTTATGTTTACAAATCGCCACCTCCACCATCTTCATCACCCCCTCCGCCATGCGTCTATAAATCTCCTCCACCACCCTCTCCTTCACCACCACCTCCATATGTCTACAAATCTCCTCCACCACCATCGCCTTCACCACCTCCTCCTTATATCTACAAGTCTCCACCACCACCACCACTATTACCTCCACCTCCTTATATCTATAAATCACCTCCTCCACCATACGTCTATAAATCCCCACCTCCACCATCTCCTTCACCTCCTCCTCCAGAAGTTTACAAGTCTCCACCTCCACCATCTCCATCGCCACCACCACCATATGTTTACAAGTCCCCTCCTCCACTATCACCTTCACCACCACCTCCTTATGTCTACAAGTCTCCACCTCCACCATCACCTTCACCACCACCTCCCTATGTTTACAAGTCCCCACCACCACCTCCTCCATACGTTTACAAGTCTCCGCCTCCACCATCACCTTCACCACCACCTCCATATGTTTACAAGTCTCCACCTCCACCATCTCCATCGCCGCCACCACCATATGTTTACAAGTGCCCTCCTCCACCATCACCTTCACCACCACCTCCTTATGTCTACAAATCTCCACCTCCACCATCACCTTCACCACCACCTCCCTATGTTTACAAGTCTCCACCTCCACCATCTCCATCACCACCTCCTCCGTATGTTTACAAGTCCCCGCCTCCACCATCACCTTCACCACCACCTCCCCCCTACATTTACTAGTCGCCTCCCCCACCATCACCATCACTATCACCACCTCCTCCTTATGTTTATAAGTCTCCACCTCCACCATCTCCATCACCACCATCACCATCACCACCGCCTACTTATGTCTACAAGTCACCTCCCCCACCATCACCATCACCACTGCCTCCCTATATTTACAAGTCCCCGCCCCCACCTCCCTATGTTTACAAGTCCCCTCCTCCACCATCTCATTCACCACCACCTCCTTACGTACTATAAGTCTCCTCCTCCGCCAGCACAATCACCACCTCCTCCATACCACTACAACTCACCTCCTCCTCCAATAACGTCTCCACCACCTCCCAAATACTACTACAAATCACCTCCACCACCATCAGAAATAGAACATCACCCGTATTTGTACAAATCTCCTCCATCACCAACAGATGTAGAACATCCCCCGTATGCGTACAAATCACCTCCACCACCAACAGAAATAGAACATCCCCCGTATTTGTACAAACCTCCTCCGCCACCACCTCCCAAGTACTATTATAAATCATCATCGCCACCATCACCATCACCATCACCTATTGAGCATCCCCCGTACTTGTACAACTCTCCTCCACTTCTTCCTCCCCTGTATTCTTATAAATCGTCACCACCGCCAGCACACGAGCCATACGTCTACAGCTCACCTCCATCTCCTACACACTACTAACCTTGTGATGATGGTTACCAGTTGATCTCAACTTGAATAATGTTTGACTTAGTCTTTTGTGTTTGGATTTGAAGAAATATCAGCATTATTTCTTTTCATGGGAGTGTGAAATTTGATTCTGTGTAACACCTTTGATTTTACTATTTTTCTTTTTGGAATGAAATGTCATTAACTTGATATTCACTACTTTTTATATATAGTTTCTTATTTTGGTATTCCTTTCCTTAAATAAGTTTGGATTATTGTTTTCTTCGAGAGGTTTGAAATGGTGTATATATATATATACACACACATATTATATGTTATATTGTACACATATATATAACTTTAAATATTTTACATCAAAAAACGGATCAATAGTGCGGAATATGTTTTCATCGATTATAGGAATTTTATTAAAAAGAGTCTTACATGTGCTCGATTTCAGTGTGTTGAGGTAATTTCTCATTATTGGGTCTCAAACATATGTAATTTCCTGAGAAAATTACCCAAATATCCCACTTTTTTTTTTTCATATGTTGACTAATGTAACACAAACTCTTCAATCTTGACTAATATGACACAAACTTTAGTTTATTTTAGTTTAATTTTGTGTCATATTGGTCTAATATTACTTTTTTGTGTCATGTTGATGCAATGGTCATTAAATTTGTGTTATTCAGGTATTTTCCCCGATCATTTATTTCCTTTGTTATGCTTGTATCTATTTTGAATTGAATGAAAATTTTCCTTTAAAAAAATATATTATATATCTATATTGAATTACCAAATTATATGATTACAGATAATAATGTAGCTTCGACCTTCACACCCACAACCACAGCAACACCCATGTCCTCCATTTCGCGATCCCAAGTTGTTTCTGATTACTGGTCGCCATACTAAAAGAAGTTTATATTTTATGCCATTTGAAACAACATAATGGTGACTTTAAAGGTTGTTTGTAATTGATTATGATAAAGCCATTAAAGGGCCACCATATCTTTTCTTTCTGTAATTTGGGATATGAGTAATCATGGTGAAAAGAATGTGGGAAACTTTTGAGAAAGAATTTGATGTACACAATTGCTTTCGACACATCTGTATTATCATGAGAACAGAGCAAAATAACCAAAGCAAGATTTAATTAGAGGATATACTTTTGTTGTCTTAACCTTGAATTCATGAAACCAAATTCCGTGAAAAATTGTTATCGGTGAACAAGGGTATTTCAGTCTTTTAATAATGATTCATAATATGTGTTGGGTCAATGTGACCTATTCCGTGAAAAACTTATGTTAGTAGATATTTAGAGAACAAGCAAACCAAAGTTAAAAGAGCAGGGGGGAACAAGTTGATCTAGGATGTCAGGTATTCACAGCAAGAGAAGCCGTCCAATTGAGCTCGGTGAGCAAGAGCAAATTGATTAACTGTGTCGGAATTAATAAGTTATTAATTATAATTGAAGGTATAACTTAATAATAATTTTACTCTATTATAAATGGTAAAGTTCAAATCCTTATCCTAAATTAAAAATAAAAAAGGTCATTCTTCGATCCTCATGTACACAATGCATTTTCCTACTACTCAATTTGTCTGCTATTTTTATATAGGGTAAATTGTTAGATCGGTTCATGAACTTTTAATTTTATGTAACTTTAGTTATGAACTTTTTTTCATAGTTGAAATACCTCTAAACTATTAGAATATTGCCATAATAGTCCTTAATTAGGTTAATTTTTATACGGAATCCGTTAGTTAACATAATTTTATAACAAAATTACTAATTGATTCTGTTTAAAAATTGATAGAAATGATACTTGTAGTAACATTTTAATAATTTAGGGGCATTCTCTATTTTTTTATAGTTAAAATGACTATAAATTATTAAAACCGTTGCTATAATAGTCATTGTCGTTAATTTTTAGACAAAATCTATAGTTAGCACCACTTTTTAATCAAATTATTAATAGATTATGTCTAAAAATTAACGAAAATAATTATTATAGCAATATTTTAAAAGTTCATAGGCATTTTAGTTAAAAAAAATTCATAGACTAAAATTGTATAAGGTCAAAAATTTAGGGACTAAATTAGCAATTAACCATATATATATATATATATATATATATCATTTTCTGAAACGTGCGATTTATTGTTGATCCTTATTAATTCATTTAGAAAAATATTCTCCGACATTTTTCAATTGTCTGCCTTGAATTGACACTCAATTAAAAAAAATTCCCACTTGCAAGCTTAGAAGACCTTGGGATGCAATTGCTCTGCCAAAATAGAGGGCCTGGACATTGTAACTAATAATTATAATTGACAATATTAATGAGAAAGGAAACAGGTTCTGACTTCTCTGAAATTCTTTTGATTTTGTATTCTGAGAGAGAATTAAGAAAAATTACTAAAATTCGTGCACCGTATTTATGCATTTTTATTGGGAAAGGAAGTATAATTGTTGGTAGATCTTTACTTGTTTATATTAGTGGATCTTTATTAAAATCATAACCTCTAATATATCTGATGAATATTATGAGTCGACGAATTAAGACCGAAAGCAAACAGCGCTATGAACGGAATCACGTTCTGATTCATTATTCAATAAAACGACTTTATATGTCAACAAATTTGGTTGATGAGAAAGTGATATCTCAACGATGTTCATTCTCTTAAAACAAATATATATTTCATGCTTATTTGTATTGTTTTGAAGATAAAATTAGTTTGATATTGAGAAATATTAGACTATCTTTAATGTATATGCTATTGTCAACTTTAATAATATATTTGTTAAATGAAGAATATGAAGATAACATATTTAAGATACTAATATTTTTAGAACATCTCCAATGTCTATGTCAATACAAATACTATATTAGTTAATAGTTACAAAAAGGAGTGAAAAAAGCATACTTGAGACTTTTGCTCTAATTTATATTGTTATTTTCAATACTATATCCATCTTTTGTCATCACCAATCTTAATTTTTGACATTTGTAAAAGTAAAGTTTTAGTTTAAATAATTTAGAAATAACAAAAATTGTAATGATTTAAATTAAATACTTACTAAACTAACTAATATAAATCAAATGTTAAATTTAACATTTGCCATTGATATGGTAAATTTGATATCAAATTTGCTTCAAAGCTAGGCGCATTTTATTGGAGAGCAACTTTTCACATAAATAATTTAAAGATGAAAGCATTTTAATGAATATTAAATAAAAAAGTTACATAGTTTGATCGATAGCAATCAAATATTAAATTTGATATTTTGCTATATTTGGTGGTAAATTTTGTCAAAAAATTGAGCAATCTTTAAACTTGACACTAAATACAGCAAATCTTAAAGATCGGTTTTTCTTTTAAACCAAAATTTCACATTGATATATTAATTTGACACTCTATTGAATATGCTCTTTTATCATGTTTTGAATTCTTAGGGTTTGAAGAAAACTTTTTCTTGTTTACTTTAATTTTGTGAAGAGATAAACGTTTGAAAAACTTTTTTTGTTGTTGATGTTAACTTCGTGAAGAGATTAAGGCATATACTTAAGATGACAATTGCTTGGAAAGAAAAATGACTCAACATGAAGCAAGAAATACTAGTTTCCCCAGAAGAAGAAGAAAAAAAAAAGAAACTGTCTTTTGCCGACAAAGAGGAAAACAACTACTTGACTTGTTTCATTTTTTTTTTTTTTTTTTTTTTTTCCCCGTGTTAAACTGTCTACAGAACAGATATCACCACATATAAAGTTTAGAAGAATCTCAGAGAGAGATTATGAATATGCGAAGGCCTAATATAGAAGTACACAGTATATGTAATATGAAATATATTTTATGTAATAATGAGTCGTAAAAGATGTTCGTAATACTGGTTTGCGAGAAGTAATTAAACAAATATCTTGTTACTGCATCTTAAATTTTACATGTTACACATAGGGAAACTAGGGAAACCTTTGTCAAAAATTCATAAGTAAACTTAACAGGAAGTCATGAACTACCACGCAATGTAAATAAATTTTAAAGACGGTAACATGATGAGGGAAGTTTCCATTTGGCGCTAATAAGGATTTTATGTTATTTTAACGGATTGCGAAAGTTCTTTAGACAATGTTGGGAGTGGGCACATGCTAGATGCCAGACAAGTTTGGATTGACTTTAGATGTTTCCCTCGCTTCTTCCTTATTTTCTTGTGTTCATTACCAAAAACAAAAACAAAACAGAAAAATAATAATAATAAGACAAAACAAAAAAGACAAAAGAGCTAAACAAACAAAAAAGAGCAGTGTTTTCATAAAACAAGCTTTGAAACTTTCAGTCGCACATTACACCTTAATTTCCTTACCAATAATATATGCTTCTTAACTGGTTCATTCCCACCGGCCATGAGGGCATTTGAGAAACAAAATAAATAGTGGGAGAGCACAAATTGACATTTAGAATAAAATTGTTTAAACCATAAAGACAGCCCATTTTGTGGAATAAACAAATAATGTCCTACACAACAATGATTGTGAGAGCACACTATATAAAGGGGTTTCCTCCAATCTTACCATGCAATTCACTACACAACAATTAGTATAGATCTTTGAATACAAATTTCTGGTGAGATATAGGAGTTTTGAGTTTGCCGGAAATGGGCACCTTAGGACAGCCGAGGCATTGGCCTCGACTGATTCATGCCTTGGTATTTTGCCTGGTAGCCACTAGTGTGGTTGCTGATTACGGGCCTTATGCTTCACCCCCACCTCCAGAGCATGTGAGGTACCCACCAGACTACTATAGGTCACCACCACCGCCGACAGCTTCGCCACCCCCACCTTATGTTTACAAATCCCCTCCACCACCATCTCCATCACCCCCGCCGCCATACGTTTATAAATCTCCTCCACCACCTTCTCCTTCACCACCGCCACCATATGTCTATAAATCTCCTCCACCGCCATCTCCTTCACCACCACCTCCTTATGTCTACAAGTCTCCACCACCCCCATCTCCATCGCCTCCTCCTCCTTATATTTACAAGTCCCCACCACCACCATCACCATCACCACCACCTCCTTACGTCTATAAATCACCCCCACCTCCTTCACCATCACCACCACCACCATACATCTACAAATCGCCACCTCCGCCATCTCCTTCACCTCCTCCCCCATATGTGTACAAGTCCCCACCTCCACCATCTCCATCGCCGCCACCTCCTTACGTTTACAAGTCCCCTCCTCCACCATCACCTTCACCACCACCTCCTTACGTTTACAAGTCTCCTCCTCCACCATCTCCCTCACCACCACCTCCCTATGTTTACAAGTCTCCACCTCCACCATCACCATCACCACCGCCTCCATACATCTACAAGTCCCCGCCACCCCCATCACCGTCACCACCGCCTCCATATGTTTACAAGTCCCCGCCTCCACCATCACCATCACCACCACCTCCCTATATTTACAAGTCCCCCCCTCCACCATCTCCCTCACCGCCACCTCCTTATGTCTACAAGTCACCGCCTCCACCATCACCATCGCCACCACCTCCCTATGTTTATAAGTCTCCTCCCCCACCATCTCCCTCACCACCTCCTCCTTATGTTTACAAATCTCCACCTCCACCATCACAATCACCACCACCTCCTTACGTCTACAAGTCCCCACCTCCACCATCTCCATCACCGCCGCCTCCATATGTATACAAGTCCCCGCCTCCCCCGTCACCATCACCACCACCTCCGTATGTTTATATGTCTCCGCCCCCACCATCTCCCTCACCACCTCCTCCTTATGTTTACAAGTCCCCTCCTCCACCATCACCTTCACCACCACCTCCTTACGTTTACAAGTCACCGCCTCCACCATCACCATCGCCACCACCTCCCTATGTTTACAAGTCTCCACCCCCACCATCTCCCTCACCTCCTCCTCCTTATGTTTACAAATCTCCACCTCCACCATCACCATCGCCACCACCTCCTTACGTCTACAAGTCCCCACCTCCACCATCTTCTTCACCACCGCCTCCTTACATTTACAAGTCCCCGCCTCCCCCATCACCGTCGCCACCACCTCCATACATTTACAAGTCTCCCCCTCCACCATCTCCATCACCGCCTCCTCCCTACGTCTATAAGTCCCCACCTCCGCCATCACCATCACCATCACCACCACCTCCGTATGTCTACAAGTCTCCACCTCCACCATCACCCTCACCACCACCTCCCTACGTTTACAAGTCCCCTCCCCCTCCATCTCCATCACCCCCGCCTCCTTATATTTACAAGTCTCCACCTCCGCCATCACCTTCACCTCCACCTCCCTACGTTTACAAGTCTCCCCCTCCACTATCTCCATCACCGCCACCTCCCTACGTTTACAAGTCCCCCCCTCCGCCATCTCATTCACCCCCACCTCCTTACGTCTATAAGTCTCCTCCTCCACCATCACCACCTCCTCCATACCACTACAACTCACCACCTCCTCCAATAAAGTCTCCATCACCTCCCAAATATTACTACGAATCACCTCCACCACCATCACATATAGAACATCCCCCGTACTGGTATAAATCTCCTCCTCCTCCACCTCCCAAATATTACTACAAATCACCTCCACCACCATCGCATATCGAACATCCTCCGTATTGGTACAAATCTCCGCCGCCGCCGCCGCCGCCAGCTCACAAGCCATACATATACAGCTCACCTCCTCCTCCGTATGTTGGTTATTAGTTGATAATAATTGTGTTTAACTTCGTCTTTTGTGTTTGTATTTCAAGAAATTTCAGCATTGTTTCTTTCATGAACTAGTGAGATCTTTGTACGAATAATGAGTCTGAAATTCCATTCGGTGTAACATCGTTGATTGTACTATTTCTCTTTCTGGAATGAAATGTCTTTAGTTCGATTTTCAGTACTTGTTACAGTTTTTTATTTCGTTATTTATTTCCTCAAATGTGTTTAGATTCTTGATCTCTTCGTGGTGTAATATACGTATATGTCTATTTATTAATATATTCTTGTTCAGTTTATATATCTCAAAAAACCAACATTTACCAAAAAGTATAAAGAAGAGATACATATACCAGCAAATGAGATGTTTCTTTCTTTATTTTAAACTTTAAATATCAGTGCTATTCTTAATTTCTTATTACATGTTTGTTAAGGTAAAGCGTATATTCAAATATTTTGCTTTGAACAAAAGTAAATTATAGCTAATTTGCTTTACTGTATTATTTTTTAGTAATTTCTAGGTTTTATATTTAAATATTTGCACACGAAATTATTAATATGCATGTCATCCTGAACAACAAAGTTGATGCGCTAGTAGAAACTTGAGGAGCATGAAGGTAGCAGCTATTGCTCATTTTCTACTTACTCTTGTCCTGAGATCAGGACATCAGTTTTGTCCATGGATCGTCGATTACTTGTGACGGTACTCCATGGTATGCACTTGTGACGGAGTTATAAATTTTTGTCAAGCGAGAGGTTTATATCCACAATAATTCGTATTTTATCAAAATTAGTAATTATTAAATGCCACGATTAATATATCGCCAGCAGGTTTCATGCCTTACAAATGTTGCATTATAAATTTTGTTTTCTAGATTTTTGAAGATATCTTTATCAATATACAACCGTTAATAAGTTCTGATGAAGTTTTATCAAGTTTAACTATTCACTTGTCCAATCTTTACTAATTTCCCTTTCTAAATTTCTAACCTAAATTCATTGAATTTCCATATAAAATATTAGAAGAAAAAAAATCATATATTACGTTTAGATAATGAAGAAAACAATAGAATTGCAAATGCAAACAAAAACAATAAATTAATGTAATTATACCACAGACTTATCTAGCTGATAATTTTGCAAGATTGCTCTATTTTTTCGATTAAAAGATTTGTGAACGATAATATTAATCTTGGTATTCTTCAATCTTCCCTAAGAGTTTTTTGTTTTTGTTTTTGTCTTTTTTGGTTTTTTGTTTTTGTTTGAAGGAATTTTCCCTAAGAGTTAATGTGTACATGACTTTCTTCTTTTCTTTTTAAATAATTGTATGCGTACAACAGTGAGACAAAATTAAGAAATAAGGAAACAAAAGATGGAAAAATAAATAAGCTTGGTTCCATAAGCAATCTAAGACATTAATGGGAGAAATACCTTTTGCTGAGTGCTCACAGATTTTAGTCATTGAGTTTTGGTTTGAAAAATGATATTTCTTATTTCAATATTTTTCGGGAATTAAAATGAACTTTCAAATTTTAGTCATATATGCTATAATTATTGGCTCCATCAACGCCTACATTCACGTGCAGATAATTTTTTTAATACACCCAATTTACTGAATAATGTCTCTCCTATCGAAGCCATTAGCTCCTTGTACATCTGGCGATTTTCATTCCGCTGAAGTGGAAATAATTCTATCTGTGGTAGTGGTACAGAGATCTCTTCACCTGTTCCCATTCATGGAGCCAGTAAGGACTCAGTGGCGGCACATGCCCCCACTGGTCAAAAAATCTGTCAATTAATTCTACCCCTAGTTTTTAGTTTCTTCAATATTTGCCCCAACTAAAAAATTCCTTTAATTTACTTCATGCAGTTTGTTAGTTTTCCTTTAAAAAAAAAAAAAAAAAAACCTCTTCATCGTTTCTCTCGCTATTATTTATCTACACTTTTCTTTTTTTCTTTGTAATTTTTTATTAAAAGTATATAATCTGCTCACCAAATTCTATTAGCTTTGACAGCCAATGATTACTACATTGTTATATTTAGAATGTGGTTATCAAAAATATGTAAATACCATTTATAACTTTTTCAAAATGTATCTTTTCATAATTAATTTGTGATCGATGCACACACACACACACGAAAAAAAAAAAAAAAGACTTACCATTGGCTAATTACATGTGAGATAATTAAATAAATGACAATTTAGTTATGTAAATTGAGAAGTGTTTTAGTTTTATATTTTTAACATTAAAATTAGGGTGCAACACCATAAAATGTAAAAAATTCATGAGCACCATTGTTATTGTTCTAAAACACTCAATAAAAATTTATTATGTGATAATACTATAATTTTTATTGCCAGTAATTCTTATTTTAATCGTAAAATTTTATACTTATTTTTATCCTCACTAAAATAATATCATGGCTCCAGCCCCGCCTATGCTCTCAGTGTTGATTAAATTGTCATTTATTCGTAAAGGTACGTGATTCTAAGTTTGCTTTACTCTGCAGAGTCAAAGATACTGGATAAGTTACTTCTTTTGCAAGATTCGTATGTTTACTTTACACTCTTAACTAATACACATATGGAGAAGCCAACCAAAGTTGAAAGAACAGTGAGAACAAATTGGTCTTGGATTTCAGGCATTCGTAGCAAGAGAAACCGTACAATTGGGCTGGGCGAGCATGAGCAAATTGATTCCACTTGTAGGAATTGATCATAAGTAATTCAGTATAGTTATAAATATATAGCCTAACAATAATATAATGACAAATTACTAATCAGGTATAGAGTTCAAATCTCCAACTCCAAGTTAAAAAAGAGGGGAAGGGGGGGGGGGGGGAATAGTCATTCATTGGTCTCAGGTACACATTTTCTCTCAATGTTATTCAATTGTATGCTATACCCACACACACACACATATACGTTCCTTAAACGTGTGTACTGTTGATATGCTTCATTAGAAAAATATTAATATTTTCTGACAGTTTTTAACATGTTGGCCTTCAATATCGACACACAATTTTTTTACCTTAAAAAAACCCTACTTGCAAGTTTAGAAGACCTTTGTGATGCAACTGCTAAAGGGCATTGACATTGTAACCAATAAAAATAATTTTGAATATTGAGAACTAAACCAGGTTTGACTTATCTCTATTTCTTTTGATATTTTATTTCTGACAGCGAAGAAAATTTGGTAATAAACTGCGTGGACCATATTTTATGCTTTTAAATGGGAAACGAAAGTATATAAAAATATTGACGGAGAAAAATAGTACTAAACAGGTGAAAAGATTATCTGGCTTACACGTTCCACACAATTGTTTATGTATTTTTTTGGGATTATGGTGGATCTTTATTAAAATTGGAATAAATCTATTTAAGGAAAATTTTGAGGTAGAACTTCTTGTTTTAGTTATGTGATTAAATTTTTAAATATTTGACTTATAACTGAAGCTGTTTTGTGCTGTGTATTGTAAATTTTTATTGTGAACAAGTCCAAATTATTTTTTAAACATTTAAATAACAATTACTACCAGTAATGTACAATAAAATTTTATCTTGATGAGAAACTTATTGTAATTTGCTGGAAAGAAGAAATGCGAATTGAACTAAGAAACTACTAGTTTTTCCAGCAAAGGGGGAAAAAAAATCTTCCTCTTGCCGGCAAAGGAAAAAAACTACCTCTATAAAAGTTGACTTTTTTTTGGGGGCTAATGAATTGTTTACATTAAGATAAACCCACAGAGCTGAAAGATAATGAAGCTACATGACGTTAAAAAAAAATTGGAAGAATCACAGAGAGAGACAATATAAAATTTATGATTTTATCTTCAATCCATTATGGAGGACAGCTCCTACATAATGCGTTGCAGAAGTAATATACAATATAACTGGCAAAAGCTATGCCATTCGTGAGTTGAATTAAATTCCTTATTGTTATAGTTATCAAAGATGATTATTATTAAATTGGGTTTTTATATGCACAATTGCAGTTAAATGTTTTGGCTTTCGATAACTTACCTGATGAACTTTTTAAATTATTATAAAGTGTTCTATTTGTTTAATCTCTTATTAGATTGGAAAAGAAAAGCTTACGAATGTCTTATATGAAAATGGAAAATCCCATGCTCAATAAAAATTTCAAATCTAAATCAAGGTTTAATGAAATAAATCTTACAAATTCATATCCTTCATTTAGCGGCTGTCAACAAAAGGGAACACCTTACAACACCTTAATAAGTTACATAGAGAAAATCACTAAAATCAAAATTTCAAAGAGCAAATAATCAAAAGCCGAAAAGTATAAAATACTAGAGCCCTGTTAAACATTTAAATAAATATCCTGTTATATCTTACATTTCTACATGTTATATATATAGGTTCAGTCACAAAAGAGGGAAGCCTTTGAAATTTGTATGTAGTCATGATGAACTACTATGCGGTATATAAATTATATAAAGACGGCAACATGATAAGGAAAGTTTCCATTCGGCTAATGTGGATTGTATGCATTTTAAAAAAAATTATGTGAATTAAATGTTACTTTAGTTTAATTGAGAAAGTTCTTGAATAGGCTTAGTTAAAAATTCTTGATATAACTCGATCAAGAAGTTTTCAACAAATTTTATCAATTGATCTCTTCCGACACCATATAAAATAAGCATTACTTCTAAAAAAAATAAAAATAAAATAAAATAAACACAAAAATGTTGGGAGTGGGCACATGCTAGATGCCAGACAATTTTGCACTTTTGACTTTAGTTGTTTCTCTGACCCCTTCCTTGTTCTCTTCTTCATCACCTAAAAAATGTAAAAAGACAAAAATGCAAAACAAATCAAAACAAACCAAAACAAACAGATAGTGCCTACTTAAAACACGCTTTGAATCTTTCTGTCGCACATATCACCTTAATTTCCTGGGATGCCTGCTTGACTGGTTCATGGCCTGGCTTCCGTACGTGAGGGCATTTTAGTAACAATTTAGTGGGAAAGCACACAAACACATTGAACAAAATCCTTTTTTCTTTTAATAAATAGTAGGAGGTGAATACCGAGTAGACAGTTGAATTATTAAGGAAAAGAATAATGAGAAGACAGCCTGTTTTTGTTGAATAAACATATATGTCCAACTCAACAATGATTGCAAGAGGACACTATATAAAGGGGTTTCCTCAGATCTTATCAAGCAATTCACTAGCTACACAACAATTTGTAGAAGTTAGAGTACAAATATCTAGTGATCGGAGTTGAGGTTGCCGGAAATGGCTACCTTAGGACAGCCGAGGTATTGGTCTCGACTAGTTTATGCCTTAGCATTTTGCCTTGTAGCCACTAGTGTGGTTGCTGACTTCAAACCCTATATTTATGCTTCTCCCCCACCTCCGACGCATGTAGTCCACCGGCCATATCTTTACAAGTCACCACCGCCACCAAATCATGAGGCCTATCCCCCATACCATTACAAGTCGCCTCCACCACCAAAGTATGTTCGCCATCCGCCATACCATCACAAATCGCCACCACCACCAAAGCATGTGAGGCACCCACCATATTACTATAAGTCACCACCCCCTCCTTATGTTTACAAATCCCCTCCACCACCATCTCCGTCACCTCCTCCTCCTTATGTATACAAGTCCCCACCTCCACCATCTCCATCTCCCCCTCCTCCCTACGTCTATAAATCTCCTCCACCACCCTCTCCTTCACCACAGCCTTCCTATGTCTACAAATCTCCTCCACCGCCATCTCCGTCACCACCACCTCCATATGTCTATAAGTCTCCACCACCCCCATCTCCATCGCCTCCTCCTCCTTATGTTTATAAGTCTCCACCACCACCATCACCATCACCTCCACCTCCTTCACCATCACCACCTCCACCATACGTCTACAAATCCCCACCTCCGCCATCTCCTTCACCTCCTCCTCCCTATGTGTACAAGTCACCACCTCCACCATCTCCATCGCCTCCACCTCCCTATGTTTACAAGTCTCCCCCTCCACCATCACCATCACCGCCACCCCCTTACGTTTACAAGTCCCCACCCCCACCATCTCCATCACCACCTCCTCCATATATCTACAAGTCCCCGCCTCCACCATCACCTCCACCTCCACCTCCCTATGTTTACAAGTCCCCCCTCCACCATCTCCATCACCGCCACCCCCTTACCTTTACCAGTCCCCACCCCCGCCATCTCCATCACCACCTCCTCCATATGTTTACAAGTCCCCGCCTCCACCATCACCTTCACCTCCACCTCCCTATGTTTATAAGTCCCCCCCTCCGCCATCTCCCTCGCCCCCACCTCCTTACATCTACAAGTCCCCTCCTCCCCCATCGCCGTCGCCACCTCCTCCATATCACTATATCTCACGTCCTCCTCCATCGCACGTAGTACCTCCCAAGTACTACTATAAATCGTCGCCGCCACCAGCTGACAAGCCATACATCTACAGCTCACCCCCACCTCCTACACATTATTAAGTTTACGATGGATACTAGTTGATACTCGGCTTGAATAATAATTATCTGGTATTTGTGTTTGGTTTTGAACAAATATTCAGAAAAATGGTTTTTTCTTTCCTTTTTTTTTTTTGGGCTGAAATTCAACAATATTGTTTCCCTTCATGAACAAGTGTACTTTGCTACCCCTAATGAGAATGTGAAATTCCTTTTAGTTGAACACCATTTGTTGTACTATTTCTTTCGTGGGATGAAATGCCATTTATTCGATATTATTCTGTACTTGTGTACGGTTTCTTACTTTGCTGTCGTTTTGCTACAAATGTGTTTATCTAATTTTCTCTTAGGGTGACGTGTATGAAGATATATAAACAAAGTAATCCACTAAACATCTACAAATATATATATATCCGAATTAACATTGATTTGGCGAATTATTAGAGATAATGCTTTTTAATCCGCCGTGAGATTATATTTATATACCAAGCAACTCATCTACGCAGATAAGACTCCATGAAGAAACGACGCCGTCTTCAAAAATGTTTTTTTTAAGGGAAATACGGTTTTATTTTTTTGGAAAAAAAAAACACACATTAAAAAAAAACCCCCCACTTTTCCAATTACTATACAAAAAAGTACTTGGACAAAGACATTGATCAAAGGGAATCATGGTTTTGGTACTTAGAAAAACTAATCATTCGCATTAGGAGACTGGGTATTTTCGTGTAAATGACTATGTAAATATTTCAATTTTTTGTGTATGAAATATCTACTGCCTTTGATTTTTTGTTTTTACTTAAATAATGGTGGGTTAATTTTCATTTTAAACCTTAAAAAATATACGCTATTTTATTTTGCTCTTTTAAACCTTTACATTATTGGTATTCGAGATTATCAAATATTTCACTAGAACAGAAAACTGTAAAAGGTCAATATGCATATATAAAGAGCATTAATCAAATTCTCAACCCAATAAAAACTTTTAAAGTAGGGTGTGGTTTATTTGAACAAAATTAAAAAATATTTTCTTTTCTGCCTCTCGTTTTCGGATGGACCAATTAAAGAGTAGAAAATTTAAATTCCACATGACAAAGCTGGAGTTAACTGTATAGTTGGTGAAGAATTTTTGACACTGAAACTTTCAAATTTGGGCGATTGATGATATCATATCCAATGAGCGCGCGCGCGCACACACACCCACGTCTAACTTGTTTCTTTGTCTTTTTTAGCTAGTTTGCTCGCCAGCAGCAGCTGAGTCGTTAAAATTTTTGTACATTAATTAATAAAACTAATTCAACTGCTTTTTTTGTAATTTAACTCGAAGCCAGAGCACTTTTCATAGTTGACTAAGTCCCAGACTCAGAATGACATTTACACTTACGTACGTACGTACATACATATATATATATATATATATGAAAATATGTTGTAAAGCATATTTTATGTATTCTATCGATTGCTAAATCTCTATCTAACATCATTCAAATTAATTAAATTAATAAAATATAGAAGATGCACAATAACTAAAATAGTCATGATGTATAGAATTACAAAAAAATAAATAAATTATAAAATTTTGAACTCTTCCTTATCATCTTCTTCGCCGATCAGGGTGTGGGTTTTCTCACCAGAGGTTCGGGAGAGGGGGATGGGGATTTCGCCGAATGTTAGTCCAGGTAGGGGTGGGATCTCCGAAGGTTTTTTTGCCGGAGGATTGTGTAGGTTCTTTTTTCGGGGGGGGGGGGGGGGGGGGGGGGGGGGGTGGTTTGCGCGATTCGCCATCGACGGAAGAGCGGCGTTTCGTAGTTTGGATCGGAATTATGGAGGGGACAATTTCGCAGGTCGAGTTGGGGGGAGATGATTCGCCGTCGATGGGCAGGGTTGGGGGGTAGGTTTCGCCGGTCCGGTTGGGGAGGTTGGTTTGCCGTCAACGGACGTTGGTTGGGGGGCCGATTTCACAAGGCCATGTTGGCGGGGGGGAGGGGATTAGTTATCAATAGACGGGGCCAGCACTGGTCGTAAAAAGTGGTTTTCCGATTTAGTTTTTTTTTTTTTCTTTGTTTCAATTTTTTTTATTTCTTATATTATAATATTATAAGTTAATGTGTATGATAAATATCACGCATAAATTATATCTCAATTATTAAAATATAACAAATAATCTATAAATAAACTCTATTGATATAGTATATTAAAATGGCTTTATCACAACATTTCCCTATATATGTATATATAGATTTCCAACAATTTTTTTTTTCCTTGCATTATTCAAATCTAACCTTTCAGTGTTGCCTCTTTCTTTAAAGTTCAGATATATTGTGTACATTTTTTCATCTCTCTTAATTTCTTGTGTACATTTTTTCATCTCTCTTAATTTCTTATTAATCATATCATCTAAATCTATAGCACGATAACATATCATAAATAAGAACTAAATAATAAAAATACTTAAATATATTAAGGTGTGTTAAAATTTAACTAAAAAGTTACTCGAAAAAAAAATTAACTAAAATGACAATCAACTTAATAGAAAAATAAAAGAACTTGTCAGTTTATCGAAAAATTAAAAAACAAAACAACATATATAAACTTCCTTGGCCGAAGAAAAACTCGGAAACGTTTGTTTGCATTTTTGCAAATTGAATGTGACTCTTAAAATTTTTTTTTTTTTTGCGCCGGGGGGGGGGGGGGCATTAAGCGTCAAAATATAATTTTTAATTAGTGAAGAAGTGCCTTCCGTACCACACCACACGATTGATTTATAATTAATTAAGCAGGTCTTCATATCTAGCTTAGACCTACCAGTTCGTGGTCTACCATGAACAGTCTAATAATTATTATATATCATTTGGAAATAGTTGAAAACTAGTATATATAAAAAGTCATATAATTCATTCATATGTCACTCTAGTAGCTGATTAGGTAAACCAGTGAGTACCCTTATTTATTTACTTATTATTTTTTTTATGAACTTGAAAATAGAATATTCGAATTAATGAAGCATTTCACTTTATTTATACACCCGTACGTATTTTTTAAACAGTTATACCGTTTGAACCGTGGACGTGAAGAGAGGTGAATTACAAAAGGATCCAACTTTCGACTCTATATGTCCCCCTACAATAATAATTATTTACGTTACAAGTATTTAAAAAATAAAAAACAAATTGCTATCTTCACTGAAAAAGAAAAACTTTCATTTTGATTTCCGCTAATAATGCTCTGAATTTTTTTATAACTAATAATACTCTTAGACATACAAAATATTGAACCCAATTCATTTTGCAATACTTTTCTTTCTTCCATTTTTTTTTTTAAATTGAAGGGGAAAAAAGAGAGTGAGTGATCACTGCATTGTATGTGAGTGTCATATATATTTTAAGGGAGGATCATTATGCTTACATGATCACATGTAAGTAACAAGTGTAAAGTTGCATATATGGTATTTGTTGTAAAGTTAACTATTTTGACATAAGTTTTCAATTACGTCGTGGTGCCCAACGGTCTTATTATTGCCGCCTTCAACGCAGGAGAAGCTGTACTGTATACATACATATACAGCATATTGTTTATTCTTATACATGTTTGTGTACATATGCATATATGGACTTATACAAAATTTTAAGTTTTTAACTATACAATAATGGAGAAATCAAGACCAAGAATCTTTTTATACTTGCATAGCACTTATTTTAACAGGACTATTATGTTACATAGTTAATTACTTAATTATCATTAATAACGTTAGACGCTGAAGCTACAATGAACTAGTGACAAATAAATTGTTTCGATTTTTTTCGAAATGTAATAAGACGTGCGGTAGTATTAGTAGCCCTTATTTGAATTATAGTTATCAAATGTAAATTTGAATAGTAAATAGAAGCTTTCTATATTCCTTGACAAAGATGGAAGTGGGTTGTATTAAAAAAAAAAATCTAGAGGATTAAGAAAATAAGACAGTATTTAAAATTCTCAACTGTGACCTCTACTGGTTTTCTATGATTTTTGATTTAGCTTGTTGGAGGCAAATGCTATCTAAAAATTAATTCCTAACTTGGATTTTGACTTTAGATGTTTTGTTTACTTTTTTTTTTTTTTTTTGGTGGTTTTTGCTTATGAAAGAGACATGAAAAAGACGCTTAAAAAAAAAAATAAGGAAGAAAACCATCACCAGCTATCATGTATTTTGACTTGAAAAACGATTTGATATTTCCTGCTGTAGAGCACGCCGCTCAACCTTCCTCACAAGCACATCTTGTCTCGTTTAGTGGCTGGCCTGCATGAGGAAAAATATTTATATGTGTTTGTGTGTGTGTGTGTATTTATATACAAATTCAAAGGAAATTTTGAATTGTTCTTAATAAAAAGTTTGACATTTTTATCTAGTTTCTAGTAGGCAATTAGTTATTTTTAAAATAAGATGTCGTGCTCAAGAATGATGGTGGAGAGATAACTATATAAAGGGGTTGTCTTCATCATTACAATGCAATGCACTGTACAATAAAAGTGATACATCCACAGAAACATAAATTTCTTGCAACGAGAGTTGAGTTTATCGGAAATGGGATGCTTAGGACAACCGAGGCATTGGCCTCGACTGTTGTATGCCATTGCATTTTGCCTCATAGCCACTACTAGTGTGGTTGCCGATCATTATAAACCTTACATTTATGCTTCCCCACCACCACACCAGAGCATGCAATCCACCACCGACCATATCTCTATATGTCACCACCGCCACCAAAGCATACGAGTCATCCGTGATACTACAACAAGTCGCCACCACCAGCAAAGCATGTTAGGCACCCTCAAAACTATTACGCGTCACCGCCACCAAAGCATTTTAGTCATCCACATGAGACTACTACAAGTTACCACCACTAGCAAAGCATGTTAGGCACTCTCCATACTATTATACGTCGCCCCCGCCACCAAAGCATGTGGCTTACCCGCCATATCATTACAAGCTAGTCACCGCCGCTACCAAAGTATGTTAGGGACCCTTCGTACCATTACAAGACACCTAAGGATAATGATGCACACTCACCATACCATTACAAATCGCCACCACCACCAAAAACATGTAAGAGAATCGCCATACTATTACAGGCCACCACCACCCCCATACTTCTACAAGTCTCCACCTCCACCTCCACCTCCACCTCCACCTTCACCTTCGCCTCCTCCTACATACATCGACAAATCTCCACCTCCACCATCTCCATCCCCAGCGCAGCTCATTACATCTACAAATCACCACCACATCCTTACATCTATAAATCACCACCACCTCCAGAGCAATTGGATGCACATGACTTTCCATACCACTACAATTCGCCATCACTGCCAAAGCATGGAAGTCGTCCACCATATTACTACAAGTTACCACCACCACCATCCCCTTCACCACCTCCTCCATTGTGTTTCTTTATGCTTTTTCCTAGTTTGATTTTTCATTAAATTAGTTTGATTTTTCATTAAATTAGAGTTATTAGATGTGTGAAATTGGGCTAATTTTATATGTTAATATTTGAGAAACACAACCCAAAGTAATATTAAGTTCGGTCCAATCCACATCTCTAATTGCATTTATTTTACTTGTTTTTAGTTCAGTTTAGTTGGCTAGGTTAGTTCATTTTCCATTTTATATTTGCCTAGATAAAGTTGAGTTGCGATAATCGATACTTAGCATCAATCTAAGAAACAATCCATGTGGATACGATATTTATTCGCCCTATACTATCAAAACTTGGTAACCTCGTATACTTGTGAGATATCACACAACAACCATCACCATCACCACCATCCCTTTCACCACCTCCTCCATATGTATACCTATCCCCTCCACCACCATCACCTTCTCCTCCACCTACATATATCTATAAATCACCACCACCTGCACCATATGTCTACACATCTCCACCTCCGCCATCCCCATCACCCCCGCCTCCTTACAGCTATGAATCACCACCTCCACCATTTCCATCCCCGCCGCCTCATTACATTTACAACTCCCCACCTCCACCGTCACCTTCACCTCCATCTTTCTACATTTATATGTGTCCCCCTCCACCATCTCTCTCACCACCGCCTCCTTACTTATATAATTCTCCTCCGCCTCCTAAACACTACTAAGCTTTGAACTACCATTTGAATAAGCTTGAATAGCAACTTCCGATTTGTTTTGGTTTGAAGAATCGATAAAGTTTCTGTTTCAGCATGAGGCGTCCATTATAGAAACTAAATATCTTGTGTTGGTTATATTTCATGAATTATTGCCAACATATTAAAGAATGTACTATCTTTATTAATTAGTAATTAATGAAAGCTGCAGACTTAAACTAATTATTTATGTTCTTTCTCTTTCATGTTGGCTAAATCCTGATGATATATAGAAAGAAACAAAGGATTTGAAAAGAACAAGAATAAAAATGAGATTATTAATGTTTCTTTCTTTAGAGATTTGTTTATCTTTGATGAAGTGAAATATTAGGTTTAGACGGTGTATTGTATTGTGATAAATGGAATCAGATTTTAAGAAGATATTCCTCTACAAGTGGGTATGGAGTCGTTTTAATCATACATATAAATATATATATATATATATATATATTTGTTTTTGTGTGGCTCGTTCTTATGATTACCTTGATGATTACAATTGTTTTAACATTATTTACAGTACTTGAGATTATGTTCTAACATTTTTTTTTTATTTGTTCTAATTTTTATTTCTCTATTTGCAACTTTGAAACTTTGGTCACAGAGAGGTTTTGGAGAATATAATCTAGTCAAACTGATCACAAAAAAACTGTTGTTGATTATAAAACAGTAAGTTTCTAATTAATAATTGCTGTTAGGACATTATGTTTAGTATTGATATTTCTCAACATTTAAAAATGTCTTAATATGTTTATTTATGTTGGTTCTGCATAACCAATGCACAGAGGAACTGGAGAATGTGAATATAATTGTCAAGACAAGCAGAAAGCTTTCAATTTAGAGCTAAAACCTGTCAAAGAAGAGGTATTTTCAGAATTCCATAATCTTAACATTTTAATGTTAGTTCTGTATTGTTCTTTTCTTATTTAGTGTAGCAAAAATATAGCTCTGGTTTTTATTATTTGTTCTTTCAATTTGACACTCATTGCACCTTGAAATATGAACCATTTCATGTATACGCGTTTGGTGTTCCATATCAGCTTTCTCCTAGGGATGGCTATGCAGTAGATAAATTTTCCCTTTCGTTCTGCTGAACAAAGAGGAGTCGGATACCATCAACTAATCAGATAAGCACAAAGCAATGTTGGAGTATAAATCAGTTAGTTTTTAATTTACTTTTTGTTTTTTTTGTTTTTTTTACAATATTTATACTTTTGGATCTTAATTATTAATTATTACCAACATTTATATTGGCTCATTTTGTTTGTTTTTTAGTTGGCTCTGGGCAACTATAGAGGAAATAGAGGATGTGATCATGGTTGTATGACGAGCTTCTTTTTATTTTTATTTTTTATTTTTCCTTCTTGTGTCTTTGCTGATATATGAAAGCAACAGGGTATACGCAAGAAAGCTCATGCCTTATATGTTACTTCTAATTCGTTTTTCTATGGATCATCAAAGCAGATTGAGTTATTAGATTGTGATTGTGATTGCAATTTTTTTCCATGACAACTTTAATTTTGTACTGTGTAGAGTTCGTGGGATTTCAACCGGATTACAGGTGCTGATGGATAACAATCAAGTAGTAAACAGAGTAATAGGATATGCATGAATAGGTAGGTAGAGCATGGTTGATATTTTTTCTGCTTTAAGATTAATTAGATTGTTGTTCTTTATTGAATGTTGATCTTAAGGGTGACGGACATCAATTTTTCTGCTCTGTACTTTTCATCAATTGTGAGTTGCTTCTTTTATAAATAATGCTAGTACTTTCTAATTTCTCAGTCACTTGTATTATTTGTCTCTTAATTGATTTTCATTTTTAGTTGACATATGTATTACGCATTTTCCTTTTTAATCATTTGCTGCTTTATTGTTGAAGACCTCGATCCTTGGAGATTAATTTTGGTTTATTTTGTAGAGCTTGTGGTTTATGATATTCGGTTGCGGGAAGATTATAACTACAAAGCATTCTTTCACTTGACTGCATGGTGTGCTTGACTATAAGCTTTTGAAGGCTTTTTCACCTTACGGTCAGGAGATAATTTGGGAGATGTGTTCTTTTACCTTATGGTCAGAAGATAATTAAACATAGGATATGTATTAGGATATACAAAGTCCTTAGGCTTTGTTGTTGGTGATTGTACTTTCTTGCTTTGACATCATGGTCATGAGACTACAAATTTTTATGTATACAATGGACTTTTTCATAATTATTTATAGTTGTTTTATTTATTTATTTTAATTATAAAATGTGTAACAAAAATTTACTTAAAGTAGAGCTGCCATTAGAGCACTTCACTATGTTAAAATTATTAACATCGTAAACCATTAAAAGAAAATTAATTGATAACAAAAAATAATACATATTTGCAAGAACAATTCCATAGCAATCACAAAGTGCGATAGTATATTATTGTTGTAGTGGTAATATACATAATTAATTTTAATAATAGATCATACTATTAAAAAATTAATTTAATGATTAACATGATATTATTTATTATGTAAAAATAAAGTTGATATCATAAGTTTTTCCTTTTATATATTCATGTAAAGTAAACGTGCTTTAAATTAATGCACTGAAAGATCATCGAGTTATAGTGACAACTTTTGGGACGTTTGACGACTTTGCAAAACTTATTGATCTGGACTCGAGTCCTCTATTATCTTCTCAAAGATTTATAGTAGCGTCTAATAAAAGTATGAGTAATATTAAGAACATCAACTCTAATCCTTATTTTTTAAATATAAACTCATGTGTTATATTTTTATTTGTCAATGTAATCAATTAACGTGACAATACTTTAATACTTATCAATAAAAATATGACAACTCATATATCACATAAGTCGGTACTCAAAAATTGGAATTAAAGTTGGTGTTCTTAGTATTTTTCTAGAAGTATATGAATGGGAGTTACAGTGTAACTAGTAAATTGAAACGAATAATGCATATGTAGTGGCCGACACAAGAGTGAAGGTGATGGAAATATCGATGATGTTTTCAATTTATCTAGGTTTTGTTGAAAGGATATTATGTGGCTCAAATTTTGATTTTTTTTTTGGTGATCAAAACTCGGTACATTTATTTCTTTTTAAGCATATCAAATTTAAATTACAGGTCATTCTCATCGATTTTAGGGATTTATCAATTTTATCTTTTAAAATGAAATTTACATATGTATTGATGTTGCTGGCGATATTTTTATCAATTACTTTCTTAGAGAAATAAAACTAATCAACAATTTTTCTCTTTACGGACGGGTTTTAAGGTTACTAATGTAGCAATTTCATGGCCATAAATAACCTCATCTAACGGTAGCTGGTGATCTTTAAAAAAGAAAAAAATATTTGAGTTTGATAACATACATAAGATCAACGACAAAACAAAATGAGTGATTCCTTGTAGGTTCAAAATCAATGAAATTTTGTGCTTCGGAATAAGTAGAAAAAAAAAATCGAGAGCAAAGTTTAGCTAAGAACATAATTTTATTGTCCTTTTAAAAAAGGTACACAAAATATATTAGACATTTGAAGATCATACAACCGTATAAAGAACTAAAAATATGCAAGTACATATAGGGGAAAAAAAAAACAACTATAATTGTAATATACAAAGCTTGACCACGCCAATGCTCTACATCTTCTATATATTCATAGGCGGCCAGTTTTGTCGCCGAAGACTAGCTAGCTAGATGTAAACAAATTGGTCGACAAGCAACTTCTTTATTGTATATAGCAGTACATATATATATAACCTGCACCACAAAATTGAGAATTGTATCAATGAATTTTTTTTTCTTTTGGCATATATGGAATTGTATCAGTGAATAGATATTATTGGTGGACGTGTATATATATATATGTGTGTGCACGCGCGCGCGCTAATTTGAGACGTGGTGCACAATATTGAAGGATGTAAATAAGGAAACGCTCACATATCGTATCTCAATCCACTATACAAATTAAAAAACACAAGCTTGAAATTGGTACGACTTAATATACTAAATTAATTAATGAACAGGATTCTATATAAACTGTTTTTTTTCCCCCATTGACTTCTATTGAAACCTATATGAATTATGATGCATTTTCAGTTTATAGCACCTAAGGTGGATGGTCCTTGGCAACAATTAAGGATTTACTTTAAACTTCAAACTCATGAGAACCAGTATCTAAATTATTATTCACGTGCTATGCTGTAAATCAAACTGTGATTTTCTTAGAAATAAATAAATACGCTTGTGTACATTTGTATACATGTTCAAGTACTCTTTCATAGGAATAATTTTCTTTCTCCAAAAAAATAAAAGAAAAAAAAAACTATGTGATGCAAAATATTAAAATATAATAGAAAGATTTTCAGAAATTATTAAATTCATTTTTATCTCCACTTTTTTTCCACTTTGTAATAGAAAGATTTTTCCATGTTTTAAAGATCATAAAGAAAAACTAACATAAAAATTAGTAAGAATCTTCTTTATTCTTTTAATAAACTTACCTGACAGTAACATAGATTTGATCTCCTTATTTAGGAAATAGAAAAGGTATGTGGTAGATTTAGAGATTCATAAGCTCTTGGCGGAGGACAAATCTAGGTGGAGAAAGGGCGCCATGGAGATGGTGGTTTCGCTACAGGTGGAGGCGGAGGTGGTGGTCTTGGTATTGTTGGTACAGGCGGGGGCGAAGGTGGTGGTCGTGGTACAGGTGGGGGCGGAGGTGGTGGTCTTGGTACAGGTGAGGGCGGAGATGGTGGTCTTGGTACAGGTGGAGGCGGAAGTGGTGGTCTTGCTACTGGTGGGGACGGAGGTGGTGGTCTTGGTACGGGTGGAGGAGGAGGTGGTGCTGTCGGTAGGGGTGGAGGAGGAGGTGGTGGCCTTGGTACAGGTAGGGACGGAGGTGATGGTTGTGATATTGGTGGGGGGGGAGGTGTTGGTTGTGCTACAGGTGGGGGCGGAGGTGGTGGTCGTCGTACAAGTAGGGGCGAGGTGGTGGTCGTGGTACAGGCGGAGGCGGAGGCGGTGGTGGTGGTATTCATACAGGTGGAGGTGGAGGTGGTGGTCTTGGTACAGGGGTGGAGGTGGTGGTCTTGGTACAGGTGGGGGCGGAGGTGGTGGTCTTCTTACAGGTGGAGGCGGAGGTGGAGGTTGTGCTACAGGCGGGGGCGGAGGTGGTGATCTTGGTACAGGCGAAGGCGGAGCTGGTGGTCCTGGCACAAGCAGAGGCGGAGGTAGTTGTGCTACTGGGGGCGGGGGGGGATTGGAGAGGTGGTGGTCTTGGTACACGTAGGGGCGGAGGTGGTGGTTGTGGTACAAGTGGGGGCGGAGGTGGAGGTGTTGAAACAGGTGGGGACGGAGGTGGTGGTTTTGCTACAGGTGGAGGTGGAGGTGGTGGTCTACCAAATAGTGGTGGTAGTGTGGGTTTTGGTGGGAAAACTAGTGGTGGTAGTAGAGGTTTCGGTGGTAAAACTATTGGTGGTAGCTTCGGTTTCGGTTGTAAAACTATTGGTGGTAGCTTAGGTTTCGGTGGTAAAACTATTGGTGGTGTAGGTATTGGGGGAAATAGAAAAGAGGGATTGAACAATTTAGAATCACTCACTAATGGTTTAGATTGGGACTCTTGAGTAGAGGGACTTTCATCAGCAGTGGCTACATTGGTGCCGATCAAGCATAACAAGAAGGCATAAATCAATAGCAGCCCAAAACGAGCCAATTTTGGCCATGAAATAAAGCTCCGTACTCATGAAGCAGAACCCTTTCAACTCTCACACGATGGTAAGCTTAGGAACGAATTAGTTGTGGCTTCGGCCTCCGTTTGATAAACCATCTTAAATTTAAATTTTTCATCTTAATTTTTATATTTTTTTAAAAAATTAACAAATATTATAATTAATTTTTAAAAAGTCAACCAATTCAAACTTAAAAATTTCAATACAAACTGTAATATCAAACGGAGCCTTAGAGTTTATACAGAGAGAGATTAACCTGCAAGATAATTGAACTACTTGCCTAATCGTAATTTGTCCTTTAATAAGTTTGCAGTCTGTCACAATCATTAATTTCAAACCGAAACTTGTCCGGTTCACATTTTCTCTTTCTAATTGAAAGTACCAAGAAAGAATAATATACCGAAGCCTACTCTTCTCGTAGGACTCTAAGATCATAATTTGCTCTAAAGGTTTTTGAAATTTTAGATGCTGCGCACATCTGTATATATTTCCAATAGTCTAATTACTACAGGTGGAGTCTATTTTTGACTTGGAATTATTTTAGAAGTACTATTCTTTTCATGACTCTCCCTACTTTATTTAGGAAACAACACTTGAAATGATTGATTTATACAATACACTCCCAATTTTAATATCATATACATATGATATAATTTTACGACGTTACAGTTACACCAATGCTACAGTATACGTATAAATATTTCTTAAAAACATAAAGATCCATTGATAAGGCTATGTTTCTATTTATTTTATTGCAGACAGAAAAGAATTTAAAGATTTGTATAAATAGGGTACTCATTGATCATGTTCGATTTGATAGTTTTTTTTTTTAATTATTTATGAAATCAAATATAAATGTTCTTTATTAGCCGGTTTGATATTTTAAAGAAAATTAATTGAACCGAATCATATATAATGGGTGAATATAGGTAGTAGTTTTGGACAGTTAAATCTTTTTTTTCCCCACCGAATGTTTAAGACAGTTAAATCTTAATATTAAAAGAATTTTCGATATTTTAAAATATTTTATAAATTATCCATGCACAAAGAGATTACGCTAATATCCAAAGTCATAAACATAATTAAATACCAAAAATTGCCATAATTATTCTGTAGCACAATTTTGGGTAGATTATTGATCAGTATAGTTGGTTTCAAATCCGTTAACCAAACTGACGACCAAAATGTCTGTTAAAAAAAAAACTGATAAATCATTTAAAAATGGTTAACGATTTGATTCTGCTTGATTTGCCTCTGTCGGTTTTCATGGTTTAACAGATTTTTTGAACACCCCTGATTATGAAATCGAAAGAAAATAGGGAACAAAAAAATAGTATATTAGTAGTTTGTGTGTAAGCATAATAAGTTTTATTTTTCAATTTTTTTTGTTTTGTTTTTTTTTTAATGGTTTCTTTTCGCTTATGTAGAGTAATATCATCAGTTTATGAAATTATAAACTTTACATATAATCCAGTTGATTGTGACATTTATAAATACTGCTGTGTATATTACCTTATAAATGTGTATTTTTGTTTTTAGAAAAAAAAAAATAGGGGAAAAATCAATTAATCCAACCATTTAATCAATATTCAAATAATTTTTTATTAGGATTTAAAGCATTTTTCTTCACCTAAATATACATATAATATGTAGTTGGAAACAGTGTTTTTCAATAATTCCATACTTAACTTGTAGAGTTCGAGTGTCAGTTCAAAAATATACATATAGTATTTAGGTTGAATTTATCTAGTTTGGCAATAAAATTTAGTTATAATAATTGCAGTTAATTAATGAACTTAGACGGACGACTTTGGTATATTTAATTGATCATTCGTAACCCACCTCATATGTAGTCTCCCTATCTCCTTCTTCTCTTCTTTCCTTTTTTTTTTTTTCCAGAAATAATTTGCATTTAATGAAAATGTATGCATAGAGTTTGGCAACATACAATAAGAAAAATGCTATTAGGCATCGCAAGATACCATCTCTGCAGCAACTCCGGTATAGGTGGCATTGTTTTTAGGCAATTAAATCAAATTGAATTTCACAATTCACGCCCGCATGCAATGCGGTGTTCCATTATTGAAACTTGCCCTAAAATATCAAAAGGTAAAACAAATAATTCACAAATAGAGAAACTTAAAAAAAAAAAGGGGGGGGGGGGGGGGGGGGGGGGGGGGGGGTGGGTTGTGTGTGGGGGGTGTGGGTTTGTGTTGTGTGGGGGAAGGGAAAAAAAAGTCATGAATTCTCCAAAAAGTCGATTAGTCTTTACTCGGTTTATTTATCCTCTTTACATTAAAAAAAAAAAAAAAGTTTACTTATCCTCTTCTATCTCTATATAGTAAAAGGTGATGCAAAGAATTTGTTGATGGATTCAAAAACCAGAAATTTGTGAGCCAAGGTGTCAAGCTCGTTGCCTTCTTGGACGATGAATAATGAATGTTTATATGGTCAAAGTATTCTGTGTTTATTACCTAGAATGTTTCAAAAAGCTCTAGAGAGATTTCTGATGTAAAACCTAAAAACATTCATTAGTTTTTTTTTATTTTAACCGTCAAATTTACATCAAAAACTGTCTGTTCAGCATATTTTTATTAAATTATGTGATTATAACCAAATTCAATGATAAAAAATGTGTACTATCTATATATGAGATCATACTGCAAAAGACCCTAATTCTCATACTGTCCCAAAATAAAGAATTTTATTTTATTTGCACAGCCGTACGTTTTGTTTGGAAAGATAAATATAAATATATATCATTTTAAACCGTGGACGTGAAGAGATGTGAGTTACAAGGATCCAACTACAACTCTATGTCCTTCTACAATACTAATATTTAAATTACCAAGAATTGAAAAAAAAAAAAGTTAAAGAAAAGAAAAGAAAAGGCCTTTAATTAACTCTCATAAACACGCTTTGAAATGTCTTTAAGTTACCTAATATATATATATATATAAATACATGAGTCGTTCTTGTGAAATCATTCTCCGTATAATCTATCTAGCCTTTTTGAATAAATTATAGTGGCTGTTGTGATATCAATTTCCTCCTTGCTTGGGAAATAAAATGCTTTCTGAGCTGAATTTAAGAAATCGCCGTCTTCTTAATTACATACAAAAAGAACATTTTTTAGACAATATGAGAATCTATGTGACTCTAACTTATTAAACATAAATGAAAACAATCTCAAATTTAAATCAGAGTATTATTACGCCTCCCGTTCGACCACCCATCAAGCTAAGTCTTCAATTAAATCGTGGTTCCGTAACACTCTATAATTGCCAGCTTAAACATAGAAGCTGTCCTTTGTACACACATATATAGCATAATCTTTATACATATACATTGTATATATGTCATATGTAAAATTTTTTTGCCATATACATACATACATTTATCTACTTTATATGTATGTATGAATCGATGTATATGTAGGCATACATATACAACTGTATGGACATATCGACAATTTTAGTTTTGGGGATAAAGAAAGAGAGACGCTATTTAAAAAAAAATTTGAAAAAAAAAAAAAAATCGCAACCGTGACCTCATAACAAGTTTTCTAAGATCTTGTATCCGGTTGTTTCGATACAGCTTGTTGGAGGCAAATTCTAGCTTCGTATTATTTCCAAACTTGCAATTTAACTTTAAAAAAAAAAAAAAAATTCCTTACGAAAAAGTAGGTAGAAAACAAATTAAAGCCATGAAAAAGATAGACAATCAATACCATTAGCAGCTATCATGTTGACTTAAAAAACGATTTGATATTTCCTGGTATATAGCATGCCTTGAGCACATCTTGTCTCGTTTACTGGCTGGACTGCATGAGTTACAAATTTAAATTTTGAGAAAATATTGTGGGATGGCAAAATGAAACAAATTTTGAATAATTCTTAACAAAAAGTTGATACATTTGGACATGATTTATTTTTGAAAGGCACGACGAGACGTTTTGATCTAATTTATTGAAGGTGATAAGTTGTTTAGATTATAATAATTAAAATAAGATATCTTGTTCAATAATGATGGTAGAGAAATAGGGATTGTCTTCGGCATTGGCAATTCACTACACAACTTAAGTGATATATCCACAATAAAATAAATTTCTGGCAACAAGAGTTGAGTTTGTTGGAAATGGGAAGCTCAGGTCAGCCGAAGCATTGGCCTCGACTGGTGTATGCCATTGCATTTTGCCTCTTAGCCAGTAATAGTGTGGTTGCTGATCGTTATAAGCATTACATTTTATGCTTCCTCACCACCATCGGAGGATGCAATCGACCACCAACCTTATCTCTACAGGTCATCGCCGCCACCAAATCGTATTAGTCATCCGCAATGCTACTACAAATCGCCAATATCACGAGAAAAATATGCTCCATACTACTTTTAGACGCCCTCGCAACCAAAGCAACTGGCTTATCCGCCATATCACTACTAGTCGTCATCGCCAACACAAGAGCAAGTTTGGCAATCCCTTACAATTACAAGTCATCTAAGCATATTGATGAACACCGGCCATACCATTACAAAGCATCACCGCCGCCGCTGCCACCACCACCACCTTCTCCTCCTCCCAAGTAATTTTACAAGTTTCCACCTCCTCCATCTCCTTTCCCCTCCTCCTCCATACATCTATAAATCTCCAACTCCGCATCCTTACGTTTATAAATTATCACCACCACCACCTTCACGGTCAACACCTCCACTATATATATCCATAAATCTTCTTCGCCTCCTCCATATATATAGAAATCTCCTCCACCACCATCCCCACCCCGACCACCTCCGTACGTTTATAACTCACCACCACCGCCACCTCCAGAGCATATGGCTTCAAATGACTTGTCAAACCACTACGATTCGCCATCATCACCAAAGCACTACAAGCCACCGCTGCCACCATTCCCGTCACCTCCTCCTCCACATGTATCCCTATCCCCTCCACCACTGTCACCTTCGCCTCTACCTCCATCCACCTATAAATCACCACGGCCACCTCCACCATACATCTACACATCTCCATTATCTCCACCTCCGCCATCCCCATCACCACGTCGTCCTTACATTTATAACTCACCACCTCCACCATTTTCATCCCCATCACCTAGTTATGTTTACAATTCCCCATCTCCATCTTCCTATAATACGTTTGCCCCTCCACCATCTCGCTCACCACCACCTCCTTATTTTTATAAATCACCACCACCTCCTTCACCATCACCTCGCGCATACATCTATAAATCCCCACCTCCTCCATCTCCTCCTCCATATATCTACAGATCTCCACCTCCACCATCTTCATCTCCACCACCTCCTTATATTTATAACTCACCACACCTCCAAAGCAAAAGGATGCGCATGAATTGCCACACCACTACAAATCACCATCACCAAACATGTAAGTTATCCACCATCACCACCTCCACTGCCGCCATCCCTCTCACCACCTCCTCTATATGTCTACTTATCCCATCCACCACCTTCACCTTCTCTTCCACCAACATATATCTATAAATTATCACCACCACCACTGCCCGCACCATATGTCTACAAATCTCCACTTCCGCCATCCCCGGCAACACTGCCTCCTTACATCTATAAATCACCTCCTCCACCAACTTCATTCCCGCCACCTCATCATGTTTTCAATTTCCCACCTCCACTGTCACCTACTCTTACATCTCTTTACGTTTACAAGTCTCCCCCTCTGCAATCTCCCTCACCACTGCCTCCTTACTTATATAATTCTCCTCCACCTCTACAACTCCTACTTGTAGAAACTTGAATAGCAACTTCCTGCTTGTTTTGGTTTGCAGATTGTCGATACAATTCTGTTCCAGAATGAGGCGTCTATTATAGAGACTAAAGATCTTTGCGTTGATTAAATTTCTGGAATTATCCTCAATTTATCAAAGAATGTACTGTGTTAATTATCTAATGAAAGTCACAGACTGAAATTTGCTTACGTTGTTTCTCCTTCAAGATGGCTAAATCGTAATGATATATAGTGAGAAATGAAGGATTTGAAAAGAATAAGAACAAAAACGAAAACGAAATTGTTAATGGTTCTTAACTTCTTTTGAGATGGTTTTATCTTTGAGGAAGTGAAATCGGAAAAAAAAAAATAATGATAATAGTAATCCGATTTATATCTTAGAAATAAGCAATTTTGTATAATCAATTTATTTACTACAATGTTGATTTGGAATCGAGTCCTCCATTTTCCCCACAGAGATTTAACAGAAGCGTAAAAAGGTATATTTGTGAGAGTTGCAGTGTAATGATAGAAAATAAAGACGAAAAATGTAGTGGGAGGGCAAAAGGATGTGTAAATACGTTATACTAAAAACAGAAGTGGAAGTGATGGAAATATTGATGATGTTTTATTATCACACAATACACGTCCTTTTTTTTTTTTTTAAGCATCATCATCTAACTTTACTAGTCGATATGATTTGTATTGAGAGTTAATCACTTTAATTTTGCGGTCATTCACAACTATATATTTTAGTGATTGATCACTCCGATTTTTTAAATGCAATCTACCTATATATGTTGATTACTTCTGTGATATATGCTATAGAAACAAAACTAATCAACCATTTTAGGCTTTTAAGAAAAATTTACTTCGTTATAATTTTTTTTTTTTGAACGAAATTTACTTCCTTATTTGTGCGTGGCAATTTCATGGCCATAAATAACGTCATCTGAATAAGTAAAAAATACATGAACATGACAATTAAAGCAAAGGCTAGTTAATAACATAATTGTATTGTCTTTTTAAAAAAAGTTACAAACAATATTACACATTTGAAGATCATTAACCCGTATAAAGAACTAAAATCCAAGTACATATAGAAAAAATAATAATTATAATTATAATCTGCGAAGCTTGATCACGCCACATCTTCTATATATTGCTAAGCGGCCAGTTTTGTCGCTGAAGACTAGCTAGATGTAAACAAATTGGTAGACAAGCAACATCTTTTTTGTATGTATCGTTACATATAACCTGCACCACAAAATTGAAAAGTTAATTATCAATTAATTTTTTTATTTTTTTGGCTACAGAATTGTATCTATGAATACATTTGATTGGTGCACAATATATACATATAAATATATATATATATATGCTAAGAGATATGGTGCACAATATTGAAGGATGTAAATAAGATAACACTCTTTACACAAATTAGAAAACACAAGCTTCAAATTCGTGCAATTTAATAGACTGATAAATTAATGAACAGAACTCTATACGAACATTTTTTTTTTTTCATTGGCTTCTCCTTACAACTATATATGATGCATTTTTAATTTATAGCACTTAGGGTGGACATTACTTGACAACGTTAAGGATTTACTTTAGACTTCAAATCCATGAGAAACAGTATCTACAATATTAGTATTCAGTTTTTACGTTATAAATTACACATGTGCATATACATAGATATAGGTTGAAGTACTCTTCATAGGGATTTTTTTCTGTCTCTTAAAAAAAAAAAAGGAAAAAGAAAACTATGTAATGCAAGATATTAAAAGAAAATAGAAAGATTTTGACGAAATCTATGAAGTTTGTCTTTATGATCTCCACATTTTTTTCTAATTTGTAATAGAAAGATTTTGCCTTTTGAAAATATCAAAAAGAAAAAATAACATAAAAATTCGTGACAGTCTTTTTAGTTCTATTAATAAACTTACTTGAGAATAACGTAGATTTGATCTCCTTATTTAGAAAAGAAAATAAGAAAAAAGTAGGCAGTAGATTTAGAGATTCATAAGCTTTTGCTGGAGGATGGTGGTAAGTTGGGGTATCTAGGTGGAGAAAGGGCGCCAAGGAGGTGGTGGAGATTTTAAGTGCTTGTGCAGAGGTGGGGATCTAGGTGGAGATTTTGGGTGCCTGGGTGGATGTGGGGATCTTGGGGTCTTGGTTTTCGGCGGAGGTGGAGGTGGAGGTGGAGATTTTCGGTGCCTGGGTGGATGTGGGGATCTTGGGGTCTTGGTTTTCGGCGGAGGTGGAGGTGGAGGTGGAGATTTTGGGTGCCTGGGTGGATGTGGGGATCTTGGGGTCTTGGGTGGTGGTGGTGGTGGTGGTGGTGGTGGTGGTGGTGGTGGTGGTGGTGGTGGTGGTGGTGGAGGTGGAGGTGGAGGTGGAGGTGGAGGTTTAATATATATTGGTGGTGGTGGTGGTGGTGGTGGTGGTGGTGGTGGTGGTGGGGTGGTGGTGGTGGTGTGGTGGTGGTGGTGGTGGTGGTGGTGGAGGTGGAGGTGGAGGTGGAGGTGGAGGTGGAGGTGGAGGTTTAATATATATTGGTGGTGGTGGTGGTGGTGGTGGCGGTGATGATGGAGGTGGAGTTGGTGGAGGTGGAAGTGGTTCTTCTACTGGTGAGGTATCGATAGGAGGAAATGATGGTGAGATATTAGGAGGTGTTAATGAGATTGGTGATGGTGAAGGAGAAGGTTGGGTATTGTAATTCGGAGAATATGATGGTGGAGGGAAAGGCTCTTCGACAGGTGAGAGATCTGTTGGAGGAGACACTGGTGATGGAGGCGGAGAAAATGGCTCTCCAATTGGTGAGTTGTCATTAGGAGGAAATGACGGTGATATTGCCGGAGGAAGTGGTTCTTGGATTGGAGGCTCATTAGGAGGATATGTTGGTGGAGGAAGTGGTTCATCTACTGGTTTTGGAGGAAATATTTCTGGGGGTAGAAGTAGAGGAAGTGGCTCTTCCACTGGTGAGTTATCATCAGGAGAAAACAATGGTGATAATGGTGGAGGAAGTGGCTCTTCTACTGGTGAGTTCAATTCTGGAGGAAATGATGGTGAGATATTAGGAGGTGTTAATGAGATTGGTGATGGTGAAGGAGAAGGTTGGGTATTGTAATTCGGAGAATATGATGGTGGAGGGAAAGGCTCTTCGACAGGTGAGAGATCTGTTGGAGGAGACACTGGTGATGGAGGCGGAGAAAATGGCTCTCCAATTGGTGAGCTGTCATTAGGAGGAAATGACGGTGATATTGCCGGAGAAAGTGGTTCTGGGATTGGAGGCTCATTAGGAGGATATGTTGGTGGAGGAAGTGGTTCATCTACTGGTTTTGGAGGAAATATTTCTGGGGGTAGAGGTAGAGGAAATGGCTCTTCTACTGGTGAGTTGTCATCAGGAGGAAGTGGCTCTTCTACTGGTGAGTTAAATTCTGGAGGAAATGACGGTGATAATGGTGGTTGTGTTACGGGTGGGGGCGGAAGAGGTGGACTTGATACAGGTGGAGGCGGAGAAGGTTGTTGTGTTACAGGTGGAGGTGGAGGGGGAGGGGGTGGTTTACCAAATATTGGTGGCAGAGGTGTCGGTGGAAAAGATATTGGTGGTACTCCAGGTATAGTTATTGGAGGCGGTGGTTGTGTTACCGGTGGAGGCGGTGGTGGTGATTGTGTTACAAGTGGAGGCGGCGGCGGAGGCGGAGCGGAGGCGGCGGGCGGAGGCGGAGGCGGGCGGAGGTGGAGGTGGTGATTGTGTTACAGGTGGAGGTGGAGGGGGAGGGGGTGGTTTGCCAAATATTGGTGGCAGAGGCGTCGGTGGAAAAGATATTGGTGGTACTCCAGGTATAGTTATTGGAGGTGGTGGTTGTGTTACCGGTGGAGGCGGTGGTGGTGATTGTGTTACAATTGGAGGCGGAGGTGGAGGTGGTGATTGTGTTACAAGTGGAGGTGGTGGTTGTGTTACAGGCGGCGGCGGCGGCGGCGGCGGAGGTGGAGGTGGTGGCGGAGGTGGTGGTTTTGGTACAGGTGGAGGCGGAGGTGGAGGTGGTAGTTTTGGTACAGGTGGAGGCGGAGGTGGTGGTTTTGGTACAGGTGGAGGCGGAGGTGGGGGGAGGTGGTGGTTTTGGTACAGGTGGAGGCGGAGGTGGAGGTGGTGGTTTGGTACAGGTGGAGGCGGAGGTGGTGGGTGTTTGGTACAGGTGGAGGCGGAGGTGAGGTGGTGTTTGGTACAGGTGGAGGCGGAGGTGGTGGCGGAGGTGGTGGTTTTGGTACAGGTGGAGGCGGAGGTGGAGGTGGTAGTTTTGGTACAGGTGGAGGCGGAGGTGATGGAGGCGGAGGTGGTGGTTTTGGTACAGGTGGAGGCGGAGGTGGTGGCGGAGGTGGTGGTTTTGGTACAGGTGGAGGCGGAGGTGGAGGTGGTAGTTTTGGTACAGGTGGAGGCGGAGGTGGTGGTTTGGTACAGGTGGAGGCGGAGGTGGTGGCGGAGGTGGTGGTTGGTACAGGTGGAGGCGGAGGTGGTGGCGGAGGTGGTGGTTTGGTACAGGTGGAGGCGGAGGTGGAGGTGGTAGTTTTGGTACAGGTGGAGCGGAGGTGATGGAGGCGGAGGTGGTTTTGGTACAGGTGGAGGCGGAGGTGGTGGCGGAGGTGGTGTTTGGTACAGGTGGAGGCGGAGGTGGAGGTGGTAGTTTTGGTACAGGTGGAGCGGAGGTGGTGGTTTGGTACAGGTGGAGGTGGAGGTGGAGGTGGAGGTGGTGGTTTTGGTACAGGTGGAGGCGGAGGTCGTCTACGAAATATTGGTGGTAAATCTATTGGTGGTAGTTTAGGTACCGGTGGTAACGGTGGAAACTCTATTGTTGGTAGTTTTGGTAGCGGTCGTAACGGTGGAAAATCTGTTGGTGGTAGTTTAGGTAGTTTAGGTGTCGGTGGTAATAGAAACGAGGGATTGAACAATGTAGAAGCACTCACTAATGGTTTAGATTGGGAGTCTTGAGTAGAGGGACTTTGATCAGCAGTGGCTACATTGGTGCCAATCAAGCATAACAAGAAGGTATAAATCAATGGCGGACCAAAACGAGCCAATTTTGGCCACGAAAGCTCCATACTCATGGAGCAGGACCCTTTCACCTCTCACTCCACGATAGGCTTAAGAACGAATGAGTTGTGGCATCAGAACTTCTTGAGTTTATATAGAGAGAGATTGACCTGCAAGATTATTGATCGAGCAACTTGTCTAATCGTATTAATTTGTTCCTTCAGTTTCCCCCATCTGTCACAATCAATAATAAGCCTAAAATTCCAAATTGAAAATACCAAGTAAGAATAATATACCTAGGCCTACTTTCTCGTAGGGCATCTAAGATCTCCTAATAATTTGGCAGTGCCCATATTTCCAATAGTCTAATTAGCTAGTACCGGTGGAGTCTACATATTTGACTTGGAATTTTAAAACAAGTATTCTTCATTTCACGATTTCTCTCTAATTTATTTTATTTATACCATAATTCCCAATTTTAGTATTACATATATACATATATATATATATATGTGATGACATAAATTTACGGCATAACAGTTACACCAATATGTCAGTATCTGTGTAAATTTCTTAAAAACATGACTCAATTCAGATCCATTGATAAGTTAACGCACTACGTGATGTTGAAATGCATGTATTTTTTTAGAGATTAGTGATCAGTATATAGTCGGTTTCAGACATCAGATTCGTCAACCAATGGACACAACAATGTCTATAAAATTTTTTTTTTTTTTAATCCCGATTAAAACTGATAAATCATTTAGAAATAGCTAATGTTTTGGTTCTGTTTGATTCGGCTTTATCGGTTTTCATGGTTTAACGGACTTTTTTAATATCCCAATATATGAATTTGAAAGGTAAAAAAAAAAAAAACTGAATATAATAGTAGACTAGTAGTTTCTATGCAAAGATTACATAACAATTGTTTTATTTTTCAATTCATTTGTTTTTTCCAGATGGTTTCTTTTCGCTTCATGTAGAGTAATATTATCAGTTTATGAAATCTTAAATTTTATATATAATCCAGTCGATTGCAACATGATGTATACGTATTGCTTTATGAAATTAAATGTATATTTTATTTTAATAGCTAATTAATCCAAAAACTTTTTGATCAATTTATTCAAACCATTTTTTTTATAATTAGGATTTGAATCCAGTGGCGGAGGGAGGTGGGGATGGGGGGCATATGCCCCCTCTAAACTCTGAATTTTTTAGAAATTATTTTTAGCCCTACAGTTAAGGACTCTTTATAATTTTTTCACATATAGTAAAACATTTTATAATTTTATTCTTTATTTGTCCCCTGAAATTCTTTAATTACTACTTCTATTGAATTTTTCAAGAAAACTTTAATTTTCACACAACTTTTTTATTTTTTAAGTATTCAAGTTTAATATTTAGTGTATCCCATGAAATGAATCAAAATCAATTATAGTACTGTATAAATTCACAATTTTTTAAGATGGGAATTTTAAATTAAATTGAACTCTATTACAAGCATAGTTTATTTAGGCAATATATACACACACATATACATATATATATATATATATATATACGCGCGCGCACACACAAATCCATAAACAATGGCAAAAACTTTTAACGTTATAGTTTTTGATTCAATTTTTTTGTTTTATTCACATCCCCAGAAAAAAAAAAAAATTTCGGCTCTACCACAGTACACCATTCTTCTTCACCTAAATGTATGCATAATGAGTCGAAATTGATTATTTTGGCCATTGAACTTTAATTATAATAATTGACGTTAATTAATCAACTTAGACGAACGACTTTTTGTTATAATTAATTGATCCTTCCTAAACCTCCCATTGGTAGTCAACCTATTTCCTTCTTCTCTTCTCTTCTTTTTTTTATTTCAGTAAGCAATTTCCACTCAATGAATAGGTATACATGCACATAGTTTGGCAGCACACAGTAATGGGCAATTAAGTATGTGTTTCTCGCTTAATTAACTTCTACCTAACTTTGCTTATGTCAAACTCAAGACTTAATTAAAGACACTTTAAACGGAAACCGTAGTTTAGACTTAAAAAAAAAAAAAAACTACTTATTAGTCTAGACAATGTTGATCGGTAATTATTTCCATGTCAACCCTGCTAGTAGTAATTTCGATTGTATCTCAATGTCCACTTTAATATTAATGTTGGTTCATGCATCTGTTCAACCAGCTCACTTTTAAAAGTATATGTTTACTTTAACTTCAGTCATTTAGTTAAAAAAACTTCATTACAAAAAAATCATTTAGCCATGAATCCCTATTTTATATTCATTATATTAAAGATAGATTAATTGTATAACCTAAACGTGAAAACAATTGGGGAAATATACACAATTTTCAATACCAAATTCTAGACAAAACTAAAAGTTTTAATTTTTTTCCCCCCACCCCTAAAGTTGGCATTCTCTCAAAAATCGATCAAGGTTTCTAATAACGCCAGGAAGGTAAAATCTTGTATTTGAAAACTTCGGATTTATCATTCTAATTTGTAGAATTAGAAATATATATATATATATATATATGTATAACAAGTTGGTATTATAAAATGATTAATGTTTTAATGATAATTTCATACTTATTTTCAATTTTGAGGATCAAACTCTCAATCTATCTCTAAATATGTGTGTCGAGTTTTTTTTTTTTTTTTAACGATCCCTCTAATGTAAAATATGGTGTCTCTAATATATCACTAAATGAGTAAAAAAATAATAATAATACAAGAAAAGGTAACATGACACATGAGAAATGTGATAAACCTGAAAGATTTGTATTATCAGTAAAAACTAAATATCATATATTCTATGTATTAACACGTAAAGATATCTTATATTACATTGTAGAAACTTCCAACTCAGTAGACACTAGAAAAATCTAAACCCTACCTGTTACCATTTAAATAATCACTTTTTTTTTTGTTATGTGGTGATGCATCTTCAATATGAATAATTCCAATTTTCATGTTTGAACCTTGTTTAAAGGATGAAAATTCTCGGTTCAATCAGCCAAGCATGACTCGAATGATATATAACACAAGAAACATGAATATCATGTGGAAATTAACAGGTGAGGAAAAAAATCATGCAAAACCAATTATACAGCTTGTGAAAGAATTTACTCAAACCTATAATACAAAACTTAATCATGACAATCTTTTATTATTAGGCCATGAAACTCGATAATTCTTTAAAAAGAATTTAGATAATGATTTGTTAGATGTTTTAACTTAATTTTAATTAAATTATACTTTTTTAGTTGTTTTTTTTTAATTAATAAAAATTATAATTAAATTTTTTTAAAAATTAAATAACTCTAATTTAAAATTTTTAACTCTTAATCCAAATGGAAGCTTGGTTTATGCTTTCATTTGTTAAATTGGGTATAGCTCTACTTCGTTTAGAGCCGATTAAAATACAAATCTTAGTTCTCTGACATCCATACCTCCCTTAGCCCTCTAAAAGACTGTACTCTTTTTTTTCTTTTTTTTTTAAAAACTTGCTTTTGTCTTTTTGTAGTAAAGTACTGAATTGACAATAAATGTGATGGCAATTTTTATCTCAAAATGAAATACATAAGAATCATGTGTTTAGATGCTTACTGTTTACGTAATATTATAACTTGAATTTTAAAAATTTACAATTTTATATAAATAAATTTAAATGAGATAATTTTTTAAAATTTATTAAATTTCGATACGAATGAAATAAGTTTTATGTTAATTTTTTTCTTATATATTTTAAATTTTAACACTATTTAACTATAATAATTCAAACATCTCAATAAAAATACAATCAATTTAACTCAAGTTTTACAATCTAAATCTTAACATTAAGTAATGCTCCCTTTAGTATTTTCCTAAAACGTTCTGAACAGGAATCTTACGGTCCTAAAAAAACTATTTTGAAATAGTTTTAAAATAACATTTGTTTTGCACAAGGCCATAAAATAGAAAGGAAAACAAAAAAATCATTTTCATTTTTTGTTAAGGAATTTGAGAACGAAATAAATTATTTTTTGTTTCCTTTTTCATTTTCTAAAACTTACACACTCAACAAATATTTTTAGAAATATACTCAAACACTATTTTTATTTTTCTTATATTTAAATTAATTTATCTAGAGACACAATTAAATACAACTTCAAAAAATATCTCAAAGTTATTTTCAAAACATTCTCATTTCTATTTTATATTTAAAACAAAACCATTCTCCTAATACTTCCAAACCGCCCTAAGTTTATTTTTTTTTTTTTTTTTTTTTTTTTTTTTTTTTTTTTGTGAACGAATACGAGAGTGTAAGAAAATCCAGCTCGTATTTCAGATTATTTTATTACGTATATTAATCAAGCTCGTATTTCATATAAATTAATTATGTATTTATTTATTTAAGTCACTGGAATTTGTGGCCTTAAAAAAAATAAGGGAAGTTTTTGAAAAATGTCAGAAGTGGGATTTGAACCCACGCCCTCTCTCGAAGACCAGAACTTGAGTCTGGCGCCTTAGACCACTCGGCCATCCTGACCAACCGGTAGTGATGGGAGATATAAATTTCTTAAAGTAACTATTGCTCAATAAATGGGTCGGCTGTTTAAGATTCTTTGGAAGTTGTATAATGGGTAAATTTGCTAAAGAAGTACACTAATCTTTTTTTTTTTTTTTTTCTTGAAGTAACTTGTCGAATCTTGTTTGTTATATATACACACAATGGTTAACATACAATCCCATATTTTTTGTTAAAATGGTGGCTATATTTAATGTATTCATATATCCTTGATTTCAGATATATATATATATATATATATATACCTTTTTTTTTTTTTTTTTTGCTGAGTACTCTTTTTCGTGCACTTATTATTCCGGAATTAGAAAATTATAAAGATCCATTATTTTATCTTTTAGTTATAATTACTCTTTTAACTAATGAATTAGTTTGCTCAATTATAGCTTCTCATTGTTGATTGGAGTCGATGTCATGGTCTAAATATTAATTTTAAATCAGACACGTTGAAGAAGGGGAAGGAGAAGTAAGACTTGTATGAGTAACTTCCAATTTATTCAACCAATAAGCAAATATGAAAAAAATTATAATAATATTTAGCAACAGACCACACAAAGTCTTAAAGAGACGTAATCCTTCAAAGAAAAATCACATACACAAATGATTAAGTCATCGTAAAAGTAAACAACCATTTAGATGAAAGCTGCAAAGAATCCAATCCTATCTTGCGTCGCATTCTCTTCTTCTCAATTCGGCTTCCGGGCCATTTGACAGGCAACACATGCAAAAGCGCCGCCAAGATAAGACTGTTTTTTGCTGCAATATTTATTTGTTTGCCTACACGGAAACTGCAAAGAAAAAAATGATATTATTATAGGAGAAAAATTAAAAAGTTCGACGACCCCAAAAAAAAAAAATGATAAGTTGATGATGAATTAGATTTGCAGCTTGCATATTAATGTAAACTGAACTTACATGAAACGAGCGTGAAAACTTAAGTTCTTAGTAGTGAGATGGAGGTGGAGGGGATTTGTATTCATATGGAGGAGGAGGCGGGGATTTGTAGATGTAAGGAGGTGGTGGTGGGGACTTGTAAACATAAGGTGGTGGAGGGGGAGACTTGTAGACGTAAGGCGGAGGAGGTGGAGATTTGTAGATGTAAGGAGGTGGTGGTGGGGACTTGTAAACGTAAGGTGGTGGAGGTGGGGACTTGTAGACGTAAGGCGGAGGAGGTGGAGATTTGTAGATGTAAGGAGGTGGTGGTGGGGACTTGTAAACATAAGGTGGTGGAGGGGGAGACTTGTAGACGTACGGAGGAGGGGGTGGAGAGCTGTAAACATATGGTGGAGGAGGTGACTTATATTCATAAGGTGGAGGAGGAGGAGACTTATAGACATAAGGTGGTGGTGGTGGAGACTTGTAGACATAAGGCGGTGGAGGTGGGGATTTGTAGACGTATGGAGGTGGTGGTGGAGAGCTGTAAACATAGGGTGGAGGAGGTGGGGACTTGTAAGCGTATGGTGGGGGTGGTGGAGACTTGTATACATAAGGTGATGGAGGAGGAGGAGACTTGTAATAGTACTTAGGCGGTGGCGGTGGTGACTTGTAGTAGTACTTGGGCGGTGGCGGTGGTGACTTGTAGTAGTACTTGGGTGGCGGCGGCGGCGACTTGTAGTAGTACTTGGGTGGTGGCGGCGGCGACTTGTAGTAGTACTTGGGGCGGCGACTTGTGTCTTGGTGGCGGCGGCGACTTGTAGTAGTACTTGGGCGGCGGTGGAGGTGACTTGTAGTAGTACTTGGGCGGCGGTGGTGGTGACTTGTAGTAGTACTTGGGCGGCGGTGGCGGCGACTTGTAATAGTAATTGGGAGGCGGCGGTGGCGACTTGTAATAGTACTTGGGCGGCGGTGGAGGCGACTTGTAGTAGTACTTGGGCGGCGGCGGCGGTGACTTATAGTAGTACTTGGGAGGCGGCGGCGGCGGCGACTTGTAGTAGTATTTAGGTGGAGGTGGCGGGGACGTATAGTAGTATTTAGGTGGTGGCGGTGGAGGGGACTTGTAAACATAGTGTGGTGGTGGTGGAGACTTGTAAACGTAAGGTGGCGGAGGAGGGGACTTGTAGACATAGGGCGGAGGAGGCGGAGATGCATAGGTGTAAGGCTTGTAGTCATCTGCCGCTACATTGGTGGCAATCAAGCATATTGCCAAGGCATAGACAAGACGAGGCCAAAAATTGGCCATTTTTAGAAAGCTGACTGCTATTAAGCCCCCCAAAACTTGAGGACTTCAATTGTTTTGAGATTGATATATGAATGCCAAGGGGAAGAGTTTCTCAGCTTATATAGCAATATCTCCACCGAGTGAAACATTTATTTAGTAATATGTGAAGCTTCCTACCAACAACAAACTTTATTATTTAAGCTTCAAAAATCTTTTGTCAACTTCCAACTTTAATTTAGTATGAAAAATAATTGGATAATGGGAACCCACTCAATCTCTTAGATGATTCTTCTTCCATATAGATGTTGAAACAGTCTCGTGAGGCCTCTTACATATAAAGACTACATCAATAAATGAAGTTTAACAAACTTGGAAGTTGTACTATGATTTTAACATACAAAACTAATTTTCTAAATTTACAACTCTGAATTTGCTTGAGGCAGTAGGTATTTATTTACTTTTTTTTTTTTTTTTTTTATGAATAGGTATTTGTTTACTTGTCGAAAGGTACATTCTACTGGAAAATATTTGGACTATGACAGCTTAATTTCGAATTGGAGAGTTAATAATTAACTTAGTACAAATTTCGAAACTTATACAGAGTTAAGTAACATTTTTTAGAAGAAAGCCTGACGTTGCATAATACATAGCTGTCAGAAATGCCCATCATCAAATTTAAGGCTTTTTAATTCATACATATATATATATATATATATATATATATATTCTAAATCTTAGCTAATGACACAAATATATAAAATCTTCATACCTTGGTGAAGGACGACGGCCTTTTACCGTGAGGACCGTCTTTTACTATTATATATAGAAGTGAAAAATATGATTAACAACAACGATGGACAGGTATAATATCAAAAATTTTAGTTATTCCAAATTATTGTTTTAGTTTTCTCAAAAAAAAAATTATTGTTATATTTTTTTAATGTCATCGTTCTATTTAATAAATATCAATTTATACCTTATAATAATTTTATATATTATGGTGAAAGCTAAATGCTTTTTATATTTTAGGTTATATTTTCTCCGGCCATAATAGTCAATGGTAAAAAAATAATAATAATAACTTATAATATGTAAAGATGTGGATGAAACTTAAGCAAGTTAATGATTAGATCAACGATATTCTAATTAAATCCAGAAATTAAGAGAATTATATACACTCATTTATATAATATAAAAAGCTATAATTATCAAGCATTGAATTTTTCCCAATTATATTTTAGAGAATTGATCAAAAGTCAGAAATTTGTGATCAATTTAGGTATGAAGCTGTACTCAAAGATGTTTAAAGGTAATTGCGTTGATGATTAGGTGGGTTATTAAATTTTTTTTAATTGTCTGCGGAGCATTTTAATTTGTCGAGATATTTTAATTAATAACATAATCCAACTTGTTGGTTATTTTGGATAATTTTCAAATTTCGTTAACATATATATATATATATATACACACACACACACACATATTAGTTTCAATGGAAACCAACAAATTGGTTCTGGTCAAACAGAGATGTACTGGCCAAGTGAATCGTGCTTTAACGTTTTAAAAGACAGGTCTTTCTATTATTTTGGTTAGTTGTTGGTGTTGTTTTTGTTTTGGCTGAGAAGAAAAGACGAAAGATAGCTCATAGAGTTGCAAGGACATGCTCCAAAAGTCCAAATGGACGCCTACATTATTCGATTGCAAAAAATAATACTCCCTAATAATATAAATTATAATTCCCTTAAAAAAAACACAAATAATATGCCCTTCAAAATATATATATATATATATATATATTATGGTTAAAAATTTTATAATACGAACCATTTGCTTTAGAATTCGTCGATTTTCTTTTTCTTTCCTTTTTAATTATTATTTCTAAATGTGATTGTTCCTGCTTCCCTTTATATATATATATATATATTTATTTATTTATTTATTTATTTATTTATTTATTTATTTATTTATTTATTTATTTATATTTATATATATATACACACATAAAATTTGAGATAGGAGATTTGAAATCTTAACTTATGGTGCAATCTACCGCTAGTATATATGCCTGCAACAACCTTCCTTGATTTAGTTTCACGGTTTTAGTCACCTATTATTTGCACTTAATTGTTTTCATTTCTTATCTAGATGAATATTATATTATCTTTGCAACATTTTGCTTTTGTGTTTTTCCCCTATTATATGTGTGTGTGTGTGTGTGTGTGTGTGTGTGTGTGTGTGTTACAATGTTCAATTTAGTTGAGTTAGCTATGTTTTGAAAGTACTTCGTGATTCTCATTCTTTCCTGCTATTTTCATGAGATAAAAAATCATTATTTTGTATTGGACTGAGCATTTAATAATAATCACGTATGTATTTATATATATATATATGTGTGTGTGTGTGTGTGTATATAAGCGCAGATGGAGTCCCCTACATTACTTCATCATGTTGAAAGATTCATGTAATCTGCCATCATGAAAACTATATAGTAACAATCAACAAATTATTAAAATGAATAAAAATTAAAAATTAAAATAAAAAAAGAAAAAGTCATGCAAACCGATTACAATAATATGATAATAGGAGACTATTACTCATTATCTACCTTGGAGGAAAAAGGTTAGATAAGACTGGATCACTTCACTGTTTTGCTGTCTTTGTTTCAATTAAAAAAGAAAGAAAGAAAACGAAGGGATTTCTTTAAAAATAATGTCATAATTGTTAACAACCCCGATTATGACATTGAGATAAACTTGTTCTAACTATCACGACTACATTTAATGATTTCCATAGATATAAAATTAAACAGTTTAACAATATCACGATATCAGTTTTGATGCCTATACTTTTCAATAAGGTCATGCTGGACCTTTTTTTAACAAGACAAAACCGATAGGGATTTGATAACGGTAATGCATTTTTTTGATTAAAAATAAATAAAAATAAAAATCACATCAAAAATAAAAATAAAGAAAAAGGTTGTGATACAATCCATTTTATATATCATATTAATATAGCTCCTTTTTGAAACCATTAAGATATAATCAAATGGTTATTAAGAGGGGGTTGGACTCATCAGTGTTGTGGGGAGGGGGGGGCATCATCGCCAATTGCCAAGTGCACAATATCTTAAACAAGTAATAAAGTGATAAGTAAAATATTGTTTCTACGAGGATTGCTGTTATTAATTATCAAAATTATATTAACTCTAATATTATTTGAATAACCGAAAAGAGATTTTTAAATAAAATTAAAAAAATAAGTAAATAGACAAAAAGCTCAAAATACTATAAATTTATGGTTTCCAATTTCATCGGATTAATCAAATTCAAATCCTCTAATCTAATTAATCAACATCTATTCCCAATGTTGCCAGTGAATCTAACTTATATAATCATTAATCTTTCTCAAACATTAATAACTTATCTCACAACAAGCAGGTTATTACCTCTCAGTCTCAAACTCTAAGCCTATCACAATTCATTAAGAATAAAAAATTTAAAATGATGCACAAGTTTCATAACTATTTCTAGCTCATAACAATCTCATAGTAGATTAAACAAGAGCTTATTCAATTATCACTTTTCAGTCTCAAATCAAATATCAAATCATGTAAAAGTTGGCCAAAAATTCATAAGCATTAAGCACATATTAAAATACTCAACATAGAACTGGAATAGAACATCAATCAATTAAAAATAAAAATAAAAACACAAATAATCATAATCTGGATATATCGTATCCCTAAAAAAAGAAAATTACTTCATAAATAAAAATAGAAATCTACAAAATAAAGGTTTAATCATTTTTAAATTATAAAAATAAAAAGATAAGAAAATGAAACAAGAAAACCTAATTTGGAGGTGTCACAATTTCTAAAATCTTCTCATAAATTTTCTTCTCCTTTTCTTCTTAATAAATCAAGATAATCTCTCCCTAATTTTATAAGAAAACTAAACCTGAAACTTTTTTTTTTTTTTCTTCTTTGGTTTTTCACTTCTTTCGCAACCAAAAGATCCCGTTCGAGATTGAAGCTCTTGATACAATGAAAGGAGCACAAAAACAGGACAAGGAAAGAAACACCAGAAGATGTTTTTTTTTTTTTTTTCTTTTCCTTTTTTAACGACTGCAGCACAGCTGATGCGAATCAGCCCTGCTGGGCCCTACGTGGATAGGTGGCGATAGACAACTAGCTGGAGGAAAAAGTGGGACATATGGTAGTCTGGCGTTGGCTGGAGCTCGCAGGTGCACGGACGCACCACACCGAATCCGACACAGCTGGAAAGAGATGACACACAGACAGAGACGTGCCTGGATAGGCAAGTGGAAGGCACTTGCTGATCTGGGCTACTGTTGAGGTAATCCGAAGGCTAAAAAAGCGAGTCGCGTGCGTGTAACAGTCGTGCAAGTGGTCGACGTTGGCTCCGAATTTTCTTTTGCTATTTTAAATCATTGTTATCATATTTTTACTTTAAATTGCTATTTTTAACCCTCTTAACATAATTTAACTTACACTTGGAATAATATAATAAATTTGGAGAAAAATTAATATAAATTACTAAGATTATAGCAAAAATATAAACTTAAGAGTGCTAAAATAACTCTATTTTGTAGAGTATCAAGGGTGTTAAGGGGGCTTCATCAGATTGGGGGGAGTTTTTTTTAATTTTTTTATATATTATTTTATAAGTTTTTTAGTCTATATTAATATGAGGTAATATACATTATAACTATCATACACAAACAGCACCTCAGCCATTTAATAACATCTTAACAATTTAAAAAATGTTCTATTAATAGGATATATAAAAAGAATTTTAATACAACCTTACCCAAAAAATAAATATACATAACAGATAAATTCATATACAGATCTAATTACAAATGGAGTTCTCCTAAATAGGTTATCTTTCTATTTCTTCAATCTCCTGCTTGAATCTATTGGCACTGATACAACATTTGGAAAGCCTGCTCAACTACCGGCCTCCATTTATTTTGGGTGTTTTTTATTTTGCAAATTGAGGGCCTTGATTCCCAAAATCCTTAATGCAAATTCTTAAAGACACGTACCTAACGCCATGTTCAGTGCTCATTGTGAGCAGGGATGGAGTCAAACATATATTTTAATTAATGAGAGCATATACCAATTTTTTTAAAATAAATTAGTAACATGAAAGTACAAAAACATGTCAATTTTAAATGGGATTAAGTGTGAATTTTTAAACCTTAGTGGACAAGCAGAAAAAACCAGTAAGCTCTTTGTGTAAAATTAAATTTAATAAGAGCTATATGAGAATTTTAGTTTTTAGTGGAAAAAAAAAAACTGTACAATTTTCAGGTTAGTATAAAAAAAAATAAAAAAATAAAAAAGTTGGGGGCTTTAGACCGCACTCGTCCCAATACAAGTCCACCCCTGATTGTGAATGAACGAATTACACTAGAAAATTTGAACACTGGCGTAATTAAGCACAGCATAATCCCGTGTTTAATCCAGATGTGCTACTAAAAATGTTTTATAAATAGCTTAATTATCAATAAGAAATTTTAATAAATAGAAATGCTTTAAAGATTCTAAATGCAGTAATAAACAACCAAAAATTTAGTTTGTTCATTATAAAATTTATTAGACTAAGCTGGACACCTAATCGTACGGCAAAAACTTGTCATAAGAGGAGAAACAGTGGTCAGTGATTCAGAGAATAATGAAAAACAGTTGCACAAATTACATCGAGACGAATTTAATGGAGACGAATTTCATCTCAAAAATGGTTATCGTTATGATAATGGTGGTTGTAGTTTCGTTGAAATTGACAGTTTTTTTATAATCATGATTTTATTAATTGTTTGTATGAATTACATGCTGATGTGGGCATGTTTTATTTTTCAACATTCTACAAGAAACATGGTTAAGATGTTTGGAACCTATATCACATAGTACATGCGTCAACATAAAATTACCGAAAATGGGCAGTGACCGGAAGTAATTAAACACTAAGCTTGGGCCGGAAACTGTCACCAATGAAGGGTTCTGTGAATTCATCTAAACAAGCCATCCGTATTCTCTCTGGTGTTGCCGGATTGTCAAGAGGAAACCAGTCATTGTTCCCTACTTCTGCTCTCGCAGATGCAATGGCGTCTTTGATGGCGAAAAAAACGGCTGAAGCCAGAAAGAACGGGGGCTCTCCAACAGCTTTCGATGAATGAATAGCCTTCACGTTTGGATGGCCCTACAAAGATCAGATTCAAACACACTTATTTTGGATGCATATATATCACTCATATAATTCTTTTTGTGCCAAATATAGTATTGACATTGACATTTGCGCTAGAGTACGGCCTTACAGAATAAGGATAGAGACATACCTTGAGGAGTGAAACATTGAATTTGAAGGGAACATCATTTAGAGAAGGAATTTTGTAATTCCCAGGACCACATGTATAGAGATATCCGGGTGGTATCCACTTGTGAGCCGGATCTCCCCACTTCAGTTCTTCTAAAGCTACCCACCCCAAACCTTGTACAAAAGCTCCTTCAATCTGCATTTGGGAGGGGAAAAAAAAAGAATTATCACAATTGAAAAGGGTAAATATATTTCATTTCTTTAAGTCCTTATTTTAATGACATGGGATGGGTGGTCGGGTAGGGCTTTGGGTAGGAGTTGCAGGTTCGATCCACACATAGTTGTTATCTTCATTTGTTATTTATATAACGGTACGTCTGGAGAAAGTGAAGAATTACCTGCCCAACATCAATGGCTGGGTTGAGAGAATATCCAAGGTCCAAACTTACATTAGCCACCCTAGTGTGAAAATCTCCCGACAATGTGTCAATCTCAACCTCGGAGAATGCAGCCCCATAGGTGAAGTACCTGAATGGGTTCCCCTTACCCGTTGTCCAGTCAAAGCCAATGTCGGGTGTGATGTAAAACCCGTGAGCAGAAAGGTCTATTCGAGCAGCGTAGCAGGCACTCGCTAGCTGAGGATCGTAACAAATCAGAACCGTCATGTGCCACTCTCTTGTTAAAAATATTAAATGGAACTTTTGTTTTGATAATAAAGCCTATCAATATCATAGTTGGGACTAAGCGAAAAAATAGAAACCCTTTCAATGCTTAGATAAGAACTGAAATTATGTACCTCCGCAAAAGAGCTGAAATTATGCTGTGTAGCAATGGGCTCCATGCGTGCTTTAAGTTGCTCACAAGCATCCAAAACCGCAGCTCCATACATATCGGAACTGGCAGAAGCTGCCGTTGGTGATGCATTGGGAACCTTAAGTGAGAGAAAACATAACACAAAACACAACGTGGGATCCATGTATCAGCAATATTACTAGTAGAGTCTAAATAAATGAGCCATGCATAAGCACTTGTCTCAATCAAATAGGATTTGGTAAGATATCATATAATAAAATCTCAACTAAGTAACACCTTGCCAATTTATACATGTTTTCCCAGGGCTCCTTCCATCTGATAAAATTAAAACACTGGTTGCAGACCAAACAACTTCAAGAGCGGAAATCTATTGAAAATGGCTAGCATGAATTTTTTTGTTTAATTCTATCTGATTGGGACTTCATTGAAAAATCAAACTAAATATGTGCCGACGATATCGTCATGTCAGACAATAGATATTTGAAAGGCATGTCACCAATTCCAAACATTAGGCAAGTGTGTGGAGCCTAATTATCATCATGCCACAGGCTTGTAATTTCGGATGCCCGAGTTTTTCTTTTGTTGGGGGTGGAGATTTTGGGTACTAGAGGAGAGCAAAAAAGAGTCAGCATGAGGTGAGTGATTTCTCTTGCAATTTCTTCAGTGAAACTCTACTGCTGTTGAAAGTGGACGTCACTTTCACATTGAGCGTTAGCCACTAGAAATATTCTATGTGCTTGTTTGTTTGTTTTTCTCGATTTAATTGCTATCGGTAGTAAAGGATTAGGGCAATTCTCAACAAAACTTAGTCATGAATTTAGCCCACTTCATCTGTTTCGGTGAGTTCTTTATTAAGTTTGACTAACAAGACGGGTCCATGTAAAATTTCCTGCCAATTAAGACAAGCTTGCTTTTCTCGTGAATGTGGTCTACAGAACATAATATTTCAGGAATAGGAACTTCAAAACATTGAATCATTAGATTTCGAATTACCTTATCAGTACTTGTCTCTGATATGAAGACGGAACTGAGAGGGATATTGAAGGCAGAAGCAGCAACCTGAGCAACTTTAGTATGTAAACCTTGCCCCATCTCGACGCCCCCATGTGTGACTAAAACAGTACCATCAGTGTAGACAAGAACAAGAGCACCTGCCTTCAGTTGTTTAAGGATATAAATAGAATCAATAAAAGTTGGACGTAATTCTGCAGTATAAACATTACTAGCGAAATTCTTTGTCTAACCGACCCTTCTAGTTATGTGAAATTACACCCGTACCTGGTTCATAAGCTTTGTCGTAAAGGATATGCCAAATTTTGTGGGAACCATGGAAATACCACGCTTCTTCCACCGATTCTGACTATTAAATCGGTCAACTTCTTCATGAGCTTTCGAAAATTCGCAAGATACCTTTAGCTCATTCCAGACCTGAGCCAGAGTACAGTGCTGAAGTTGTTGGCCATAATGCAATATAGATCCTTCACCTTGAAAATTAATTTCCTGAGAAGTATATTTAATAAAAAATGTAAGCTCAATGATTGCAAAAATAATAATAACAATAGTAATAACAGAGAATGGGCCTTATAAACTGTTTCATTCAAACAAATAATATTATTACATAACTTACCCTAATTTCTTCCGGGCTTTTCTTGAGCTCGGCAGCAATTCTTTGAATCCAATTTTCTGTAATAAGCATTCCTTGAGGACCACCAAAGCCACGAAAAGCAGTGTTACTAGGGATATTAGTAAAGCACACCTTTCCCACGATCCGCACGTTTGGTATCTCATAAACGTTATCCGAGTGGAACATAGCACGTTCAAGCACAGCAAGAGACAGGTCTAGTGAATTTCCAGCGTTATTATAGATTTCAAGGTCCAATGCCAGAACTTTTCCATCATTTGTGAATCCTACCTACGTCACATAAGATTCCACAATCAGTATCTTCTTCCGACACAAGCAACATAATATGAATTAAAAACTCAGATGATTAAGAGGTTAAGTCTTCCTTTCTCTCTTTCCTCCCCCTTAAAAAAAGGACCAGACAAGAGAAAAATAGATTACGGTTTAATATGGGTAACAGGGTACATTTACAAACCTTGTATTTGCCAAAAAAGCTATGTCGTTGCCCAGAAATCATCATGTCTGTATCACGGTCTAATGTTATTTTAACAGGCCGGTTCAATAGATATGATGGGACAGAAGCTGCAGCAGCAATGAAGGCAGATCTTGTCTCCTTCCCGCCAAAGCCACCACCGATGCGCTTGGTTTTACAAACTACTTTTGACATTGGAAGGCCGAGAACACGGGAAACATATTTCTGATGCTTCTGTGGAGCCTGCACGTTGATAATTACGACGTGATTCTTCAATTTGAATTGAGCCCAAGGAGACTGATAATTAAGAAGAAGAAAATATTCCAATATGCTAGCATTGACAAAAATTTATTTTAGAACGATAACTATAAAATAAACCAAAAGTTTAACTTGCACAAGCAATAAATAAAGGTAAAACGAAAAAAATGCATGGATAGGTTGAAATACTTGTGTGGATGAAACCATATGAACTTCATTTCCACCGTCAATTGTCCATATCACACTGCTATTCGGCTCCAAGTAGAAGTGTTCCTGTCCACCCACATGAACCTCCCCCTCTATGATCTTATCGCATTGCCCTGATTGGAAACATCGATCAACATCCCCTTTCCTCATCCACTTTTCAGAGTTCGGGTGGAAGCTTTTAGCATGAATGGCTTCCCGTATGGATAAGATTGCAGGTAACTGTCCATACTCAACACGAACCTTTCTTGCTGCCAGCTTTGCATTTTCATGTGTATCAGCAACAACAACTCCTATAACCTGCACAAAATGTACAAACCCATTACTGATGTGTAGGGGAACAAAGTACGAAAACGAATATCCAAGTACATCTATAAAATTTAATGGTTGTCCATTTTGTTCGCCATACCTGACCTACACAAGTGACGAATTCTGAAGCAAATAGTTCCTCATCTGCAATAACTGGTCCAATCATATTATCACCAGGAACACTATTAGCAAAGTATATCCCCACAAACCCAGGCAAAGATTTTGCTTCTGAATCGTCTATGGAAAGTATACGGGCATGAGGTTTTTGGCTCAATACAAAAGCAGCATGTAAACCATTAGGAGGCAATGGTGTGTCATCGGCGTATTCAGCCTCCCCTGTAACCTAGTTGAAGTTAATAACACAACATCATCACGCAAAACTGAAAAAATAAATAAAAGTAAGAAACAATATTGTGATGCTGCAATCTATAGACAAATTTTATCTAAAACCGAAAGAGAGCAACAGATACATCGCACGTTCTACTAAAACACTCCCCCTGTCTAGCCCATTATTTTAGGATAACTTCGAATACCAGAAAGAATATGACTAGTGCTGCTTTTCATAAATACAGACCTGGAGTCTTGATGAAAGATGAACCTCAGGAGCACCCACAGCCGTTCCATGTCTTGTAATATCATAATCTTGACTTCCTATAACAGGGGGGCGGTGGAATGATTCTACGGCAGATTGATAGGATAATGGTACACTACTCTTATTGTATTGTACTCCACCTATTTGATAAGAAACCCATAGAAAAAATTTGAAGAAAAAGCTGAGAGTCAATGATTTCCTGAACTCCACCATTCCACCAGGAGCATCATCGTTGATCAAAACGTCCTTTTGTAAGACTTTCAAAGCACCCTGAAGTAACTCCTGATTCCAACTCTTTCCAACGAGATATTCTTTTGTTGCTCTAGCAGAAAGAGAAAGCGGAGCTACTCCACCATAGACAATGGACGCATCCGAAACAACCAAATCTTCAGCCCGTTGTTCGAGATAAACACGAATCCCAGCATTTACAATTGCAATATCATCCTCCCTTCGATGAGCCTGCTTAAATTCTTTCACAAACTCTAAAGGCCTATTCCATGGTAAGAATATTGACAGCAAAATTTCATTCCTTGCTAGGTCCACCTTACGGTAGCCAAGGAAAAATTTTTCTGCCGTGGTTGTTCTAGTGTTTCCTTCGCAATCAATAATTTGAAACTCCGCTCTAGCAGCCATCCACAAAGGATTCAAATCTGATATTGGACTAGCCGTGCATATATTCCCACCAACCGAAGCAACATTTTTAATCTGTGTCCCAGCAAACCATTTTAACTGTTCAAGAAAGGCCTTACAAGAAGAAGTTTCATGAGCGGCACGCTCTGATATGACCTTTCTGAAAACTTTCATGATTGCAGATAGTCTTACTGCCGCACCTATCTCAATGCCTTTATCCTTCACATTCAATGCATTGAGCTCAGCTACATGTGTCACAGAGATCAAAGCCCGATATTCAATTCTCTTCAACCTCATCTCGATTCCTACTTCAGAATTACCAACCAAGAACTTCGCATCTGGGTATTTTGCTTTTAATTCCAACAAATGTTGAAGTCTTAATGGTCGAAACCACTTAAGCCCACCAAATCCATTCAAATTCAAAGGACTTGATTTTCTCAATAGAAGTTCAGGAGGAAAGATAAGTTCTTTGTCCATGTATTTGCTTCCTTCTATCTCGCTATATGAGACTGGTCGAAACCTCTCAATGCAAACTGTACCTTGTCCCGTACTGCATTTATTGTTGTTGCTTTCAGTTTTCGATTTACACAAGCAGGGCTTTCCAGTAGAAGGGCAAACAAACTCACGTTCTTGAAGGCTTAGGGAAGACGCATCGGTATATAGCAAATCATCAGTTTTGGCAAATACTCGAAATGCATCAACAATTGGTCTGTAACCTGTACAACGACACAAGTTTCCTGCGAGGCATTCTTCAATCTGCTCTTCACTAGGTGGGGTTTGACTCGACCTCAGTAATGCATACATGGACATAATAAAACCAGGGGTGCAAAATCCACACTGAGAGCCATGAGCACGTGCCAATGATTCCTGCAGAATAAATTACAAAACGTAACTACCACAAGATACCAAATAAGCTCGCTCGCATAATATTCCTGTTATTGATGTGGAAATGCTAATTAATAGGCTTATAGCTTCTGTGTAATTCACTCCAGTCTCTCTATCAAGGACAATTGGGTGAATGGAAATGCCCATGTTAAAATATTCTTAATTTTTGACGCAGAAAAGCTTCTTCTTACAGAATAGGCCAGGATGTAATAACTTTTTAAGTATTGGAAAATCCACAATAACCTTAAGATGCAAATGATTTAGCATGCATTTTGTGCACACATTTGAATTGAGTTTTTTGGGTTGGATTTGAGTTGAATTGTTATGCGTTTGGTGCATGGGTTTGAATGGCTAGATCTAAAAAGTGCAAAAACTCGAAATGGGTTCTGAAAAAATATATATATCAAAATGGAGCTTGTTCTGTTCGTCTCAAAATTCTATGCAATTTAAAAAAACTGTGTATATATATATATCATATTTGGACTTGTATATGCAAAGGTATGAACTTTTAAAATTTGAGTGGCAAAGTTGTAATAGGAAACTGTGAATAGTTGGGGAAAAAAAAACAATTGCATTTGAATGCAATTGTGCACCAAACGCTGGCCAAGAGTATTGTCACACCATCTTGAATGCAAAAGGTTCAATTCATTTCGAATCCAAGTCTACTTTTTCACCTTCTGAAATCTGTAACACACTCATTTTTCTTCTTCCCAAACGCTCATTCCTTTTTAGATTCTCAATTCAAATCCAAATCATTCAATCCAAGATGATGCGGCAGACGAGAGCTAAATCACTAATCACATTCAAGAAACATGGTAATAAATATGGTAAAATTGTTAAGTATATGACTCAAATTAACTTTTGAGTAAGTTTTTATTTTGTGAGTTTGAAAACATGTGTCCAATTTGTGTCCTATTGAGAGCCTATTGTGTTTAGAGATGTGTGTGGTCAGAAAAATAGCGAGAGTGTGTATCTCCTTTTGAGAGAAAGTGAAAAGAGAGATAGGCAAAGGGTGTAAGGGGATTTTGGTAGAGCGATGTTGAGAGAGTTTGATGAGTGTGCAATTCTAAAAGTGTTAGTGAATTTATTCTCCCTCTCCCATAGACCAAGGCAATTTTGCCGAACTACGTAAATATTTTATCTTCTCTTTACTTTTGTTTGAGTTTATTTTTCTGCTACGTCTATATATAAGGGTGTTTTCCCAGCAACTTTTTCAGCTTTTTGAAATCCGTGTGACACTCATTTTTCTTCTTCCCAAACACCCATTCCTTTTTAGATTCTCAATTCAAATCCAAATTGTTCAATCCAAGACGGTGCGCCATACATGAGCTAAATCACTAATCACATTCAAGAAACATGGTAATAAAAGTAACCCCAAAAATTGACTCACAACACTGAGGAAGATGTAATTACTTGAACTGGGTGCAGGCCACCCTTGCGGTTTCCTACTCCTTCCACCGTGATTACATGCATCCCTTCCACCGAATACAGAGGAGCCAAGCATGCATTGACAGCATAGTGTCTGAAATTTTTTTTTTTTTTTTTTTTTGAAATGAAGAAGATCAACTAAAGAAGTAGATGAAAAGACAGTAGTTATTAGCCTGTTGGAGAGAGAGACTCACAGGCATTTCTTCAGTTTCTCATCATAAGAGGAAACCATAACAGTGCAAGCTCCACAACCACCTTCACCGCAGCCAAGCTTTGTCCCCGTCAGACCAACATCTTTTTCAATCACAAAAAAGTTAAAAGAAGGGACTAAATTAGAATCTTTCTTTCCAAACTCCAGAACCCCACATGGGATTCCACTAAATTTACAGCAAACAAAGCTAGGATGCGACTCAAATCACCCAAAAATAAAAAAATCAAACCCACAAATCGTTTCATTACAGTTGAGCCAAATTACCCTTCTTTTTTTTCTCTGAACTTTCTGGGAAATCAATCAAACAAGGAAAAATAGAGAAACCCAATTTGGAATAAGTGTTTGTAATACCTCTGAGGTACTCAAGGAGTGTCAAGTGAGCCAAGCCATCAGGCAAAACTCTTCGAACTCCATTGACATAGAGAATCGCTTCCCTGGAATCATCTCCAATCTGGTCCAATTCCTCGTCGGTCTTCAACGACCCCATATCTAATGATTCAGAATCTCACAGCTGCATCTTCTTCTTCTTCTTCTTCTTCTTCTATCAGAATTCGGGGCAATGTAAAATTTATGAGGCAGATAGGAAGGATTCAAAAAGTAAGTGCGATAAGTATGGAGATCGAAGAGGACGATCCGTATACCGGGAGAGAGAGGGGATGGTGTTCTGAGTTCCGTGTCTTCTCTAAAGTACAAAAGTACTTTTGGTAAAGGTCAAACAAGAATAAAATAATGATAGAATTGTGATGAAATTAACTTACCAATAAAATTTATTTTTAAATTATTTAAATATAATTAAATGATTTATATAATATATAAGGGTGAGTCTTTGGTATGGTCTCTACCGGTAAAACCTTTTTTTAGGTTGTTGAGATTCAATCGAACGGTTGAAACATTGATGGTGTATGATACTTATCACACATTATCTCACAAAATCCTTTCCACCCAAAGTCTTCTCCATCGCCGATGATCTTCCCACCGCCGATGAGGAACGCCGGCGACTCACCTCCGACGCCGGTGACCCACCACAGGCCCCCCATCCCCGGAAGCCGGCAGTCGGCCACCGACGACCCCATTTTCTCTCTCTTCCCCTTTCTCTCTATTCTCTTCTATCTCTCTTCCCCTCTCTCTTCCCATTTCTCTCTCTTCTCCTCTCTCCTTCCGCCCCCCACCCCAGGCCCCCAGCCAGCCCCCGGGTAGCCCCCCACCCCAGGCCCCCCCGGTGGTCCCCCACCCCCCCCCCCCCCGGTATGACAGCCCTCAACCCTGTGAGTGTGAGAAGCGAAAAAACCTTCTCTTTCGCTCTTTCAGAAAGGAATCCCCCAAATATAAAGAGAGAAAGAGAGGTGAGAGAGAGAGAAGAAGCCATTGATTTGAAACCCTAGAGTTAGAGAAAGGTTGGGAAGAAAATGGAAGGGAAATCGTACCAAAGGTTCCCGAAGGTGAAGGTCCGGGAGATGAAGGACGACTTCTTGAAGTTCGAGCTCCGAGACACTGACATGAGCATGGCAAACACGCTGCGGCGCGCGTGATGATCTCTGAGGTCCCGACCATCGCCATCGACCTGGCCGAGATCGAGGTCAACTCCTCCGTCCTCAACGATGAGTTCATCGCCCATCGCCTCGGCCTCATCCCCCTCACCAACGAGAGGAGAGAGAAAAGGGAAGAGAAAGAGGGGGGGAGGGGGCCTGGGGTGGGGGGCCACCGGGGGGCTGGCTGGGGGTCGGGGGTGGGGGGCGGTGGGAGAGAGGAGAAGAGAGAGAAAGGGGAAGAGAGAGAAAATGGGATCGCCGACGGCCGGCTGCCGGCGTCCGGGGCTGGGGGGCCAAAGATGGGTCTCCGGCATCGGGGGTGAGTCGTCGGCATCCGTTATCGGCAACAGAGAAGACTTTGGGTGGGAAGGATTATGTGAGGTAAGGTGTATGATAAGTATCGTGCACCATCAACGTTTCAGCCGTTCGATTGAATCTTAACGGCCTAAAAAAAGACTTTACCGATAAAGATCATACAAAGATCTCTACCACATACTCACCCTATATATAATTATCATATAATTTATCTTATAATAATATTTGACTAACAAATTTAAAAAAAAATTAAAAATCTAGCCTTTTTCTCTGATGTTGACGACTTCCCCGCTAACCCCCTCGCGTCGGCGTCGACCCAGCCCCTCTTCCCCTTTAACCAGCCCAAGTGCCCCATCGACCAGCCCTAGAGCCCCCCCTCCCCCCTGACTAGCCTACTCAAGCCCAAGCGCCCCCCCTTTCAACGCCGACAACGATGACCCTCCCTCGGATGTCGGCCACACTTTTCCTCAATCAGATCTGTCCCCCCTCCCCCAACGCCGACCAGCCCACTCCCCCCTCCTTCCCGACCCCAGCAATGGAAATCTCCTCTTCCCCCCCCCCCCCCCCCTCCCCCTCCCCCTCCCCCTCCAATGGATCTTTTTAAAATTATTTTTTTTATTTTTTAATGTATTAGTTAATTACTACTATAAGGTAAAGAATATTAGAATTTTCATATATAAGTAATATCTCAATCACTCGATTATATTTAAACATTTTAAAAATTAGTTTTATTTATAATATATATAAAAATAATTGTAACATTATCCTAAAATAAATGGACAATCTTATATAAAAAGAATTTTATCATAATTTTATCCTAAAATAAATGGACAATAAAACCTTCCGTTTTTTTTTTTTTTTTTTTTTTTTTTTTTGGGGGTGGGGTGGGATAATAACGGGCTAGCGAAGCCGAAAAAATACAAAAATCTTATGATATTCCAAATCAGGCTGACGTGGACATTTGCACTTTTTTAAAAACTAGTAAAAGGTCGCACGTGCACTTGCAGGTGCTATTTGCATCGAAGACAAAACAAGACAAATTCTCTTTTCAAGTTATAATATCAACTTTTCTCAAAAAATATATAAATATATAAGGGATAAATTGTCGTAAAATCTATTTTATGTACTTTTTTGATAGAATTTATTTTTAAATTATTAAGATATAATTGAACTATTAAAATACTATTTGTGTATCATAATTATTATATACTTTACCTCATGTTAATATAAATTAATAAATAAAAAATTAAAAAAAAAACCACTTGTTCCCTTTCCCAAAGCCGACGACGGACCCCCCAATCATATCTGCCCTCCCCCCAATGCGGACTAGACCAGGTGCCCCCCCCCCCCCCCACCCCCCACCCATCGATGCTGGCCAGACCCTCTTCCCTTTTCCTAGCTCAAGCTCCCCCGCTCCCTCACCCCTGACGCCGCTAGCCCCTCTTCCCAACACTCGAGTCCCCCCTCCCACCCTCGACGCCAACCAAATCCCCCCCCCAACCCCTAGTATTCGAGCCCCTCTACTCTTGACACCGACCAAAACCCCCCACCCCCACACTCGAGTCCCCCACCAAGACGCCGACCAGAACCCCCCTGCCCCTCCCAGCTTGCTCGAGTCCCCCTTTCCCCCACCCCCGACAAAGACCAAACCCCCCCCCCCCTCCCGAGCTCGAGGCCCCTTGTCTCGACCCTAGTAACGGAATTTTTTAAGTTTTTTTAATTTATTAATCAAATACGACTATAAGATAAGGTGTATAATAATTACCGTACACAAAGAGCTTCTTAGCCGTTCAATTATATATGAACGATTTAAAAATAAGTTATATCGATAGGGTATATAAAACGGATTTTACCATAATTTTACCCATATATATGATATCAACTTTTTTAAAATTTAATGAAAAAGTAAAATATTTTTGAAATTCTTATATAGAACTTCATATGTTTTCAACCATGATGAACAATAAACTTTAAAGCTTCTTCAATTGCTTTATTCCCTTTCTCTTTTTCTAAAGTCTCAACAAATTTTGAACTCTCTTTTTTTTTTTTTTTCTAAAATTCGAACAAATTTTGAATTTAAAATTTTGAACTATATTTCTCTAAAATGTGATTAAATTCTAAAAAATTAAAATTTGAACAAATTTTGAACTCTTTCTCTGAAATCCGAACAAAGTTTAAACTTTAAATTCCAAATATCCACCTTCTAAAATGCAATAAAAATTCGAAGTTTTTCAGGAATTCTTCTTTGAGTTTCTTGTGTCTTTTACGCTACTTTCACTTTCTAAATTTTGAACAAGAAATGTACTTATGACTTTTGCAGAAGTAAAAAATAGAAAAGGAAATACAAAAAAAAAATTTATAGAAAAAAACCCAAAAACAAAAAGCATAGATCACTTGTTAAAACATGGTTTTGAATTTATGTGAGTCTCCCAGTGTTTAAAATCATCATTTTTTTTACATTGATTTACATTGCTGGCATCTGGGATATACATTTCAGTTTGAGTTTTTGAAATGATTTAATTAAAAGGTTAAATTGCTTATTTAATCTCTTCTAATTTTGGTTATTAAATCTTTTTCTTGGTTGAAATATCTTTAAATTATTAAAATATTATTATAATAATCATTTATATTATTTTTTAGATGTAATTTATTAATAATTTGATCGAAAAGTAGTGCTAAGTACGGATTCTGTTAAAAAATTAACTGAAAGAACTATTATAGTAACGTTTTTAATATATTATGATAACTCTAGCTACGAAAAAAAGAATAGGAAATGTTTCTAAATTATTTAAATGTTGTTAGAATAGTTATTTTTGTTAATTTTAGCCAAAATCCGTTAGTAATTTTATCAAAAAGTGATGATAACTAATCGATTTCATCAAAAAATTAACATAAAGACCTATTATAAAAATATTTTAATAATTTATGGGCATTTTTATTACTTTTTAAACGTAACCTATTAATAATTTGATCAAAAAGTTATGCTAACTACGGATTCTGTCAAAAAATTAACGAAAATAACTACTATAACAGCATTTTTAATATATTATGGTAATTCGAACTATTAAAAAAAAAGAACACTAAATATTTCTAAACTATTTAAATGTTATAACAATAGTCATTTTTGATAATTTTTAGACAAAATACATTAGTAATTTGATCATAAAGTAATGATAACTAATTGATTCCATCCAAAAATTAATATAAAGGCCTATTGTAGTAATATTTTAATAGTTAATGGTATTCTAGCTATGAAAAAAAAATTCATGAACCAAAGTTACACAAAGTTAAAAGTTCATGGACTAACTTAACAATTTACCCCTATTAAAAATTAGTTAATGTTTAGAGTTATATGTTTATTGAAACAAACTGTGATAGTTAAAAATATTAAAACTTGACATGTATTCAAATAAAATAGCCTTTGGTTTCCTCTCATCATTCTCTACATGCACTTTATTTAAAATTAAAAAAAAAAAACTCGTTTCAACTTTAAATAAGAAAGTTATAGATTTTTAAAATTTATTTTTTAATAAAAAAGTGATATTTTGGACGAAGAATACCAAGAAATTAATTTATTTTTAGAGAAAAAACACCAAAGAAAGTGTTCCTAACTCTATCATACTTATGGAAGTATTTTTACTTATGGGACTGTAAACCTGAAAATGATAAGGTCATCTCCAAATCTTTTTTATTTACTAAAAAAAATAATAATAATATAGATGTAGGATAAATAAAACGATAATTCCTTCTTTAAAAAAAAAAAAAAGGTAATATTTCACATGTGACTTTATCCAATATTTAAAAATTTTATGAATAAACAGGGTAAAGCAAAGGATATTTTCAAACTAATTGCTAGTAGTGACAAGGTTGACAATAGAAAAAATTTGTTAAAAAAAAAATGTAAGTTCTATTTTTGAGAAGTGTTTGCATATGTCTGAATAAGTGCTTGTTTCAAAGGATCTTGTGATGGCAACCCAACCGGTGCGGATCGCTCCGACTCTGACGAATGAACCAGGATCTGCATGACGGCCGTGACAAGAATCAAGAAAGCCCCGAAAACCGTCATGCCTTCCCATGATGATAGCAAGGTCGACCATTGGAACAGCTTCACAATGCCACACAAAATGAGACATAACCAGCAAACGACAACAATTAGAGACTTTTTGGGCCGGCCAATCTCTTGAAGTTCTAGATCACTGAATGTGCCTTTAGTTAAGTACTTCTCAAGCATAGCATCCTAATCAGAGGGGGGGAAAAAAATAAATATAAATAATTATGAGAAAATTAACCAAAATATGAGCTCTTTTTCAAAAATATATATATACATACACACCTTGGTAACAAATATATCTCTACACCATTGTGCCGTGCCATCATCTGTTTCTGGAAGTTCATGCATTAAGTGTCTCTTGATTTGTACGTTTATCTGTATGAATTGGAAGAAATATTATTATTAGGTATTAGCTTATATTATATTGCAATGTAATAAAACTATAATTTCTTGGATGTAATACCTATATAATATATAAAAATAGACAACTTGTTGGCTCAATTACCACTGAAGTTTTGCCTCTAAATATACTCAACATGGTTGGTGGAGGATGATTGTTGGAAACAGCCACTGTGCAGTCATAAATTGCTGGAACAAATGAGCGCATATGACAAACTGCTGATACAAAACCCTGGGAAATATGCCAAAAAAAAAATAATAATAAATAAATAAAATGTTAAGAAGAAAAACAACAGGACAAAAAATGGAAATTCATATAGAAAACTTCAGATTTAGGGATATTGAATCATGGTTGTTCACCTTTGTACGTGGAATCAGGACATTCCTAGGAACAGGCAACCCTCTTGAAGCTGCATAATTCTGAGCTGCTGCCAACTTGGGCTGCGTAAATCGAGTTCCTTCGACGAAGAGAGCCAACCAAAACGGCATCGGAAAATCCTCCAGCCGCCGCAAACCCGACTGTTATATTGCTTAGAAAGTTTTAAACACATGAGATATGGAAGAACAAGAACAAGAACAAGAAACAAGTGTATTTAAAGGATACCTTTAATGTACCCTCATCTTTAGCCCACTTTCTCTCCAAGAAGACATAATCCGAAAACCACATTGACCAACCTATGATCTGCACTAATTTTATAATTACTGCCTCCTATTCGTCACTGATCACTCATAGAATTAAGCAAATAAAATGAAATAAAATAAACAGAAAAAAGTGTTTGATTGAGGACTACTGCTTACTGGGAGGAACTTGGCTTCCTTCTTCATGATTGCCAGTGAGCTACCAAGGCAACCTGAACGCTGTAATTCATAAATCATAATCTCAAAATTCCATAAGTTCAAAAGAAAATTAAAGCACATTAACACAAAAAAAAAAACCCAAAAACCAAAAACATAAATTGTCTATTTAGACCATAAGTTTTGAATATTAAATTCAGATTTTTATGACAGAAAATACTATAGAAATTTTTTTTTTAAATTGTGAGTTCGAATCTATGATATCCAAACAAGGGCTTAAAACAAATTAGATGCACAAAATTAAGTACCTGAGCTAAGACCCATCCAACAAGCCAATCAATGTCACTCCTGTGGTTGCTTATGATAAGTGCATGCTCTTTACCTGTAAACCCCAAAGTTTTAGGTATTTTAAAAGAGAGAACAAAAATAGCTGTATATGTGTATGTGTATATATATATATATATATATATATATATATTTCTACCATCGGAAGTAATCTCACCAAGTAATCGAAACGTTTCTGGATCCGTATGCACCTCAACCTGAAAAGGGGCCGGGGCAAAAAAAAAAAAAAAGTCCAATTAGTTTAACTCACATGGAACTCTCAAGTTTCACCAGGTAAATGTATATATAAGAATAATAATATATACATGCACACATATATATATGTGTGTGTGTGTGTGTGCATATCACAGAATTAACATAGCAGCCAATGAAAAAAAAAACTATAGAGAAAAGAGGAGGGCATATATGATGAAAGATACATTTACACAAACACAAAAATATTGTTTCACGTCTATATATATATATATATATATATATATATAACTTACCTTAATACCGGCCCACCAATCAATGAGCCAAATGAGTTCTAACCACAACAACTCTGCAATTACTTTGTTGATCCTTCTATACGTGTTCTTTGAGATTGGACGAACAAGAACGAACAACACAGCCTGGAACAATATATATGTACATTTATATATATATTAATAATGAAGAAAAAATAAATCATAAGTTACTTTTTTAGATAAAAAATAAAATAAAATCCCGCGTGATTCTTACGTACGAACCTGAAGAAAATTAACGAGGAAGCCAGAGAAGAAGAAAAGGAGGCCGAGGGGAAGAATGGCCAGAGAAGCTGGGACGGCCATGGCTAACTTAATTTTGACACAGAATTATTCTAGAGAGAGAAAGAAGAAGAAAGAAGAGAAAGAAACTGGAAATGGAAATGGAAGGAGGTGCAAAACTGGATAAGGAAGGTACAGTTGCGAAGGTGTAGGAGAGAAAGCCGCTTCAAGCGCTCACCACCGTTCCCTTGCATGTGCACTACACACCTGTCCTATACTTTATATATATATATATATATATATATGTATGTATGTATGTATGTTTATCTCATCATTACACTTATTTCCCAACTAATACGCCTAGCTGTGTATATATATACACACACGCACATAAGTATACATATATTTGGTATAACCAACATTTAGAAGTTACTTAACAAAAAAAAAAATAAGAAGTTGAATTAATTTTTGTCTTGAATAAAAAAAATGAAGCAGAATTAATTCTCAAATAATGCCATGAAAAAAAGAAATAGAGAGTTGATGATGATTAAACAATTTTCTAGAGGAAAGAGTGCTATTCTTATTACATTTAATTTTTTAGGGTGTGTTGTTATTATTTGATCTGTCAACAAACGTTTAGTTAATAAGTGATTCGTCAAATTTGTGATTGTGTGCGTGTGTGTGTATTTTTTTTTTATTTTAATTTGAGGGTGGTGATTTAAATTCTATACCTTAAAATAATTAGTTATAAAATTACAATTAATTGTGTTCCTAATTACAGTTATTGTCTTATGTTGATTAGTATCTTTACTCACACAAAAAAAAAAAAAAACAATTATTTAAAAAAATAATGATTAGTAGCCTACGTGGCTCCAGTGTCATGAGGGACCTCTAAAAAAAAAAGCATTTAATAATTAAAGGAATTTTTTTTTGGCATAAAGTGCCCTTGAACTATTTGTGATTTGGCAACTTGGTCTCTAAAATTGAAATATTGACACAATCTCTCCAATTGTTGACTTCCCTTTAAAGAGTTGCATTAAAACTCCTTCCCTTTTTTTTTTTTTTTTTTTTTTTTTTTTTCAATTTGAACATTTAGGGATAGTGGCAATTGGAATAATCCGAATTAAAAAATATATAGGATGAAGTCGGGCGGGGAATTCAATTCAAACAAGATTTTTAAAGTTGAGGGGTTGATTGTCAAATTATATTTTCTAGGGACTAATTTGCCAATACATGAATATTACAGGGGCATTGGTGCCAAAAAGCCTTAAACGAAACAGAGGGGTGTAAGCACGACGTCGTAGAAGGCAGGCCGGTGGTGGAGGTGGGGTTAACAGCAGAGACTACTGAGGCCGAGGCCAAAAAAAAAAAAACGAAAGAAGTCGGAGACTTTAGAAGCAAAGGCAAAGCAAAAGCGTAATGGCGACAACGACGACGTTTCAGGGATACCCTCAACCGCAGCCGCAGCCCCAGCCGCAGCCCCAACCCCAACCCCAACCTCAGCACCACCACCATCATCAGCCGACGACGGTTGAGGAGGTCAGAACTCTCTGGATTGGCGATTTGCAGTATTGGGTCGACGAAAACTACCTCAATTCCTGCTTCGCTCACACCGGCGAGGTATTAATAGCTTTATATACATATATATATATATATATGTATGTAAATGTTTGTATCTTGAATTATCCTAGGTTTGTTTTGTTTTTTTTTTCCTGTGTTTTCGGAATTTATGATTAGAAAAAACATATTTAGCTTTGATATTCTCATCTTGTGTTTCTGGGCAACCAAAAAGATAAAAAAAAAAAAAAAAAGGTTCCTTTCATTTCACTTCAATTCAAGTATTTCAGCTGAGAGAATAGAAACCTCTGTCCGGATTTTTATTTTTGAGCCTTTATTCGGTCTGCAAATTATAATGGGTTCTGCTTGAACTTGTGCAAATGACTAGGTAAAGTCGGAAACTAGTTCATATTTGAAGGAAACCTGTAGTTCTTAAGTAGTGTGCTGAGAAAGGGGTCTTATAAGGTATGTTATTTCCTTTATGTAGGTAGTTTCGATAAAGATTATACGGAACAAAATCACTGGCCAGCCCGAGGGCTATGGATTTGTTGAGTTTGTTTCTCATGCGGCGGCCGAAAGGATTTTGCAGAGTTATAATGGGACTCAGATGCCTGGAACTGAGCAAACTTTCAGGCTGAATTGGGCTTCTTTCGGTATTGGAGAAAGACGTCCTGATGCCGGGCCTGAGCACTCCATTTTCGTGGGTGATTTAGCGCCCGATGTTACTGATTATCTCTTGCAAGAGACCTTTCGAGTTCAGTATCCATCAGTTAGAGGTGCCAAGGTCGTGACTGATCCAAACACTGGACGTTCCAAAGGATATGGGTTCGTTAAGTTCTCTGATGAAACTGAAAGGAACCGTGCTATGAATGAAATGAATGGCGTCTATTGCTCAATTAGGCCGATGCGGATTAGCGCAGCAACACCAAAGAAGACCACTGGTTTTCAACAGCCGTACGCCGCTGCTAAAGGTAATCCTCCTTTGAAGAATGATTTCATAAGTTTTGGTGAAATTTTAATGAGCTACATTTCACTTTTTCAGTACTGTGTCATGTGAAATTGGCATTTGGCTGCATATATGCTATTCTTACTAGGTTGGTTTTCCGATTCATACAATGTTGACAACCTGATTCTAATACATGTAATTTTGGTTTTTTGTGTAGCGGTATATCCATATCCAGCATACACTACACCAGCAGTTCCCGCAGTTGCAACAGATTATGATACAAACAATACTACTGTGAGTTAGACCGCATATTGTAATTTTTATGGGGTTTCATTATAAACTCTTTAATCTTACTGTCTTTATCCCTTGCAGATTTTTGTTGGTAACTTGGATCCAAATGTCTCGGAAGAGGAGCTGAAGCAAACTTTTTTGCATTTTGGGGATATCGTATATGTCAAGATTCCGGTGGGCAAAGGATGTGGTTTTATACAGTTTGGGACGAGGTCTGTTTAATGAGTGAAACATTTACATGATCTCCGCAATAATAGAAAACAGAAACATAAACTCTGTACATGTGTTGTTTTTCTATTATTTCTTTGTTTCGGTGTCCTTTCAGTAATAATGATTTCTACAGCTAGCAATGGCTGTTCTCTTCTCCCCCTTCTCTAGCAATCACAGTTCTCATTTTTGTCAGACATAACGAAGTTGCACCGGTTTGGAGGACAAATGAGCGCAAGAAAAGTTGCATGCAGAAACTGCTAAAACTTGTTTCACTTTATGTTGTAACCTTAGATATTTGTCAATCATTTTTCTTCTTTTTTATTTGGATTTTTTTGTTTTCCTTTTTATTATTTGTATTGGTTTTCCAATTTTTCTTATCACGTTTTTCTTTGTAGGACATCTGCCGAAGAAGCCATTCAGAAAATGCAAGGAAAGATGATTGGTCAACAAATAGTACGGGTTTCTTGGGGAAGGAGCCCGACATCTAAACAGGTGATATACTTGTTTTCTTATATTCATTGAATGCTCATTTTGTCATTCCATGCCTCTTGTTATGTGGTGCCACATTCGGAAAATAGTGAATAAATCAACAGTTATAAGTTCGTGAAATTAAAAAGTTGATTTATTTAATTATTCTAAGTGGTAAGAAAAAAAGAAGATCCATGGCTCTGTCTACGAGATGACTGATGATTATAAACTCATATTGACGGCTTTAAATATAAATTATTGGCATCTGTATGAAATGGGAGATGTCCACTTACATCTTTCTAAATTGGCATGATTAAGAGAAGGGGTATGTAATGTGTGTCCGGTTTGACTGTATTACCCGATGCACTGCTATGCTGGGTAAGTTATACTATAGGCACTAGATATGCATGTGCATGTGCGTGTGCGTTATATACATTTTGACAAAATTTTGGTACTGAATACTGACTGATTGTAGGACGCATCGGGTAGCTGGGGTCAGCAAGTAGATCAAAATCAATGGAGTGCATACTACGGTTATGGACAAGGCTATGATGCTTATGCTTATGGGGCTACTCAGGATCCATCCTTGTATGCGTACAGCGCGTATGCTGGTTATGCTCAGTACCCTCAACAGGCAAGTTTTAACATCAATTAATCAGAAGGATTGCTTTGAGAATCTCTGCTTGTATAGAAGGGGTGGTTTCGTAACACTGTTCATGCACGAGTAAACCAACTTCCATGATTCACAATTTATCCATGTGATTTTCCATGATTTACAATTTATCCATGTGATTTTGATTTATAACTTCTAATCTTAAGAATGTTGTGAAATTGAGGCTCAACTTCTTCATCCGGTATGATCACAGATTGAAGGCGTTCAAGATATCGCAGCCACTGTCCCAGCTGTAGAGCAGAGGGAAGAGTTGGATGATCCGTTAGCTACACCTGATGTTGATAAGTAAGTAACCTAACAGTTACCACAATTCTGTTTCTTGCCCTCTTCTTATTATGCCTCATTTAGCCTAATGTCTATGAAAGATTTTTTTTTTTTAAATTTATTTAAAGATCCTCTTATGCATACATCTATGCGTCATATGCATGTACTCGCAATGTATTTATTTTGAAGCATGTTTGCATGTCTCTATCATTTCCTGTCTTTTTGAACTTGTAATGGTTTATTGCTAGGTTAAACACCGCTTACCTGGCTGTTCATGGAAGTGCCATTTTAGGCCGTTCCCTATGGCTGAGAACGTCATCGTTTTCGCAGCAAGCTTAGACGTCTATGGTAACCCAGTTTCTTTTGAGACGACACATTCTCACTGTAACGAAAAAAAAAACCACCTGGTTATTCTGAACAGAGACTAGAGAGAGAATATCGCGGCAAACTGCAATTAGATGAGGCCAGAGTAATTGGGTCACTTTTGAGAACCGTTGTAGCTAGTATCTATTATTAACATGTTACTTCTTTTATGTATTTTAATGGCCTTCTTTGAAGATTATCTCCTTCACTTATAATTCTGTGGAACTAATATTCGCAATCCTTCACTTATAATTCTTTGCGAATACTTGTTTTAAATGTTTTGTTTTTAATGGCCTTCTTTAACCCATGTTTGGTTTGGTAAGAGGGAAGGAAAAATGAAAGTGAAAGAAAATAAGGAGAGAAAATATTTTGTTTTTCTATTATGGTATTTGGTATCACGAAAGGAAAGAAAATAAAAATGTTTTGTAATTATTATTTTATTTATTTAATTATATTATTTTACTTTAAAAACATAGATAAAAAGGTAATTTTAGTGGTTATTTGATGGATTTTAGTTTTTCTCTCACTTTTGGAGGGAATAAAAAAGTAGACTAAATTACAAAATTTTTTTAACTCAATTTTCTTTTCCTTTCTGCCAAACAACCCACTCAATCAATTTCTATCCACTTTTCCCTCAATCAACTTCATTCCTTCCTCTTTTTCACTGTACTAAACATAAAGATAACTGCATGTAAATTTTAAAATATGTAAAATTATTGAAAATACTGATAATCTTATATTTACCATTAAGAATTAAAAAAAAAACCACTAAAATTAAGAACAATATTTAATTGGAAATAATTTATTTACTTCAAAATATTGAATTTATCAGATAAAATGAAAATACACACTATTATTTGAAACTATCAATTTTTTTATATGAAAATACTAGATTTACGAGTTAAAATAAAATTTTTAGAAAATAAAAAATAAAAAGATATACTTGAAAATACCAATTTAATCGGTAAATATTCGATTTATACGAAACATTTAAAATCTAAAAAAAAAAAGTATTTTATTTACTTGTAAATACTTAAATTACGAACAAAAGCAAGAATATGTAAAACTATGAAAATTTGACTGAAAATACGTGATTTACTTGAAAATAAACGATTTACCGAGCCTACTAAATTAATGGATATTTACTAGTAAATCCTAAATTAATGTCTTTTTTTTATTTACTTTAGAAAAAAAAAATCTATTAGCAAATATTAAATTTATCAGAGAAAATGACAAAAAAATTAAGCAAAAAAATCCAAACAAAAAAGAAGTCTAAATAACTAATATCTCAAACAAAACACCAGTCCAACGTCACCACCTTAACATCAATCTTTCGCGCTCTATAACGTCAGTCTATGGTCTTCTTCGCCTTCGCCGGACTGATGTTTTGAAATCTTCTTCCAAGCATCTCTGATGGATATCCAACAATCTTTGAGCTGCCTGCATATACCGAAAAAATCAAGTTTAGTTAACAAAAAACTTAAAAACGACGACTCTTGTTGCATCAAAAACAGCTAAAAGTTTATAATGTTGAATAGACATAGTAGTAACAAGGAGATGGTGATAGCTAACAATATAAACCTCAAATTTTTGTTTACGAAACTAGCCTACAGTTTGATATAATTGCGGAGACGTAAAGCTTGAAGAGGGCGTGCTAAAAGTACTCTGAGTTGAGAACACAAATCTCTTTTAAAACGAGGTACATGACATCGATCAACGAAAAGGGCATACAGACAAATAAAGGTATAAAAATCAAACTAATTCTCCCAAGAATAAAAAAGGAGAGGAAGACGTACCTTCTTACAGTTGTTAGAATCGACATACCCCTCTAGAGTATCAGATATTACACGATGCATCTTCTCAGTCAGACCATCCACATTAGGCTCTGGGAGAAAATTACAATACCTTTATACCTTAGAAATTCATTTAAAACTTTGCCAACACAGGTGAAAAAAATAATAATAATAACTTAATTGAATGCTCATTTTGTCATTCCACGAGTCACAATTTATCCATGTGATTTTGATATATAACGTCTGATCTTAACAATGTTCTGAAATTGAGGAACGTGGTAAATTAAAGTTTATTTTGCTCAAATTCTTCATCTGGCATGTTTGATCACAGGTTGAAGGAATTCAAGATGTCGCAGCCACTGTCCCAGCAGTAGAGCAGAGGGAAGAATTGGATGATCCGTTAAGCCACACCTGATGTTTGTAAGTAGGTATGTAACTTCACACGACCCTATTTCTAAACAGATTCGTCTTTTTATTTTTTAAATCCTCCCATGCATCCATGCGTTGTATACATATACTCGCAAGGTATTTATTTTGAAGCATGTTTGCATGTCTCTATCATTTCCCGTCTTTTTAAACCAGTGATGTTTTATTGCTCGGCTAAATGCCGCTTGCCTGGCGTCTCATAGAAGTTCCATTTTAGGCCGTTCCCTATGGCTGAGAACATCCTCGTTTTCGCAGCAAGCTTAGACACCTATGGTAACCCCAGTTTTTTTTTTTTTTTTTGACACATTCTCACACTAACCCAAAAAAAAAAAAACCCACCTGCTTGTTCTGAATAGAGACTAGAATTCAGTCTTAGAGAGAATATGGCAGGAAAACTGCAATTAAATGAGGCCAGAGCTTTCCTTATCAGTTGACTGTGACCTTCTGGTCTACTAACCGGCCAACCAACCTAGAGGCCTTCCCAACCACGAAAGACCTGGGTGAACTTGTAAAGATTACCCCCCACGAACAACTTTTACACATCAAGAACCTATTCACGGCATGCGTAACAAGCTTAACCAACTAAGAATGTCGAAAATTTTTCCGAGTTTTTTTTTTTCATTATCATAAATTGGTAAATGAAAGATTTTAGTACTAATTGGTTGGGATTAAAAAAAGTTGAGATAAAAATAAGGACCCTACCATAATTCTAACAAAATTAGAATGCTTTAAGAGTTTTCTCCTATAGTACCTTCAAAACATAAATCAAGGGAACATGAATCGAGTGTCCGAGTATGGAAAGACCTTTAAGTTCATAACAAAAATTTATAATTAATTAAAAACCATGATGGGAAGTCACAGTTGCTGCTCTTTATGAATAATAATAAGAAAATAAATTATTTTCAGTTTAAAATAATGTTATTAATTTCCTTTTTTGTTTGGACTAAAATCAAAGATACTTGGCCAACCAAGGTAGCTCCTTGCTATCCTTCAGTGCAAATGCTACATCATCACTGCAAGAAATAAAACCAGATTTGGATCAGCCCAAATGCCCCATGATGCTGCAAAAAGTTTTATGACAATTAACCAGGAAAGGTCAGTAACAATAGGTCAAATTCCCGTTGCACATTTCACTAAACTAAATTTCTTTCTTGATATCCGGAGTACAGGTCACTAACGCTATATTTGATAAGAGCGATAGAAAATAGAAATGATGGAGAAGTCAAATAGGTGAGGAAAATAAAAAGAAGAGAGCTTTTCTTTCATGTTGTTTGGCAGAAGACAAAGAAAAGAGCAAAGAAGATGTTTAATCTAACTTGTTTGTTTTACAATTCTACCCTGATACAAATAAGATGATCTAGTATGATTCAGGTCAAATACCATTTGACATACTATTTGTTTCATCAAAATTTTCCCTCCCCTTTTCTTTCCAAATTTGGCCTCGTGGATTTGCAACTTTTTTCCTTACGAATTTCCTCACTACCAAACAACCGTAGATTCCCTTTTCTTCTCCAAGATCCCTCCAATTTCTTTCCTCTCCTTTTTCCACTCTACCAAACATAGGCTAAACTCTAAAGTCAATATGCTGTTGCTTTCTCGAACATTGGCAACAATGGTCCTCCAACAGCAAAATCTTTTTCTTTTTAGATGGGATGCAACAGCAAAATGTGTTACCATTCCAATTCCTCTCAAAATGCCTACTCAAAAGTCCTCAAGGCACTCACACACCAGCCCTTAAATAATGCAAATCCTGCAGTGTTGTAGGAACTAGGAACAAACCTCGGAAAGTTGAGCTGTAATTTCTGCAACCTGTGCTTAGCCCCGGATTCACATAGTATAATCCTGCATTCACCGAGCTTACACCTGCCAAAATCATAATCAAGATTAATATACCACTGCAAATAAAATTCATCAAATATCATCTCAATCAAACAAGATTTTAATCTCGGTTTATCTTAATTTCTTAAAAGGCATATCTTCACATGCACCCACCATTGTTCAAATCTTAATCAAAGAGCATTATGAAGCCGGGCCATATAAACAGGCAATTGTACACAGGTGCGGAGCCAGAAATTTTTTTCAGTGGGGGCGTATATTAAATTTTTTTTTTTAAGATTAAACAAATTTTAGTGGGGATTATGTGAGAATATTTTATTTTAGATGGTTTATGTGATGATTTTTAATTTTAGTGGGGACAAAGTAGTAAAAGTATAAACTTTTTTTTATTGGAATTAATATTAGTGGGGGTTATGTGATAATTTTTTATTTTTAGTAGGATAAAAAAGAGACTATATGAGAATATTTTATTTTCAGTGGGGGCAAATTGTAAAAATTAGAAAATTTTTGAGGCAAATTAAAAGAACAAAAAATTTGAGTGGGGGCTGTAGCCCCACTCACACCCCTCCACCTCTGCCCCACCACCCCCCTCCCTCCACCTCTGCTTGTACACACGCATGGAAGGGGGACAAAAAAAAAAAGAACGGCCATTTCAAATGTCAGAAGAAGAAAGTTGAATGATTTTCAAACAAAAAAAAAAAAGAAGTTGAATGGCTTTTCACCCTTTCACACATCAAACAAATAACTACTTTGTCATGCTTACCCGACTTTCAAGAGTGCATCGTATCCAGGAAACGCTTCTCCATTGCTTGTACAGAGACATGAGACGGTCATTGTCAACTGCAAATGTTAAGAAAGAACGTCAATTGTTGACTTTAGAACTATGGTTGTAGGAAATTCTGCAATCCCCGAAGAGTTGAGGTGTCACAAGAAGAGAGTAGTATTAACTGTTGGTTTTTCAAGAACTCTTATTGCATCTTTGTTTGCCAGCTACCCAACTAACCCAGAAATTATATGAGACAAGATTAATTGTATCAAAGAGAATGGAACTTTGGAAAAAGAAGTCCTCAACGTTGAACTCAGAATGGCTAATATAGTTCTGTAGATTCATAGAAGATAAAACTAAATGTATGTGTGTGTGCGTGTGATCTTCTGTTTTTTTTTTTTTTTTTTTTTTTTTTTTTTTTTTTTTTTTTAATTTTATTTTTTATTTTAAGTGATAGTTAGATAAAAGTAAGTGTCACTAAAATAAGAAGTGAGAGCACGATGTTGAGGGGAAAGCTTGAGAAGTCGACCTTTTCAAAGGTGGTTTCACCCATTCCCGTTTTATAGAGCTCATGCACTATAGAAGTCAAGAAAATTTTACTCAGTTTACTACTACTTTTCATCACCTGCAAAGGACAGATAGAATCATGTCGATATGTTTTTCCAAATAAAGATAAAACATTAGTGTAGCAATCACAAATAAATGGTGACGCCTCATGCAAGAACGTTCCCTCTTCCAAAAAATCATATATCTTTCTATCAAAGTTGCAACAGAAATAAACAGTGAACATTATCCAGTTATGACTTACTTGAATATGAGGTGCCTGGAACATCTCTTGAATGGCTGCTTCAACATCTGCCATGCCGACAAGTGCTTTTCCTGGAAATCAGATGCAAAGGATTCTATAAGTGAGCAATTTCAACTTTTTATAAGGAGATTACCGGGAAAAATGAAGCCAACCACTTGAACTGACCATTTGAGTAAAAACAAGAAATTGTCAAAGATAGATGAAAAAGCTGGGAAGGTATGACATAATAACTCCACCCCACAAACCCCCCCCCCCCCCCCCCCCCCCCCCCCCAACCAAACAAACAAACTCCCACCAGGGCACAAACTTTCCCCCATGTTGAATGAAATGACATAAGGTGTTTCTGCAAACTGGATAGTTCCAGCATTAAGATTCCAAAAAACTAAATGCAGCGATTTTCAATAGTGAAATCAGGAGGTTAAGAAATTTAGTAGAAGTCTTGCCCCCAATTATTATTATTTTTTTCCCCTTCTTGTCAAGTGAACACAAAGCCAGCATATAACAATTTAGCAAGCAGCGCACCTTCAGAAGCTTTAATGGTATTTGAGCTTAGTTTCTTTACACGATAGTCAGTGATTTCTGCTGCACGCCTGCAAATCTCTAGAGCACGACGAGCATCTCCTGAAATCGCTGCTACCTGAATACATGTATGGGCATGTTAAACAACATTGTAAAAACGAATATCCACCACCTCAACCATTTCAGCACATGCAAGGACAGAATCGAGTGACATGATGAAAATAAGTAGCATACAACTGACCTTTCTTGAAGCAAACTCTATCGCTTGCTTTTCAAATGCATCAATTCCTTGTAGGCGATTTGAAATGATTTCTTGAAGTTGCTGATAGTTATAGGGTCCAAAGCAAAGCCTTTGGATTCCCATACGGCTTGAAATACGAGGAAGCAACTTCTCTGGAAGATCCATTGTATTTGCTATGCCTAAATTCATATTTGACACGAGAAAAAAATGATAGTAAATATTTTAATCAAATGGAGAAGCAGCAGCGATAATGATAAATGCATACCCATCACAATCAGTTTGGAATGTGGCCTGGTAGGCCAGTCAAGAATGTTGTAAAGAACCTGTGAAAGATAAGAAGTTAGGACCGTAACACCTTCTTACGAACACTAATTTCCCATTTATCGATTCAAAACTCAAAAACATTAGCAGGTTCCAGCTCAGCTTAGCAAGAATAAAGAATTACCGACTGATTTCTGGTAACAAGAAGATCAAGTTCATCAATGAGAAGAATACAAGGTCGGTCATCCTCTTTGCCAAACTTTTTGCCTTCTAAAAAACGTTCATTCAGCAATTGAAGAGCCTTTTTCCAACTAACCCTGTTCCCACTTAATGCTTCATATATAACCTGTTGGAACAGATTTTAGAGGGCAGGCACAGTTGGCAGCCTCAGAAACATACAGTAAAGTTCGTTATATCATACCCTATAAATATTTTCTGGTGATGCCAACTTTAGACCATTAATCTCCACAAAACAATAGGGCCTTATGCTTCCTGCATCAACTTCAGCCCTTAGATTCTTCATCACTGTCAGTACACTCATTGTCTGCAATTCCACACAGAAAAGATCAAATGAAAAATGTACTAACCTCAAGGGAATCTAACCAGTTCAAATTAACAAGTATTTCACTGATTAAAAGAAAATAAATTCTACCTTTCCAGTTCCAGGAACACCATGGATGTACAGGCAACGACCCAGACACTGATCGTCACAAATTGCATCTTTGATAAAGGAAGTTATCTCCTCCATTTCCCTAGATAAAAGGATGCATCATTCAGATAGAAGAACTCAGTGCATGTCAAAGGAAACCTAAATGCTTAACTTCCAACATACTTATTCCTGCAAGGAAGACACTTTGGCATCGATGCCAACATAAGTGTTGCTTTTGCTCTTTCAAGGTCAGTCTGCTTGTGGCATCTTACATGCTCTGGGATTTTCTTAATCCCAACCTTTTCTAGTCCAAAGAACCTCCCCTTTCTTGAGTTCTGTATAAAACACAAAATTGATATAGCTTAATTTGTAAACCTTCAAGCTAAAGCCACAAATCAGTGAAAAGAAACAGCATATGTACAGCAGCTAACTCATGGGCCGAAAATGATTTAGCTCGTATATTTTTTACGTTCTCCTCTTCAAAGTACATCTCATCATCAGTGTCAGAGTCTACATCCTTGCTAACTTTCCAATCTTCATCACTGTCAGGATCTTCATCATCCTAGCACATGAGAACCATATATTTTAACATGACTGATAAACTTAACACCACTTATTCTGTATACCCATTTTGCTTCTTGCTTAGAGGTTCTTACCTCTTCGTCATCATCAATCTCAGCAAGACGCTTGAAACTGTGCCAATGAATGTCATACTCATATTCACATAAGAAAACATCATCCCCTTCATAATTAGCTTTGGCATACTCTCTAGGTTTCTTAACAAAACAATGCCGAAGGACACATTCCATCTGCAGCATTGCATTAGCAGGTTATAAACTGAAGATTCAAAGATAAAGAGTTTATGCAAGGAAAAAATTGGTGCACAAATGTTAGTACGTTATAAACTATACCAAAAAATAAGTGAGTAAGTTTAGACCTATATGGCAGTGTGCATAGTTTGATTGTTGTGGAAGTCTCAAACCTCAACTAGATTTGATGAATGGAATCAAACCCTGCTCCAAATTAAAAAGGGATGCATACAACATAGAGAAAAATGGAAAAAGAAAAATGTAAATGATACTTACAAATAAAAATATGAACAAAGGAAACAAGTATAATGTACGAGAAGTCCAAATATAAAAATGTCCATATAAACCGAATCATGAAAAAGCAGTCACTGTGAAGCATCGTTGAGTAGCTTACTCGACAAAACTAGAAGATAAGTACACAACAATCTTAATACTCCTAGAACTTAACACAAATGATAGAACAATCAAGCCAAGTTTTTATCTTTCACCTCAATGTCAGCAAAATCATTGGTGCGATAGAGCTCTCTCTTCAGATTATGTGGTTGTCTTCCGGAAGCAGTCTCTTCAGGGATCATATACCAACGAACACGACACCAGTAGCTACCGTCCACTTCTTTCCATATACTGCATAAATAAATTACCAAAAATTTCCCAACATAAGAAAGGACTAAATTCAAATAAAATTCTACATAATTCAATGTATTTATACACTCTTCACGACCAAATAGTACCTTTCAATACGAGCAGCCCATAAATTACTAGAAAGAAGCTTCTCCCGCATTGTTCTAGTAATTTTCTTTCCCTTAGGCGGCACCGGAAGCTGAATCTTTTTGCCCATTTTGCGAGCGTCACAGAAGCCGCAAATCCAATCACCTTCTGGAACATCTTTCAACGGCGGTTTCAGACACTTCAAATGGAACCCACCTAAACAATCATCGCACTCAATCATCACTGCTTTCCCAGACTTGAAGCACACCCAGCAGTCCTCCACTTCGGTGTACTCATCATCTGAGCTCGCGTCCTCTCGCCTCTGCACGTACACATCGTCACCGACCTCGAATTCTCCGCCATCATACACGACCTTCTTGTAATGCACGCGTCTCTTCGATGCCGCCCCGCTCTTCTTCTCAGATTTCTTACCTTTCGAAGCCATAGATCGGGTAACCACCGTTCTCTCGTTCTCCCTCTTTCTCTTCCTGGACTCCGGTTGCTCCGGCGATACCGGAGAAAACGAAACTTCATCCCGATTAGGTTTTTCATCCTTCTTAGCAGAATCTAGGGTTTTCAAGTCGGGAGATTTGGGGATTCCGGCGGATTTCCTCCTCGAGGTCTTCGCATTTCTCGGAGTTTCCTTCGTCGAATCCACAATCGTGTTCTCGAAGAGATCGATAGGTTTCAGTGGAGTCTCCGAGTCAAAGTTCAGCGAGGTCCGGCGAGTCGATCGGCGAGGAGTTGAGGTATGGGGGGTGGAAGGGGTGAGCGAAGGCGACGGTTTGATGGCGGAGTGCGGCGGTAGCTTGCATCTTCTCGGGTACGGCACGGCTCTCTTGGGAGTCTCCGCCATTGATGTACGGACGGCGCAGAGGAGGTGCTACTAGTGTTAGAGCACAGAGAGGAAGAAGGCGAGGCGGAGAGGAAAGCGAGTTTTCTAGAGAGAGAGAGGGGAGGAGAGATAAAATTGGCGGGAAATTTCCCTCCCATTTTGGTTCCCAAGATCACATGGTGTCGTGCGGCTGCACTTGTGTCGTTACTGCCTTTTGTTTATGTTTATTTTCAAGGATAAATTACAATTTTAGATATTGTTTTAAAATGACATTTGAACTTTAATTTATAATTTTTTTAATTTTAAAAAAGTTTATGAATTTTGGTCTTCCATAAAATTTTTGACAAAAAAAATACATCCAACATTCATTAAAAGCACTCATAGTATCTATTACCTTTATTAAATGTAAAATAATAAAATTATTTTTAAGAAAGAAATATAAGGAAAAAATAACAATCAACCTTAAATATTTACTTTTTTAACTTAATCATAAGTATCTCACATTTAATATCTGCAACTCATACTTCAAACTAATGTAATGTGTATTTTTTTCGTCATAAAATTAATTGAATGGGAAAATTTACAAATATTTTTAAATTTTAAGAAGAAATAATGTTACAACTTAAAATTTGAGAAGTAATTTGTGACATTGCCTAAATTTTTGTTGGGATGTAATTTGTCATTTTTTAAAATTCATAATTCCTTTATCGAACATCAAAAAAATTTTCTTTTATCGGATCTTACTCTGTTTCCCCTCATGTCCTCTTCATGCTTTTTCACTAATATCATTACACTTACATATCAAATAAAAATAAATATTCAATTTTAATATCATATCAAGTTAATTAAAAAGATTATGTGAATTATACACGTGTTATATTATTATTGAAGTGATGTAAATGAAAACACAAATAAAATGAGATATAAATTAAATCCTCCTTTTATCTTTTTATCCGTAACATTATTATTATTATTATTATTATTATTTTCAAGAATTCAATTAGAAACAGTCTATGAAATTATGCTTTACATAGAGGATTCTAATTTTCAACACCAAAAGTTTTTCTTAAGGTGGTCGAATTTATTTTTTGTTATTATATATAGACTAGTAGTAATTTTATATTTTTTTATTAAAAAAAATAGGTGATTTTATATTTAATTTCATCATAAGATGAAGAGTTCAAATTCCTAAACCATTAAATTTTAAAAAATATTTTTTTTACAGGTGGTCAAATTTATTTCAAGTTCTATTGGTTTTGTATTATCTTTTATATACTTGGTTTTGATTAAATATTAGAAGCATGCCCTGTGTTATCCTATAATACAAATCTTACAATATTTTAGTCTTTTCTTAAAAAAAAAAAAAAAAGGAAAGAAAGAAGCCTGAAATTATTTTAATTAGGATTAATTTTGCCATTTTCAATTTCAAATTTCCATTTTGAAAGTGGTAAGTTATCAAAATATTTATATTCTTCCCTAAAAGAACCTTTATATTTTAACATTGAAATAACAAAGTGAACCTTGATAAAACTCAATTGATGTGATAATTACAGTCTAACTTTTAATTGTAATTTGGAGGAGAGGACTATCATGAGATTTATTAATAGTTTGAGAACTAAGATTGTGCAACGTTTTAAAATTCATAAACTATAATAAGAATTGATCAAGATCATAAATTAAAGAGAAAAGTACTTAAATGACCCAAGCTTAAAAATCACTCTATCTATATAACACAAAACTTTGATGCTGCACCATATGACACAAAAGGATTAAAAATTTATATCATATTGATCAAAATAGAGAACTCATACCATATTGATCAATTAATAAAAAAAAAGATTATTTAGATAATTCTTTTAAAATAAATTTGTAAATTAGTCCAAAATAATTAAATTGTAGCCACTATTTGCAATAAAGTGCCCCAAAAAAACACAAAATGGCTTTGCTGCATTCATATCATGACATCAAGGCTACCACTTGTTTTATTTTATTTTATTTTTTGATAGTTGTGCTTGATCATAAAAGAGCAAATTAAACTCTATAATACAGACTTGTTTGGTAACCAAGTTTAACTCAAACTAAACTATACTTTTTCATTTCAATTTTTATCTTTTTCTAAAAAGTCAACAAAATTTATAACTACTTTTTAAAAAATCAAGTCAACTCAAATTTAAAAATTTCAATTCAAATCATTCATCAAACACCTACAATTCATAAATGGTCATTCCTTGTTTACTTCAACTACAAGAAAAGCCAAAGCAAGTAAACTGAAAAGGGAAAGATAAAAGGAAAAAAAAAAGGAAGCGATTATACAACAAAAATCTGAACATAAGATATATATATATATATATATATATATATATATATACTTTTCGGAGGGTAAGTTGTGAATCCTTTCAATTGGATTGGGCCTTCTTCAAGCCAAGGATGACAAGAAGCAGACCAAGGTAGTCGAGGTTGTAAGCCTCACGAAAGAGCTGAAGCTTGTACTCATTCCATGGAGGGAATCTAAACCAAAACTCACTGAGGTAGCTCCTTCTCACCACTGCTTTCTCGTGACTGAACGCCTCGAACGAGTACTTTCCATGGTACGTTCCCATCCCGCTCTCGCCAATCCCTCCGAATGGGATTGTATCTGCAGCATACTGCAGCATTTTGGCAACAAAACAGTGCCATTGAGACCATTAGGAGTATCATGATGTATAAAAACAAATAAAGCCCCCAATTGGTTCTCTGTTTTAATCCTACTTTTCAAACATTTTTCTACAGTATTTTCTCTCACGAAAATTTCAATTTCCGTTATGACAGAACCCTATAAATGTTTTCAAATGGTGTTTCGACCTAGAGTACTTACTTGGATCATTGCATCATTGAAGACCACACTCCCAGATGATGTTTCTGATATCATTCTCCTCTCAAGTGTCTTGCTTTTGGTGAAGGCATAAATGGTGAGTGGTCTAGGCCTTGACTTTATAAACTCTATGCTGTCTTCGATCTTCTCCAACTGTCCAGGCCAAGAAAAAATGACTTATTATCGAAGTTACAGTGATCGACCAAAGATGAAACACCGAAAATAGAAAATGAAACACGTCATGAAAAAATAGTTCCATGACACAACAAGAAAACAATAGTTTCAATTTTGCATAACTCACAGAGTTTTGACATGTTTATAAAGAATTTCATGATATGTATCATTGCTCAATGAAAATCTATAGAACATGTAAACTTCACCGTGATAATTGGAAGCAAAGGACCAAAGATTTCTTCTGTCATGATTTCTGATTCAAGTGGGGGGTCCACCAAAATGGTTGGCTCAATGAACCTGACATGTAAAATTTGATAACAGTTATATTCAGTTCAGCAAAATTGCTTGTTCAGCAAAAAGAGAGACTAGAATCTGCCGTTTACAAGTTCTCTTCATCCATTTTGCCACCGTAAACAATGGAAGCTGTAACCCTGGGGTCGTCCACAAGATTTTTCAGTCTCAAGAAATGTTGCTTGTTAACGATCCTGGTGACGGTGTTAGTCTCTCTGGGATTTTCTCCGAACATTTTTTCTGTGACGGCCTTCATTAGCTCAACCTGATCCGCAAGTACATATGATTTCAAAAACATTTTTGTTTATAAATCCAAATTCCAAACCAAAACAAAAGGGCTAAAAATCTTTTAGAGTCTGTTACCGCCGTGGACAGGAACTTTTTCTCCACTAGGACATAATCAATTGTTATGCATACTTGACCAGCACATGTCCCAAATTTTCCCACCAGAATTCGTTTTATAGCCACCTTGTGATTAAACAAAAAATAATTAATTAAAAAGTAGAAGGTATTATCCGATTATCACACGTTTTGTGAAAATAAAAACTTTTTTTTCTTTTAAACACATAACAAAGTTGTATAATCTTTCACCTCTCTATCCCAATAACATGAAAGGGAATCAAGAACAGCGGGGCATTTTCCACCCAGCTCCAATGCAACCGGTGTTAGATGCTTTACAGCTGCAGCCATGACAATCCGCCCCACTCGAGCATTTCCTACATTAAATTAAGCACTCAAATATAAGCAAATCACAAGAGACACCAACTTAACACTGCAGACATTAGTGAAAATAAGGTAAAGATCATAAAGAACGTGTTTTCACATGCACCGGATGCACTTAAGGACGGGTGGGGGCACGTTAGCAATTAGCAATTATTTACAAAGAAAAATTTTGAACTTTTATACCTATTAAGACTTTGATTCAAGTAAGATAGAACTGATACCGGTGAAAAATATCTTATCCCATCTTTCCTGTAGGAGTTGCTCACCCACAGATGGGCCACCTTCGACGACCTTGACAGCGTTACCGTCTAGGTAAGTGGTCATGGTGTTTGCTAGAAGAGAAGAACAGGCAGGAGCCAACTCTGAAGGTTTCAGCACAACTGTGTTTCCAGCAGCTAAGGCTCCTATTAGGGGCTCCAAGGACAGTCCTATCACAACAAACAATTAGATGTTGATTACATGTAAAACTCAAACAAATGATAGAAAAAAATAATTAATTGGTTTTTTAGTCTTATCCTTTTATGGGATTCAATCACTTAACTCACCAAATGGGAAATTCCATGAAGAAAATATGAGGACCTGACCAAGAGGCTCAGGAAGCAATTCTGCAGTTGACAGTACTGCAATTACTGGCAACTTAACCTATTAATCCAGCAGTAATAATCACGTTGATTAGAGCTTAACAAAAGATCCTTAAGATTTTTATTTTTATTATTACTTTTTTAGTTTTGTAAAATATAAACTTTTTTGTTTTAATTAACAACCCCAAGGAAGAAAAATACCCTTTAAAAAAAAAAGAGAGAGAGAAAAGAAAAAACAAAGTCAGCCTTGTAGTTTCTTATCCATAACTCCAGTGTTACATCATAACAAATATCACATCGTTATGGCCATTTCCTAAATTAGTGTCACAAGGCTTACAAGGATAGGAACTACCTGTTTGGGTGACATCCATGCTTTCAAAGACTTCAAAGCATAATTAACAGACTTTATCAAAGTCCCAATCTGCAAAAATATATATATATATATATATTTATATATATGAAAAAAGGTTAATTTTTATTTCACTTTCTCAAACCAAAATAAAGTAAAGTGATGACTAACCCTATGTTTCATCAATATCATTGCTTGTGATACAAGAAACCAAACCCATAAAACATATCATATTGGAGAATAATATATGTACACACACACACACATGTATATATATATTGAATAAATCATACCTCGTCTCTAAAAGCCTCGGCATGGTGTTTTCCCAAGTCTTGTTTAAGAGCCATCATAATCTCCCTCTCCTTTTCCATTAAAAAAGCAAGCACACCTTTGAGCTGTGATTTCCTCCAAGAGACTTCCTTAGTTCTTCCACTTCTGAAGAACACCCTCATGGCCTCGAGATCTCCATGCAATTTTCTTGAAGATTCCATTTCTCAAAAAAAAAAAAAAAAAAAATCCTCACCTTTTTTTTTTTTTTTTTGTTTTGTTGGTCTAGTCTTTGAATATCAATTTATGTTCATCTACAGTCCTGTTTCAAAACTCTTTATGGTCATTAACTCAACTAACTTCTTTTGCTCCTTGGTTGGTTGTAATAAATATAAAGCGTGTGTTCTTATGAGGTCACACAAGGGAAACGTGGGCTTATTTGACGATTCACACATATTACATAATACATATTTTAGTAAAATACGAATTTAATACCCATGCGTTATACGGAGAAAGAAAAAAAACATTATATAATACAAGTACTTGGTTAAGATAAATATTATAATTATAATAAGTATAATTCTTCTCAAAATCTCTCCCAATAATAAAGATGTAAAATCAAAATGACAATAATACTAACAATAATAAAAAAGAAAACAAAAGTAAAAAAAATTCTTCTGTAGTCATAGTCATTTAAAGAAAAAAATTTAAACAAAATAAACAAAAAACAAAAATAAAAAAAATAACAAAAATCTTTAGACTCAAAATAACTGGAAAAAACTAACCTTAACAAAAAAAATTATAACAAAATAAAATATATATCATTTTCTCCTCTTTTTTACTGTTTAAAAAAAACCCAAAAAGAACAAATTTTTATTAGGTTATATACATGCAAAAACATGTTAAAAAAATATTTTTAAAATATAAAACAAAACACAAAAAAAAAAATGCATGCAGAATCCTTAAAAAGGGGGGGGGGGAGTTCTTTAAAAATAGAACAAAAGAAACAAAAAAGACACACACAAAAAACCCCGCAGAAAAAAAAAATCTGAAATAAAGATAAAGTATTTAAAGTAAAAAATCGTTTAAAAAAAAAAAGCAAAATGAGCGAAAACACAATACAACAATAGATCGTAATCTAATGTCTAAAATTTAGTATAAAAAAATGACAAAAACAATATTAAGAAAAAAAAACAAACTCTAAATAAAGATAAAATCGACAACACACTGTCGGAAAAAGAAAAACAACTAAAAAAGGGGGGAAACGGTAATTGTACTATGCAAGCAGTAGTAAGTAATTATACTGTGCAGGCAGCCGGCAATTTTCTGCATGATAGTGGTAAAAATATTAACTCACTGTAGATGGAGAAAAACCAACTAAATCAGAGAGATAAAAAAGACTCTGCACTATAGAAAAAACAGTAAAATATGTGAAGACAAAACTATCATTCTACTATAGATAGACCAAAATTAGTATATGGAATAGGGATAAAATCGTCATGTTATTGTAGAAAAACAGATACTATATATCACTGTAACAAAAAATATTGTATATTATTATAGCAAAAGTAATTAAAAAAAAAAACTGAAGTCATTATTCGATACTGTAAAAAAAATAGTAAAATTTTCCTTTCCTTTAGTATATTAGTACAATATATTCATGTTTAATGAGACGGGTTCCTATTCAAGCCCTCTCTGTACGTCATTTGTTTTTTATTGTGGTACATTGTTCAATTAATTTTATATGATAAAGTTTTAAATAAAAAATTACTATATTATAAATTTCTAAATATAATATTGCACGTATATCAATTAATTGATCTAAGTTTTCAAACAAAAAATTACAATTACATAAATTGTATCGGGTATCAGATACCAAATACAAAACGTTTTCTACGGGATGCAAAACATTTTCTACATTTATATATCACCCATATTGTCCGATACTATATACGCTGATCGTAAATCAAGTCATAATATCTATGGGTGTCAATTTGTGTCTCGTGTCGTGTTCGTGTCGTGTTTGAGTCGTGTCGAATTTTTTTCTTCCCAACCCGAACACGACCCGTGACACGAAACTGACATGAAACCGCGACACGAACTCGTAACGGATTGACACGAAACGACACGAACTTGACCCGCGACATGAACTTGACCCGAAATTGACCCGCAACACGAAATTGACACGAAATTTGATCCGAAATTGACACGCGATCCGAAATTGACACGAAAAGTGGACACGAAATTGACACGAAAAAAACGGGTCCAACCCGAACACGACACGAATTTTTTTCGTGTCAATTTTTCCCAATCCGAACACGACCCACTCCCTATTTTTCAGTTTTCCCAACCCGAACCCGTGAAATTCGTGTCGTTTACGAGTCGTGTCATCGTGTCGCTACCCGTATTGTCACCCCTAATAATATCGTGTTAGCTGTGGACCACTTGTATAGGAAGTATATAATTATCGTCTTAGCTGTGGACCCCTCGCATAGGAAGTGACCATTAAATTTAAATGCATTAAATAGAGATGGGAATTGGCAGAATAGTCATCCAAGTTCTGAAACAAAGCAGATCTTGAAAAAAAAAAAAAAAAAAAAAAAGTGTAATCTTCTGTTGCTGAAATGAGTTTGATTTTACTTTTCCTCAATTTTGGACGCTTAGAATACAAGTGACTGGAGAGTTATCGTGTTTGGTAGATGACACTTCAAAACATGTTTATTAATGAATTGTACTAAAATCTTTTGAGGTTTTAGAAGATCTCATATTCAAAATTAGAATCTGTTTTCAAAATTTTTAATAAATAAAATTATAGTAATAATAATAATAATAATTTCACCTCCGATTCTTTTGTAAGATATGTTAAATAATAATACTAATAAGAATAAAAATAATAATAACAATCTTAGACATGCAATATCATTGCAATAAAAGCTATTTGTTATGTGTTTTTCTTTTAAGAGCGTCAAATAATTCTTGGTGTAAAGGCAAATATCAGATAAAATGGCAATGCCCAATTACGAAAATCCTACCAAAAATGAATGGAGCCAAATTTCATAATGGACCTCACTTTGAAATTTCCAAGACAATATTAATAATCGCATACACAAGAAATTCAAAATTAAACCCAAGAGAGAGAGAGAGAGAGAGAGAGAGAGAGAGAGAGAGAGAGAGAGAGAGAGAGAGGAAGAAGAAGAAGCGTTAATGAATGAAGACAGGAAGGTGACTTCATTAAATATGACACAAGAAGCACCACTCCAAAAGTGGTAATGAGACAAATCATGAAGGGTAGTATTTTGTTTTGTTTGTTTTTTTTGTTTTTGTTAAAAAAATCATGGAGAGTGATTTTTTGGTGGATAAAAAATGATCTTAAAATGATCTTATTATTTTCAGGTTTTTAACTCCACATACAAGAATTTCTTTTCTTAAATATGACAGATACTGATTCTTTATATTAGTTTATCTTAATCAGTCATCTGGAACGTATCATGTTATCACCAAACTAATGTTTAACATTCAAAGTTAGAGTAAGTCCTAATAAAAAACGGTAACAGTCAAACCTAAGTAGATAAAAGAAAAAAGTTAACAAAGGCATCCACCCTTATCAACTCATCTGAGTTTTAATCATGGAGGGTAGTTGCACTCAAAAAACTGAAGCATTCAATTTATATCCATAACATTGCCTCCCGGAAAAAAGAAATAAAATCCTTTTTTTACATTTTTTTTAAGAGAACAAAAGAAACAGCGCTTAGAAAACAATATTCTTCCTCTGCTTCCAACTTAATATTCGTCGATCTTCTTGTCTCCAAAAATAAACAATAAAATTGGAAAGAGTTGCTATCCGCATCCTCCTAATATGGTATTTGTAATTTTTAATAGTATCAATCAAATGATTTTAATATAATATTTTTTTAATTTATATCATATGACAAGGTTTTAAATATAAAATTACTATGTTATGTTCTAAATAAAAAATCACATAGAAATTAACTAGTTGTTATAAGTTTTTAAACATAAAAGTTATAAGTGTTGGATGATATCAAGTATCAGATACAATATCTTTCAAAAAAATAAATAATAACTCAAGAGGTAGATGTATCACAAATCATCTTGAGATTTTTTTTTTTATCATTATTCTTATCTACATCTATGAATTTTAAAGTCTGTAATTTTATCCTCTTATCTTTGAATTTAATCATACCTTACTCCTTTTATCAAAAATTCAATAGGGAAAAAAGGCAAAACAAATAGGAGAAATAGTGTTACTTAGTCGATAATATTAAGATTTTTACTAAAAAAATTATAAAAAAAATGCATTTAACTCACTTTAATTTGTTTGTTTTTAACTGAAATTCCTATAAAATAAAATGATAAATCGGGGTTAAATTAAAAATTTGAAAAAACAAAATGAGAGTTTTTCAATTTAGAGACAAAATAAGAATGATCTACATTGATAAAATAATCCTTCATTGTTATTATTTTTTAATTATTATTATTATTATTTCAATTTTTTTAAACCAATCCTGTGGAGAGGATAGAAAGAAGTTGGCAGTAAGCTACATAAATGCCAAGTTGCTAAGTTTGATAGAAGGCAAGTGTTAACCGCTAAAAGTATTTAATGCACCACTAACCACAAATAATTTAGGCAGTTATCATTCATAATCATTGCTGTCATGCTTAGCTTTCATTTTCTATCCTTTTCCACGACCTACCAATTCTACAAACTGCAGCCAAGCTACTAAAAATTCAGTGAAGTTACGAATTCTTTTCTTTTTCTCTCTCTTTCCGTCTTTTCCTGAAAAATGAATATGAGAGAAAGTGTTCTAAATAGAAGAACGGGCCCTGAATCCGATTGTAAACAGAGAGAGAAATAAATAATAGTTTTCAAAAAACTAATCCACATAAATAATAGATTTTTAATATATTTGAAATAAATAAAAGTAAATAAAAATGCAGTAATTTAATGACAGATATATTATGTGAATAAACTATTTATTTATTTTTTGAACTGCAAAATAATCCATTTATTAGAAGTAAACGACAATATTAAAAAACTCAAAACCATGAATATGAGTCTAATCACTTATGTATTGGCATGTGCAAGATCATGTGATAAATATGTGAATTCTTAGTTCTCCTTTCTTTTAAAGTTTCGTAGCAGGACCTCTTATACAGTATCTATAGGAATATTATTTTAACTGTTAGACTAATTTTTCAACTGTCTAATTTATAATTAAAATAATTATATATCACGTTAAATTGCTAACGTGAATACTCATTCGTCATACTTTTGAAAAACTAATCTAATGATTAAAGAATGGGAAACATTATCCGCGCCATTGATGGGAAAAATGTGATACTCTTTTGATGGGAAGTATGTCGGTGATGACTAGTGACAAGAGAGCATTCAAAAACACTTGTGGCATTCAATAGTTTGTTCATATAGGAATTTTTCAATGCACTTTTTTTTTTTGGTGATGATTTTTTACAAGGCACATTTTCCCAATAGGATAAGCAGGTTGAGAGTAGACGCAGAGCAGAGCCATCGTCAGTATCATCACAGGTGGACTTTTTGCCAGTCCTTTTCCAATTCTCTGCTCGTCGGAAACCTTGGAAAGTTTCCCCACTTTTCATCCGGTAAAGATTCAGAAAAAGAAAAAGAAAAAGAAAAAAAAAAGGTTAAACATGTAGTAATCCACTAGTCTATTCATATTTGGAATTCAACTGTTGTTTTCAGTATCTTCCATGGAATTTGTAGATGCACAAGGATGAGGAAAACGCCCTCATCTCCAGGTGGTTGATGGTGCCAGTTTTCTATTACGTGGCACAAGATTACCCTGTGATCCCGTTGTAGATTTTCCTGTGAACAATAACAGTTAGAGACGCATGATTTATACTTATACATACATATATATATATATATGTATAGGGCAAGCCTGTATCAATCCATCAGGTCATCGTGTATAACTCTTTAAATGGAATAAAAATTGACAATTGACGTTTTAGCTGGTGGATTAGCTTTTCAATAGTTTGATTTATGAGTGTTTATCATGCATACATGTGTATATGCACCCAAAAGTGAGACTATAACTAACCACCATTTGTTTCCAATTTTCTCCTGCTGCGCCATAGAAGCCGGATTGGTGTACCAGAAAAACCTGCATCTGTACGTAGCTGCTTCTCCATATAACGCCGGTATGTCTCGGGAAATAGTTTTGCGTCATTAACAAAGAACACAAATGTTGGTGGCCTTATAGCAGCCTGCATGTGATTGAAGAAAAAGTAGACTTTGCATGAATTCCTATTCATGACGCAACATATAGGAAAAAGAAGTTCAAAAGGACGAAACGCATGTGATGATGTATAGTATTGAATTTGGGGGCCAAGAGATCATAATTCATAAACAGAAACAAGACTGACCCACACGTTTCAAGTATTTAATGAGATGTATCTTAACCAAAAAAAAAAAAAAAAAAAACACCTTATTGATCATAATTACTGCTACAAGGAAGAGAATTTTAAGAACTGTAAGCATTAACATCCTGAAGTTGCGAACGAACATGGAATTCCTAACAAGAACGATCATTTGAAACAGGAAGTAAAATGATGAGATGAATCAGAGCATGATTGCATCTCATATGCATTGTCTATGGTCACCTGAGTACAGTAATAAACACGTCCACGCCTCCCACCTCGGGTTCTTGGAGGCGCTTTGAAAGCAAGTGCTTCCTGTACAACTTGATTCAAAATGGAAGTACCTAGCCTTCTTGATCTCTCCTTTTCAACCATGCTAGCAGCAACAATTATCCTGGGAAAAAAAATTATGGAAACCAAGATTGTAGAAAGTGTGAAAAATCGTACCAAAAGCAATTATATACTTGATTTCTATACAGAATTCTTAAACTCTATGGCAGAACATACTTTTCAACACTTTGACCAGCTATGGCGGTTGAATATACAATAGGAGCCCAGTCAAGTACGCGAAGCTTCTCCCTAACATCTTGCTCATAGTACGTTGCAGTCTGCTGGTTTTTATTCGGTATGGTATCCCATTTGTTTACTACTACAAGGCAACCTTTACCTTCTTTTTCTATCCTTTCAGCGATCTTGAAATCCTACATTTTAGGTTTGAAAAAAAAAAGTTAAATTGAAAATTAAGGGGGAAAAAGCTTACTACTTAATGAGAAGAACAGGCGCATTACAGAATTTATCAAAATCTGGCCCTACAGAAATATAAGGATAAACTACCTGTTCTGTAATACAAGCCATGGCCTCAATAACAAGAGCTACAACATCAGAACGACGAATAGCACGGAATGCCCGATTAACTGATAAAGCCTCCGTCATGCTACCTGATGAAGCTACAACTGCTCTTCTTCTGATTCCAGCAGTATCAATCAGACGGAACTTCTGCAAAAGATTGAACAATGTGTAAAGCACCTGACTCCAAATTTAATAGCCAACAAAGTTCCACATTCATATTATTTGATGTTCTCAGCTTCAGATCATAGTGAAGAGAGCAATGGCTAGATTCATTTCATATACAAGATAGCCATAGCTACAACCATAAGTAGAATGCTGATCTGGCAGTGGTTTTCAAGCTCAAAGCATGTAAACCAAAGAGTCAACTAGCAGTATTTATCTATTTATTCCATCACAGAGAAGCTTGAATAAACAGAGTCCCCAGCCAGACAGGATGCAATTATAACAATTAAGTTGGTTAGAAGACTATAATAAAACTCATATTCCCTAAAATTTCTTGGTATTTCTAGTCTAAAATGCATACAAGGAAATATTTGTGGAACTTTCAGAAAAATGGTCAACAAGAGGTAGAAGGTAGAGTAGCAATTAGGAAAGCAAACCTCGCCATCTGGTCCTGTATACTCGGTATCAATCGCATCTCGGGTAGTTCCACTGACAGGGCTAACAATAGTTCTGTCTTCACCAACCAATGCGTTCAAAATGCTACTTTTACCAACATTTGGTCGGCCAACAATTGCCACTGCTGGCATATAATCTTCTTTTTCGTCAGAATCCTCTTGATTCTGGAAACCGGAAACATATGCAGTAAGTTAGAAATAATGTTATAAAGATGAAGAATTCAAACGTTCCATAAAACATTACTAGCATGCTGCCAGGAGCCACTTTTAAGAAACTTGTTCATCGGGAAAGAATGAAGATGAAGGAATATCTAACCTGAATCTTTCTCAGTCCTGAACAAACAATATCTAGAAGTTCTCCAGTGCCGGTTCCAGATAAAGCAGATACAGGAAGTGGTGAAAAACTGGTTCAACAACCAAAAATTTCAAATTTCTATCCATCAGATTCGAACCCAAAGGATAGATAGAATATCTGATGGAAGCTAAATCCCAAGTCTGATCTTCACGGAATAATTTTAAGGGAAAAAAAGGTAAGAGTTCAATGTACCCTAAGGACCAAAAATCAGTTGCTTGCAACATTCCTTTACGTGGAGATTCACATTTGTTAACAGCAAGAATGACACACTTATCTGAGTAGTTCTTACGTAGCCAGTCTGCAATTTCCTCATCAGCTGCTGTTAGACCTGCCTGCTATCAATTTCAGTATCACTATCTTTGTATTGTGGCTCAAGACCACTTTCCAGATCATTAAGACAAGAGAGTGGAAAAAATCACCAAATGATACAAACGTAAAGAAGGAAATTAAGTTAATTCCATCTCGACAACTTATTAACAAGCCACTAAGGATCAGGAGCAAACTAAGAAAAACACTAAAGACCGGAAAAGAGGTGTAGAATCACTTTGTCTTATTTTGCATGATTCGCACCTGACCGTCAACGACAAATATAATGGCAGATGATTCTTCTACAGCTGCAGTAGCTTGGCGTTCAATCATTGAAGGCATCCTGGCAATAGCTGCCTCCCTTGATGCAAGTGGAATCCCATCCATGCCAATTGTTGTTGAAATAGCCAGTTCTACCCTTACATTATCCTGTGATTTGGAAACCGTGAGAAGACCTCCAGTATCAATTACCATAAATTCGTACTCCCCCCAAAAAGATCTGCCATATAAGCGGTCCCTCGTGACCCCGGGTTCATCAACAACAATAGCCCTGTTCCCCTGCAACATTGTCAACAAGATAGAAGAGTCAACTTTCTTTGGGTAAAAGTTGTACATAATGGACCCAAGATGTTCCTTAGCAGCAAAAGCATGGAATGAATAGAAATAGGCAAGAATTCATGATAAAATACCCCGACAAGACGATTGAATAATGCTGATTTACCAACATTTGGCCTTCCAACAATTGCAACTTTTGGAAGTAGGTGGTCAGGGATCTGCACAAGTGATTTTCAATTGATGATCACAGTATAAGATAAATTCTCATCTCATAACGGTTTCATCACATCATTAAAAAAATCAATTTCGTAACTTGTTACCATTGGATAGAGTTTTGTTGTCTCACGAAAAGAAAAATGAAATCAGGGAAAGATAATTGCTTACATTTTTCCCTGTACTTTTTTGCCTCTTCTGCTTTCGACCATTTACCTTTTGATCAATTTTCTCATCTTCTGAAATCATCACACATACAATCAATATCCAAAACCAAAACACAAACGAACAAGATCGGAACTTTACATTGAAAAGCTCAATTACACATCACTTCCTTGATGAAATATGTGATTGAAAGTACAAATCTATAGACATTTCTTAATTCTTACATGGATCGTTTATTTTCCATATAATATCATCACAAAATTTAGTACAAGGAAAATTTTGCAAAATTTCGGAACAATTAGATCAAAACATCACTGAAATCTCTACTCTTCGCTGAACTTCAAGGCAAACCAGATGCAGAGCAAAATATTGAGCAAGATAGAACGAAAAGACGCACCGATTTTAAGCTGGTCGGACAAGAAGGAAGAGAATTCTCGAATAGCGTCGCGAGCTTCTTCTTCGAGGGCGTCCACATCAAAATCCTCGGCACCTTCCTCGTCGTCATCAAATTCCTCGAATTCTTCTACGAACTCTTCGTCGTATTCGTTGAATTCGTCGGAAGATAGCCGGGAAACGCAGCAAGGAATAGGCGGAGAAGAATTGCGGAGCGGAAGAAGCAAGGGACGGGAGGGGGAGAGAGGGCGGATAATGGGAGGAGAGAAAGAGAAAGAAGAAGGTCTGAGAAGTGGAAAGAGGAGAGAGAGGGAGTTAGAAGAAGGGGTTGTGCAGAACAAGAAGAGCTCTAAAGCAGCCATTTTAGTTCAGAGAGCTTTATGAGCTCTGCTTCTGCGTGTGTTTTCTCGTTTTTGAAGAAGATGCAGGCAGGAGAGGTTTATCCACATTTTGTTTGGGGTTTTAGATTAAAATTTAAAAATAAAAAATAAAAATAAAAAAAAGTGGAAAAGCACATGTCGTTTGTAACTTTTTAAAGGTTGCTCATCCTGTTGAAACGACATATCGTTTGTCATGTAAGTGTGCTGCTGTTTAATCGTAAAGCGAATCATTTTCACTTCTCAATTTCACTGTCGTACAAGCTAAAGAACGAGATAATATCTTTGTATTTAAAAAGTTCGTAAAAGGATTATGTCGTTTTATGCTAAAAACGTGAACGACTTTTTTATTTTTGTTTAAATTTAGCGAACAACTTGAACGACACCGGTATTTGTTATGTAAGTTTGCTGTTGTTTAACATTCTGATTTCAGTTTCTCTGTTGTTAAAGCTAAAAACGACAAATTGTTTCAATAGTTTTCTGTCGCTTATTAAGGAAACGACAAGTCATTTGTCATGTTAAATTTTTGCCGTCCAAGTATAAAATTGACATGTATTATTATCCGCTGAAAAACAACTGATATTGCCAACAGTCCAACCGAAATATTTATATTTCTTAAAAAAAAAAACCGAAATATTTATACGACCTCGTTTAAATTTTATTTTAAAGTGTGTTATGATGGTAGAATCTAACGTAAAAATGGCGTCATCACCCCCCCCCCCCCCCCCCCCCTCCGGCGTTTTGAGTCATAAAACCTCAAAATCGAGATGGCATTTTTCTTTTATTTATAAATTTTCCTAATGGATTTTTAAGTGTAAAAACGTTGTTTATTTCCATATTATAGCCGACATGTCGTTGAAGAAATGAATGTCGTTTATTAACGATTTTGTCGATTCTTATTAATTATAAAACAGAATGTCGTTCATTTTCGAAATTTGCTTCTCTAAAGTCGAATAAACAACATATATCATCATAAAACTTAAACGACACCCAAAAAAAAAAAAAAAAAAAAAAACCCCGGCACATCAAACATGTACCAACGGCAATTTGTTTGCAAACGCCATGTCTTTGTACATTAGGCTTTAGCATGCAATTAGTATTAAAGTTTAGATCGTAAAATTTGGATTTAAATTAATTATGAACTTATTGAAATGTTTGAATTGCTAGAGTTAAAAAACTCTGAAAACTTAAAATGTGTTTGAAAAAAAAAAATAATATAAAACTTGTTTTGTTTGTATTAAAATTTTATGCAATTTAAAAAAAAAAAAACATTCCATTTGAATTTATCTAAGAATTTTTAAAATTTGGCAGCCGCAATGTGGGTACTTCTTTGTTCCCTATTCAGCTCTGTACCACCTTTCTGATCAGGCTCTATTGCGGGACTATCCGGCTTCACTTTTATCTTAACCGGTTTTCCAAGAAGTGACTTATCTTCCATTCTTGCGATCTCGAGAGCTTTTTCACATACGGGAAAGCCATGGTCATCCCAAGACTCCAATATTATGCCAGATCCCAAGCAAGTCTTCCCTTGGTAGAAAGCTGCAAACTGTCCTGCTGCCAGGCCTTGATCATCTTCGGACAACTTGACAAATGCAACATCTTCACCGGATTCCATAGTAAAGCTACAATCGTAAAAACCAGGGCCATGTCTGACCTGAAACATTTAGAGTGCAAACGATGTTACTAGCATGCCTCATACAAAAGACATTTTTCGGAGTCTCGACTGTTCAAATTCCAGACAGGTAAGTATTCCCATAGAGATTAACCATTTATGGTACTTGTCCGAGATTAATTGTCTTCGGCATGGTTATACAGCTTGTAAGAGAACTAAGATTGTATGGCAATATGAAAGTAATTAATTGAACGGACAACGAGAGGCATTGGAAATAAATTTGTCTACCTTGCACCGCAGTTGACAGGTTTGATCTAGGGGCAACCCACTAAGCCATTTCAACGAGCCAACTCGGAAAACTCGTCTTCTTTTGTCAAATGAAAAGTAATTTCTTGATACAAAAACTACATTGTTTCTAACATCTTTCTCAACCACATACCTGCACGACAAAAAGCCAATGACTACCTGAGAAGTTTGAAACTCGCTAGAAAAACTAATCCCTATTGTTGAAAGTAGACATGATATCAACAACCAAAAGTCATCTTAAAACTATAGAAGATTATTTGTCTTCAATGAAAAATCATGTGAATGACAATAAATATTTAGAGAGCATACCAAGGTCCTCCAGGAAGGCGAAGGCCTTGACGTTGACCAATTGTATAGAACCAAAAACCCCGATGCATTCCCAGGAAATCTCCTGTTTCAGCTTCTAATATGACACCTTCCTTCTCCCCTATGTGTCTAGCGACAAATTCACTGAACTTTATCTGAAAAAAAATTATGATTGAGGGTTACTTATTTCATTCTGGGATGCTAGAAAGAGAAACAATAAATGTAATTCTAATTCTACGTTCAGTGTTTACCATCCAAGATGGAAAGATGATTGTGCCATCGATAGGATACTATTGGAATTTAGAAAGAAAGTAAAAGTAGCGTCCCACAAGTTAAATCAAGGGCTAATGAATATCTAGAATTTCTAGGTAGATCAGACTGAGCGGACGATTTTTCATAACATGTATGAAAGAATCTTTAGAGACAGTTAAGAATTAGTGGAAAACAGATGTTTGGCACATACCTTCCCAAGAAAGCATATCCCTTGCGAGTCCTTTCTGTCTTTGTTAGGTAGATCAAATTTTGTGGCAAGCTTGCGAACTTCTTCCTATAATATTTACACAAAACAAAAAGAAACTAGTCCTCACTAAAAATGAATTCTGGTGAAAAACCATAAAAGTTAACATAGCGCGGGAGCACTTTCTGGTAATTCAAATTAGCAAAGTACTTTCGCAAGATGATGGCAGCAGTTCAGTCAAAACTAGCCACTGACCTTTGAGATACAACCAAGTGGGAAAATTAATCGCTTAAGCTGGGCCTGAGACAGATGTGAAAGGAAGTACGTCTGATCCTTCACCTAGAAAGTAAAAAATAACAGATTTGAACAGCAGGTAGTGTGCATAGAACAATTTGTCCAAAACTACGTACAAAAATGTACTAAAATTATCGGAATGCAAAGTAAAATCCTGATATAAAATGCAGAGAGTGAAAATAGATTCCATAAGCGCATGGCATAACTGAAAAACTAGAACTATTCAGCACTCAGCTATTTGCTATTCATATAGTACCATGTCTTGTGATAGTTCCAAAACAGAGGCATTGCCCGTTTCATTCGTAAACGAGTGGACAACATTTGCATAATGTCCAGAGGCAACATAATCGAACTCCATACTATTGATGGCATCCATGAATGCACCTGAAAAGTCTCATAAGCAAATCACAAAAAAGAATCTAACAATAACTGCTTCTCAAGATTCCACTGAACACGTACCGAACTTTATTCTTGTATTGCAAAGAACATCGGGATTAGGGGTACGGCCACAGCGATACTCGTCAATAATGTAGGACACCTGAACCAATGTTAACAGTAATTTTCATAATTTGTTTTCATGGCATGTCAACTTTCATAGCTCTAAGATCTCGATTTTTTCATTACCACATTCTTCCAATATTCGTCAGTCAAATGCACAACTTCAAGTGGCACTTCAATCTGAACCCAAAAAAAAAAAAAAAAAAAAACCCAAAAATTAACAAAAGTCTCAAATTTTCTGTTAATCAAGAAAGATTAAAAAGAAAGTAGCAAATATAATGAAAAGCTTCTAACGAAGAAAACTAGACCTGACTACAAACGGCTTTTGCGTACTTCAAATCCTCTTCCCATGGACACTCCGACCAAAAGTTCTCAAAGTCTTCCTACACCAAAAACCCACTCTTTAACTAATCAATTTTTTATTTATTTAATTCCAAAACTAATTAATTATTAACTCCATACTTGGAACCAAATCTTGAGGTAGAAGGCGGTGCAGGAGTGGCCGGCGGCATGGAGGAGGCGGAGAGCAACGCTGCTGTCGACGCCGCCGCTGAGGAGCACGGCGACTCTGAGGCGCTTCTGAGGCAATGAACACGACAAGTGCGGCGCGATGTCGCTGTCGAAGAAGCTCGTTGGAGAATGCGAGGACGGCACGGCGGCGGCGGCGGCGGCGGCGGAGGAGGAGACGGAGAAGGGTCTGGAGAAGGGAGTTCTGGAGGTTGGGAGATGGGGTTTTGGAGGGAGGAGATTTTGGGGTTTGAGAGGGAGAGATATGAAGCGAGATTGAATGAGAAGAGAAGAAGATGAAGATGAAGAAGAAGAAGAAGAAGAAGAAGAAGAAGAGATTGGGATTACTCTGGTAAGTCTGAGTCTCGCCATTTCTTCATCAACTGAAAGGAAGGAAGGTGGTCTCCGTGTCGGAAACTATGGATAAGAGGCTTTGGCTATGGCAGACGACATGTCGTACTATAGACTAAGTTCTACGACATGTCGTACGTAAGGACAAAATGTCTGACACAAGTTGTAATTTACAACTTTGCACCTCGTAATTTTATGTTTTTATTATGTTGGCCCGCTAGCATTTCAATTATAGATTATATGCCACAAATTTTGACGCAAAATAACAATCAAGACTTTGAAGTGATTACGGAGACGCTATTGAGTTATTAGTTGAATTAGCAATTAGCAAGAGATGAATTTTGCATTTACTTAAATACTCTTAAATATAAAATAATAATATATTAGAAAAAAATAATGAGAAAATACTCCATGCATGCATTATATTTTAGCTTTAATTTTGATTTTTTTTTTGGGGGTTGTTGGATATCTTTGTCCACCTTCGACGGTAAATAATGATAATTTGTTTCTGCTTGTCATTTGGATTTTCTTTTTAAGAATTAGCAATTTATGTGAATGTAAAAAATCACAACCAAACACCCTAAAAAAAATTCAGCTAACTAATCTTATGGCTTGTTTGGTATTTGAGTTCAAACTGTACTTTTTCATCTCAGTTTTTGTATTTTTCTAAAAAAATTTTATCTTTTTCTAAAAAAGTTTTGTATTTTCTGAAAAATCAACAAAAATTTTCAACTCAACCTCATTCACCAAACATACCCTTACTGTTTTTTGAACTTAACCGATCTTAGTTTCACCAATTATATATTTATTTTTTACTTGAAAAACAAATAATAAATCTTCTAAGTAAACACTAGAAGTAAATTTCTTATTAATTTCAAATATTCTAAAATCTTATTATTTAATTTATTTAGTTTCGTAAAAATACTACAAATTTCGTTTTTTTGCTTTGGAGGATTTTTGATGAGAATATTTAAAACAACTGGATCTTTTTTGAAAATTTCTGAAAGGGTCAATATAGAAATACATAAACGATCAGGACCCTTGAAAAAAAGAACAAACTAATAAATGGCACGAAAGGTTTCCCTAAACCCTTGTCTTTTTGTTCGGTTCACCGCCACCGAGCCAGCAAACCCCTTAGGGCTTTGCCAAAAACCAAACCCCCCTCCCCCCCCCCCCCCCCCCCCCCCCCTGTCAAACCCACACCGCCGCCGCCACTTCCTTCGCCGCTTCGTTATTGGCTCCGTCGATCGCCGCTAGTCTCCGGTAGCTTCAATCTCTCTCTCTCTCTCTCTGCTCTGCTTGTGTTATGATTCTGAGCTGTTAATTTGATTTTTGGTCCACAAGAAATCAGCGAATTCTACTCATTTGCTTGATTTTTCCTTTGGTATGTTTATGTGTCTCATCTTTTCAAATCCAGAACTACTTTGATTAGTGAAAACAAACATCTTGCCTTTTTCAGTTAGCAGTATGAAGCAGATTGATAATAGAATTGTCGTTATACCATCCCAATTTTTGTCCCCTTTTTTAGTTAATAATCCCATTTTTTTCTTGATTATAATTAAAATGCAAATTCTGTACCTTTATTTTGAATTTTTGATTGCCAGATCCACCGAAAATATCACCAAAATGATTTTCCGCTATGCCTTTTTGTCATGGAAAAGTATTTACAGTGATTTTTTATCATCTATCTATTTGTCATTAAGGAAATTTTTTTTTTTTTTTGAAAAAAGGATTTTGATTATGTTTCAAAATTGTTATTGAGGTTGAGATACTATGTTCTCTTAATTTCAATATCTCTGTTTGGTTTTGATCAATATGAATGGATATTTATGTTTCTTATACGCATCTTAAATGCCAGATTAATCAGGAACAATGGTGCAATATAACTTTAAGAAGATTACTGTAGTACCAAATGGAAAGGACTTCATTGATATCATCCTATCCCGCACCCAACGGCAGACGCCGACTGTCGTCCACAAGGGCTACTCCATTTCCCGTCTCCGTCAGTTTTATATGCGGAAAGTGAAGTACACGCAACAGAATTTTCATGAAAAGCTGTCCACTATTATCGATGAGTTCCCGAGGCTGGATGATATCCATCCTTTCTATGGAGATCTTCTTCATGTTCTGTACAACAAGGACCACTATAAGCTTGCGCTTGGCCAAATTAATACCGCAAGGAACCTGATTAGTAAGATTGCCAAAGATTATGTCAAACTGCTGAAGTATGGTGACTCGCTTTACAGATGCAAGTGTCTCAAGGTCGCTGCTCTTGGCCGAATGTGTACTGTGATAAAGCGGATTGGCCCTAGTTTGGCTTACTTGGAGCAAATTAGGCAACACATGGCAAGGCTGCCTTCTATAGATCCTAACACCCGTACGATCTTGATTTGTGGGTACCCCAATGTTGGAAAGAGCTCATTTATCAACAAGATCACCAGAGCTGATGTTGATGTCCAGCCTTATGCTTTTACCACAAAGTCACTGTTTGTTGGTCACACAGACTATAAATACCTGAGGTACCAAGTGATTGACACACCAGGGATTTTGGACCGTCCATTTGAAGACCGCAACATTATTGAGATGTGCAGTATCACAGCTTTGGCACATCTGAGAGCTGCCGTGTTGTTCTTTTTGGACATCTCGGGGTCTTGTGGCTATAGTATTGCCCAACAGGCCGCTCTTTTCCACAGTATTAAGTCTTTGTTTATGAACAAGCCACTGACGATAGTCTGCAACAAGACTGATTTGCAGCCATTGGAGGGTATATCGGAGGAAGACAAGAAGTTGGTTATGGAGATGAAATCCGAGGCCATGAAGACTGTGATTGGTCAAGGAGGTGAGGCTACAAATGATGAAGGAGTGCTGCTTACCATGAGTACTTTGACCGAGGATGGGGTGATTGCTGTGAAGAATGCAGCTTGTGAGAGGTTACTGAATCAGAGGGTGGAATTGAAGATGAAATCCAAAAAACTAAATGACTGCCTGAACAGGTTTCACGTTGCAATTCCAAAACAACGTGACCAGAAGGAAAGGCCACCATGCATACCCCAGGCAGTTTTGGAAGCTAAGGCCAAGCAAGCAGCTGGGAAGGAAAAGAGAAAAACTGAAAGGGATTTGGAGAATGAGAATGGTGGTGCAGGTGTATACTCTGCCAGCTTGAAGAAGAATTATATCTTAGCGAATGATGAGTGGAAGGAAGATATAATTCCGGAAATTCTTGATGGGCACAATGTGTATGACTTTATCGATCCTGATATCTTAGAAAGGCTTGAAGAGTTGGAACGAGAAGAAGGACTTCGGCAGGCGGAGGAGGCTAATGATGATTTTGAAATGGACGGACAGGAACTGACTCCAGAAGAGCAGAAGGCATTGGCTGAGATCAGGAAGAAGAAAAGCCTGCTCATTCAACAGCATAGGATGAAGAAAAGCACTGCAGAAAGCAGGCCAACTGTACCTCGGAAGTTCGACAAAGACAGGGAGTTCACAACAGAGAGAATGGGAAGGCAGCTATCAGCTTTGGGGCTTGATCCAAGTTTGGCTATCAACCGAGCCCGTGGCAGGTCGCTCTCCAGGAGAGGCCAGAAGAGGGAGAGATCAGCTGATAGGGGAGACACTGATGGTGATGGTATGGATGTGGATACGGACACACCTAACAAGAAGCTGCGTGCGAGGTCTAGATCCCTGTCAATGTCAAGGTCAAGGTCAAGATCAAGACCGCCAACTGAAGTTGTCCCTGGTGAGGGCTTCAAGGACTCTACTCAAAAGAGCAAGGCAATCAAAATTGCCAAGAAATCTATCAAGAAGAGGAACAAAGATGCTCGTCGTGGAGAGGCAGATAGGGTTATTCCTACTTTGAAACCAAAGCACTTGTTCTCTGGAAAACGCTCAATTGGAAAAACACAAAGGCGTTAAATTGTTTCAGGTACGGCACAAGGTTGCATCTTTATTTTTACTCAAATTTCTTTTTGTCGTATGCTTGTCCTAGATGGTTTAAAGTATAAACTAGGTTCCGCGAATTCAGCCTGAAAATAATGGTCCTTTTTTTTTTTCCTTGCAGAGAGTTGGATTTGTGCCTTGTGGAGAGCTGGAATAGTACTCTGAACACATATCATGCTTTGTGTGGAGGGAAAACTTTTTTAATCCTACATGTTTCTATCATCCGTAGTATTGGATGAGTCAATTTTGGGCGTGTCATGAATCTCAAATTCAGTTTTGTTGGTTTTTGTTTTCGTTTGTTTATTTATTTTTCTTTATTAACTACACAACTTGTTTTGTTTCTTGTAATATTCGGAATTCGAGAATTTTGTCTATGTTAAATGATAAGTTTCTCCAAGTCATTTTTGTTTGTGGTTATCTTCTTTTCTCCATTTTTGTATATATTCATTTTCCTTGCGTTCAAAGAGCACACAGAGAGATTTCCGAACCTTAATTGTTTTTGCAACTAAACTTGAACCAATGTGGGGAATTTCTAACAAGTTTTCCTTGAGATAAGTTTGCTTTTAGTCTAAGATGGATGACAAGAAAAGCTTATCACTGTTCTAAATAGTCGAATCACGCATCAGAATCGTCCTGTTGTCTCGATCCAGCTATGCCCGGCTGTTTTCTTCACTCCCATCCATCTCATCTCATCGCGAACCTTATTTGCCTCGTTCCATCTATCAGAACTTGCATAACTGTTTGGTAACAAAGCAAGAGTTCCAACGCTCAGATCTCCACCATCTCCAAGGCAGTGCCTGATTCTCTTGAACATCTCGTCATCACCGTGGATTCTACAAGCATTGAGCAAAGCTCCCCAAACTGCACCGTCTGCTTCGATAGGCATCTGTCTAACAAAAGCTTCTGCTTTCTCCAAAAGCCCTGCTCGGCCGTACATATCGACCACACATGCATAATGCTGAACTCGAGGCTTGATTCCATAAACATCTTTCATGGCGTTGAAGAACATCAGCCCTTGGCCGACAAGGCCAGCATGGCTGCACGCTGATAATAAGCCGATAAAAGTGACACCATCGGGAGGAATTCCATGGACTAGCATGAGAGAAAAGAGCTGCAACACACTGTTTCCGTAACCGCTCATGGCCATTCCGCATATAATTGTACTCCACGATATGATATCCTTCCTCTCAAGGGCGTTAAAAACCTCTACGGCCATACCGAGATGACCACACTTGACGTACATGTTGATCAAAGCATTGCCCACATTGCCATTTGCCACAAAATCTTGTCTCCTACTAATGTAGGAATGTATCCACTCGCCCAAATTCAAAGCGCCAACCGAAGAACACGCCGACAATAGGTTGATAATGGTCACCTCATTAGGCTCAGCCTCTCCACCTTCGATCATTTCTCGAAAAAGTCCCACAGCTTCCTCACAAAATCCCCTTTGTGCATAGCCCCCGATAAGCGTAGTCCAAGAAAACACATCTCTCTTAGGCATATTCACGAACATATGGCCTGCATCAACCAAATTCCCACATCTTGTATAGAAATCCATAATTGCATTATCCAATATAACGTTGCTTTCACTGGAATTCCTCAAACTATAGCCATGAACCGCTTTACCTAACTTCAAAGCTCCTAGACTAGAACAGGCAGTCAAAACACTAACAAGTGTAAAAGAATTAGGCTCTACATCCATGGACAAGAACTTAAAAATGGCATCCTCTTCAAACCCACATCTAGAAAGCCCTGAAATGGTCAAGCTCCACGATACAACATTCGGAGAACAAATCGAATCAAAGACTCGGGAAGCGGAGACGATGTCGGTTTTAGTCAAGTAAAAATGGAGCAAGGAGTTTTGAATGAAGATGTCATAGTAATAGCCACATTTTAAGACGTGGGCATGGATTTCTAGTCCTTTTTGGTGCGCATGCAAAGAGGTGCATGCCTTGAGGGCATACGTGAAAGTGTAGTGGCTGTAACAAGTTGGGAAATGCAACAAAATTTGGTTGTACAAGAAAAGGGCATTTTCTGGGTTGGTGGAATTTGTTAGTGACCATAGTATTGGGTTTAATGTGCGGGGTTTTGGGTTTTTGATGAGTTGGGCATAGATTTTATTTAGTGTTTTGTGGGTGAGAGATACAGTTCTAAGTGACTTCAAGGGCATGGATATAATGTTTGGTGCATTCCAACAATTTTTTTTTTTTTTTTTAATGTTGGTTTTACTTGTTTTTAGCAATCTGGGAATGGCTATATTTTCAAGGTTATGCTAATAACATTTGGTATTGGGCTCTATCTAATTGGCTATGGGGAGTAAAGCTATCATAAATCATGGGTCCTACTCTTTGGTTTAATTCGTATAATCTTGCCTAATGCGGATCCGGATATCATCAATTTTGGACGTTACGAGGGCTTAGAAGTTGGGTTTTGGGGGTTTTTTTTTTTTTTTTTTTTTTTTTTTTTTTTTTGCCAGTACTAGTATAATAATTCTGGGTCTTCTAAAGGATTTCTTTTCATTTTATACCCTGCCTTTAAATTTCAAATTTATGCTAAAATCTTACTTTTTTTTTTTTTACTCAACGATCAATTTTAATCACAAAAAAGACCACCTAAACGCAGTCAAAAAATAAAAATTGAGAAAAACAAATAAATAAATACAAATTCCAAAATTGAAAAGATTTTTTTTTATTATTATTTTTAGTCAAAATCAATCGTTGATTGAAAAAAGATGAGGATAAAAATAAATTTAAAATTTGAAGGTACAAGTCTAATACAATCTAAAATACAAGGTATGATTATACGTATACATATAACTTCAAAATGCAGGGTATTGAAGAAAACTTAAAAAAAATATATATATAAAAGATGTTATTATTGGCGGCCTAGGAGGTCTAGTGCATATATATAGGTTGTTCATGATGCTGAGAATGACAAAATGTGTACGAATTTTTGAAACACGATGAAGGCAGCCAATACGTAAGAAGAGGTTTTGGGATCTCAATTGGGTAGGAATTAAAGCAAGTAAAAGCATTGCACATTTTCTAAAACAACTTTTGAAAAAATGTTTAAAATAAAAATAACAATAATAGAAAGAAAGAAAGAAAGAAAATGAAAAGGCTCATAGAAAAAGAAATCACTGGTTGATAGAAATGGTAAGTTGCCTTTTACATCTGATTAGATGCTCCTTTATCCCTTAGATATGAAGGAAAAAGAAAAACAATGCCACTTTTTTGTATTTATTTATCTTTTTATTAAAAAAAAAAATCTGATTAAAATTTCAGACTGAATAATATCAGTTTGATGAGAATCAAGATTGAAGATACGGAAAGTCTTTCATATTTGTGGGTTTTTTATGCAGGATGATGTTTTGCAATTGCCATTTAACTGGCATTTCTGGATCTGGAAACTATTATAAAGTTATTAAAAATTTAAACTCTTTTTTTCTCTCTTCCTTTTTTGAGCTCTATCTCCATCAGGCAATAATTTTTTTTAAAGCAAGAAAATTACACGAGGAAAATGGGAAATTAAAGAACCTCATCTTGGTTAAGGCTTGATTCAATGAGATGTGGTCAAGTGGAATGATTTTCAGATCTCACACAGCCAATTTTTTTGGGAGATAAATAAGATTGCTTTTGGAAGGACATGAAAAAAAAAAATTGATCATATGAGACAGGCACAAAATTTATATCTAGTTTTATGTATATATAATGAGGACAGTGCAATCATACATGCAATAAAAACTTAGGAACACAACTTTTCCAAAAAAAAAAAAAAAAAGAACAAAAGAAAACACTTAGGACTCAACTAGGTTCAATTGATTGGGCCACCATATTATAGAGAAGGGGGCCTCAAAGAGAATCTGAATGATCACAAAAATCCAAAGCACCATTTTCTCCTGGCCACTACTTTGACAAATAATTCTGTCAAAATATCTGAAAATTAAAAAAAAAAAAAAAATGTTGTTCATGTACGTCAAGGCACATAGACACATTGCAGTATTTTCTACTCATTAGACATGCCCTACCACATTACAGATTTTTCAAGGTTGCCCAAGTTTTCAAATATGTTGTTCTGCAAAACGAGATTAGTCAGGTTATCTCATCAGAGTAAGGCGTATTCATTGTGAGACAGTTTATCATTCAATTCTGTCGGGTTTAGACTCCAAGGACCATTCAGATCAATTGGGCCAGTCTCATATCTCATCAAAGCCGAAGCCATTTTTGCTTACTGCTGTGTTAAAAATAAAAAATAAAAATAAATAAATAAATAAATAAAAGCTTTGGCAAATAGTAAAGTGAAAGCATACAAAAAGTTGGGAGTCTTTGGAGTGCCTCCACTGTTTCCTCTTTGCCTTTTTTCCTCCTCTTCCCCTTCTTTGTGAATGTGCAATAAATTCAGGAATACTGATGCAAAATTAAAATTCATGGTGCAGAATGCTTTTTTTTTTTTTTTTTTTTGAATATTTCTATGTGCATGAAGATGCCAAGTAAGGAAGCAAGTAACATTAAACGAAGAACTAATATTTGCTTACATCATTGTTATTACAAGAGAAATAAACAATGTTTAATAAATTTCCCAATTACTGCTCAACTTTCTGTATAACTGCCGACACAGTTCATTTTCTTTAATGTATTTTTGAAGGTAATTAGGTTGTCCTCACCTTTCATTGGAGTCGCTGTGATTAATCATAAGCTTTGACTTTTTATTATAATATGACGTGCTAATAACGGCATAATTTGAATAATTATGAAAGATAGAATGATTTTGTTTTGATTTTATTTCTTTTTTATTTTTAGTTTTTATTTTTTTATTTTTTTATTTTTTTGTCCCTCTCCTCCCTTCTCCGTCCATTTGGCCTACAAAGTAAACAAATCGTGAATTGCCATATTGGGGGGTGGTTCCAAAAGTACTTAATTTTATGATTGAAATTTGATCTCTTTGGTTTCCTCAAATACCTTTTTCCACTTGAAGTATTTACATTTTTTTTTTTTTTTGGTCCCCATGGGGACTTTCAAAAAAAAATTTTCCCATTGATTGCCCTTTTACTTTCCAATGCTGCCTTTGGAACTTTTAGACCATTTATCCTTTTTAACTTTATGGCACCCAGAAAAGAGTCATATGGTGATGTAAATCACAGTGGAAAATAATAATGATAATATTACACAAGATTTCTAGATGAAATATGTGTAGGAGCATACATGGAATATGACAAAGTACAATGTTAATCTTCTGAGGTCCACCAATCCTTGTTCATTTTCATAATAATAAATAAATACATAAATAAAAAAACCAAATGAACTGGCCTCCAATTACGCTCAATTTAATTGGGGGCTTCCTTTTTTTTTTTTTTGGCCAATGAATTATTGAGGAGTGTTATAGTATGTCCCATCGTTACCATGATTACCCCATGAAGCTGTTTGGTTCATAAGTAGCATTAAAATCACAGTGTTTAGATCCAAAAAATATGCCGACTTCTAGAAGATCATAATAAACACTGTATTATATATGTCTATTCAGGAATTTGGCATTTGAAAAGCTTGTTACTTTGGAGATTTCAAGTTTCGAGTTTTTTGTGTCTTCTACTCTACCTTGGGCAATTAGGGATGTAGTTATTTTGGAGTTAGTTGCTGTCTTTCACTCTCATTTGTTGACAATCAATTAGAAGAAGAAGAGGAAGAAATTAAGGCGACGAAGAAAGACATTAGAGATCTTTTGCTCCTTATTACTGTGATTTTTTTTTATTTTATATTTTGCTTGTAATATATTCTAGATTATGTATATAAGTCAAAGATTAGTTGCACCATTTCTTTCTTTCCAATTTCACATGATTCATGTTGTGAAAACTTCAGATAGAAAGAAGAAGAAAAAAAAAAGCATGCATTTCTAACTTACAAAAGATGAAGGGGGCAAAAAAGAAAAAAAAAACATGTAAAGGCACTTTCTTGAATTGCAATTCATTTATGTCTTAATTTGGAGACTCTTCTATTTTATCTAGTGAAATTGAACCTTTGGCATCATAAGGAGAACGTGAGAAACAAGTATTCTTTCACTAGGACCAGCAGTAACAAGCCTACCACAGTTTCCCCTTTGCTTGAACCACTTCTCAAGTTATTAAAAAAAATAAAATAAAATAAAAAGGAAGAAGAAGAAGAAGAAGAAGAAGAAGAAGAAAAAGAACTGTTTGTAACCAGTTTGCTGGTTATTCAAGAATAGCCATTTCTTATAATTACTACTAAACGGGAATTTGAAAGTCACTTGAGAAGAGCTTTGCATTTTTATTTTTATTTTTTACATTATTTATTTGTTGTTAATATAAAAATAATCAAACGTGCCTTGCCCATCTAATAATCATAAGAAAAAACTGTGTGGGTTGCTGGTTACTAATTGAGGTCCCCCCCCCCCCCCCCCCAAAAAAAATTAATGGAAAAAATAAAATAAAATGTGCTGATGAGATGCATATAGAAACAATTTATAATTGCTGTCCCTTTTGGCAATACATAGTGAAATACATGTTGAGAGAGCTCCAAATCTCTTTTTTTGTCACCTTTCTCATATGAGAATATTTTATGGTTATGTTTCTTCACACACACACACACACACACTTGACATAAATATGTATATTAAAACAAAATTTAAAAAAAAATCTTGAACATGTGGATCTTATGGAAAATCAGAAATGAAGCTAGAATATATGATTTGTGGTTGCTGAATACATTTAAGAGCCGCGTGCATTATAATTGCAAAATGTTCCATTATCTTAATCTATATCTTCAACTACACGTGTGACAGAAAGAGTGAGAGATTATGTGAAGTGGAAGCAATTAATATGTTGGCTTGGTTATAAAACAAGCCCTATTTATTATTATTATTATTATTACATATAACTCAAATATTATAAAATAAATAAATATATATATATATAATTTATAGCCTGGTTTTAGAATTTATATTAAAGGGGGATTAATATCTTGAGAATGAAGGAAATTAGTACAGGAGATAAAAAAAGAGTAGAAAATAGGTCATGGAGTCAAAGACAAGACGACCACCTATCTCTCTCATGCCCCTCAGGTCCCTCTCCAAACCGTTTTCTACTCAGACCCATCACCCAACCTCTCTCTTTATTTAAGGGGGCAAAAAAAAAAAAAAAAAAAAACCTTCTCTCTCTCATGTATACTCTCTCTTTCCTATATTCTAAGCAAACCCCACAACCATCACCATCATCATTATCATCATCATTCCCACAACCTGAAGTTTCTATATCATCTTTCTTTTTCTCTATAAATTCTTTGTAGTTTTACATCAAACCAGTTGGGAAAAAAATATATATATTTCTACTAGTTTCTCTCTCTCTCTGTCTGAATTCTCTCTCTTTCATCACAATGAGGAAGCCAGAGCAGACCTCATCGATAGGTGAGAAAAATAGTAACAACAACAACAACAATAACAAGCTGAGGAAGGGGCTTTGGTCACCGGAAGAGGACGACAAGCTGATGAACTACATGCTCAACAATGGCCAAGGTTGTTGGAGCGACGTCGCCAGAAATGCCGGCTTGCAACGCTGTGGGAAGAGCTGTCGTCTCCGTTGGATCAACTACTTGAGGCCTGACCTCAAGCGTGGTGCTTTTTCTCCTCAAGAGGAAGAGCTCATTATCCACTTGCATTCCCTTCTCGGTAACAGGTAATAGTAAGTGTATATGTATATGTATGTCCTTAATTTGTATAGTTCACTTATACATACATATATATATATATATATATATAATCATGTTGGGGCTAGCTCAGCAGACAGGAAGATGAGAGATTTTGGGTATGAGCTCTACAGTTCAAAATTCAAAACTTGAGTGTTGAGAATTACCATGACCTCAAATATACTATATAATACACATATATATGTGTGTGTGTGTATGTGTACATGTATGTGATGGCAAATATATCAGTACTTGTCTGATGTAGATTATGTTATTTGGTCTTAAGTAAATTTTTCCTAGTGTTTTTGTGCTTGTCATGTAATCAATCATTTTGATAATTTTGACGGAGTTGTTGTCAAATTTTTATTATTTTCTACCTACTTTTGGACTAAGGACAGAAGTTTGTCTCATATTTTAATCGTGGTTTTATTAATTAATAATATAGTTCTTTCACTATGTATATGTTATATATGTGTGTATAGGTATGTGTAGTATATACGAGTTTGGTTATAAATAAATTGCAGTCATGTCCATGGATGAAGTTGTGTCTAAGAGAATATGGATACAACTAATCATTTTTGCCGACATTAGATTACTTCCATGATTACAAATCTAACAAATGTCTTACTTTTCTTTTCCTTTTTCTGATATAGTACACATGTATATATGCGTATAAACTAGGTATATATAAACGTGTATGTACAGGGATAAGAAAAGTGGGACCCTTTTTTGTGTTTTTGGTTAGAAACACTAGTCTCATTCGTGTGTGTGTGCGCGTGTGTATATATATATTCTTCTACTTGCATTAATACAGCTTACATGGAGGACATACAAAGGCTGAAAAGGACACTAGTCTTGTATCTTAATAGCGCATATATATATATATATATTAACACATATAATTGTTTATATTTGTATATATACAAACACATTAGCTCTCGAGTTAAAGACACTCCAGCCCTTTTAACGTTGTAGTTAAGAAATATATATATATATAAATATGTTATAACTTTTTTCCATGCAATTCATGCGTTGCACCAAAGACATAGTACTATTGTAGTACCTCAATTTCTTCAGCCACCAACTACGTAGTCTACTGTACATGAATTTTGTGTTTTTCGTGAGTCAAACTTTGTCTGGCGGCCAAAAAAAAGGATTTGAGCTCATAAAAATAGAAATTATTTGATTATAAATATACAATTAAATATGTGTCTACATCAGCCCTTTGAGTTGAAGACACTCCACACCGTACCTTTTTGTGAGTGTTAAGTCAGCAATTAATATATATATATATATATATATATATATACATAACCATGCAACTCATGCAAATTTAGGAAAACATGATAAATTAAAGTGACTTCATTCTGGCTAATATTCCATTCTATATGCAGGTGGTCTCAAATTGCGGCACGGTTACCGGGAAGAACTGACAACGAAATCAAGAATTTTTGGAACTCAACAGTGAAGAAGCGTCTCAAGAACATGACATCTTCATCCACACCCTCACCTAACACAAGCGACTCGTCGTTCGAGCTCAAAGACAACTCCTCCAACATGCAGGAAGCTACAAGAGGGCTCAACATAACTCCCTGCAGGCAATTAGAAACTAATGCCATCTTCTCCACCTACAATTTGCACGATTCTTCGCCCACTTCAATCCAATCCAATACCGCCGCCCTCAACAATCTCCGCGGTCCATTGCCCACCATGTTTGATCATCATGGTGCCCTAAACAACATCATGTTTGGTCCAAACGGGTACAACAACTTGAACCCTAATATTAACCCTTCATCATCATGCATGACACAAGAGATTGGTGTTCATGGAGGGGATCATGGGCTATTCTTCGGAGAAAGCGGGGTTTTTAGTGGTGCGAATATCGGTGCAGAGGCGGAGATCTTTGTTCCTCCATTGGAAAGTATAAGCACTACTGAAGAGAGCTATAAAACTGATCAAAATAGTTACAACAACATCGTGAATAACATAGCCAGTATCGTCCACTGCAATAACAATATGATCAAAGCTGAAAACCTTCAAGGTCTTCATGGGGTTGAGAATTTTTTCCAAACGGAGCTAACAAGTGGGGAGTGGGACTTGGACGATTTGATGAAAGATGTTTCCTCCTTCCCTTTTCTTGACTTCCAAATCGAATAATTTTCTTATATATAACGAAAATTTTCCCTTCAAATAATTTTTCTTCTTCTTCTTCTTCAAAATTACACTATAATTTGTTTTCCTTACACTTTTGAGTTTTAGAATAAGTAACACCCTTCTTTTATACCCTGATGATCATATATGAAATAAAAAGGTCACAGTGGGGTATATATATATATGAAGTGACTGTGACAGTCTTTGTATGTACGTATCTTGCTTTGCCATGTAAAGTCATTTTGGTGATCACAATGATGATCAAGTTGATCAAGGGAGCCGAACAAGCTTGATCCATAGTAGTGCCATTTACGAATATATGTATGTTATACAATTGTGAAGAGAGATGTGGATATATATATATATATATATATATATATAGCTTCATAAAAAGTAGGGAAAGGAGTCTCAATATCACAAAGATCATAATTGTTGGTAGTTGGTATATGGAACTTTTTAGGGTACTTTTGAGATGTACAAAAAGAATGTTGAGAAAGAGGTGCGGAAGTTGTTATTAGTGGGTGACAATTTGATTGTAATCAGACATTTCATGAAGATATAGAAATTCTGTCTCTCTTACTTTTTCTTATGCATATGTCTCGCTCTCAATTACATTTTCTTCATATATATATCGACAAGTAACGACACAGGCATATACATACTGCTACACCTAGTTCTTTAAAACCACTTTTTTAGATACCAACTAAATTAAATAGTAGATTTTACATGACATTTCTGGAGAATTATGTGATAAAATATAGCATAATTTTATCCTATTAATAGGATATAATTCTAAATTGTTAGATTTTACATCAAATTCACATCAAATTATTATTAAAAAAAAATGAATGATACTTAACTGAAAAATTATAAAGATAAATTCTATCGTACCTAAATATATGTGTGTGTGTGTGTATAGAGATATATTTTCATATTCCTACTAAACAACTATATATATCTCCTTATTTCTTTAGGGGCAACGTATGTAGATATTTTGTAGCTCGGAGAATGAACGTTTGAATTTTTTTTTTAATTTAAAAAATAATAAATAAAGGTAAAAGAATCTTTTAATTATTCATCTAATGGGTCTAATCATTTAGCAGAGGTGGCCACTTGGAACAAAAGATCAGCAATAAAGGGCTGTAGTAATTAAGTAGAGACACAAAGCTTGGTGATATCTCATGGAAAACATGGGAATTTTCTATTGCATATTATATATGCAATATATATATATATATATATGTATATATATCTTAAGTTAGTTAGCCTGAATGGTTAGATTCTAAAGAACAATTATAACACATTTACCTTCCATTCCTATTCGCTATGACCAAAGATGGCAACCCATAGTGATTATTATATTAAGAAGCAATGAATGCAAAGAGAAAAATAGGCCTCAACTCATTCAAGAAGTGAATAGAAAGCAACTTTGGAATAAGACCTATCTTAATATATAGTTATGCAAGAAGACAACCATTTTCACTTGAAATATGACAGACCAAAGAGAGTGCTTCTAAAAATCATTTCCCTTTAGATTTCAAGCTTACCATAACTAACATTGTTTTTTGTATTGTGTGTGTGTTTGAGTGTGTGTATTAGCAATTATTCTATTTGACAAATGGGAAGGTTGTTTTCCTTTGTGAGGCATATATATTTATTTATATTATATAGTAACCGATGATTACGCCTTTGTTTCATGTAAATGATATCATATTCTTTGACATTTGATGAAAGTAAAATTTCGAATTGGACAACATCTTTTTCCCCGTAAGGTTCACTTTTTGCCAAGCCCCATGGTAAACCCCCTCCAAATATATATATATATATATATATATATATATTTGTTTTTTGAATGTAGACAAGTACATATGTACATTTATGTTTTTCTTTTCCCTAGCTCATGCCGATGAATATTTGTTTCTTCTTTTTTCTCTCTTTCTTTAATATTTGCACAGTAATTTCATGTTTTACCATATTTATAAAAAAAATAAAATAAAATAAAAAAGAAGAATATCCTAGTGTAATTTTGGTCCATGACATTTTTTTCATAGTTGGAATACCTCTAACCTATTAAAATATTGTTAATATAGTCATTTCCTTAATTTTAAGATGAAATCTATTAGTTAGCATCCTTTTTGACCAAATTACTAATAGATTCTATTTCAAAATTAACATAAATAATTATTGTAGCTATATTTTAATAGTTTAACAACAGTCTCTATTCTTTTTTTTTTTTCATATCCAGAATGACCATTAAAAACATTGTTATGTAGTACTTTCTGTAAATTTTTAAATTAAATCCATTAGTTAGCATCACTTTTCAATCAAGTTACAAATGGATTTTATCCAAAACTTATCAGAAAAGACTATTGTAACAACATTTTAAAATTTTAGGGGAATTTTAGCTACGAAAAAAAGATAAGAGACTAAACTTACACAAATTTAAAAGTTTAGGGACTCAATAAGCAATGAACCCTAATACATAACATATACTATTTTTCCAAAAAACATAAATATAAGATTGGATTGAATTTATTGAAATTTTATAATTCACATCTATTATGCAATATGATCTTATCTAATCAAATTGGATGAGTATACACTACTACAAAATGCATATTCCACGACGGAGCTTTCACGACCGTTTTTAAAAAATGGTTGTGGAAAGTATGCTAAAAACACGGCGTATAATAAGGTTTCCGAAAACCATCATGGTTGCCAAGCGCTTCCATGACAGTTTTTGAAAACGATCGTGGAAGTGGAAGCTTTAGCTAAGCATTTTGACAAACAGAAGGTGAACAAACAGCAAAAAAATATGAGGACAGGTTGTTTCATTTTGACAAGGCCAAACAGTATCAACAATTAGGATTGTACTGAAACCAACTTTTCTTAGCATCCATCGTCTAATCGAATTATAAAAAAAATCCTTTCATATCCAATCAATCCAGTACAATTTATTTATCAAACGGACAAATCCAGGCCAAAAGGCACTAGATTAATTTGAATTGAATGATTCCATTATACTCATGTTTTCATAAGAACTTACAGACATCAATTTTATTTCCCTAACATCCATTTGACAACATCAAACCAAAATAACCCGACACCATAAATTAAGGAAAGCCTTTAAGATAATTGAACATATACCTATCCAATCAGGCGGGAAAAAAAAAAAAAAAAAAAAAAGATAAAACGCCAAAACGTATATTATCACCATGTTGAGATGAAAGCACTCTAAGGAGAAGTCTCTTCCAGTTTATTAATCTATATTGGGCTCTTCAACCCTAGCAAAGATTTCTACAACATTAGAAGGGCAAAAAGACAAAAACAAGGAACTAAATAGAAATTTTCAATTCAAAGGAAGCTGTGTATACAGGTACAGTCAGGAAAATTAATGTGGAGAACTTGAAGAAGAATTTAGAATACCAATTATTTATATGGTATCAATTTCCAGGACCAGCCAAACAGAGCCCATAATGTTAGGTTGAATTATGTTTGTGTGCTCTCTTTCATTTAATACTTGCACAGTTATTTCAAAAAATTTCCCCCTTTTACCATATAAAACAAAAGGGGAATTAATATAGAGAACTTAAAGTTTGAAAGAAGTAGGAATCCAAAGAACCTCAACAATTTGGGAAAAGTAATTAAATAACATAAATTTAAAGATCATTATATTAACATGACACAAAAATTTAATACTAAATTAGCATGATATAAATTTAAATTAAAATTAATTACAATTTGTGTCATTATGGTCAAGAATTGAGAATTTGTATTATATTAGTAAATAGATTTTTAAAAAAATGTTATTTATGTAATTTTATCGAACAAAAAATTTTCGTGATATCAATTTCCATGACCAACTAAACAGAGCCCAAATTCTTGGTTTGGGTAGTTTTACGAGACCCAACCCGCTGGTCAGCCCAAACTGGATTGAGCCCAAATTAGATCGACACCATGAGCAATAAGCTTTACAGGTAATGGTAATGTAGTAATTTTACCTTTTAGTGGAATGGTAGTGTAGTAATTTCTGCAAAAGAGAGATAATAAAATATCAAATCAAATAAAATATCAAATTCGTCGCCTGAGAGATTCGAACTCTCGCGGGGAAACCCCATGTACTTAGCAGGCACACGCCTTAACCACTCGGCCAAAGCGACGATTGGTACCTGCTGGAACATTTTAGATTTATTATTTTATTTCTTGATAATTGATATTCTACCCCTTACATAATTTATTAATGTTCAACACACGAGGTAAAAAAAATTTTAATCATAACAGATGGAAAATTTTTTTTTTTTTAACAGATGGGAATTTTTTTTTTCTTAAACAGATGGAAATGGCTGTGAGATGTACTCATGACTGTTTTTTCTTTCCTTCCCCCCCCTCAAATGTCAAATGTTAATGTCATAAATCACAAGAGATACAACCATGTCCATAGAAACAATATTCTGCGACACATTTCGTGTGACGACAAAAAAAACTCACGCACGAACTAAAGAAAATTATTTACCTCTCCTTTCTATTTGTCTAAAAACGATACATTAAAAAAAAAAAAAGAAAAGAAATTGAAAACTTTGTAGCCACTTAATAAAATCAAAAGGGATGATTGATATTTTACTTACATTTGATTCATCATTGAAAATGAAAAATTTAAATTGATTTATTAATTTTTAAAAAATAAAAATTAAAAATTAAAAATTAAGATAAAAAAATATAATTTAATTAAAATTAAGGTAAAAAAACTAAACAAAGCATTAGTCGAGGGTTTGGGGTTTGGAGTTTGGACCACAAAATCAAAATCTCGACTGAACTAAACCAGCTCCAGTTTTCTAAGTGGCAAGTTGGAGAGGACAAATGTACACCATACTCAAACAGAACTGAACAGAACAGAACAGACTCATTAGTTTCCGTTACACGACAACAGAATCCAAGCACCTGTCTCGTCCCATGCCTCCCAGCACGTGCACTTTTGTGGCTCCTATTCTCTCTCACTTTTTCAAGGGCATTTCCGTCTTTTCACTTCACTCTGACTTCTGGCTCTGCGCTCGATTCAGATCCGCTCTTTTACTTCCTCGTCTCTCCACATTCTTTCCACTCACAATGCCCTTTTACCCCTCTACTCGGCTAAAATCATAAGTCAGGACAAAATAAATTCTACCCAATCAAATCCAGCCATGTGGAAAATTGGACACGTCATCAGAGAGATGCTACTCATACAGCCACTAAAGAATTTACACGTGTCTATGGGCCCGTTTTAGTCAGACAATTGTTAGCGGAGATTCAGTTGAACAACCCCCAGAAAACAAATAAAATAAAAAATAAAATAAAAATTCCGACCTGGCAGTGTCTGTGTTTTTCTGGAGCGGAGATTTCAAACCACACACGACGGAATTCCCTATGATTGACGAGAAGGGCAACATGTAAAAACAACCTGGAATGTGATTGAAAACGATGACCGTGTATTCCGATCTCTACCTCCACCGTTCACGTAATTTCTCCTTACCATTCTCCGCATTTCTTTCATTTCTTTTTTAATTCCTTTTGCTCTGGATTATACTACTCCTCTGTTGCCGCTCTGAGGGCCTGAGCTCCGCACCAGATCCCAAGCCCTTCTCCCATGGCGTCCCTCTCCCTCACCACCGCTGCTTCCTCTCCTTCCCTAACCTCCCTCAGATCGCGCGGTTCTGTTCCGAGGTCCGCCGTCCTCAGGCACGACAACCGATGCTCTTCTCGGCCGAGTCCTCCCCTGAGAACCGCAGGCCTCGGAGCTCTCCCGCCACTAATCTCCTCCGACGGATTCTCCAGACTCGCTAAGGTTTCACGCGGTTTCACCGTCAAGGCGTCCTCCGCCTCCGCCTCCGCCTCGGCTTCTCCCGCGGCTCCAGTGGAGAAGAAGCCGTGGCAGGGGGCGGCGATTAAGCCTCTTCTGGCTTCGATCGCGACAGGGATTATTATCTGGTTTGTTCCGGTGCCTTCGGGGGTTTCCAGGAACGCGTGGCAGCTACTGGCGATTTTTCTGGCCACGATCGTCGGGATCATCACCCAGCCGCTGCCTCTCGGCGCGGTGGCGTTGTTGGGATTGGGAGCTTCGGTTCTCACCAAAACCCTAACTTTCTCCGCGGCGTTCTCCGCCTTCGGTGATCCGATCCCGTGGCTGATCGCGCTCGCGTTCTTCTTCGCCAAGGGATTCATCAAGACCGGTCTTGGCAATAGAATCGCTTACCAATTCGTCTCCTTGTTCGGTAGCTCATCGCTCGGGTTAGGTTACAGTTTGGTGTTCAGCGAGGCTTTCTTGGCGCCGGCGATTCCGTCGGTCTCCGCCAGAGCCGGCGGGATCTTTTTGCCGTTGGTGAAGTCTCTGTGCGTCGCGTGCGGTAGCAATGTCGGCGATGGAACGGAGAACAAATTAGGGTCTTGGTTGATGCTCACTTGCTTCCAGACTTCAGTGATTTCGTCGTCGATGTTCTTGACGGCGATGGCGGCGAATCCTCTGAGCGCTACTTTGACATTGAACACGATTAAGCAGACGCTTGGGTGGACCGATTGGGCCAAAGCCGCCATTGTTCCAGGCTTGGTGTCGTTGCTCGTGGTTCCACTGCTTTTGTATGTGATTTACCCGCCGACGGTGAAGAGCAGTCCCGATGCGCCGAAGCTCGCGAGGGAGAAGTTGGAGAAGATGGGCCCAATGAGTACCAACGAGATTATCATGGCCGGGACTCTGCTCCTCACGGTAAACGCCCTTATTTTGTTTAATTAACTGTTTATTTTATTTGAGAATTTAATTAATTGCGTTTGGCTCGTTGGTTTATTTTCTTTATACATAGCTTATTGTCCTTGAGATTAGCAGGTTTCTAAAGCATCTTTGTGATCAAATTTTAATTTATCTTTATTTAGTAGATTAAATTTATGTTAGAACAAAATACGCACAATATTTGCACCGTCGAAAGAGAGAAATACACTGATTACTGATTAGTTGGCACTGTTTTTTAACCAAGTTTTCTCAAGTAACTTTTATACAAACTCTGCAACCAGGCAGAGTAGTGGTCCAATGGTTTCGTCATTTCTCGACGATAGTTATTACTGGAGCTTGTAAAGTTATGGTGGCTCAAACGTGTGTGTCAAAATGGTCTCAATTGGGACGCACTAATGTGTTACCTCATACCACAAACTAGTGTCTTGAGACTCTTGTCTCGATGCATACACATTGTCTGAATACGTGTCACCGAATGACGATGCTTGTCTAATGTCTCTATGCTCTGCGCAATAATTGTCTCCTTTTTGTTGGTATATCCAGGTGGGGCTTTGGATTTTTGGAGGGATGTTGAACGTGGATGCTGTTACTGCTGCAATTCTTGGATTGTCTATCCTTCTTGTGACTGGAGTTGTGACATGGAAGGAGTGTCTGTCCGAAGCAGTTGCCTGGGATACTCTCACTTGGTTTGCTGCTCTTATTGCAATGGCTGGCTATCTCAATAAATACGGTCTTATCTCCTGGTTTAGCCAAACTGTTGTTAAGGTTTGTCCTCTTTCCCTTTTTAGTCGACATTTCTCTCAATCATCTCATCAATTCTACATTTTATTACATAACTTAGAACTGTTAACTAGCGTAGCTTTAACTTTATTTTTTGGGGATAGCTTTCATATGTCGTGCTTACCTACGATAATCTGTAAATTTTTCTGGCATCTGATCATCTTTGCCCTCATGATCTTTTTGGTCAAAATCCCTTCTAATATTGCATTATGCATCAAGTTTTTCTCAGTTGTTGGGCCTACTAGCCCATACCTACAGTATAGAAACGCAGTTTTTGTAGTTTGAAGTAATAGCACTGATGAGGATTTCCACTTTTCATACACATGTTATTTGTCCTCCTATGATCCCTGTCACGGTGACCTTCTAATGAAAGACGTGAATGCTTGGTGGACATGTGCACTTGCTTCATCTAATATATGGAAAATTTTGTCGCTGATCAAGATTACACGTTTCAATAAATTTGATGGAGACGCTTAGTTTGCAGTTCGTGTCATTGTTTAGGAAATATACGATCTATTTGTGAACTCAATTGGTAACTGGCCATTCTACTCCTTTCTACAGCTTGTTGGCGGATTGGGTCTTTCATGGCAGTATTCTTTTGGTATCCTAGTTCTTCTTTATTTCTACTCTCACTACTTCTTTGCGAGCGGAGCTGCTCACATCGGGGCAATGTTCACGGCATTCTTGTCCGTCGCTAGCGCTCTCGGGACTCCATCATACCTTGCTGCAATGGTGCTCGCATTCCTCTCCAACCTCATGGGTGGTCTTACCCACTACGGAATTGGGTCAGCCCCTGTTTTCTATGGCGCTAACTATGTTCCCCTTGCAAAATGGTGGGGCTATGGATTCCTAATATCTGTTGTCAATATCATTATCTGGCTTGGAGTTGGAGGAGTTTGGTGGAAGTTCATCGGCTTATGGTGAAAGGAGTTTCAAACTTGCCGACCCAAAAGATTGGGCATAATGTCTGATTTTTGTTCATCTTCAAGTTTCCTGGCCGGTTGATAGTTTTCCTTCACAATTCTTTCTGCATACAAATAAAATTTTTTTTTTGGGTGTGAAAATTGGGTGGCTTTGGTAGAGACTTTGGGGGGGAAGGAAATATGGTACACATACACCATGTTATTTTGTTTAAGATCAGATGGTAGAAGGAAACAGTTCCAGAAATTTTGACCTGACATAATGGCTGCCTGCAGTTTATGGCGATGTGTTTACCCTTTATGCTTTACACATATCATTTGTTGGTTTGGTGGTGAAGAACACGAGGCCCGATCTTGCCTAAAATTTCTGAAGGAGCGTTAAAATTTGACTCCGTAATAAAATATTTTACCAAGGTAGTTGCTCTTAGTTATTATTATTATTATTATTATTATTATCATCCCTCTTTTTGAAAGGAACTCTGTAGCCTGAGAGACGAGGTAATATTAAAATGGTAAAACATATAAGAGAAGGGGATGCTAAAAATTTAAAATCGATGCGATGATAGGTCGAGCTTATGAGGTCCCCATTCTCTAGATCAATAGATTTTATGTTCATTTGGAATAGAGGTCAGTCTTAGGGAGGTCATGCGAATGGTTGAATTAATGACTTCGCTTTTATTTTGTTAATAATGCGTTTTTAATAGTTAAATCTGATGAAAATGAAAAAATATATATTTAAATAATAAATGTTAATGACTTCATTTTTTGTTGTTGTTAATAATGTGTTTCTAATCATTCAATACGATGAAAATGAAAAAAAATATATATATATATATATAAATAAATAATAAATATATGACATGATACGCATCTGATAGTTTGAGTTTTTTCCCTCTTAATACACAACCATATAATTTTTAAAAATTTGTAAGGAGCTTTGCTACAGTGGGAACTTTCTTATGCAAATCAAAACGGAGATATTCCACCCCGAGTGAGACTATGAGACTACCAACCAGACCCTCAACGATTAGAACATGCAACAGTTTTTTTTTTTTTTTTTTTTCCTTTTAATTTTTTCAAAGAATATCTTTAACCATTTGTTTATAGGGAATAACTGCTATAGAATCCGTTTTATAGTACCGTAGTTTTATAATAACTGTGGTAGAGATCAATTTTAGTCCGTAGAGATAAAATTAAGTGGTTGAAATGCTGTGTGTATTATAACTATAATATGGATAAGCTCATAGTATTGTAGAGTAAGGAATTTTTTCAAAAAAAATTCTGAACAAAGACCATTGCAACTTTGTAAGCTTGCCCCGTGCACAGCCCGCACACCACTCCACTGTCCACCTTCGTTGGCTTCTCCGGCGAGGTCATCTTCGCTGCCCTCTCCAACTTCCATACGCTTGTCGACATCTTCATCTTCTCGGGCGAGGTCAATTTCGCCGCCCACCCCAACCTTCCATAGAGCATCAATGGAAGTCCGTCGGCATCTCTATCTTCTCCGGCGGGGTCATCTTCGCCGCCCCGGCCCCCCCCCCCCCCCCCAACCTTCCATAGAGCATCAATGGAGGTCTGTCGGCATCTTCGTCTTCTCCGGCGAGGTCATCTTTGCCGCCCCCGACCTTCCATAGAGCATCAATGGAGGTCCGTCTGCATCTTCGTCTTCTCCGGCGGTCATATTCCTCCCATGATTTAAAAAAAAAAAAAAAACCCCCCATAAACACGTACACATTTGGATTTCTGAAAAATAAATACTAGATCAAAAACAAAAAACAGAAGAAACAGATTATTAGGAGCAGGGCTGCCTAGGAAGTGGCTTCTTGGGCCTTGAAAGATGATGTTTCTGGAACTTTTGAGGTTGGGGAGGTTGCCCCCGTGTGGCAACCATGATTTCTCTTCATTTGTCCATAATCCCATTAAAAAAAAAAAAACCGAAATTACTTTAAAAAGAAAAAAGAAAAAAAAAAAAAAAAGAAGAGAAATTGGAAGCAAAGTACTTGAGACAATGTGATTTTGGAAACTCTTATCGATCTCCGGCGAATTTTCCGGCGGCCGAGTGTGGGTGACGGCCGGTTTTTGGGATTAGGGTTTTGGTTGTGTTTGTCTGAATTTTGGGATAATTTTGAGGGTTTTCATTCGGTACACAAATATGTATTGGACGTTATGTGTTCTTTTAAATCTTTAACGGTTAAAATTTATCAAAACAGTCCTAGAATAGACACTATCAGTAATATTCCTCAAGAGCTTTATCCCAGCCTCTCTTTGTTTACATAATACTTTGTGATGTCACAATCTATGATGTGAGAAAGTGGGACCGGGGGATACCACCGCCAAAATTCCGAGGTACAAACAAAAGCCACGGCATGAACCATGGACCACTAGAACCACACATGGTTTGGGATCCTACTTGGACCATTAATCACCATGAAAGCCATCTTTACTTATTATATCAAGAATATCAAAGTGGCCAAATGGAAAAAGGAATCTCATGCTAGCTTTTTTATTCATCTAAGATTACGATTTGTCTGAGAGTGGTTGCATATATTACACAAGTGATTACTAGCAATAATAGAATTACAAAGTTGTGATGAAATTGATGAGCCACGTTTGTTTCAGTGCACCATGCACTTTTCTGTCTTGGGAATGGAAGGCCTTTTTTCCCCGGCTTTTGCCAAGTTGTCTTAAAAAAATTTCATTTGTCGTATTTGCTTAATTTCTACAACTATATAGCTCTTTTTCTTTTTTTCTTTTTTTTTTTTTCCTTTGATATGTCCATCCATGTACCCCATTTAATGGGATTGTGATGACACGTTTATCAGTTGAGGAGGAATATAGGGGTTTAACTGTAAGGTCTTTAATAAATATTTTGTCAGCATCTAAGTAACCTCTTTGATAACATCTAGTAAGGATATAGTAACGCCACTCACCATTTTTCTGGACTTTTGATTATTTAAAAAAGAAGAGGAAGGAGAAGAAGAAAGAAAAAAAAAAGAGAGATAAGACTCGTATAAAATAATTAATGGAAAAACATTTTTCAACACTCATCCTTTAATAATTACAATAAGATTTCTTCAAAAATTAACAGAATTCATAACGAGCATTATTATAAGCATCAAAGTCTAAAGATTACTAATCTCTGGTTGTTGATCTATTATTTTCCTTTAAAATGGTGAAAGAGGCAAAACTCTTGATTTAGAAGCCTCTAGTTGTTCTTTTTGCTAGAAATAAACCTGTGGTTGTTGTCCAACCCAAAGAACACGCATTATTAGCTTCTTTTTTTTATTATTATTATTTATTCAGGGAATTGATGCCTACAATGTTTAATTCGAATTTATTCCATTTTTGTAATGTGGAAGTAGACAGAGAAAGACTAGCTTAGAAAATTCATATTTGGGGTTTTTATTAGAGAGAATTAGGTTCACCTTACAAGGAGGGCCAATGTTGGGAGAATTTTCTACCTGTTACTATGTAACACATTTTATTCTTACTTAGATAAATTGTGTCATGTGCGAACAAGATAAATATTTGTTTAGAAAAACGAGATGGGTAAAAAAATTTGATATTTACTTAAAAATTCAACATTTGAATTTTTGACGATCTTGAATTGGATTTGCTCTTTTTTTTTTTTTAAGATTAATTCAAGCTAATTTTTTTCTTAACCGATCGTTTCACGCCTGTCTTTTTAACCAAATAGAATGACCAATTGTACAAATCAACAATTCTTCTAATACTAGATTGAATTAATACTATCGTGATATTGTCATCAATTGGTAAAATCAAATGATTTTTTTTTTTTGATGTAACCAAGATTAATTTTCACATACTCAGTTTTTGATAAATTATGGTTTTTTTTTTTTTTTGTTGTTCGTTTGTCAACAAAGTATAATAAGTATTGGATTTTGATCTTGGAATCATAAAAATGATGTGACGCAAAATTAAACATTAACATGGAAGTGAAATGAACGTATAAACATAAATGTCATTGTCTCACGTACGTAAAGAGATACTAATAGTTATTGAAACAAAAAAACAAAACAAAAAAAAGAGATACTAATAGCATATAAATGCTTTGAATTTGAAGTAATTTAATTTCAAGGTACCGAAATTGGTTAACTCTAATTTTATTTGAATAAACTAAAAAAAATTAAAATAACAATAACAATAAAAATAGAAATAAAAAAACGAAGAGCCAAATATACTAAAAATCTAGGGTTTCGATTTCACCATAACTATTCCGCCTTAATTATTCAATCTCTAAAGCTATAATTTATTTTCCTAAATGATGGTAGAGAATCCTTAACCTATTCACTAGCCCCTCCCAAAGTCTAACAAAAATATCTTTAGAAGATAATTCATTATATTCCTATGTGAACTAAAACCAATAAGAACTCATTCAAATTTGTGGTTCCCATTAGCGACTCCACAAGCCATGAATATATATTCTTATCCCGCATATAACATATGGCATTCAACATAATGAACTAAATATATAAATCTCCTTTCGATTTATTATGATTAACCAATCAACTAAATACTAGTTAATTATTTAAAGCATTAAGAACGATGAATAACACTCAATCATAGAAAATAAATCAATAACTAAATTAAAGAATAATCAAAATATCATAATTTGGTTGTACCGGAATTCTAGAAAAAAAATTAATTTATAAATAAAAATTTACAAAACAAAAGTTTAATGATTCTTAAATTACAAAAATCAAAAGATAAGAAAATAATAAGAAAAACCCATTTATAAATGTGTCACAAGTCTCCGAGATTTTTCTCTAATCTCCTCCTCCTTCTCCTCTTGATCTTCAAGATGATCTCTCTTAAATTTTATAGAGAACAAAACCTAAAACTCAAGAAATATATTTTTTTTCCCTTTTTTTCTTCATTGGTTTCAGCTCTACCAAGTAGCCAAAGACCTCTAGTACGGAGCCTTACGGCTTCTTTTTATAGCCACCAAGCCAGCCGTCGCCTTTCCTCTTTTCTTTTTTTTTGGTTGCAACAAGAGGCCTAACGCACTCAGCCTAGGGCCCACGTGGAAAAGTGGCAGCAGTAACTAGGAACGGTTGAAAACAAGACCTTGGCGATCTCGGACTGCTAACGGTCGCAGGTGCAGGGGATGAAGCTGGAGCGCGTCACGCCAATCCAGCATCCCCTGAGTTGGCCTGACATGCGCCTTGGACTCCAGGCTGAGGGCGAGTGTGTGGAACTCGTGATATGGGCCTTCTCCTCACTAATCAGACGGCCGAAATGGCACGTGGGTGTGCATGTAGCTACTCGTGAGTAGTGGAAAGCTAAATCCGTATCCTGGCATTTATGATGTTTTGACTCCATTTAAACTCCAAATTAATTGCTAATTTTTCCCCTTAACATAATTAACTTACACATTTGGACAATAAATAATTTTAGAGAAAAATCAAAATAAATGATAAGATTATAACAAAAATATATAGGCTTTAGAATGCCAAAATAACTGTATAGAAATAGAGTTATCAAATACATACACCACATTAGTCATAAATGGAAATAATATTTAAAAAAATCATAAGAAATTGTTCTAAATTATTCTTAATTCTAAATTGTCGTCATCAATTTTTTTCTCAAGAAATTTTTATAACTACATGAAAAATTTCAATGAAGGATTCAAGTGAAATAAAAATAAAAGAAAGATATTTCTTCAATAGCCAATAACTATTGAAATGTGTATTTTTTATTTTTTTAATTCATATTAGTAATATGTGTTTTTTTTCTTTTCTTTAGTATTTGAAAGTGATTTTCTGTGGTTTTTTATATGATTATTCTTTTATTAATTTTTTCTTGCTATGTTCATTTACATGATTCTATATTTATGTATTTTTTTAAATATAGTATGATATTTCTTGATTTTTTCTTTAGACATTACTTGATTTTCTCTTCTTTACTATTTCCTTTCCTTTTTTTTTTTAAGAGATACTTTATGTTTTCTTTTTTAGAATGAAATTATATCTTTTTCTTTCTTATTGAGATTTGTTAATTTATTTTTAAGAAAATAAATTAAATTTAAAATAAAAGTGGAGTATTAGAGGGTTAAGTGTGTATTATATAGAAAGTATCTAATAAAGGATAGTTTTACTATGTTTATATTAGGAAACATTTAGTAGATGTGGATATTTATTAATATTGTGGGTATAAATATTACATCATATTTTATTAGATAAACAATTTAGATTTGAAGAAATAAAATAGTTTTATTAAAAATACAAACGTTAATAGGACTAATGCTTGACTAAATTTTTTTTTTTTGACCTTTCCTATTAATAAATATTGGCTCTGTCATTGGGCATGATCAACCTTGAAATGCAATTTGATTTTTTTTCTCTCTTTAATTTAAGGTTACGTCTCTAATGTTATAATATAGAGTTTGAATTCATTACAAAAACAATTATATATAAATAAAGCAATTTTGACGTATCTTGAGCTCGAATCTTCATATTCATTACTCTCAAAAAAAAAAAAAAAAAAAAAAAAACCTTCATATTCATGCATATTTAATAATCTTTAATTCTAATCTTATACGTATGGTATGAAAACGGTCTTTCGTTGAGAAATAAAAAAAGGTATTGTTCCGTGAATGAACACTATTCCCACTATAATGACACTGCAGATCATAAAAGGCATATCTTTGCGATAAGATTGGAATCTATTCATTACCATGCCCCTATAAAAGGTGTCTACAAAGGTATTTTAATCGAATAAAATTTGAGATTTTGTGGGATTAGAAAAATGGAATATATATATATATATATTTATTTATTTATTTATGCTAAAGACGGTGAAAATTTCTGAGAACAGAAAGTAAACAAAGTGGAACAAAAGATAGTGGGGAAGGGTATTTAGGAAAGCCACATTATAAGCTTACTAAAAATGGCTAGTGAAAGTAGGTGGTGGTTAATTTGTTGGAGATTTTTACGGTAAGTCCTGAAAAAAATACGTTATAAATGGGACTCTCTTTTTCAGCTTTATGAAAAGCTGTTAAGTTCTGGGTACTTTTCATATGTTTGAGCTTTATGAATCGTATACTATCGATGGGAGACCCGAAAAAACCCTCATTTGTTTGATGGTCCTCCATGCAATAAGAGAGGTGCATCATGAACTGAGTGAGGGGACACGTGGCAGCCACTCATAGGGATGCAGTGCCACTTTTTTGACGCATAGAATAGGCGTTTTTCTCTGGAAGCATACATACATACATATATATATATATATATATATTAATGCCTTCCGTGGCAGTTTTGGTCTTGTGAAAATTGCTTACCAAAATCATCTTTTCTGGCATATGGAAAGGCCTCAATGATTTCCTTTGACACGTGGACCCACCTCTCTTGCAGATCATTTCATCATTAAAAAAAAAAAAAAAAAACAGAAGCAGCGAAAGTTTTTTTGTTTTTTCGATTTTTCTCAACTGGTTTTGAATTTTGAAGCTCCTTGGATTTATGGGGCATTCAATATTTCAGAGCTGAAATGTCAATATGGGGTTGAAAAAATCTCATGTTTTGCTTTGAATTCAGTTTTTAGATACAATACATAGTTTGATAATGGTGTCGTTGTGATTTCTGGTTGGTGCTTGTTGACCTTTCAACACCAAACTACATCATCCAAGTTTGAACTCGGGATTTTTTCAAGACTTTCTTTTTTTTTTTTTTTTTTTTTTAATGGTTTTGAATTAGAAACGTAAGTTTCCAAAGCATCTATAAATTCATGAGTTGGAATTACATAGTTTACTGTGGAAACTTCATTTGACTTCCTGTTGAATTTCCTCCAGGCAGACTTCATAAAAAGGTACTCCTTTTTCATCTCCTTTTTATACATGTATATGTATATGCATATATTTATATATATAGAGGTATCAGTGTTGATCTGGTATAAGCATTCTTAGCAAAAATTGGTTTTTACAGTTGCTTAGTTATGATTTCTCTTCTTGTGGGCAAAAATTGGTTTTTCCAGTAATTAAGTCATGATTCCCTCTTGATGCTCTTGGTGTTCTTGAACTGTGTTTTGGTGCTTCTTTATTATTCATTTGTCCTTCTTGGCATTCAAATTTAAATAATCTGCATTATTTAAGACTCAATTTTGTAAAATTTATTAGTATTGTCTTTAATTCTGGCTGTTGATACTGAACTTTTGGTGGTTCAGCTTCACAAGCTGTACAGTAACTGTTGATTGTAAAGAAGACAATTTAATAAAATGGCTTTGCAAATGATGGCTGAAAAGGATGATTCATGTCCATGTGAGAAAAACATGAAACTTCCTATCTGCATATTCTTCAAGGACGCCCGGTACTACTTCGAATGATCGTTTTTATTATATTTGTTTTATGTATATATTTTGGTTTTTGGGTACTGATTTGTAAGATCTTATAATACTTTATCTGTTGAATGAGTAGACATGCCCTTAGATTGGACAAACTTGGCGTGGAAATAGCGTCAATCGCATTCCCTGCAGCTCTGGCTTTAACAGCTGATCCGATCGCTTCTTTGGTCGACACAGCATTCATCGGCCAAATCGGCATGTCCTTTTTGTTGTTCTTTATGAACTTCTCTAATGTTTTTTTATGTTTAAAATGCTTATTGTATCGTCTTTAGATGAATTCTTTCTTTTTGATCCATACAGGTTCAATAGAGCTTGCTGCTGTGGGAGTATCTATCGCTTTGTTCAATCAAGTATCGAGGATTGCAATATTCCCTCTTGTCAGTGTCACAACCTCTTTCGTTGCTGAAGAAGATACCATCGGAAGAGTGAGCGCTGAAGAAACTCAAGAGTGTGACATTCTCGAAGTAGGTTCGTCAATATGTGTCGAACAACAACAGTTGCTAGCAGAGAATGGTATGCCCTTTTCTTATACACGACAATCTCTATATGCAGTTCTTAACTGATTGCAGAATTGAGTTATTTCTTTATTGCTTCTCATGATTTTTCCCCCTCCTGAATCAGATACTGGTTACAGTGAATCTAGCTCAAAACCAGTTGGTGAAAGCTCTGATATAGAAACAGTCGAGACCGGAAGAAGACACATTCCATCAGCCTCATCAGCAATGGTTATTGGTGGAATCCTTGGCCTCCTTCAAGCCGTATTCCTCATATCCGGAGCAAAACCACTCCTGAACTTCATGGGAATCAGTTCTGTAGGTTCTTACTAAAGTTTTACGGCTCATTTTTATTTTCTTTTCTTTAGTTGACGTTCTGGTTACTAGAGCAAAATGGTACTGAGAACATTATTCTGATTTTATGAAGGATTCTCCGATGCTAAAGCCTGCACAGCAGTACTTGACATTGCGGTCCCTTGGTGCTCCTGCAGTTCTTCTATCCCTGGCGATGCAAGGAGTGTTCCGTGGATTTAAGGACACAAAAACACCTCTATACGCGACCGGTATATTTTAGTGGAGTTGAATAATTATACTAATGAAAATGATATTTTCAACTCCAGTGGTAAAACACACAATCCGCTTCATTCTGATTCATAGTTTCTGTTTCAAAATCAGTGGCAGGAGATCTGACGAATATTATTTTAGACCCCATATTTATATTTGTTCTTCATCTCGGTGTTGGCGGTGCTGCTATTGCTCATGTTATTTCTCAGTAAGTTCATCCAGATCCTGCACCAAACATGAAAAATTCTCGCATTTTTTATTTTTATTTTTAGTTACTTTGAGAAACTTATAATTTTTTGCTAGGTACTTGATTTCAATTATACTCTTGTGGAGACTAATGGATAAAATTGATCTCTTACCCCCGAGTATCAAGCACCTTCAATTTAGTCGATTTCTCAGAAACGGTAAAAGAATCATCTTTAAGTCAAATGAGAGGCCTATTTACTATCGTGCATTATGTAGTTGACACCCCATTAGTCCTTTCTTCTGTGAGCTCCAGGTTTCCTGTTATTAATGAGGGTGGTGGCTGTGACGTTCTGCGTGACTCTGGCCACCTCACTGGCTGCACGCCAGGGGTCGACGTCCATGGCTGCATTTCAGGTCTGCCTTCAGGTTTGGTTAGCCACGTCTCTTCTGGCTGACGGACTTGCAGTTGCCGGTCAGGTTGGAAATTTCCCTTCTTTAATGAACTGCTTATTAGCATCATTTTTTCGTCTAATGAAATTTTTAGGTGAAAAAATACATGCATTTTCACTCCCCTTTTCTTTTGGATTGATTTGTTTAGGCTATTCTCGCGAGCGCTTTTGCGAAAAAAGACTACGACAAGGCAACTGCTACTGCATCTAGAGTATTGCAGGTACTGTATGACATTTTAGAAGCAAACAACTTTCATTGTAGTTTCATGTTCTCTAGAAGTAAAACGTGCTTTAAACTTGCAGTTGGGATTGGTTCTTGGGCTGATACTCGCAGTATTCCTTGGAGTGGGAATGCAGTTTGGGGCTAAGTTATTTACAAGCGATGTCAATGTTCTCCGTCTCATCGGCATTGGCATTCCAGTACCTCCTTTCTCTACAAACAAAAAGAGCAGTATTCTTATTTTTCTTTCACTATCCCATGATATTGGAACTAATAAAATGTCTTCTACTTGACAATCAGTTTGTTGCAGCCACTCAACCACTCAACGCTTTGGCATTCGTTTTCGATGGTGTCAACTTCGGAGCATCTGATTTCACATATTCAGCATACTCCATGGCAAGTTCACTTCATAATATGCAACGAAAAATATAAGAGATAAGTTTCAAAAATCTTCCCTACAGTTTAGCGAAATGCTACATTCCACCCTTGGTATAAAAAAAAAAAAAAAAAAAAAATGCCGTATTGTCCCCTATGGTTTGCAAATTGTTTTGTGACCTTCCCAGAAAGGGTGCTTTTAGCACGATTTGTAAAACTGTGTAACTTTATTGAACATGGGGTGAAAGGTAATATTTCGATAGAACACGAGAGAGGTGTTTGTGATCAACCGGAAAATATAACAAGAAAGGCCAAAAAAGTGACTAAAAATCTTTTTTATTTTATTTTATTTTTTTTTTTTTAATTCAGGTTTTGGTGGCAATACTTAGTATCCTATGTCTCTTTGTTCTCTCCTCCACAAATGGTTTTGTCGGAATCTGGGTTGCTTTGACCATCTACATGAGTCTAAGAACTTTTGCTGGGTTTTGGAGGTAAAAAAGTTGCGGATAAATTTTGAATTGCAAGGATGTATGAACTATCCTTATATGAGCTCTCTTGTTAATTTTGCTTTCTGTTTGCAGGATTGGGACAGGAACAGGACCTTGGCAATTTCTAAGTTTCAGGGGCTAATTTACTTCTCAAGTTTCGCCTTTTTATATCAATTATTTCTTATATGGAAAAAAATTCTATGTTTCTGTGTTTACTTGTACATAAAAACTTAGAGCAGTTTATTTCTTTTATGCGAACAACAATGCAAAAAGAAAGAGAGATGGAGAGAGTAAAGTAGAAGAAGAAGAAGAAAGTATATTGTTATGTTCTGCAGTATGCTTATGTTGTTATTATCAGAAGTGTTGGGTTTGTAGGAAAATGGTTTTTTTTTAAGTACTTTTTCAATAGATGTCACAAGGTTTACTAATTTTGAATAGTCTAATTCGATGATAAATAGATTTTAGTATAACTCAATATAAAAAATAGCTCAAGGATAGAAAAACACAACAGTTAATAATTTTACCATATGGAAAAAGTTCATAATATAATAGGGCCATCATTTAATGCGTTTAAATAAAAAAAAAAAAAGATATTTACATAAAAACAAAAACTTCCGTGTGGCAAAAATAGTAACTTAGAAACAAAAGCTTCCAATATATATATAAAAGAGTGGCAAAAAATTTCATTCCATTAGTTTTTCCTTTTACAGAAATATAGGCTTTTGTCAAAAACAAAATTTTTTTAAACAATTACAAACTGAACACTAAAAACACTTGTAACATATACAATATATATATATATATATATGTGTGTGTGTGTTGTCGACATGGGACTTCCAAACTTCAAACACCTTGAGAGTATCTTGAAAATGATTTTGTTTTGATATAAAAATGGAAATGAAACTTTTTTGAAAATAATATTCAGGTTGAAGTTGAAATTGTGATGAAATTGTGTTTGATTGTGTTTTTAAAATAATTGATTTGAATATTAAAAAAAAAAAAGAAAATTATTTTTGGATACGATTTCTGAAAAATCTATATTAACTTTATAAGTCCTAAAAATAAAAAAGAGAAAACAACTTCGGAGCATTTTTCATTTCCTTTACAAAAGATGAAAATATTTTTTTTCCTTTTCAGTTTTTGTACTCGTTACGATTTCAAAAATGATCAAAAAATATATATATGTATATTCCCTCAATAATTGTAAAAACCATTCAAAAAACGGTTTCAAATGGGGACTTTTTTTTAAAAATTAATTTTACGAATGCCCATTAAATTATGTATTCTATTTTACTTTATAATTATGTATTCTATTTTACTTTATCTTTTGAAATATCAAAATTATTTATTAAGTCCTTAATGTATGAAAAGTCATTTAAATTATCTATTACATCCACTTCCCTCAATAACTTTAAAAAAAGACTAATAAATATTATTTTAAAATGAAAACCTTAATTATTAAATAATTTTAATAAAAATTAAAAAAAAAATTAAAATCAAAATGAGATCGGGAAGATCTTATCATATCAAAGGAACCCAACCATCAGTAATTATTAACAACATTAATCAATGCTCAGTTCACCATCTTATAATTTTCAGGCAAAAAAAAAAAAAAAAGTTTACCATCTTAAGATCTTGAGCTCCATCATTCTTTTTGTTTTCTTCCCATGATGTTTTCTCTGAACAAAACGTTTACTGGTGAAACTTTCCAAAAAATAAAAAAAGAAAATAATAATAATAAACTTTTACTGTGAAAAAAATGTATGGCGAGTGTGTTCATGACCCACGGAGGCGTCAAATCCCCCCCACCAGCCAGATTTTTTAATATGTGAAATTTAATTATTTTTTTCATTTTGATTTTTCTCCTGATTTTCTTCTACAAAAAATAATAATAAAACACCCCAATTTTCATTTCAAAAATATTATTAAAAAAAAAAAAAAACCCAAAATTTCCTTTTCTCAGATTCACCATTGCCGGCCAGACTCTATCACAGATATGATGAAGTCCGTGCTGATTTCGTCGGCCACCCTCCATATCTGTCCTGCGAAGCCCAGGCCCACCCATTCGACATGTGATGTGCCGTAGAAATCTGGCGTCATCGAACATATAGAAAGCAGCGAGGAGGGAGAGAATGAGAGGGAAGGGAGAGAGAATGTTTCTCTTTTTAGTGTACTGATATGATGAACTTTAGCTTTATGGTTGCAGAGTTTGGTGTGGTGGATGGCGTTGGTGGGCGTGGAAGAGAGAGATGAAGATGATGAGAGAGAAACCTTAAATTACATTTTGTTTTTATTTTAGATTTATGTTAATTATAAACTTTTCTTTTCTTTTTTTTTTTAGGGAAATAGTAAATTTGATTTAACTATCTTTTAATATAATTATTTTAATAACATGTGGTTTTTTTAAAATATTATTTATTCATTTTAATATCATGTCACGTCATCAAAATAATTAAGTTATAAATCGAAATAGATGAAGGGATGACTTAATAAATTTATATATATTGAGGATAGTAAATAATTTTAATAATTTGAAATGTAAAATGAAATATAGTTCATAATAAGGGGGTATTTATGGAATTAATCCCCCTTTTTTTTTTTAAATGCAACGAAACGTCAATAAATATTTTTTTGGTTCAGTTTGGTTATTTAAGTTTGGACGTCCAGTTAGAATCGGTTGTACACGCACAGTGTTGTCGTTTGAGGTTTTTTGTCGTTTCTCAACTTGTTTATCGTTTTCTCTTGTTTTTAGTTTTCTCGATTTGTTTCCTTTTGTTTTCAAGGTAGCTCCCGTCTCGTCATTTTTTATATGTCGTTTGCGGTTTGCACTTTTGTCCTGCTTTTTACGTCATGGTTCGAAGTTTTGTTGTTTTCAATTTGTAGCTTTTACGGTTTTGTCGTTTTTTTGAATTTGTAATTGAGAAATTATAACAAATAATATATTTTATAAATATTTTTGAATACGAGCCGAGGGAGGTGGGGAAGAGGGGAGCATAGGGGTTACATGCCCCTTTGAACTTTTAAAAATTCTATTTTGGTTTCAAATTTTTTGTAATTTTTTTCTTATAAAAAAATTTTCAAAAGTTTATCTTTTACCCTCTTGAAATTTTTTGATTACTACATTTGCATATTTTTTAAGAAAACTTTAAATTTCACCCAATTTTTTTTTAAATACTTACATTTCAAATTTAGTATATCGAATGAATCAAAATTAATTATAGGACAAATTATATTTCCCCCCTAAATTTTAGGCCTTGTCATAAAATACCCCATGAATTTCAATTTGTCATGTTCTTCCCCATTGAACTTTGAAAAAGTTTACGAATTTTTGCCCTCAATTAATTTTTTTATGAAATAAATACACATAACACTCATTTGAAGCATGAGTTACAGATATTAAATGTGAAACACTTATAATTAAGTTAAAAAATAAATATTTATGGTTAACTGTCATTTTTTTTCTCATATTTATCTCTTATAGGTAACTTTATTATTTCACATTTAATAAAGGTAACAAGTACTAGGAATGTCAATGTATGTCATTTCATAATTTTATACTTAATACCCCAACTGATGTTTCAATAAGTATTAAATGTATTTTTCATCAAAAATATAATTGAGGGAGAAAATTCGTAAATTTTTCAAAGTTCAGGAGGAAAGAATATTACAAATTGAAAGGGCATTTTGTGACAAGACCACTACCATGTAAATTCATATTTTTCTGAATTCTAAACTTTAAAATTAAATTTAACTTATTACAAGCTTACTTTATTTAGTGAAAAAAAAGGCCAAAAATACAATTTGATAAACGATGGCAAAAGATTTAACATTAGAATTTTGGTTCAAATTTTTTGTTTAAATCACGCCTTCTGAATAAAATTTCTAGCTTCGCCATTGCATTTGAATTTTATAGCATGTTTTGAAAATATAACATATATTAACAAATATTTACGAGTGAATCCTTAACTTTTCAATTAAATTCTTGAATTTCCTAGTAAATCCTTGGATTTCTAGCAAATAACAAATTTATAGTTAATTTTTAATAATATATTTATATGTACAATTTCATATTAGAGAGTAAAAGAGAGAGGAAGAAGCATAATGCATTTTTTTTAATATTATGCGGTCATAAATCAGATATTATTTGTTATTATATTTAAAATTTTATATTATAATTTTATCAGACTCTATTAAAAAATATTGTGGTTGAAGGTATAATTTAATGGTAATTTCATACCTATACCACCATAAAATATAGAGTTCGAATCACCTATCTCAAATTAAAAAAAAAAAAAAAAAAAAGAAGAAGAATATTCAAAAACATTATTTTCCTCGTTCCCCCTTTGTTTTTTATGTCGCCTCAATCTTGTCCTTTGTTGTCGTTTGCGAAATTTTCCGTCTCACCTCTGACGTTTTCTCGTCTATCATAAATTTCTAGTTTTTAACGGCATATATTTGTCAATAGTCATTAAACTGGCATGCCGTTTATTAAAAAAAAAAAAAAAGAAAAGAAAAGTATAGTGATTATCTAAACAAATAACGCAACGTCGTTTCAATTTTTTAAAATAAAACTACATGTCGTTTTAATAGTGATTGTCGTTTTTCTTGGCATTAACCACGGTATAATTTAAAGCAAAACTTAGACGCGCGCTGCTCCGTGATTGATTTAATGAACTACGTTGTTTTTTAGACTTGAACGACGTCGAAATTTAAACCACCAATCAACCCGTCTTTTCTTAACTCAAACGACATTTAAAAAAAAAAAAAAAAGACATAAAATAACAAAACTTCAACGGTCAATTTTGGCCACTCATCAGATAATCCCCGTGTCATCTTCTTCACTTTCCAGCCAAATGCGAAGGAACGTCACTCGATGGATTTTCCTTCAATTCGAAGCCTTCAAAAGCTTCCTTTCACACCCAATCAGCTTCGAATCACCGACCAAAAGACTGGAACTTGGTCATCAAACACCACGCCAAGCTCAACAATGACCAGGCAATTCTCACCACATATACCCACATGGAGTCTGTTGGTATAGGACCCGATAAAGCCACTCTACCTCTGGTTCTCAAGGCCTGTGCGAGGCTGAATGCTGTTGAGAGAGGAAGGAAGATACATTGGAGTATTCGGGACACGGGTTTGATTCGAGATGTTCGAGTTGGAACCGCGCTAGTTGACTTTTACGGGAAATGCGGGCTCGTTGATGATGCCCGTGAGGTGTTCGAAAAAATGCGTGAAAGAGATGTTGTTTTGTGGAATGCTATGATATATGGATATGTGGAGTGTTGTTGTTTTGATATGGCAGTTTCGTTGTTTATGCGAATGCAGAGGGAGGGTCTTAAGCCCAATTCGCGTACCGTTGTGGGGCTGCTTTCGGCGTGCAGGGAGCTTGATGAGTTGAGGGTGGGACAGGAGATTCATAGTTATTGTTTGAGGAATGGACTGTTTGATTTGGATCCTTATGTGGGGACTGCTTTGATTGGGTTCTACTCGAAATTTGATGTGAGGAGTTTGCGTCTTGTGTTTGATTTGATGGATGTGAGGAACATTGTGAGTTGGAATGCGATTATTAGTGGATATGTTGACATGGGGGAGCACTTGGAGGCTTGTAATCTTTTTGTACGCTTGCTGGTAGATGGGATTAAGCTCGATTCAATAACAGTAGTTGCTGTTGTTCAAGCCTGTGCAGAACTTGGATTTTGCAAATTGGGTATGCAAATCCATCAAGTGGCTATGAAGTGTGGTTACAGAAATAATTTATTCCTAGTAAATGCCTTGCTTAACATGTATAGTGATTGCGGCGCACTAGACTTAGCATATCGGCTATTTGAACACGTCCCTAACCGTGATGTTGCTTTGTGGAATTCTATGATATATGCATGCATAGGATACGGTATTTGTGATGAAGCTTTGAGCTTGTTTATATCTATGCGAACAGACAGCATCAGAGAAGATGAAAGAACTATTGCTATAGTGGCGTCTTCATGTCCAGATTTATCTGATGGAGTGAAATTTGGGACGAGTTTATATGCTCATGCAGTAAAAAATGGGATGGAAATAGATAATGATTCTCTTGGAAATGCGTTCTTAAGTATGTATGGTGAATTAAACTGTGTCGATGCTGCCCAAAAGGTTTTTGACGACATGGCAAGTCCAGATGTTATCTCATGGAACACTTTGATCATGGCACTGGCCTGCAACAGATTGAGGGATGAAGCCTGGAAACTATTCGAGGCAATGCGAGCCACCAATATCACACCTAACTCGCACACAATGATATCTATCCTTGCTGCTTGTGATGATGAAACCTGTCTGAATGTTGGGAGAGCAATTCATGGTTTCATCATAAAACACGACGTTGCAATTAACCTATCTTTGAACACTGCATTGACAGATATGTACATGAATTGTGGTGATGAAGCAATGGCTAGGAATCTATTTGAGAGTTTTCCCGATAGGGATGTGATCTCATGGAATGCATTAATTGCTAGCTATGTTAGAAACAACCAAGGTGAGAAGGCTCAAATGCTTTTCACACGTATGATTTCAGACGTGGAGCCTAATGGTGTTACCATCATTAACATGCTTTCATCATGTACCCATCTTGCCTCTCTTCCTCAAGGCCAGTGCTTGCACGCTTACGTGACAAGGAAGCATTCCTCTTTAGCTAACAATTTGTCTCTTGCAAATGCTTTTGTGACGATGTATGCAAGATGTGGTAGCATGCAAAATGCTGAAAAAATCTTCAAACTTTTACCAAGAAGAAATATCATCTCGTGGAATGCCTTGATGACTGGCTATTCCATGCATGGTCGTGGAAACGATGCTATTCTTGCATTCTTTCAAATGTTAGAAGATGGTTTGCAACCAAATGCTGCAACTTTCATGGCTATTCTCTCTGCCTGCAGACATTGTGGATTTATAGAGAAGGGATTGCAGTTTTTTCAAACGATGGTCCATGATTTCAAGATAAAACCCGAGCTTGTTCACTATGGTTGCGTGGTTGATCTTCTTTGCCGAGGAGGACGCTTAAACGAAGCTAGAGAGTTTATTGAATCAATGCCTGTTGAACCAGATGCATCATTGTGGAGGGCTCTGCTCAGTGCTTGTCGAGTTGATTCTAACACAAAATTAGCTGCACCAATATTCGAGAAACTTCTTGAAATAGAACCCTTGAATGCAGGAAACTATATATTGCTGTCAAACATCTATGCCTCGGCTGGTCTTTGGCTAGAGGTGAGGAAGGTAAGGACTTGGCTTCAAGAAAAAGGCCTAAGAAAGTCTCCGGGATTAAGCTGGATTGCTGTTCAAAATCAAGTACATAGTTTTGCTGCTGGCGACACATCACATCATCAGTCGGACATAATTTATGAGAATCTGTATTCTTTAATGGCCTCTATCAAAGAGAGTGGATATATTCCCGACATCCAAGGGGTTCTGAATGAAGAAGAAGATTAGTTTGAAATGCCATAATTTCACATGGGAATTGAAGATTGGGAAGATTAACACTCTGGTGTTGAGAGCGAAGGAGATGAAACCTTTTTCATTGTTTAGACGTTCCTCCAGTGAGAGGATTGCAATAAGGTCTAAGAAACTTTGGAAACAGGTTCCCATTATAGATGATGTTAAATGACGGAACAACGAGACAATACACCTGAGACATGTATAGTTCCTGACTATAAGTTGTATGTATAGGTTCCAGCAGTGCCATGACTTTCCATCATTCTGTTTCTTTCTTAGATTCTTCAATCTATGCAAAATATCAGTAAGACGAATTAGCCATTTTTTGTCAAAGCGCACACCCAAAAAAAATGGATTTCACTTTTGTTGGTTCGGCCTTGCAATGATTTTCCATCATTCTGTTTTTTCTTATATTCTTCAATCTATGCAAAATATCAATAATATGAATATATTAAATATATCGACATATAGTCAAAGCATTAAAGAAACCAATGTATGAAAAAAGAAATTATAAATCCTTCTCAACACCGGTTACCACTACGAAGTCTGATATGAAGGAGAAAAAGAATGAACAAATGAGCTTTATCTTACTTTTTCATTCCTTTGGTGCATCTTAACAAAAATTGGCTATCCAACTTTTATAATACAAAAAAATTACCTAATCCAAATCCTATGCAAAGGTGGGTGAGAAACTGCCAAACCCGGGTAAGGTCTTTCTTTGCAAATAACCGAGGTAGGCTTTCCCATCCCTTCCTGAATTTTTGGTTTAGTAATAACAATTTGGACATAAAAATGACTTCTAATTGTCATTGTTGCTTTATGGACTCCAGTGTAACCAACAAACCACATGAAAAATTCCTGCCTAACTTGTGCTACCTCAAATATCAGTGATAAGGTTTTCAAGATTAAGCATCAATCTAATCTATCTGTCTAAGATCAGAATCCTCAGAAGCCGGTGTCGCACCTGGGACTGACCTGTTTGCTGTTTCCTCGAGTTCAGATGGCGATTGCTTCACTGGAGATTTAACCTGTGAAATGTGTGGAAGCTGATTTACTTAATTGACGAAGTTACTACTGACCAGACTGATCTGATGCACCCCATTTCCCATTTACTTGGTAACTAAGAAAGTCATTTGTTCTAAGATCACAATCTATTCTACGTCCAAGATCAAGAGAAGGGTTTGGCCCACGGTTCCAAGAGCTGACACTGGGTGACTGTTGCTGTGGGTTCATATGGTCATTGAAAGCAGGTAACTTAGAACTCGATCGGCGTAGAGAATCAATGCTCTGAGGTGAAGGCTGAAAAAGAGATTGCTCTATAATTTGGTGAGGGAACACACTTGTTTTAACTGAAGAAATTGATGAGGACATAAATTCAGGGGAGAAAAGCACATAGGGATTCGCAGGGAAACGGGACAAGTCATTAAGGTGCGGATGGGGCTGCACTTGAAAATCATCAGACTGAAGACCGCTTGGATTAACAGAAGGTCTCGGACGCCTCATTTGGAGATGACTGCCTGGGAGGTGCAAAGCCGGAACATTTTGTTGAGGACGGGCTATAGATGATTTGGAAATGCCATTACCAGGACGTGGATTCATGCGAGGAGCAAAAGACGAAGATGGCATGGCTGACGGGGCAGTTACATCAATTGCAGCAACAGTGGAGTTGGCTGAAGGAGGAGATGGAATTGCAAGTCTTTTTTCTTCAGCTGTATGGGCGAAAAAGCATACCCGACGGTTGCAACCTGTGCCAGAATGACAAAGTTGAGTCTTGTACCGTGTTGGATGTAGGAAGGACTCAAAAAGCCCGTGAGCAAATCGACACTGATCTCCATCTTCACATTGTTTTTTTTCTGAAAAATTGGGGCAGGGCTTACTACTATAGGTGAACAGTGCCAGGTCTCTTCTCTTTGCTCTTTCACCAGGATGGACAAAAGGGCAGTTTCCCCAATTATGTGGATTCTTATGAGGACATTGCTGAATCTTGTAGGAATACATTCTGAACAAATCAATGTCAGAATCTCCGGTATTAAGGTATGGGACGCGAGGATTGTTCATAGCTCGTGTAAGCGACTCGCTTTCTGGTCGACTTGATGAAGTTGGAGTCTTGGAATTTAACTGCTCCGGGTCACCACGCAAGCTTCATTTAATGGAAAGAAGAATTATCTGATAGAGACAATCCGAAAGGAATCAAAATTTAATTACCAAAAAAAAAAAAAAGTAAGAATCAATTACTTATTAACCGAGTAATCTTACAAGAAATAGTAACATTACGCAACATCTTAACAACTCCAATCTTCCAAGCAGAGAAGAGACTTGAAAAATATAAAAATAAATAAAAAAAGATACCAGAGAATTTGAGAGGAAATCGTTGAAAAGGGATCCAAGGAAGAACAAGAGTAAAACAATTCAAATCTGTTTGAGAAAATAAAGAAAACGAAAAAGAACAGATTTTCTATAAACGCATAGATATACCGTTCAAGATGAAATATTTTACACTTAAAACTGAAAGACAAAAACAAAGCATTAGAAATCATGCATAGATTCAGACGTTTCATTTTCCCACACTTTCTGAGCATCCAAACAGACAAGCCTCGGCCAAAAGAAACGCAATTGAACAAGAATATAGCCAAAATTCAACCAGTAACAGAATACAAATCGAAAAAGATAGGAAAAGGCAGAGAGTAAATGGACATACCAATTTTCCCACACTTTCTGAGCATCCAAACAGACAAAACTTGGGCCAAAAGAAACAGAATTGAACAAGAACATAGCCCAAATTCAACCGGAACTAGAATACAAACAACAAAAATACGGAAACGTAGGAGTGAATGCCCTTACGGTATGAATTCAGGTCAAAGAATGCCCTTCTTGAAGCACAAAAAGCTGTGGAGTTCAAGCGTGTAATGGCCCGTCTCTGTGTTTACGGCCAAGACAGGAAAGCAGAGTCTGGCAAGACCTTCGGAATGGCGAAGACGAAGGAGAAGCTCGAGAGCAGCGAAGCTCGACGGCAACGGCCGGAGAGAAATTTCTTGTGATTTGCAGAGAGCTGAAGAGAGAGGGTGAAATGTGAATTTGTTTGGAATAAATTTCGTAGCCGTTACTTAGCGCGAAGAAAGAAAAGGGGAAAATAATATTTTCAAATATGCCCTAGAACTTTTGGGTTATTCTCATTTTATAATATAAACTTTAGAAATTCTCATCTTTCCCCCTAAAATTTGAATTTAACCCTACTTTATTCATTCTATTAGAAGTTCAGTTAAAAATAAACAAAAAAGTACTAGAACTAGTCTCACAAAATCTATTCTGTTGGATTATGCTAAAAACTAATAAGAAAATATAATATGACTACACTTAATTCTTTTTTTTTTCTTTTTATATTTTTTTACTGTATTATGATATAAGTGATAAAATGAGGTTAAATTCAAAATTCAAAGATCAAGTTAGAATTTTTAAAATTAAAATAATAATAATAATAATAATAAGAGTGATATTAAAACTCAAGGATATATATATATGTTGGAGAATTGAAGAAGTTATAGGCCAATCAGAATTTGAGCTTCCTTAAATTGATGCTAGTGGTGGAGATATTCTTGGCATCATTCTCTCTGATTTATTATTCAATTTTATTGGCTTTATATAATTGAATATAGGATTGTTTTCTTTTTTTATTTCTGCCATTTTCAAAGATTGCCTTTATATGCAATACGCTTGTACCATTTTGAACATATATGAATACAAAACAAAAAGTATTCTTTCAATTCTTGTCATGGTATCAGAGCAACTACGCTCTTGAGACCTCGTTAAGTTAATTTGTTATTGTTCCATTTTTAGATATCTAGTCTTTTGGTATTTGTTCTTGTGGCTGGCAAATCAGATACTGAAAAGATTGATACAGGAAAAATTGCAGAGAACACTGCCCTCACTTTGCATCCTTCAGACAATCCCGGAGCTATATTGGTGTACTCTCCTTTAAATGGAGATAACTACACCATGTGGAGCAGACCGATGAACAAAGCTCTTAGCGCCAAAAACAAGTCCGGATTTGTCAATGGAACTATCACCAAACCTTCCACTACTACTGATGAAAATTATGTTCCTTGGAAGCAATGGTCGCATCACGGATCAGGAATGCCATCATTCCAGAACTTGCAGGAGATCGAGATGCAATCTATGCAGAAACAGCAAGAGATTTGTGGGAGGATCTTGAAGAAAGGTTTTCACAAATCAGCGGGCCACGTATATTTGAACTACAAAGGAAGCATTAGTTCGATATCACAAGGTCAGGATTCTATGACTCGTTATTACTCCCAAGTTAAAAGGTTTTGTGGGATGAGTTGAATCTTTATTCTCCTAGACCGTCATGCACCCGTGATTCTGACAAAAGCCTATAAAGATAGGGATCGTACCATGCAGTTTTTGGCGGGTCTAAACGTGGCCAGATATTGTTGACGGACCCAATTCCGGCTCTAGGAAAAGTGTTTTCTTTCCTACTTCAAGCTGGGTGTTCAAAATTTTCTATACTTACCTTTTTCAAGCTGGGTGTTCAAAATTTTCACACGCCACCTTGAGGAGGGCGTGCTGGATAGAGTTGAAGTAATTAGGCCAATCAGAATTTGACCTTCCTTGATGCTACTGGTGGAGATATTCTTGGCATCATTTTCTCTGATTTATTATTCAATTTCATTGCCTTTAATTGTATATATATATATATATATATATATATATAGGATTGTTTACTTCTTCTATTTTCAACGATTGCCTTTACATGTAATACCGTTGTACGATTTTTAACATATATGAATACAATACAAAAAGCATTCTTTCAATTATTGTCAATATAACAATAATTTTATAAAAAAAATTATGATAAACCCATGTAATTATGTATTATCCACTAAGATAAGTTTACATAATCCATTTGATACGGTCACAAGATTAAGGAGAAGTTATTTATTACTATTATTTTTAACACTCGGTAATTCTCTTTTAACTTTTCGCACGATATTGGAATCTTTAATAAGTCTATAACTTCTTTTTTTATTATTTTTAATATATTTATGAGGAATAAGTCTATAATATAAGTTATTAAACATATAGTGAGAACAACTATAATTCACCCAAAAAAAATAAGTGAGAACAACTATAGCCTATAACTTATTAAACATGAGGTTTTATTTCAATTAGAAAATTCATCATTTAATGATAGGATATTAAAAAAAATAACAATCTAACAAAAAATTATTAAAATTTCACAGTTTTAGATATGTGAGTTGTTTTAATTTATTGGTATTTATGTGATGTTAAAAAAATAAGAAAAAGGAAAATAAAAGAACGATGTTGCCCTCACACCAAAAAAGACTAATTGGGAAAACAAAAACTCTATTTCTTCATTAATAAATAATATTTTTTTTAAAGTTTTCCTCAAACCCTTTTTTTCTTTTTCTTTTTTCTTTTTTCTTTTTAAGGTAGTCTTTAAACTCATTAGCGTGCGACCAAAATCTACAAGTTCCTATGCGCATGCATATTTTATAGGTTTTTATATTTCCTTATATATCTCTCTAAATAAATAACACACTTTTTTAACTTAAAAAAAAATACTTTTTGTATTTGTGTATTATAAAAAGGAAAAGGAAATCTTTCAAAAAAAAAAAAAAAGGAAAAGGAAACTGAAATCTTTAATTTTCTTAAAAAAAAAAAGATATTTAAAAAAAATTAATAAAGAAATAAACCTTTAAAGGTTTTATTATATTTTAGTGTGTGTATATATGCACTCTAACTCTAACCTACCCTGACTTATTAGAATTCAGGCACAAATTAGAGAGAGAGAGAGAGATGGCAGGCCGGAAAAGATGGCTATCAACGGAGTAGGAGGAGAAATTGAACAAAGCCATCGAGCTTTATGTGTCACGCAACAATGCCTTGGATGTGTACCGACGCCTCAGAAAAGCTAAATTTAGCTCTCATGTTTTCGATTTCTTCACTTCTACTTCTGGTACGTACTTTAAACTCTTTTCATTGATTCTCTTTTTTTTTAATTGTTGCAAATTTCATGCTGTTTTTGGAGTTTTGTGCTGTTTTGATGTTTCAAAGTTTTGAGCATAGTTTTTTTTTTTTTTTTTAATTTTTATGTTTGCCTGTATGTCAGGATTATATATATATTTATGTATGTATGTATTTGTTCTTCTTCTTTTTTTTTTTTTTTCCTTATTGTCTTATTGATTTATTGAATTTTATGACTGAAAATAAGCAAAATTGTTGGCTATAACATGAACTTCATAATAATAATAACATTAATAACGTGGTTTTATTTTAATTACATTCAGTGCCTACTGTGGATGATTTGGGCCGGAAACTGTTTGGTTCTTTGTTTATACTCAATGCCACTATCGATTTGCGCTGCTGTAGGGATGTATATACGTTTCTCACCCTTTCTTTAGTTTTATATTACTATTTTCCGAGTTTTTCATATGGTTGGTCCTTTGGTTAGTGTCTCTCTTAGACTGAAGTCTTTTGGTCGTTTATTGCTTCTTTTAATCTGAACTTAATCTTGAATCTAAACAGGCGGCTGCACGGTTGCTGAATATGTATCACGGTTATTTGGCAGCTGAAGTTCTTAAGCCCGTTCACATTTCAAGCAAGTCGCTACTCACATTTAAACAAATTATGGATAGCGTTTTGTCGGAGTGGTCAGAGCTCCAAAGCGTGTCGGAAATGTTGCGGGACCTCAGAAGAGATGACATTGCTACTACTCTGTTCTTTTTCTTCTCTGAAACTGCCGGTAAAAAAAAAAAAAAAAATAATAATAATAATATATAGAAACTGCGAAACAATGTTAAAAATATGTTTATATGATTTGTTGATTGTTGGATTTGATTTTTGTCATCCGTGTAAGCAAAGATATGGCCATAAATGAAGTTCTAGGTTCTAATAATTATTTGGCTTTTCTCAGATCCTAATGTGGACTCTCTGGCAGAGGAGATACATCGTGTCATACGTAACAGTCTAGATGGTCTAGTCGATCTTAACGACTGTAAGAAGGTATGTCTTCCTCTTGTACAATCTGTTTGATTTTAATGCTTTTGTTTGTCTATTTTTCCGATTCTTTTGATTATTCGATAATCAAGTATCTTGTCTTAAAAGATCACACTCTAGTTTGCTTCTTGTTTAATCTGTTGCGAGAACATGTTCTGCTGTGATCGAGTTAAGATTAACTCGACTACTTTTAGCTCCCCCTCTCCGAGCACCGGCATGATTAGTATTTTGTCTATACAGCATTACAATTTTGTAGCTGTATCTGATGCTACAAAAGTTGCCAATTTGAAGTATTTGTGATATCTAACCTTGATTTTTGGGTCTATGCAGGCAGCTCAACAAATGTTGAAAATCCATCAAAGTTTCTTGGATGAAAGAGGAAGGGGGGGGGGGGGGGGGGGGGGAATCCGTCGAGAGACATGAAAGAGTGAGTTCAGCGTAGGCGAAGAAGAAGACCATGGACTGATGTGCAGAAGAAGGCAATGGACGGGCGCTTTATTGATGATACAAGTTATCTTGGATTTCTTTATTCTCGGATTTTTATGCTTAAGTAACATTTATAGTTTTTTATGCTTGAGAATGAGGATAAACTTTATCTGCTTAGATTTATTTGTTATTTATATTTTTTTTCTTTCTAGAAATGTTTGTTTTATATTCTAATTCAAGTAAGAATCCATGCATATAGGAACTCTGATTCTTTCTTGAATTAAAATAAGTTTATTTGGATTTAGTCAATGCCCTTTTTAGAAAATCTTTAGATTATCTGCTGTCAATATTTTGTGGATTTTAAAATGTTTTTGTCTTAAAAAAAATTTCAGCTAAAATTTGATAATTAATAACTTGAATTTAACCCTTATTGTCATTCAACTTGTACTCTGAGTGTTCAATCAAACTAAACTTTAAACTGACTCAGAAAGGTCCGATGGTTTTGAATTGCTTGCTACTTTGATACAATTGATTGAAATGTGAAGTCCTTGTTTGCACGCTCTTTTTATTAATTCATAAAAAACAGTAATTTACTTCTTGATACATCGTAGAGAAGGTGACACGTAGGATTGTAAACATAGACCGCCTGGCTATGTGTGTCAAAGGAAAGACTTAACTTATGTTTTCAACGAGTATCATGTATATTTTTTTTATAAAAATTTAATTTAGTGGAAATATTTATAAATTTTTCTAAAGTTTAAGGGAAAGAATATTATAGATTGAAGTTCGGGATATATTTTATGATTATGTCAAAAGTTCGGAGAGAAAATGTAATTTGCCAAAATCTATATTGCAATTTAGTGGGTTTGTTTATTTATTTTCCATAAAACAAATTCAAATTAAAATAAAAGTGGGGGAATGATAAGGTTAAATCTGCTACTATAATAGAAGTTTCGGTAAAACAAAAAAAATTTAAAATTTATTTTAACAAATATTTATTAATTGATGGTATTCATATCTATTTTAAATATTTAGCATATTTTATTATTCTTATTAAATTGTAGCATATTCATATTTCTGACAAATATTTAATTTATTTTTTACCCTAATGCTTAGTCTCCTTTGTCTCTCTCTCTCCTGTCTCTCACTTCTCTCTTTTTCCCCTCGCTTTCTCTAGCTCTTGCTCTCCTCTGTCTCTTTCTCTCTCTTTTGTTGATCAAAGATGGAAGCCGTTGATAATGTCGCGACGTGCTCGTTGACGACGACGGCAGTTTGCGACTCTCTGACTGCAAAGAAGATCCGACGATATCGTCGCGCCACCTGGGTTTGTGATTTTTTGTAGCTCAACTTCCGATTGTGGCCGATAGCTTCGGTCGGCGATTCAATTGTGACAGAGATCGAAACCGACGGCACCGTCAAGATCTTAGTTGAGATCCGGTGGTCTCGTATCTCCGTGGAGATCCGGCAGTCTCATATCTCCGCCGCGATTCCGTCGCCTTCCCTATATTTGCTTTTTTTTTTTTTTTTTCGCATATCAACTTCCGATGGCAGATATCTCCAGTAGGATCTTCAGTCGTGAAGAACAGGTCCTCCTTGAGCTCGCGATCTCCCTCATGTCCCGCACCAGAGCTGTCATCTTGTCCGGCGGCTATGTAACGGTGACTTAAGGTTACGTTTGATTTTTGGTATATTTTGGGGATGAATTTGAAATTATTTATAAGATATTTGGTATTTGAGTTTGAGTTTGCGGAGTTGAAGGTGATAAATTTAAATAGTAATTTTAATTAAATTTTTTAAAAAAGATAAAAAAATTTTGAAGAAAAAAATAAAATTAAATTGATGGAACTCACCACCAGGGAAAAAGACAAAGTTAAGGGTTTATTGCAAAATTATAAAATAATGGATAATTTTTGAAATTTTCATGTATTTACCACTTTTTAAATGATGCTGAACTTTTTAGTAAATAGTTTACCGATTAAATTATTGTATTATTAAATTTAAGTTAAATAGTAAATAAATATATTTACTTGAAAATAAAAAGAGATTAACAAAGATTTTACTTGGAAATATATTTATTTACCCATATATTACTACAAGTAATTTAATAAATATTTGGATTAACTTAATATTATACGTTAATATAATATTTTCAATAAGTAAATATATATATTTCATAGTATATGATTTGGTAAATCTTTCTAGTGTACCCGGTAAATATTCATATTTACGGTTAAATATTAGATTTACTAATATTTATTAGTGATAAGAATATCGTATTATCATATTTGCTAAAAATATGATATTTACAAGTAAATACTAAATTTCTTAAATAGTTTATGAAAAATTAGCAAAACGCGCGTGTAAATTTGGTAAATTTTATATACTTGTTGATAATATTATTTTACCAAACCAAATCAATTACTGAATTTAAGGAGTAAATATCATATTTATTAGGTAAATATCAGATTTATTGACAAACAAATAAGGTAAATATCTTTATTGATAGGTATAGTTTTCTAGTTAACAAGTAAATATTGTAATTATCAAGTAAATATTAGATTTATACAAATAAATCATGTGAATATCGTTAATTATATGTAAATATTATTATTTATTGCTTTATATTTATCAAGTAAAAATCAGATATACTGATAAAAAATGAGCTAAATATCACTATTTACAAGTAAATATATTAATATTACATATTTACCAATTATATTGAATAATTAGAAATTGTTATAAGATCTTTAATTATTTAACTTTTATTTTCAAAGGTTTTGTTATTACAGAAAAACCACAATTTAGCTCCAAATCTAACCCTAACCCTAAATTCAACACCTTAGCATCTAAGGTTTTCAATCATCGGTGTCGGCCATGGAGTCGATGGAGAACTTGGTCACGAAGACAGAGAAGACGACAACACGTGGAAGGCCGGAGATTTCATGCAAAGTCTGTCGCCAACAGCGTCCGTCTCATGGTAGCGAGAGCAGTCACGTCGCTCATCATTGGTGGTGTTGCCTCTCTAACAAGTCGCGCGATTCGGTGAGAGATTTCGCGATTCCGGCAATCATGGAATCACGACGGCCTTTGTCCTGGAGTCATGACGGCCAGCAAAGGGGAGATCCATCACGACGTCGACACTAGTGTCATCGCGTTTCATGTCACTGCCTAATCCCTCCGTTGTCATCGTCATTGTTGATTGCTGAACTCCGGCCGAGACAGACAGACAAGTGAGAGAGGAGAGAATAGAGATTAAGGGTATTTTTGGGTTTTCATATTATAATATATCTTAAATATGTTATTATGTAGTAATATTTTTAATTTTGTTATTATTTATTTTAAACTATGATAGTACATTATGCTATTTTGATCATTCACCTTATAATTCTGATGGGTGCAAATATAATCACTTTTTTTAGTTTTTCTTATACTCAAACTAATTTTTCTATAAGCACAATCAAACACAATTTTAAAAAAAAATTCAGAATCATTCTCAAAAGATTTTTATATTTATTTTAGATTCAAAACAAAATTATTTCTAAAATACTATCAAACGTGTCCTAGATATTTTAATTAATGATATTGTATTTACATATATATATATGTGTGTGTGTTTAGTTTTATTATATTAATATTTATAGGATGTGATTTATTTTGTGAAAAAAATGAGATCGATAATGTTTTAATGCGAGTGCTACATCCTGTAAGAATCTATTGAGAGCAAAGGTAGAATGGAAAATAACTTTTGTTCTATTTGGATTTTTCTATAATTGCTATTATTATACCCAAATCAAATAAGCTTTTGCTTGATCAATTATTAGAGTGAATTTATTTCAATATTTCACCATTTTACAATAACTCAACTTAAATTCAAATTAAAATTGAAATTTATACTTTTAAGAAAACTGAACCACACTCGTTTTTTTTTAATACCTTCACACTATTTAATTGTTACATTTAGCAAAAATTATCCGAACACATATTTAATTTGAATACGTAATTCAAATTCTCTTGACCTATTCTGTTCATATATTACATTTGAATGTTCATTCAAACTAAATATTTTTATTCAAATATTTGAATTACATATCTAAATGAAACGTGAATTTGGATAGTTTTGATAAAGCTAATATTAAAAATGATGTGGCTTAGAGTTTAAAATTTGAAAATTTGAATTTAAAATTGAGTTCATTAATTGTGAGGTATGGAAAAATTCAAATTGTTTCTTTGTTATTGCAATATAATCTAATAATAACATCGTATTTGATTTTACTAATAGATACATAGTCAATAATTATTCTAAAATAGGTCACCTAAATGGATTATACATTTAAATACAAATATTTTAGTTGAATAAACATTCAAACCCGATTCGTGCATATTCTTTCCCTAACTAAAGAAGAGGTCTTAGTAAAATTGCCACATATGAAATTGAGCACAATTTTACAAATAAATAACACATTTGTTTCCTGAGAAGAGATAGAAAACATGCTCAATATCAATTGATTAAATAGTTGGTTCAGTAAAATATTATCCAAAATTGATTATTATTTCATGCCACACAATGTGACATTTAACATATATTTGATTTTCAGATATGAACTTAAATTTTTCATCTTATTTTTTATATTTTTTAAAAAATTAACAAAAATTATAATTATTTTTTTTTCAAAATTAATCAATTTTACCCTAAAAATTTAATCTCAAATATTTGTTCCAATATACCATTAAAGCCAATAAAGAATTTCCAGGATGGCCTCAAATAAAAATAAAAAATATAAACCCATAAAAAAAATATGCAAAAAAAGAAAAAAAAAAAATTCCCCTTCCCAATGATTTGGTGACCTCACTTATACGCTGAAGGAGGGTAATTGGGAATAGCTTCTCTCCCGCGGAGCTCGCTCGTTCGGTCGCTTCGCTTCTTCGGTCTTCTTTCACATGACAATCCACCGGCTCCTGCGACACGATGCCTACCTCTGCTTCCGCCTCAGCTCCGGCACCGCCTTCGGCCTCTCCGGCCACCGCGCGCCACCACTCCGACCTCCTCCCCCGCCTCTCCTCTCCCGACGCCCAAGTCCAGGTCAAGGCTCTCCGCGACCTCAAGAATCGCATCATCGGTAACCGCACCAAGAAGCTTTCCTTCATCAAGCTCGGCTTGGTCCCCGCCGTCGCCGATATTCTCGCCTCCGCAGCCGATTCGGTCGCCGATCGCGACTCCAACCTCCTCATCCAGTCCGCCGCCGTGGTCGGTAGCTTCGCCTGCGGCTTCGACGCTGGTGTCCGAGCCGTTCTCGATGCCGGAGTCTTCCCTAGCCTCGTCAGGCTCTTGTCTCATCCCGACGAGAAGGTAACTCTTCCTGATCCGGTTGCCTCTGCTTGACTTCTAAGCGTTTTGACGGGAGATGTACGGAAAACGCTATATATGGAATAAGATTGAATGGTCTCCATGTTTGCATTTGGATTTTAATTAGGTTCTTGGATGAATTAAGCTGAAAATGCAAGTACTTATCTAAACAACAAGTAATTATTTTGGTTCAATTGGATTTACTTTATACATTTTCGTTAAATTCAGTTGAAAAGTTCAAAAAAAAAAAATTTCCCTTTGTGAGTACTTGTTTTCTTTGATTTCAATTTATTGTTTTTATTCTACTATCTGTTGCAAATAATTAAAGATAATAAGTATGAATGGAACTAGAAGAGCCTAATTAGGTTATAGGTTGGTTAATATATACTTTAAACATCAGGACTTAGGTTGGTGAACTTTGTGCTTCAGGTTGTGGACTCCGGTGCACGTTCTTTAAGAATGATCTACCAATCAAAACTCGCTCCAAAGTACGATTTTTTCGAACGAAAAAACATGGAATTTCTTCTTTCGTTATTGAATAGCGAGAATGAAAATGTAACTGGACTTGGTGCAAGCATCATAATGCATTCTTGCGAGACCGTCTTAGAGCAAAAAGCACTCTGTGAAGCTGGGGTTCTAAAGAAACTCATTATTCTTCTTGAAGGATCTTTAAATCAGAGAGATGCTAGCTTGGAATCTTTAGCCACAATTGTTAGAAATAATGTTGAAGCTGTTTCGGCTTTTGTTGGATCTGAGAGTGGAAGAGCTCTAAGTTCTGTGGTTGCGTTAACAAAGGACAGGTATCCTCGGACAAGATTACTCGCCACTATGTGTTTGATTGTTATAAGGAACACTTCTCCTTGCTATCTGCAAGATATAGGAATCAAAACCAAGTTGGTGCATCTTCTGCTAGAGCTTCATGACGATCCAGGTCAAGTCGGAGATGAAGCTTCCTTTGCTTTGTCCAGTTTAATAGCAGAAAAGGAGGATATGCAAAAAATAGCATTTGAGGCTAATGCCATTGATAAACTGTACAACTACTTGAAGAAAGCTGCACTAAATCCCAAACGCGTTGAAGGAATATTGCTGGCAATGGCTGATCTATGCTCAAAGTTGGAGAGCTGTAGGTCCAAGTTTTTTTCTTTGAAGGTATGACCTTTTTCTAGAACTTATTAACTTCTTTGTTTGTAAATTTATTAATGGATGCTTGTTCTTCCCAATTGTATGGTTAATCACCTGTTTCAGCAATATCATTTACTAGGGTCCTGGATTCCTCATTCATCTTCTTGTCCAGTTCTTTGACTTAGTTTGAGGATATCGTCTGAGTGTACAAATGCTTGTGATAGTTCCACAAAAATTTTAACTCACGAAATATTTTTATGAACGCAGGCCTTGAGCTTGGTAATTGATGCTCTGAATCATGATAGTTTCAGTGTACGTGTTGCAGCTTGCATTTGCCTAAAAAGTATCTCTCGATCAATTAAGGTTTGGAATAGGAATACTTGCTCCTGATTTAGTACGTTGGAATTTATCTAGTATTTATACTGAGAAATTATCCTTCCAGAGTTTATGTGCAGGAGATTTCATGGACGAAGTAATCATCATACCCTTAGTTCATCTTTTACACGACCCTTGTACTTCTGTCCAGGTATGGCTTTACCAATCACTGACTATCATGTCTTCTCTCTGCTTGTTATTTGTTCTCTTCTCTTTTTTAAAATTACATTCATTTTTTCACATGGCATGGAGATTAATTTAAGTTGTGAACCCTTGTTTAGTTGTAAATGCATCATTGCTGGTTGAGTGCTGAGAGCCATCGACCATGAAAGTGAGACTAATATTTACTTTACAGCCGTCAAACATTCTGGTGGTATCTGGTATTATTGAAAAAAAAAATGACATTTATGATTTATGGCAATCCTTTGTTAACCTAATATCTAAATTTGCTGTCATCGCATTTTTTGTGGTTATGAATATAGATGCATTTAAGTTTTGTGTGTGCCTGTGTGAATATAGCCTGTGGTTGTCTGTTCCTGTGGTGGGTAAAATAGTTTAGAATTCGGATATGCATATCCCCAAGTATTTTAGGTGACTCGGTAATTGGGATTTGTAATTGTATCTGATACGTTCATTTTAACCTTTGGGGTGCCTAACAAAAATTGTCCTTTGACAACTATGCATATATTTGTAGTTGCAACAAATTTTGATAATTGCCCCTTTTACAGGTTGCAGCTCTCCGTGCTATTGGCAACATAGTTGTTGATTTTTCAAAACGTCGGACCATATTTATACAATGTGGAGGTGCAACACAGCTTGTTCAGTTGTCAAAATCAATGGATTCAGATTTGAGGTTAAATGCTTTAGGGGCTTTGAGAAACTTGGTGTTCCTTGCGGACTATGCACGTAAAGAAAGTGTTTTTGGGGAGCTCACAGCCTCCTTATTAGCAAGCCTTGTCTGTGGTAATGATAATATTTTACTGTTTTAGTTATGGCAGTTCAAGATACTTTTAGAAAATTTCTTACTACGGTGATAATTTACGCATGCACATAAGCACTGGTCTATTTTGTAACCTACAGATTCTGAGCCTTCGGTCCAGGAGCAAGCTCTTGGCCTTCTCCGTAATCTTGTTGATGGATGTATGGACTCTATTGAATTTGTTTTTGCTGAAGATGGTGTTCTATTAGATGCAATTGGAAGGCAATTGCAGAGTGCTTTGAATGCTGAAATTGGGATACAGGTTAGAATACATTTCTAGTGGAGACATTTGGAACTGCTAAATCTTGTTTGGGCGGATAAACACCATGCCAGAATGGGTAGCATATTCTAGCGAGATAGGGGCGGATCACAGATGTGATGGTGTTTTACTTTTCATTGTTGTTTCACCTTGTAATGGAGTTTTTGAAACCTGTCTTATTTAGGGAATGTATGTTCTCTGCAATGTCACAAGTGGGAATGATTTTCACAAGGAAGCCGTGATGCACCTACTTGTTCCGCAAGTAGACATTGGGACCCAATCATTTCTGATCAAGTTTCTGCAGAGCAGTGACAGCCAGCTGCGTGCGGCTGTTGTCTGGACCATAATTAATCTCACTTTTCCCTCAATTCCTGGCGCATTTGGTCGGCTAGAAAAACTACGTAATGCTGGCATAGTTTCTCAACTGAAGAACATGGTCAATGATCCTTGCCTAGAAGTAAAGGTTGCTCATCCTTCCTTGGACTTTGGATTTGTATATACAAATGTATGTATAATATAATTGACTTGTTTGTTAACTCTCGTATACTTTGAACTGCAGCTTCGTGTAAGAACAGCACTAGGGCAGTTTATGACTTTTGGTGATGGTTCAACATAAGGGGGGGAAAAAAAAAGAAAAAAAAATTGATGTTGCAGTTCTGTCTTTGCTCAACTTTTTTGAATGGATGTCTCGACCTCTCAGCTGCGGCTTGCAAGTAAATGGTATGCTTCAATCAAAGTTTATATGACATCTTTGTGAGCTGTGACCGATCCTAAAGGAATGGGTTATTTCTGAGATGAAATTTTTTTCTGTATATTTTAAGAACATAGGGTATTCATGTCATTCAGGCAGGCTCTAGCAATTAGATATCTTTTAGGTCAAAGTGATTGGTAAACAGCTAGGGAAAGTTTTGTCTCCAACTTAAGGATGAAGAGTGTACACCGAAGCTTTGTCAATAAGGCTGACTGTCAATTTTTGCTTTTGCTGTACTTATGTGCTTGTATGAAAAATTTCTGTTTTCAACCAGTTATCATATGAAATCGATTTACTTTTGGATTTAAGAAAATAGAAATTGCAGTTCTAAAGAGCCAATTTCTGCATCCGTTGTTATCTCTTACTTTTGCAGGTTTAACACACATTGCTTTCATTTTCCTTTTGGTCTGAGCAATGTGGACGCTTTATGACTCTTGTGGGTACTCCTGACAGGCTAACTTTAAAAATTTTCTTATTTTCCATTTTTCCTATGGTATGTTATTTGGTCCCCACTCCCCATTTTATTCATCTCCTTTTCCTCATGCATTATGGTCATGGAACTTATCCATTTTATCGGTCATATTGCATCGTTTTATCTTTTTTTTTTTTTTTTTTTTTTGACCCAACACGATCTACTTTTCTTTCTTTTTTCTTTTTAGTTGTGATTTATTGGTTCCAAACTTATTTTCATGGGACTATCGAACTTTGTGTTCTTTTTTCTTTTTTTAATTACCTCGAAGACTTTTTGGAAGCTGGGTACCGAGCAAGCATGCTCTAATGTTATTAGTGTTACCACTGAAGCAGCAAATTACATGTCTTTCGAACGGTCGAACCAAAACAGTGTCTGAGTTGATGCTTATATGCAAAAATGAATGATGCTGTATCTCTGTAATCTGTATATTTAAGGTGAATGATGCATCCTATTTTGGAGTAAATGTCGTTGCTATTTTTCTTCACACGCATGAATGGTGGATTTGTTGGAAGTTGAATTTATCCTACATCTTTTAAGTGACTGGGTTGTTGTAATGTTTATATGTAGATTAGACACTTTCCCTTTGGCTAGTGAGAAAAATTCTACTTCTAACCAGATTAACTTGGTATGATGTTCGATTGAGTCCATAATTTCTCAATAATAGGTTTTGGCAGTATTTTATAAGACTTGATTTGGTGGTGGTTATCCTTTCTCTGTCGAAAATCATTTATTGCTCATGTTCAGTGCATGATGGCTTTCTAGTCAATGACTCCGACAGCAACTCATGCTATTCACGTCAATAATCAAATCCACGTTTCGCAGCCAAGATTTCATATTCATGTGAGAACATAATAGTGTCCTCACGACGAAGAAAACAGGAACTTGGCTACGATGTTGAACAACTTGACCATTTTAGATGCAAACTTGTGCTTTATTTGGTTCGCAAGTCGGTACTCTGCACAGTCTGAAACATTTTCTTAGCTTGGTTGTATTCTAATGTTGATCTCTACGGCTGAACTTATTCACCCATTTGTGGGGAAAAAAAATGGTAAATTACTGGATTGATTTTTAAACTTTTACAACTTTAATCTGTCTTTTTTTTCTTTTCTTTTCTTTTTTTTTTTTAATTATAATGACCTTAAATTATTAAAAATGTTACTATAGTAATAATTTTCTTTAATTTTTGAACGAAATCCCCTAGTAAACGGATTTAGTCAAAAAATTAATAAAAATGACTATTATAGTAATATTTTAATAATAGATCATGGACTAAAGTTTCATGACTTTAACAGCTCAGGACTAAGGTGGTATTTGGTACAACCACTCAAACCATTCAACTCAAACATTTTTTTGTTTTTTTCCTAAAAAGTTTGTCTTTTTTCAAAAAAAATTTTTATCTTTTTTGAAAATTCAAAAAAATTTATTATTAAAATTTAAAAATTCTAACTCAAACTACTCCACCAAACAAACCCTAAATGAATAATTTTACCAAAAAAAAAAAAAAAAACTAGTGCATCTCCTGACTCGGTTGAATATTCAAGTACACGGTAATAAATACCCCGTTGGTAACACAACAACATGTATATATGTTACAAAATACGGTAGTGTGAATACTTTTTATTGGTTGAGTGAAAATAATACAAATGCTAAGACTGTGGAAAACTAAACTTGATTATATTGAATCCAAAATTACCCAAGACTATGGAACAATAAGAGTAAGAAAGAAAGTAGACTATATATTGAAGTTGCAGCTGCTTTGAAAGCTTGTTTATTTTATCCAATCTTTTCCGTGTTCGTGTCATCTGAAGGCCATATCACTGTCTGTATCAGCCGTTCACGCATCAACTCCAAGTTTTCGTCAGAGATCTCTTTGTATATTTCGGCATGATTACATTTCTACATCACCGCAACAAAAGAAACGAGAACAAAAAAGGTTTTACCTTCAAAAGTTTTTCCAAGCTTCTAAGCTTTAAATGTCAAATTATGAATAAACTTCAAAATGAGTTTTCAGTTTATTTACCTTGACCCATTTACCGTAGAGATGAAGACGTGTGACCATAACTCTTTCGGCAAGCTCGTGCTTCTCCTGGAAATTTACAAAAACGATATACGCATTATTAGTTCGAAACTACGTCATTTAAGCAAGAGCAGGTACATAAATTCCACATAATTGCGAAGTTATGATCCAAATTTACTAAATAATGACGGAAAATCAATAGAAGCTAGCTCAATTGTTGTTTACTGGGTGCGCGAGTCATTTTCAACATATTGAGGCTTGGGTACCAGAAGAAAGTAATTTAAAAAAAACAAAAAAATAGTAATGAATAATGATGGAATTCTCCCCTACATTTTCTTGGCTGCTAAACCTTTTATGTCAAAGAAAACTACCTTCCCAAGGGTGCGGATGAATCGCTTCCCATCTCCAGGCTTGTTTGAGGCAACAAAACTGTCCAAAATGAAATGAAGCAACCAGTAAACATATTAAGCAACATTATATAGCAGGCAGGTGCGTTAGAATAAAAGCTGTAAGAATATATATTGTAATGAATTAACTAAGAAATTATGAGTAACTTTATCCATTAGGATTGTTTAGGATTTGGTCGTTTCAATATTATGTTATGGCTATCTTAATATTATGTTCTCTTTCTCCACATGTTGTCCTAGCAATTGTCTTTTTCAATTCAGACTAGGCTATTGATAAATGAATATATGTTTCCCTCTAGAATTATCTCCTTTTTTTTCCCCTGTCCCTCTAGTCTCTCTTGCTTTTATCTCTCATAAGTTCTAAAATTCTCTCTTTGTACCGTCCTGCGTCTCTTTACGCTACAGCTTCAAACCGAACCAACTTTAGCTCAAAATTGTAATTGATTCACAAGTTTCTTTTAGGCAAAAGATTGCCCTGTTTTAGCCTAATGTAAGTCGTGCTTAACGCGTGTTCTGGTTAAACGGCTTGCAATAAGCCAAAACATGCATATTGAGGATGAGACCGAAACCAATGAACAAAACATTGAACTTAAACTCACTCGTAAAACCATCTATATTGTGTCGGATTCATCTCATACAGCTGGTTCAGAACGGTCCTCACAGCCTTGTACGTGAAATAATTGAGTAATTGCTGCAGGCAGATTAATTAGTCAGCATGACATGCTTTTGATACCATACAAAATTCTTGTAATTAAACAAATACAAGAAAAACAAAGTCAGTTTTTTTATTTATTTTTTTTAAAACTTGTAAAATAGAGGCAATGCTTATACGCATGAACTCCATCTCCAAACTGGTTTAGACGGACACGAGTCTATACTTTCTACCAAGAGTTACTTTTTTAAAGCCATATTATAAACTATTCTGAATCACATTCCTGTAACTTCACAGAGGCAGTTGCAAATACACACATATTTAGCAGCTCATCTATTAACTATATAATCTTGGTTCTGTCAACAGATTTGGCGGCTTTGAACATGCAAACTTTTCACCATAAACATAAAAACAAGACAAAATAGAATAGAACATATAAAACAAAATTCATCCAAATTATGGTTGGTGTTCTTCTCACCGTCTTAACATCATCGAAACTGTCCTCATACTGGCCACCCAATTCACTGACGATGACGAGCCTCCGGTTCTTCCTCTGTCTCCTCCAACTCCGACAGACAACACCCGGAAGCGCTTTCGTCGAGAGCCGCTTGTCAAGCCCAGAATCGATGAACGAACTGCTCAAATCCGACGCCGCCGCCGCCACAGATGACCCAACAGGCCTGGCAATTTGCTTCCTGCCCACCGGATTCCTCTGCAAAACCAGATTATCTCCGACGCTTTTGAAGTTGAAGTTCAAATTACTTGTCGGCAAAGCGTCTACGCACAAGCAAGGACAAGTATGCGAGTCCACCACCGATGAACCCACAACGGATAAAGCCCCTACCATATTCCTAGAAGTTCCAGAAAAATATAATAAAAAATAATAATAATAAATCCAACTTTTTTCTTTTCTAATGAAAGACCCAGATCAAAATTGTGCCCAAGAACCAATCTTTCGGAGAAAATAAGGGATACCCACCAAAGAAAGCGGAGAATCAGCAAGTGGGTATCCGAGAAAATGGGAGATTAGGTACCGTGGTTAGTCAAAGATTCAAGAGGATCTTCATGAGCTAAAAACAGAAGAACTGCGTAGAAATAGAAAGGGGGTGATGTTTCTATGAAGGTGCGTGAAGCTAAACCAGAGAAAAATCTGAGGTCCAAAATTCTCCACTGAAAGGTGTTAAGGACTCAAATTCAGACTTGGTTCCTTTTTATTTTTATTTTTTCGGGTTGAATATTTGTTTCTGGGGTACACCCCTGGACGGTTTCTACTCCAAATGGGTAGGACACGTAAGAGGATCTGAGATTCTTCCGGTTGCTTTTTGTCCAAACGAGTTAAATGTTTTCGGTTTTCCTCCTATTAAACGACACTACTATTTGACGTTTTTTTGTTGCCCACTCCCGCTATTTTGCCGTGGATTTACCTTCTTTTTGGTTTAATATCCTTTTGCCCTGTAAAGATTTTTTTTTTTTTTGGTCTTTAATAAACTTCTAATTTCTGTTTTAGATTAATTTTTCGAATAATGTTTTCAATTACCGTACATAATGTGGAAGATAAGCTTCTACGCATAATCTCATATTTGATGACAAATGACATTATCGAGTCAAAATAGCTATTATCCTTTCACATATTATCTTATGTTATTTTTAAAACATCATACTTTATGAAAAATTAAGCATTATAATAAGGGGGGAAAAAATTGGCATACTTAAAAGAGGCTTTTACATAGGCAAGCCTGTGGGTGGAGGATGGACATTATGAGATAATTGGAGGTTGTGTGTGATAGTCACGTACTGGAGACATTCAATAGCAACTCGACTTTAGTAATCCAGTTTTTTCTAGCGATGTGATTCGCTTTATTGATAATGACTCTTTCTATGCCTTTTGTGGTGGTTTCTCCACCTTTTGTGTTGGCTGTTCATCTATCAGATATGAGTCTTGACGGCGTTTTAATCCCGCTAGAGTTATTTCTATGCGGAGTTAGTAGCGGCATTTGTGTTACTGAGTCTTGGTCTTCGATTGATTAGGAAATTCCATCGACTGTCGGGATTTTGTCAAAAAAAGCCTTACATTTTCTTGATTTCAGTGTGCCGAGGTATATACCCGTTATCGATACTTAAGCATATATCTTTCTCTTTGAACGTCATCGATTTCTCTGGTAAATTCATTTTTATTTAATGGTTTTGTCTCATGTAAATGAGGTTTATTATGTTCGGTGTTTTTTTTTTTTTTTTTGGATCTCTTTAGTGAGAATAATGAAATTTTCCCCTAAAAAAAAGAAGAAGAAGAAGAAAATGAAGAGGCCTCTACACATTTATACATGTATATGTTCTTTTTCTAATTTCATCAATTTTAAAGCATATCTTTTTTTTTTGTTGAAAATTTTCAAAAGCATAGTTTGCTTGATATCTTTTTTTTTTTAAACATATTTTTCTTGATATCTTAAGTGGTAAATCAAATATAAAACAAAATTTCCCTTCCAAAAAAAGCAAAAGTTTATTAACAAAAAAGGATAATATATAGGAATTTGAGATACACGCGCCAGATGAACGAGTGATGGATGAATTCCACAGCCTTGGAATCCATGCGTATAAGGTTAAAGATTCTAAATAATTGACTTTATAACTTGTAAGTTACAAATTTTAATTTTAATTTAATGAAAAATTAAACGAGACTTCTTTACCTGTCTAACTTCAGTTTGAACACTTTTCCCACCAAACTTCACCGACTCCCCCCGACCCACGTCCACGTTTTACTTCAATTTTGACCCGCACTTTAAGAAAGTCAACATTTCCATTGGACCTCTTCTAACTTCGACCCAACAATATATTAAAAGCCCAATCAACAAACTTGGGCCTAAGTTCTAAGCCCAATTTCCCAAAACCCAAATGCAAACGAACCCGCATGTGAAACTACGTCGTTTGAACCTCCGAAAAGCCGTCGCTCAGCGGCGTCCCCATATTTGCCTACTTCACAAGCACCAACACCCCCCCCCCCCCCCCCCCCCCCCCCCGGCCCCCGCCCCCCCCCCCCCCCCCCCAAGCCTCTCTCTACACAGAGGAAAGCTCAGAGCTTTCGATGTGCCTTTTCTTTTACAGACAGTTTTTTGAAAGTGGAAACAAATTGAAGATTGATTAGGAAAGAAATCGATACCAAACACAATGTTCTACAAAGGGTTAGTCGGGTTTTTTTTTTTTTTTTTTAATTATGTTTATCAAATTGGTGTTCCGATCTCGTCTTTTTTCGTATGTATACGTAGTTTATTTGATTCAAATTCAGATTCTTTTTCTTCTTTCGTCATGGTTCGTTCAATTTGGGTCATTCATTTGTGTTTCTTGGATATCTTTTTATGGGTTTCGTAGTTTAATCCCTTTTTTTCTTTTCTTTGGATGCTTTTGCGGATTAATTAAGTTAATTCTATATTGTTAAATTCCTGTTTCGAATAAATTAAGGTGGAATTGAGTTTGTGTTCTGTGGTTAATATGTGGGTCAAAGTGTAATTCGTTTGAATTTTGTGAAGATTGTGAACAGTTGGGAATAGGCCATTCCATTGAAGTTCCCCCTTTTTTTTTGGTTTAATCATGTTTAGTAGCATCATGATTCAAGAAAAGTAATCGTATATGAATGATTATGAATTGGTGGTGGATCCAAAACCCATGTTTGGGAGGTTGGTTACTTGTAATGGGCCCTGGTGTTTTAATTATTATTGATATTATTGTAATTATTACTATTTTCACTCGAGGAGGTTTTGGTGAAGGAAATGAACTTCTTGTAAGCTTACAACTGGCTGGTTAAGTTTTGTATCTTTAAAATTAATTGGGGGAATTCTCTATGTTGTTGCATTGTTTGTGTTGCTTCCATTTTGGTGGGGGGGTAAGAATGATAGTTTGGAACTAATTGAAATTTACTCAGTAAGCAAACTGATTTAAATTTGAAATATAAAAATCATGGGTGCTATTCTTTAATTAGTTTTGGAAAAACTGGAATGCATAAAGTGTTGTGGACTTTAAGTAAGTGGCAGAAGAAGTTATCTGTTTGTCGAAATGTAGACATGCTTAAGGGCCAAATCTACATGCCAATCTTAGCATTACTGCCTCAAGTTGCTTTCTTTGTTTTCTGATGGTGGTGTTTCTGGTTTAGTATGGTCACTGTTTATCTTTGCTTGCATGCCTACATGCTTCTGTCAATGAGATGTAATGTTGTTATTCATGGAAGAGCAATCGATGATTTCATTTGAAACAGTTATGAAGTGTCGTGGGACATGTTAAATTGATGCTGATATGCTTTTAAATATGAGTTCATCTGCTTTTGAAGCTCCTCTTTGAGATGATTTAGAACTCTAGAAAAACTGTATTTTAGAATTTCCCTTTGCTTACTTTCGAAATTATAGATGTTTCTCGTCGAAGAAAGGTTGTTACATGTGCATTTAAATGCCTTCAATTAAATATATTGATCTGTTCGGTGCTATGCATAATTTGTTGATGTGTTTCATTGTTTTTTTCTGTTCATTCATGATTATTTGGAAATAAAGTAAATATCCTGATGGTGGGGATGGGCGTGAAATGGGTGCAAAGCGTCAGCGGCTAGTTGAACAGGGTTCTTCATTCTATGGAACTTCTCCTGGTCCAAGTTTTATGTACAATCCAGCTCCTTTTGCTTATGTAGGACAGCCTCCACCTTTCCCTGTTGTCAGACTGCGCGGTCTTCCATTTGATTGTACAGAAGCTGATGTGGCTGAGTTCTTCCACGGTCTGGACATAGTTGATGTTCTTTTCGTGCACAAGAATGGAAAGTTCACGGGGGAAGCTTTTTGTGTTTTTGGGTATCCTCTTCAGGTTGATTTTGCACTTCAAAAGAATAGGCAGAACATGGGCAGGAGATATGTTGAAGTGTTCAGAAGTAAGAGGCAGGAATATTACAAGGCAATTGCAGGTGAAGTTTTTGAAACTCGTGGTAGCTCCCCTCGCCAAAGTATACCAAGGTCTAAATCATATGACGAAGGGAAGGATTCAGCCGAACATACAGGAGTATTAAGGTTGAGGGGTTTGCCATTTTCTGCGGGCAAGGATGATATAATCGAGTTTTTCAAGGATTTTGTTTTGTCAGAAGACTCGATTCATTTTACTATGAATTCAGAAGGAAGGCCAACTGGGGAAGGATTTGTGGAGTTTGCAAATGCAGATGATTCTAAAGCGGCTATGTCCAAGGATAGGATGACTTTAGGGAGTCGATATATTGAATTGTTTCCGTCATCGCACGAGGAGCTGGACGAAGCTCTTTCAAGAGGACGATGAGTCCTTGTTGGAGCTTGTCTTTGATTTGCTGCTTGTACTAGATATCTCTTTAGTTCCATCTTATTGCTTGGAACTTTTTGCTTAATTAATACTTTGGGCTGGGAAGTAGTATGTTTTCTTATAGAATCTTCTCTATTTTCCTGGAAGTTTTCTTTTAGTATTCAGGAGCTGTATTGTTGACATTAGAATTAGACAAAAGAAGCTATCTTAGCATATAGTTTGATTGTTTGCCTATGTGTTGATTCTCTGCTTCTCTTGCTTTGGCCTTGACAAAACTGATGGATTTTTCCATGCAAAATAAATATTTGAAATTAATTACAAATTTGATATATACTTGTGACATTGATTTTTTTTTTTTTGTCTGTCATGTCATTATTATTTATGTGATTTTGAGTTTTGACAGCAACAAAGTTACTGCATACTATTCACCTTTCATAGGGCGAGTCCGTTTGGGAGAAACATTTACGATAGAAACATTTGAATGGAAATATTTAATATTGTAGAAAAACTATCCAAATGGGCAAAATGATGCCCATTCTAACATTTTGAATGTTGTCCAAAAGTTGTAAATGACACTATTTGTTTAAATGACACTATTTTACAATGTTTTATGTCATTTCAAATATTGCTTTTCAGATACTTATTTGAAATGTTGGGAATGAAAACATTTAAAACTTTGGGAAATGATTGAAACAAAAGGATGGAATTTTATCAACTTATCTATGACTATGTACTATAGTTAAAATCCCAATGACGAGATTTATTGATACAAGTCTCGGGAATTCTGATGGTTTTGGGAATTCTGAGAAGCAGGTGATGTGGTTTTAGTTTCATTATGACATTTGAGAATCTCAACATTTTGGTAACTTCAACTCAATCACTGCATGGCATTCACGTGAGACCAGCCAGTAATCCGCCAAGTGTTGGGTAAATAACAGCCTCCTTGAGCAGCAGCTTTTCCGAGCAATTCTTGTTAAAGTCAACCTCTTCTTAAACATGCGAAAAAAAAAAAAAAAAAGTTCATTCACTGCCATTAATCTCAAACTCCTATGAATGTTATATACATATATTATATACATTGTGAACAGGATTTTTTTTTCTCCGGAAATTTCCTCTTAATAACAAGCGGATATCTTTATCACAGTGTGCCTTTTTAAATCGACAGAACTCTATTGCTAGAAAAAAAATTTTAACCTTACAGTAAAATTTCCCTAATAAAAAAGTACATAAATTAGAAAATTCTTATACAAGTTAAAGAGAAATGGAATAATTTGTATATATAATCACCTTTGTACGTGTCATACAGTGTTGTCAGAATGCCACCAAATGTTCTCTATACATTCAGAAGTTAGCTGCTGCTCTTTTGCATGAAGACGATGGTTTTGGACACTTGCGATTACAAAGACACTTTTATGTTTTAAATTCTTATATATATGTTTTATAAAACTATAAATCAGACAGATCAAATTTCCAATGCACATAATCAGCCCATGCAAGAGTAAGTTATTTGTTTTTTTTTCCTTGTCATGTCAATGGATATTGGATATGTTTTATCTGTGTCTGTGAGTAACTGATCCAGGTTAATTTTTACAAATATTGGAACCCCCCACTTTTAGGATACTCTGAGGAGTGCAGAAATTGTTTTTAGAAAATGTCCAAAAATAAAATAAAATAAAAATAAAAAACAAGGGAAGGAGGGGCAGACCATGCAAAAAAAAAAAAAAAAAAGATTCTCATATTAATGTAGTACTTTAAACAAGGGGAATGCATTTGACTCTTTCCCAACCATTTTACTCTATCATAATTTCTCAACTTAATAAACTAATTAATTAGTATTATTATAATATCAACGTAGAGTTATAACCAAACAGATAATTAAGTATGAATGAGAGAATCTTAATTACTAACTATTAACTGTTCCTCGGTTGTCTAGCCATCTTTGCCCAAAAGTATTCTAATTTTTATACAGTAAAGTTTCCCTAATAAAAAAGTGCATGCACTGAAATTTGAAATATCTTTTTTGTTTTCCCTCTAAATTAGTTTATGACTTTAGTTTAGTGCTCTGGTGTTATCATTTCTCAATTAACTATTCGTAGAATTTTTCTTGAAAAAAAAATATATATATATATATATATATATATATAACACTTGTAGAATACAGTTTTAGCCATTAGATCAAATCAACATTAAATTTGATGTAGCAATTAAAAATTGTGCTCTAGTACTATGATATTTTCTTCATATTCATAACAAAATTGGAAGGGGACAAGTGGGGTTTGAATTTAATTAGCGTCTAATTTTAAATTAAGGTAGCAAATTTACACACTCAAATAAAATTTCAAATCATTAAAAAAAAAAAAAAGAACCCCCACGAAACAGAAGAAAAGGCTTTGTGTAACTTTTTAATTCCTAGAGAGTATTTGAAAAACAAACTCATAAATTTTAACGCGGTCATTATATTTATTTATTATACGAAAGTTAGAGAGAGAGAGGGAAGGAAAGTGGAAACAAAAAATCTTAATGGCATTTTCCACCTACCCAAACACAAGAAAAGAAAGTCTTTAATCACTTTTTAAAACCATAATGGGCATTGGGCAAAGTTGCCCAGCTTATTCTTTCTTAATCAATATCAATATACTGCAATAAATCCGCACAAAAATTTGAACTCTCTCTCTCTACTCTCTCTTCTTTCTATTTGTCTCTTGGCACGGGCAGCGGGCAACGGGCAGACCTGCCCGTATTATACATATCCCTAATCACTATAAAGCCCTAAATATAATACAAGTTCGAAATCTCTCTCTCTCTCTCTCTCTCCGTTTCTTCTTAAAAGGGTTTTGATTAGGGCTTTTCAGAACTTGTTAAAGAGAGAAGTGGGTTTTTACCGTCATGGCATACAAAGTCTGAGGCTTTTAATTAGTGTCTGTATATGTATATATATTTATTTATATACATATTCTGAAGCTATCTTTTTCCTTCTTTTTAGGGTTTTTATCTACATGTCAATATTATGAGAGTCATGATTTTGTCAAGGTTTTGGGTGGAGTTTATGGTGGTTCTTTAATCACAAATAGCAGCAGTTAAAGTAGACAGATAGAGAGAGTGGGCTTTGTTAGCTTTTCTTGAATAATTTTATCAGAGAACCCTCATCATATTTCTTCATCATCATACTCTTCTGTATGGGCCGTTTCTAAAGCGTTCAGAGTTTTTTTTTTCTTCTCTTTTTTTTTCTTTTGGAGGTAGAACTTAGAAGTCTCTTCTATATAGATATATATATATATACACACATACATATACATAGAACAAATATATATATATATATAGGCAGTCTTGTGTAGGAATTTAGGTTGAAAAAGGGTTTGTTTCCAAAGGGCCACTATTTTGATCATCACTCAGCTTTTCTTTCTATCTCCACTTTTTTCAGTCAAATTTAGAAGCCTCAAAAAGTACAATTAGAGCTAGCGAGCTCAAGAGCTTTGCTATTAAGTAGTTGGTCAAGTTTTCCACTTGTCTCACAATTCTCTCAAATGGGTCCTTCTGGTAGGACAAGAAGAGGAACAAGAACAAGAACGGCAAGAAAAACCCGAAGTAAAAAATCGGAGTTGAAGAGGAGTACTAGTACTACCACTAGTCCTATTCTCAAAAGCAACAAACAGGATCAAGTGAAGAAGAAGTTGTTCTAAATTCACCTTCGAGATCATCTTCTAACGATGATGATTTTCCCAAGACAGAAGATATAGAGTTCGAAGCCGTCGATGATGTCTCAACAAGTACTAATTCTACCGGGTGTTCGACGCCGAAAGGTCGGAGGTTTCGCATACCGGAGATTCGAACATGCCCACCGGCTCCCAAAAAGCAAAGGGTAATCTCCAATTGCTCGATTCAAAGAACTCCAATCGCTTTCTTCGCTCCGCCGGATTTAGAGCTCTTCTTCTACTTGGCACTTCGCGGTATTTCAGTTTGAAAAAAAAAAGGCTCAAAAAGGTCAATAAAAGTCATGTGTGCTTTGCTTCATAATATTTTGTTATTATAAGGATTATGATAACAAATTTTAGTCCAAGATATGGTCTTTACCAAACTTCTATTTTCAGCACTTTAGTTTGTTTTGATGATCATAATTTGTTTGGTTGATTTTGAGAGAGTGAGTGGGTCTTCCGACCAAAAAAAAAAAAAGCAGTTATTACTTTGCTTTTTTTTTTTTTTTTTCCCCTGAAATCCTTTGTCTAATTTGAGTTGGAGTTTTCAATTTGTGTAGGGTATACTAATCAGTACGTTTAGCTGGGGCATATTTAGTGAATTGCCCACTTTCTAATTATGTATTTGCTGACCAGTACTGGGTTTGGTGAGTTCAGTACTGTAATGGGTTGGGTTTGATTTTTCTTTGTTTTTTTTTTTTTAATTTTTTTATGTAGTGTGGTTTTTTTACTTTGTAATCATCTGCTTTGGTTTGTTTAATCAAGTCAACATGAGAAAAGCATAGACTTTCTTTTGTGTGTAAACCACTTTTTTTGTTCTCAAGTAATTATGCATTCAATACTTTGAACAACTATTATTTCTGGTATATATATACATATATTTACCCCGATGTGGGGGCTTGCTTATAATTATACCCCACCAATCATAAGTTGTACATACATATACATACTACATACCGTTTTGTTCTGTGACAATTAATTCAACTTGCGCCACCCATGAATAAGACCTTAGAATATTGTACTACTACTATATACTCAAAACACTCAAGCCGTCAACAGATATTAATTCGCAATATTTTTTAGTGCAAGTATAAAGTTCGAATATAATAGAATTAGTATCCACTGAATGGAATATGCACCACAAAACGCTAGATGTCTTCTTTTCTTGACATTCTCTAGCTAGTCTGCAAAAGACTTCCACAGAAGGTCTACCAATATTCTGCTTTTGGCCTGCAATATGATAAGGCCTAACACTTAATTGCAGCTACAAATACATACATATATATATAAATATGTGCATGTATATATATTATTCAACAATTTGGCCAGAAGACAAACTTTTGGGTGGAAACAAGCAGAGATTCAGATCAAGTTGCCTGGGTTTTTACTCTTTATTTATTTATTTATTTATTATTATTTTTATATTTTTGGTTGTCACACTCACAGTCACAGCTAGATGAGAATGGGAAAGGGAAAGGGAAAGTGAAAAACTGTAGTGGGAGTTTTTTTTTTTTTTTTTTTTAATAGTATATTTTATTAATGTTAGTAAATGAATAAATTTTGTGGTTGAATATTCAAGGGGAGTGATGAGATCGTGTAGTCAGATATGTGGGTATCAGTTTGTCTAAGCCAAGCCCAGCACAAATAAGGGAATCCAATGAAAGGACTCGTGCGGGTTATGTTCATAATTGTCACGTTAGGGAATCTCAAGAAATTTCTCATCATTTTTCACTTACTTTTCTACTTTTTAATTTTTTTTTTTTTTTTGGTTTTTCTAATTAAAATGCTTCCTGAGAATATTGGGGTGACAAATTGATTTGGGCACTCATTGTATTCATCTATATTGGCTGGCCAAGGCAAAGGAATATTATTATTTTTCTCTTTCAAACATCATTTGGTTATATATATATATATATATATATATATATATATGCATATGATCATGATATCTACCAAAAACATAGTAAGCCTTCTCTTTATGATTGAGCCTAATAATATATCAAACATAACTTTTGGATTTTGGTACTTATGATCTTATCTTCTCTTCATTTTCTATTTTGCCAAAAAAAAAAAAAAAAAAGCTTCATAAAATCCTTATTTAATTAAACAATATTCTGAGAAAAATCGTGGCTAACTAATTATGATATGTTATAATACTCAAACTAAACCGAACTACTTTATATATCACGGAGGCCTAATAATAATTAATAATTATCATAGTAAGGTTTGTAGTTTAAGATTTGATTGCTGAGTAACTTTCCTATACAGGGGTATATGAAATGTAAAAGTTTGTTAATGTTAGCTCAACACTAATTTAGCATGTGTTTAGAGCCACACATTATATCCTAACTATTAGTACATTCAGTAGGTGCTTAGATAGCGCAATCCTCATCTAAGGTTAGGGCCACAGTTAAGATCTAAAAACACAATTCTTATCTAAGGTTAGGACCGCAATAAAACCTATAAGGAATATTCCTATCAACATCTAAAAAATCCTTTGATAATTAACATATAAGGGGATATGTTGAGTCGATCACTCATTTCCTGAACTTTTTAGCAAATAAATAAATAAATAAATAAATAATCAAACTACTTAATTGATGTCAAGGTAGTTGCAAGTGATAAATATATAAAATGGCTACAGACATTGGATAAATCCAAAATGACTTTTAAGTCCTAATGTGTAAAATTTAATATTTTCACCCCAATCCAATATATATTTATATATTGATACTACTTAGCTAAAATGAAATGGACATTTATATATTTACCACACTACTTACCCATGTTTAATGTTACAAGGAAGGTTCTAATATATTTGTATAATAATTTAAAAAAAAATGCTTATTTTGATCACTACCGATATGTACCTGTAATTGAGGGGGAAGGTTTTTTTTTTTTTTTTTTTTTTTTTTTTTTTAAAGAAAGAGAGGGATCCACTATAGTGGCTGAATTATTTAGCTTTGAATATCTCATTTATTTGTGGAAGCTTTTAGGGGAAAATAAATAAATAAATGCTGGAAGGAATATGTGAAGGACGGTATGCATTCATTAGGAGTTCCCTTATCCCTCAAATGATGTGATTCCTTTCCCTTACATAAATCTTTTTGCCACACTACTGTGGTCCCTTCTTTGTTGGGTATGATCATATTGGCATGTGCATCTTTAAATTATATGGTTGCATCGCCATTTCTCCTTTGATCATGATCATAAAGCGAGCCATCTTATCCATGCACGTAACCACTTATACATACATAAATACATACATATGTATTATGTCTAATTTATGATTTATCTTAAAAAGTTAATCATTTATTAAACCCATACTCAATTTCATGTTTAGTTTATGATGGAACTTTTTTCCTAACAGCCTCCATTCGAACAATGATCTATTTGTCAATTTCCCTCAACTTGACAAATCAAGAAGATATCACAACTCTATTTAGATCTCTACTATGTAGGAGCCTCATGTGATCTTGAAATTTCCATCTCAAGAATTCATTTTTCTCACTACTAATTTTCCGTCCATTAAAGTGATATCTCACGGGGACAATCAAGCTTCATCTAATTTTCTTTGAGATTCAACTTGTGTATAACATAACAGGACTATAACTAGAATCTGACTATAATATCACCCGTTGGGATTTTTGGGTTCCATGTTCTAATTAAAAGGAGTGATTTGTAGGATTGTCCCCTTAAAAAGGATATATTTGGAATATTGCCCAAAATATAATAACTTTAGTTATCTTATCTTCATTTCTTACATATATATATATATATAAAGGGAAAAAATAGCCAATACCCTTTTAAACCCCGCTCAAATATATATATATATATATATATATATATATTTTAGGTACTGTAAGAGACTTTTATTTACAACCCCTAGACATATATAGACTTAAATCTTTACTTTGATCTGCGTATAGGACACGCAACGGAAACATGACAGATATTGTCTTGATAATGCGTAATAAAAAGGCTTGCAGAGAGTAATTTGATCATTTGGGATTATGCAATTTTTTTTCTTTTGAGTGATGTTATGTAAAATATTGTATTAATTTGTCTGTTCTATATTAACCCGACACAAGACATGGCTTGTTTTGTATATGTCTGTATGTACGCTCATTTGAGAGGAGGGAATCCAAGAGGGATCTGGATAAGGCGTACTCAAATATTGACTCACTGCTCAATGACATATAAATTTCTTCCTCTAATTAATAACATAATGAAAGATTTTTATTTTTTTATTTTTATTTTGTATAACAAATGAGAGTAGTACTCTATCTCTTCTTTTTCTAATACATATATATAACACACATATATATTTTAATCATGAAGCTGGAGTAGCACAACTTAGTAGGAGGGGAAGGGAGGGAAGGGGCTTAGTACTAGCTCCGAAGATGAGAGAAAATGAGTTCTAGGTAGGAGGTTCCAGACTAAAAGTCTGATAATATGTTGTCATTTTCATTTTCATTTTTTTTTTAAAGTTGGAGTCATAGAAACTGCACCGTTAAAAAAAAAAAAAAAGTTAACTTGGTAAACAATTTGAGCATTGCTTGAGTTAAAATTATATTAACAGCTAATTTAATTTCGTGGCGGCCAATCAGCTAGATTCAAGTTAATCCGTAACATATATATATATATATATATATAATTTGTTCACTCGGTATTTCAAAGAAAAATGATTAATTAATAGAGGTGGTCTGTTAGTGCGACTGTGCATGTGAAAGTGTAAAAGAGATAGAGAGCACGGATGAAAAACTTTTTATAATTTACTATTTGAAATTGAAAGGAAAAAAAAAATAGAATAATGTCTTTTACGCGTGTGTGAGATGTTATATACATATAAACATATATATATATATGTGTGTGTATATATATACATAGAGAGAGAGAGAGAGAGAGAGAGAGTAAAAGAGATAATTAGTAGGAGGACCTTGGAATGAGGAATATGCAAAATAGGGATCTAATTATGCCCCCTTAATTAGCTTAGTTAACAATAGTATATAATATAAAAAGAAAATTGCATTTGGATTGACGTACCTGATCACTCCTTGTAAAAAGGGTGAGTGCCGTGATGATCTTTTTCAATTCCTATGATGGAATATCTCATCAAACACAATACACAGGCTTTAGCTAGTTTGATTATTATTATAAAGTATGAATTTTTTTTAATATATATATATATATATATATATCAACATGCATGGCTGCTGCTTTTCTAGAATCCGAGGTTGCCCACTTCTCTTTTTTTTTTTTTTTTTCTAACGAAAGGTAGAGCCCACTTCATTAACTTTAGGGTCAAACTAGCTAGTTACTTCTTACAGTAAAATTAACCATCTTCTTCCTTTTCCTTAATTAGTCCCTTAGTTTTCTGCACTGTTTTGAATATGGTTTTTTTTTTTTTTTTTTTTTTTCCCGCTAAACCTTATATATAGCTAGGCCGACATAAAACCCCTTCATTTTATCATGCATGGGCCAATTACCAAACCATATAAAGTAGCTTTCTTGACCAGTTCATTTAATAAATACTCGTTATTTCTTTTATCAAAATTTTACTCAATTTGAGTTTAAGATGTTATTGTGAAGTAATTTCACACCTGATTATATTATAAAGTATAAAATTTAAATTCCTATCTCGAAATTAGAATAAAAGGAAGAAATTACTATTGATTCTCCGCAAATCCAAAAGATATTACTTTCACACCTAGTCTTATATATATATACTAGTCTAATCATTGGGGTTAATTAATTTATTTTAGTAAAGATTAGTAAAGGGTATTGCAGATGAGTAGAAAAAGACATGTATATGTGAGACATAAATTAATTTTAAAATAATAAAAATAAAGCCTTCTGAATTAGGGGGGAGAAGGTGGGTGAGGGTAATTAAAGAATCTAATTAGAGAGAATCCGAGGCTTTTGTTAAAAGGAATATATATATCTCCTTCCTTGATAGATTTCGTTCATTAATCTCAAACTTCCCTCACGTGGCATTGCTTTTTTTTTTTTTTCCTCCCCTTCCTACATACATTTTATGTATAATATGTTATACCATTGTATAATGTATAATTATAATTATATATACCTACATATCAAGGAGCCAATTTATTTTTTTCATTCATTTTTTAGTGGTCGTCACGTCACGATTTTAATGTTCGTCATGTGATTTCTTTTTTTTTTTTTGTTTTTTGTTTTTTTTCATTTTTATTTTATTTTATTTTATTTATTCTATATACACTTTCGCACGTACTATTTATTTTATTTATTTTTTCCCCACGTGCTTGCACATGCTACGTAAATATAGTATTATTAAAAGGCACAAAACCATCCAATATTATGTCGATTTGAGGCCTGCAGAGTCAGTTTTGTCGGTGGACACATGAGGTGTACAAATAATTAGTTTCTTGTATATATATACTCTAATCTACTAATGTTTTTATCAAAAAAGGGAAGAAAAATCTCCAAGATATATATATATATATATATATATATAAAGCAAATTTTTAATTATAGGAACAGATATTGACGAGCTTAGTAACATAATCATTATTTTAGATTTATAATTGTTACCATATGATATGGATAGTATTAATTTAATTTGACAAACAGACAAAGTAGTAATAAAAAAATTAATTATTTCTTCAGATTAGTTTAATTAATTATATTTATATAACAAATATTTATCTCATAAAGGCAAATTCCATTGTATTAATAATTAGTTCAAACAAAATAAAGAGAGACATATAATAAGCACATTTACCTTAAACCCCATTAGAATATCGATAACTTTTCTCTTCAAATTAACCATATTAATTCCTGCTCATCTTCCTTCAGTGAAAACCTTAACAAGTATAATCCGGTTCGGTATTGACAAAAAGAAATAAGCATAGCACACACACACACACACACACCACACACACACACACACACATATATATATATATGTTTATATGTAGGCTGAAGACGTATACCTATACAAGTTTGATATATTTTATATATGTGTATGTATAATATCTTCCTTAATGAACTGCACAGACAGATTTTGTGGATAATTAACATAATCATTCTTCTTATTTATACATACTTAACAGAGTTGCTTCAACCGAGTTGCAGTACCAATTCAAAATGTGAAGGTTACTAGCTAGAGTGTATATATATAGACGAGAGAGCCATATCTAACACATATATATAGTACTTGCCTATTCCTTAGCGTTTCTTTATGAGATTCACCTCATATAACCCCTCCTGCAAATAAAATGCATGATATCTCACAGTTTTAGGGCATATATAATCTTCATTATGAAAGGGTTTAACATATATGTATATGCATCTTAATTAAAGGTATATAATTAAAGAACTTTCTTCTTTGCTTTATCGGATTCCATATTGCATTAAACAGTTGTGGCTGATAATTACCAGGGACAGTTAAATTTTCACTTCCAAATATAAAACAAGTTTTGGATCAACATATTGTAGGCAAGCAAGAGAATCGATCGAATATATATGCACACACACACACACTAAGAGATAGCTTAAACTAATCTAGAGATTAAAATATATATATTGCATCTGATTATTATTACAAAATGATTCAGCAATAATATTGAAAAGAACATATACCTGAACTTCGATGAGAATCTAACTAAAGGTTTGCTTTCGTTAATCTCAAAATCTTTTTCAAAATTACACGCAAAAGCTTCAACGTAAGACAAGATGAACTTTTTCAAAATAAGATTCGTTTGAAACCCCCCTATCGTTTTTTTTTTTTATGAAAGAAAGGGGGTCATCTCTTCCAACTTGCATGGTCGATCACAGACTTATAATAAAGGAATAATGAGCAAATGATGATATATATAACAAATATATATATAGACTACTTGATTCCCAAAGTTGATTATTTTGGTAAAATCTGTGCCAATCTTTTGCCAACTTTTGATTATAGCCTTTTCACAAAGCAGAGCAAAGCATTGATTCGGGACTCAGGAGGGACACACCCCAAATGCTTTGCGCACAAATGGCTGTCCAAGCTTACTACTATACTACTTCTGGTCTGGAAAATTAAAGAGATTTAATTTGCTTTCGAAACTTTAGACCGTAGCAACATCAAAATCTGAACTCTAACTTTATTAACTCGCCACTATAGTCTCATCAAACTCCAACGATATCAAGTTGATTAAAAAAAAAAAAAAAAAAAAAACAAACAAACAAGAAGAAGAAGAAGAATTATTTAATAAGTTATAAATACACATATAAGAAAGAAGAGAGGGACTTGGGATTTGTGAATGGCAAATTATATGAAATATGTGCTTCTTTTGCTTTGTTTCTGCAATACTAATATCGGTCTGCCTTCTATAAAAGAGATGAATGAATTCTGGATTAAGCTTAAGATGGCGGAGTTTAGCTTGGTCATTAAGTAGCTACTCCGAAGAGTCTAGAGTTTCACAATGTCGTTTTTGTTTCTGCTTTTTTTTTTTTTAAATTAAATTAAATTTAATTAAATTTAATTTAATTCTATAATAACTTAGGAGTTGGGGATTTGAATTCTACATCTTTTGGTGGAGTCAGATGTAAATATTTTATGATTATGTGGTGCCCTAGTTTTGATGTGTTATGGATTGCAATATTTAAGATGTCAAGAATCAATTTTTTTGCACAGCCGAATCACTTTTAAAAGTAAACTATAAAATGCTTTTCATGCATTCACAAAGCATGGCCACGTATATACTTTGTCTTCTCTCGTAGATATACCTTGCAGTTCCCACTTGATCCCAACTGCAAGAAGAAATGAAGAGGGAGGAGAAGAAGGAACTTCAATGAACAAAAGGTAGTTGTAGGTCAGGCGGCCGAAGAGTGGAGCCCCTTAAAAGTTTGAAGACCAGGCTTTTTTTTTTTTTTTTTTTTTACTATTGGGCTTATTTGGTGCTTGTGGGCTTATTGGAGATATATCCATGATTAAGTGGGCCGCTATGTAAATGGGCTTCCCTGAGGCCTAATTGTAGGCCTAGGTTATCGCCCATAAGTGATAGGGGGCATAGGCAGACTGTTTGCAGGCGGGGGGAGGGGTAGATCTGTTTTGTTAAAATGACAGTTTTGAGAAAAACCCGAACTCAGACCACCTCTTGTAAATGGCGGGCGGTCTACGGATGGTTTAGGTCTAATTGGGTCTCATTAGAAGAAACATGATAAAACATTTAAATTTTAAGGTAAGTGTGTATATATTTTTTTGTTTACTAACTTTTAAGCTAAAAAAGATCATCAAATATCTAACACCATTCATATTTAAAATTTTCAGCACATACAATAGGAAAAACAAGTAATGCATGGTGGGCGGGGGAGTTTAAGGCATTTTGTTTTTGTTAAAAAGGTGGTTCGGGGAAAACCCAAACGAGACCGCATATTATAATGGTGAGGCAAGTAGTTTGAAATCGCGGTTTGATGGATTAATAATGTGACACAAAAATGATAGGCTGTAGCGGAACAAGGTGGGGTGGGGGGGATAATTTGGCCTTTTTTTTTTATGCACCGCTATTAGGGGATCACCAAGTGAAATTTCATTTGTTTACCCTTTTTTTTTTTTTTTTAATAGGATGAATTCTCAATCTCTTAAGAGAAAGAATTTTGACACTCATGATTGTTTGAAAAGATTAAGAGAGGGCTTGCAAATCCTTTAATACATTCTAATTTTGATCTCTTAAATCAAAGAGAATATTAGAGAGATTTCATATCAAATAAATAAGAGAAAAAATATCTCTATTTATTTTTTTTCATTTCCCTCCCCTAGTTGATATACCGTGTACTTCTTCATCATTTATCTTTCGTACCAAACATACCTTAAATGATATATATATATATATATATATATATAAAAGATGAGACATGCACCAAGGCATATACTTAATTACTACTTGAAAGTTTGCTATTAGTTTTCAAAACAATAAAATAAAAATTGCTGTTGAAATTTGAAATCTTCTTACTAGTTTTGGAAAGCATTAAAAAATATATATGAAGTTTGAAACAACATAAATTTATATACGACCGGCACCATTGGATATTCTTAATTACTAGTTGAAAAATTGCTATTAGTTTTCAACCAAAACAATAAAATAAAGTTGAAATGCTCTCCTCTTACTAGTTTTGGAAGATTCGTAAAGCAATATATATATATATATATATATATATATGAATTCACAAGTTTGAAACAGTGCGTGTATACAATATATGTAAATACACACGTAAACCAAAACAAACGTGGCCTCCTCTAAGAATTGAAGGGGCATGCACTCCAATTTCTAAAAATCTAGAGATTCTCATTCCACCAAAGACCGAGTCTCCTGCATCCAGCTTCCCACCAAACAAACCATTCCAGACAGAGAAACACAAAACAGAAGCCAAAAAAAAAAAAAATAATAATAACAATAATAATTAAATTATAACAATAATAAAGAAAAAAAAAATCCTGGTATTGAAGTTTCCACATAACAAAATATTATTTTCTTTTTCTTGCAAATCTTTTACAAACACCCCCTAATCATGCCATGTGATATCATCATCTTATGATCTCCTACACAAGGAAAATATTCAAAGAGAAGAATTTTTTTTTTTTGGAACAGATATGGCATTGAATTCATATCATTTCCCGGGTTCAAACATACAATCTCTTATCTGTTTTATCAGCTTAAGATTTTGAGATATTGGGTTCAAGCAGGTTTCTTGGTTCTCAAGCAAAGGTAATTTTGGTCATGGATGATCATGATCCCCACGATAAACATCTCATCTGATATCTGTTTTGTAAGCTTAAGATTATCTTCCTTGGCTTAAACCAGGACGTGAAACGTCAAAGACAAAGGAAATGGGAGAAAATTCACCGGAGAGGAAAACCGGTTGTGGCCTGATAAACGCGGTGTTCGGGAGACGAAGTTGGCAGAGAAGAACGACAACGACCGGTCATCTTCCCACGCCCAACGGTGACGCAAAAACGACGTCGTCGCAGGACCCGAAACGACATCGCGGAAGCTCGGACGAGGAGGCCTTCTTCGGTGGCACGGGGGTTGGGGTTGTGCAGCCGCCGCAAGCACCAAAACCCCTCAGGGGCATTTCACCGAACACCCCGAGGGCACAACCAGAAAGGCCTCAAAACAAAGCCGTTCCTTATCAGGTTTACGTCAACCAAGGAAGGAGAGTCCCCAAAGAAGCCGTGGGCATCTCGGGCGAGCTCGAGAGCATGATCGTCGACCATCAAAAGACCAAAGGAAGCAGCAACCTCGTACGGGCTTCGTCGAGCAACGTAATGCTTCTTGGCAACCTGGGAAACTTGAGGCAACAAAACGGCAGCGGCGGGAACAATGGGACGTCGTACAACACCCGTAAGGCTCCGGTGACGGTGAGACAGGCAAAGAGTGTGGTGAATTGTAAGGTGAGCGGTGAAGAACAGAGTCAGGGCGGCGGTGGCGGGTCGTTGTGCCGAGCTTTGTCGACGAGAATGGACCCGGAGACGTTGAAGATGATGGGGAATGAGGATTACAAGAGTGGGAGATTTGCAGAGGCCTTGGCTTTGTACGACGCAGCGATTTCTATTGACCCCAATAAGGCTTCTTATCGGAGCAATAAAAGTGCTGCTTTGGCTGCTCTTGGGAGGCTTCTTGAGGCCGTTTTCGAGTGTAGAGAAGCCATTCGGATTGAACCCCATTATCATAGAGCTCATCATCGTTTGGCCACATTGTATCTCAGGTAAATTTTAATACATTTTTAGTCCTTTGTTCTGCAAAACTTTAACATCTACGCTTCAAAAGAGCTCACATGATGTGTACAATGACCTATTTTATCTGAGTTTTGACTTTCTCAACGACTTAAAACATAAAATGATTTGTCAAAATGCCAAAAACGCTTTGATGTTTGGTGTTAAAATTTTGTTTTGATTTGTGTGTATCTACGTAGATTAGGGGAACTAGACAAGGCAACATATCACTATAAACATGCAGGGCAAGAGGCTGACCAATATGACCTTGTTAAAGTCAAATCACTTCAAACGCATCTGAATAAGTGTACCGAGGCTCGCAGATTACGAGATTGGAACACCCTAATTAAGGAAACAGAGTGCGCTATTTCAGCTGGTGCAGATTCAGCCCCACAGGTTAAGCATTTTAGTCCTCAAATTCTTTAATCCTATTCACATTATTGATAATCCCAATGCGAACTTTCATGTCCTATTGGAAAATTTGTGAGTTATTGTCATTCTTAAGTTTGGTTAATAGGTTTGAACAGTTAGTTTGAACATAATTGATTCGAACTTTTGTAAAAGAAACACCGTAAAAAAGTTTGAGACATAGGCTCAAAGAGCTGAGTCTTTTCTTTGGTATTTTTTGTGAAGATATATACTTTGCAAGCGGAGGCTTTTTTGAAACTTCACAGACACCAAGAGGCAGATAAAGTATTGATTAGAGGTCCAAAGTTTGATGTTGATGAATGTACTAAATTCCTTGGCCCTATTGGTAATGCAACTTTGTTAGTGACGCGAGCTCAAGTTGACTTGGCCATTGGCAGGTGAAGTTTTCACACATTCCTTTAGCAGTTGTCATCTGTACCCAAGTCAAAATGCCAGATTATAAACAACTATAATTTGATCATGTGGACTTTGTCAATGGCTTGATAGATTCGACGAGGCTTTAGAGGCAGCTCAACGGGCAGGTCGACTCAATCCAAACAACAGAGAAGCAAGCATGGTGATGAGAAAGGCTCGAGCTGTGGCAGGAGCTCGGTCAAAAGGGAATGAGCTGTTCAGGGCGTCCAGATTTTCGGAGGCTTGCGTTGCCTATGGGGAAGGGCTTGACCGTGATCCTTACAACTCCGTGTTGTTGTGCAACCGTGCCGCGTGTCGATCCAAACTTGGACAATTGGAGAAGGCGATTGAGGACTGCACGGCTGCCCTCAATGTTCGCCCTTCTTATAGCAAGGCTAGGCTAAGAAGAGCCGATTGCAATGCCAAGGTAGACTCACTTTCGCTTCTTATATACGCTTGTTAGGCTATTGCATTCTGATTACTGTTTTCTTAGTATTTATTTATTTATTTTTTTAACTTTATCTTGCTCTTAATATGGATAGATACGTTTATATTATTTAGATAAAAGCGAGACACATTATATTTCAAAATAATTAGTTTTTTCTTCCCCAATCATTATTTAGATTTAGTAATTATCATTAAAAAACTCTTAATATGACATAGACACTTGATTCACCAAATTGAACACCTCACTAGAGATTTTGAAATTGATTAGTACACGTTGATTTGAAAGGGCATTAATCAACTGAACTGATGTCTTTTTACTTGGGTACATCATTTGTGTGGTACATAGTTAGAAAGATGGGAAGCCTCAATACAAGACTACGAGATTTTGTTGCAAGAGACACCAGAAGAGGGGGAGGTGAAAAGAGCCTTGTCGGAGGCTCAGGCACAACTCATAAAACAACTAGGTAGAGACGCGGAGGAGGTTGCGAACGGTGGTGCCCCCGATGCTGATTGGCGGTAGCCAACTGATGGAGGTCCACAGTTAGACATGAACAAGGCAAAAAATGAAAATACCAATATGCAACTTAGAACATAGAGAATGTCCAAACATGTAAACAAGTCTTTTTAGTTGGCATTGGCATTGCTTTGACAAGATTGAATTGGAGAGAGAGAATATATGGACTACTATTTATTTATTTATTTACTTATTTTTAAGGGGGGAATTGGAGGAGAATTGATGTGTGCATTTTTTTTTTTTTTTTTTTTAGAAATAATTGATGTGTGTAACTTTAGAAGTATATAACCCAACAAGATTTATCTTAATTTTTAAAATTTATATGTGTGTTAAAATTTATATGTGCGTAGTTGTATTTTGCAGTTCCTCTTTTTTTTTTTTTTTTTTTTTTTTTTTTTTAATAATACAAGTGAAATTATAAACTTCCAAGGAATCTAAAGTAAAACATTTGTTTCTGTAGGAAGGCCGTTTGGTCCTTCTCTCTTTTGGCTCGTTGTGTTTGTCATCTATTTTGTCAGGATAAAGTTGTAATTTTATTCTTACCTTTTTTCTATTTCTAACCTTACACCTTCTTCTCTCCTTCAAATGCTCCCATTGACAACAACGAAGCATATGCTCTTTCTAATTTTAACTAAGACAAGATTATAAGAGATAATCCAAAGTAACTAACCAACCATTACTTCATTTAATAAAAATTAGAGCAAAATTAGGTCTTAAAAATAGTAATTTATAGATATACATATTTTTATTAGTCTTCCCACGTGCCCTTAAAAAAAGCCATTTATAGAAAATAAAATAAAATAATTATTGAACTCTTAGTGTCCGTTTGAGGAGGTTTTAGAAATTAATTTTGACGATATTTAAATTGGAGTTTTAAAAATATGTATTTAGTTGAAAAAAAACTGTTTGGAGTAAAAAAAGTTTAAAAACTTAAAATGGGTTTGAAAAAAATAATATTAATATTGATATTATTTCGTTTTTGTTGACATTTTATGTAATTAAAAAAAATCAAGTCCAAAGTTATAGACTTTTAAAGTTTAGGTTTACTGTAAATATTTTGAGAAGTGAATAGTAATAATAATTAATAAAAGAGAAAATTACCTAAATAATTGTTTTTTATTTATTAATTAGTATGACAAAAATTATCAATTTTTAACCAACATAAACACAAATTTTAGTTTAATTTTATGTCATATTAGTCTAATGTTAATTTTTTAGTGTCATGTTCATACAATTATTTTTAAATTTGTGTCATTTATATATTTTCCTCATAATAAAAAGTAATTTTAAATTAAAAAAATATATTTTTAAAAAATTTAAAAATCATGTGCTAAATGTGTCCCTAAATAATTTAGACGCTTATGTTCTCTTAGCACTTCTTGCGCGAACAACTCAGTCTACCATATAACATGATCATTAGATCTGAAAGTTTACATGATGTAAAAATTTAATAATGACGTGATAATAGAAATGGATTAGCCATATTATAACACACTTGATTTCATTATAAAATGTGAACTTTTTTTTTTGAGGTAAATATAAAATGTGAAATTTAATTCCCACTTCATATACAAAAAATAATAACAGTGACTTTAGCCAAAAAAAAAAAAAAAAGAGTTAATAGTGACTGAATTGAATTTATTGGTAAGATTATAATCTCCAAAGGGCTATTGTCGAATTAAGTTATTATTTTTAAGTAATAAAAATGTCGAATTAAGAATTAAGACCGAACAAAATTGGTTGTTACGAAAATTAGAAGGGTCATGCTGAGAAAAACAATATATATATATATATATATATATATTTTACTCTTCCAAACCAAGTCTGCGGGGAGGAAAAAATAAAAATAAAAATTCTTTTCCACACCCAAAAAAACAAAAAACAAAAAGAAAGGAAAAAATTGTCAAAAAAAAGTGACACGTGGCATTCATGCTGTCATCGACCTACTGGTGTGGTCCCCACCAGGGAGCCACGCGTTTGCCGGGCTTTGCCCGTCAAGTGCGTGTCACGTGGGCCTTCCCATTTTATCTATATTATATTATGTTTCCTTAAGAAATAAATAAAAAAGGGCCACGATAGGCTCACCAGCACAAACCCCTACTCACACAACATCACTTATCAACCGGAAACCCGCCACAGCCGGTTCCCATTCCTCTCTACCCTCCGAACCTCCAACTGCTAAAGAGGAACCGGACAAGCAGGTTTCCGATCCGAAGCGTCGACGTGTCGGAAAGCATTACGCGCGTGGGGCCAAGGTGGGTGACGCAATCATGGCCTTGAATGTGGAATTTATAGGGGTAGAGCTTCTCCTTTCCAAAGTACACCCACAGTTATACAGTGAGAGAAAAAGAAAAATAAATAAAATAAAAAGGAAAAAAAAAATACATAGAAATTTCAGAGAAATTTGATTGACTCTTTTTGTTTTTCCAATTCCCTCAGATTCTGAGAGCGCCCCAAAAATATAGGGATTTTGTTTCTTATTGGCTATTTCTCTTCCCTATCCCACCAAGTAAGTTCCTCTGATTTGTTTCTTTTTTCTTTTTCCCCTTTTTTTTTTTTTTTTTAACATTTGAATTTAAGTTTTTCAATTTTTGTGTACATATTGAATTTTTGGCTTTTTGTTTCATGTCTAGGGTTTTGGAGAATTGGGTTTTTTTCATCTGTGATTTTCTTGAGTCTTTCTGTTTTGGGTTTGGATAACTTGGATTCCATTGAAATTCGTTGTTGCATGGAAGTGTTGGGAGATAAGAAAGTCATGTTTTCGCGTTGTGTGGTTGAGTTCCATGAGAATTTAAGATTTTTATGATGAGGGATTTTGCTTCTGCTTTTGCTTCTGCTTCTGTTTGGCATCCTAGAAAACGAGAAAGATGATACTGGGCTTGTCAGTACTCAGCATGCGGTTAGACACATAATTCAAATCTTAAAATCACAATCCAATTTTTGTCCACTTCACTATTCATGAAGTTTTGTAACTCAAACTTTAAAAATTCATAACTTTGTATAGATAAGTTCAAATGAGATTATTTTTTATTTTTTTCCGAACGTGTTTCAAGTTTTTAGATTTTTTAAATCTAGCAATTCAAACGCTTCGATAAACTTATAATCAATTCAAACTCAAATTCTACGATCCAAATCTTAAGACCAAACTCATGCTGAGTGAGATATAGGTGGGATAAAAGTTTGGCTTGACCTTACGGAACTAGAGGGTTTAAAGCTTGAGGTACAAGTAGTGGGATTTAATTTAAAGGATTTGAGTTTGGTACTGGGTAGTTTGAATATTAGATTCAATTTGTCTGCCACATTTGTGCTTTCTCTGGTTGCCAAGACAAGTGGGGGCCAAAAACGGAAATACAAATATATATAAGAATATAAATATACACACACATATGTACATATATATAATTTTGAATCTTCACCTTTGAATAATTACTAATATCACTTGGTTGAGCTGCAGAAAAACTTAGTTTCTGCAAAAGGATGGAAATTTAGGCAGTCTGAATTGTGTTTAAATGATTTTTGATGCATCTAAACTCGATTTACTAAATTCTAATTAGAGGACCAACTGAAATTTAAATGTTTTATTGTTTGATTGTTTTCACATCGGGAACAAAAATCCTTTACTATTTTTGTGAGTGCTTTTAACTACATATATTTCAAGATAGTGGATCTAGTTTATGGCTTTCTGTATCGGTTCGTCGAGGTCTGTTGGTTGGTAAAGGTAATGTCTTGTCTAACTTGACCCTTGTGGGGGCAAAGTATCGAATTGAAAATTACAAAATCCTAGAAGAGAAATCTTTGTTAAACTAGCCAAATTTCGTTCAGTTTGGGCAGGAAAAGGAGAACCAGGAGGAGGGGGAAATATTCCTGGACCATCTCATAGGAAAAATGGGCCCCAAGAAGTATTCTTTATATAAAAAGATATATATACATATAATTTAAGTTTATTTGTACTTTACCTGATTGTAGATAAATCAGTTTTCTGAATTCAAATTCTTCTTATACTTGGGCGACCATGGTCAAATGTTTTTTTCTGTTCATTTTCTGAAAGTTCCTTGGCGACCACTCGCTTGTGTTATTGGGTGTTTTGTTTTTAAATTTTTTTTATTTTTTTGTTTTTTATTTTTGTGAAGGTCTACCCTTAAACTTATTTTACTGATTTAATTCTTATGTTCGTGACTCTTAAGATAATAAGGGACTTGTTGCTATCTGAAAGATATCGACATTATGCGGCCAGAGTCTCAAAATACAGATGGACTTGGGCTTGATTCTCATACTATTACCCCAACCAATGTTTACTCCGAGCCATGGTGGCGTGGTGTCGGGTATAATCCTATTTCTCCACCCTTGACAGCACGAAATGCATCCAATTCATCTTCCTTGGACTGCCCAAATGGTGCTTCAGAGTCCAATGAGGACCACTCTTTATCTGATGGTGGGGCAAACGAGGAAGATGATGATGCCACTAAAGATTCACATGTTAGTGCATCTTCACGATCAGGTATTGTATCTTCTCCCCCCCCCCCCCCCCCCCCCCTCCCTCCCTCCTGATAAGTTAATGTGGGTTTTTTTAATACCAATATAGGAGTTTATTGAAAGCAAATAGAAATATCACAATGATGGCCCGACTAAACTAGTTGCTTGAACTTTTGATGGTCCCTTTTGGAATACAAAAATAATCTCTTTACTTTCAATCTCAGTCGGCAACTATGGGCAAGAACACCAAATTATGCAGCATGTTTCATCTACTATGCCAGCACTACGTGATGAGTGCCTCACACGGCCTCCACAACTTGAACTTGTTGGTCACTCTATTGTAAGTGTCTTCCTTTTGTTTCTTTGAATACCTTGCAACACCGATAGTTGAATGAATACTAAACATCATAAATGCTGTGTAGTATGAAAAAACTTTAAAGGTTTCATACTTGAATAATTTTGTAAATGGTAACTGAAGTATTCCTGGTTTTCTTAATTTTTATTTTGCAGGCATGTGCATCAAATCCATATCAAGATCCATACTATGGAGGAATGATGACTGCTTATGGACATCAGCCTTTGGTAAGTAATTTATTTTCTTGTTCGATGAACTTTCTGGTGGTTAACAAAGTATTATGGAAAATATTCCTCAAAAAAAAAAAAAAAAAATTTTTTACATTTCCTGCTGCTCTAAGGAATGAATTATAAGTGGCCAGCTTGGATCTGTAACTTCTTTTAAAATGGATTGCAATTTTATGATCTCCTAATTGGATTGTATATAATGTGCTTTTTTCTTGATTACTTTCTTGTGACGTGATAACTCTTTGTATTTCTGTTGCTCTTAACTTGTAGTGTGGTTTGGTTTCTACTTACGTCCATAATAAGTCGAAAATCCTTCATAAGAGCATGCTATCATGTGAAGCCCTGTCTAATTATATCTGCAACTAACAGGGTTATCCTCCTTGCTTTGGAGTGCCACAAGCTAGAATGCCTTTGCCTCTTGAGATGGCACAAGAGCCTGTATATGTGAATGCCAAACAGTACCAAGGGATCCTAAGGCGGAGACAGGCCCGTGCCAAAGCCGAGCTGGAAAAGAAGTTGATAAAAGTTAGAAAGGTAGACATGAAGACATGAATACTTTACTCATGTCTGTATTGCATGTGCTTATGTGCTACGAGTGTGGATTTGTGCACACCTGTTACGGCTTGTTTTTTCCATGCACACACATGAGCATCAGGGTTTGGTAGTTTTCATCCATAACATCAAGTCCATACTGTGTTGTTCCATGTTAAAGTCAACAGGAGTTTTCTAGATGGAAGATGATGATTGATGAGCAACACTGATACTCATGGGATGCATCCGGGGCACGTAAAACGATGTAAGACGGTCCCTGGCTGATGATATTGGTGAACAACTTGTAGCATGTAGTTGGTGGTAGTTTGTGTTGTTTATGGTACCTAATATTTGTGATGATGATCTAGTCCTAGATAGCGGTTAAAGATTTGGTTTTTGCAGTGTGGTTGGTAATAATATTTATGTTGGAATTATAAGTGAATGAATACATAGCCATCTCTACCTACGAGTACTCTTATCAACTAAATCCTCCACTATTGTAACTGAGATGAATTCCTTCTGTAATTTGTCGGTTTCTTGTTTTCACAGCCATATCTTCATGAATCTCGGCACCAGCACGCTATGCGAAGGGCCAGAGGTAGTGGAGGACGTTTTGCGAAGAAAACTGATGGTGATGCTTCGAATCAAGCTGAAAATGAAAAGGGCTCTGGTTCTGGTCAGGCCCACTCATCAATGTCTGCATGTTCATCAGGTTCTGAGCCGTTGGCTTCGGATTCCAATGAAAACTGGAATTCCTCCAACGGTCAGCAGGAAGCAAGAGGGTCCCAAGTGCGTGACCCTTACACGGCACGCAGTTACGTAAACGGCAATGGCCGCTACCAGAATCATAGCGGCATGCAGGACTCAAAGTATCACTTGTGCCCAAGTGAAAGAGCAGAGGAAGGGGACTGTTCAGGCCAGCAACGAGGAAGCCTGTCGGCGAATCAAGCTTCGCGCAGGCGTCTTGCAATACAGTAAACTCCTTGGAACGGGGGTGGAGTGCTTTGGACGGAAGATTCTACCCCTTCTGAAATGGTGGGGGGTGAATCCCCTGATTATCTGTTCAACACTATTGGCAATCTACGTGCCAAGCGGCAAATCATTCTTGGCTTTTGTTTGTGGTTGTGGCATGGATGGGAGGGAAGAAGAGATTGGCGGATGGGCTTCTGGTAATCGGTGCTTCACTACGTTCTCCTTCTCGTTTTTGTCTTCTGTACATAGATAGATTCCAGTAAAACTCGAGTAGAAAGGAAGAGAGCGCTGAGCAAGCACAGCTCCTGTTTTTCTTTGTACAAACTTGTTTGGTCCTTTGCTTTCTTTTCTCTTATTTTTCATCCCTTTGTCTATTAGGATTTTCTTTCTGATTGTGCAACAAATGAGATATTGAATGAACGTACGTTAAATTATCTGTATGCTATTCGGGGCTTATATGATCGAACTCGAGACTCGTATGGACCACCTAATTTTCAATGTTCCGTTAGAACGATGAACTCTAAGTTAAAACACTGTAGAAAAAAGTTTGAATCTTGGATTCAATCTTTCAATCCAAAACGGGGGTCGTGCCAACTATATGCGCCTATAATTTTGGGATAAATCCAAGTAAACAAGCAAATGTGATTGGTGTTGTTATTGCAAGTGCACCTACAAGTAAGAGATATGAAATCTTATCTTAGCACTTGGAAAAATAAACATATATACAGGAAGTCAAGAAAAAGGTCAGTTTAAGGGCAGATGACAATCTATATTAAACCTCACTATTAAAACTCCGAAATCGTCCTTCTCCATATATAAATCCTTATGGGGAAAAAATCCATAGATTGGTGTTGTAAATAAAAACAAAAGAAACACGGACTTGTAACCATCTAGTTTATAATGCGCTTCTACTACATGGTTTACACTCTCATTGAACACAGAAAATGTGGTTCTATAGTCCGCTAATGGTGAACGGTCTTATAATTATATGTGATCGTGATGTTTATGTTGATCTGTTTCCTCTTGGTTTTCAGTATCTTCTGCTTCATGCTGCTCTGAAGCAGAGTCCACACCTGTTTCATCGGGGGTAGCCTCCCCATCAGGATCCGTTTTGCTCCTACCCGCAAAATTACTATCAGACTCTGTGACATTAACTACGGTTTGCTTACTCTCCATCATCCCAGACAGAGCCAAGGTTGGGGACCACTCAAGAACATCATCAATGATGTTCGACACCCGTTTTTGATACCTGCAACGTAATAGCAAAATCTAAGATCATGACAAGACAAAGCCACAATAGGATAAGGGATAGAAAGCAGGTTACGAAGCAAGCATCATTAACACAGCAACACTTTCGTAAGGTAAGATCAAAATATCAAGATTTCTAGAACTGAGTTTGTCGCACTAAGTCTCAAGGCAATTACAAGTGTACCATTGTGTCTGTGTAAAACTAGGGTAGCAAATTTGGTTAATATAAGCAAATGTAAATCTGACCTTGCTCTTGCAGCCTCATCAGGAGCATGGTGTCTCAGCAACAATATGACCACTACCGCCACTACAGCATAGAAAAGCCTTGTTGTCCACTTAGGCCGTTCCTCCTCATCTTTATTAGGACAGAAACGGAATAACTCTCGTAATGTTGCTTCCTCGGCAAGAATGTTGGGGAAGAACCAAACACGCTTTCCAATAACAATATACAAGAGACCAAACATTGTAGCCCTCACTGCAAATTAAGATAATAGCTCGAATAAACCTCTTGCAATCAAATATACAACAACAAACAAACAATACATGGAACATAGGAAGATTACAGATAGAACACCATGTATTTGCTGTTTGAGATACAACTTAATCATGGGAAAAGAACTTTCAACAGCCACCAAAGCTCGGACGAGTAATTACCATATCCAAACAGAAAAAAATAAGACAGACTGCGCTGGTTTTCCAATCTTGTTATCATCATATGAATGTCCAAAGAAATAAGATCTCACAGATATGGGTAGAATATAAATAATGGAATAATCAGCCACAGAGAACTTACGAAAGAGCAGTGACAAGAAAAGCAGGAGCAGCCCCGCACATGAGTAGAGAATTATTAGCTTGCACCGATGGGGATACACGGGAAACAAGCAAATTGCCAGAGTCAGCACAGGCCAGAAAAACGATAGAAGCGTCTGCCAGAGGGGATGCCGTTTAACAAATGTCCACGCAAAGAAGGCATCATTTTCAGAAAATACTTGATCCTGCAATAGATTAGATTATTATAATATCCATCACTTTGCTGCAATATTCAGAAAGACACGCTTTAAATTATCTTCTGAAAAAAAAAAAAAAAAGATTGATAATCAACAAACCAAAAACATAATCATACAGCATAAACAACCGATGGTATCAAACCCCGGCTGGTCGATTTCACTATAATCATACGGTTCAGAGTGGAATTTTAGAAATGAACAAAATGTGTAATTTTGCGAATGGATAGAACGCCCATTTATGATTTTCACATAGGACCCACAAAAAACTACAAAATTCGACAAGCATTCTTTGAAATGTAGAATCAGAAACACATAAAGAGGACATCAAATTGAATTTGAGTGTCGAGAATTCCTTTATTTATTTATTTATTTAACTTACAGAGAAGATCTCCAAGTGGGCAGGCCACGTAGAGAGCTTTTTCTTGCCAGGTCGAACGGTTTTTACGACACGATCACAGCGCACAAGGAGATTCTTTTTCAACAAAGAGTTGGCAATGTCATCAGGTTCTAAATTTCTATCCGATTCCAGGACATCTTTGAGCTCCGGATGATTCCTCAAGAAGCTAACGAAATCCTTCCCTCGAAAATACTCCACTCGGGTCTCCTGCAACACAGCCCATCTCGATTCCAAACCTTTGTGGTCTCTCACCTTCTCCGAAAACACCTGAAACACATCTTTCTTCGCTCCATGTTTCTGAATCATTTACAATTAAAAAAAAAATCAAAATTTAACAAGAAAAAAAAATCCAAACCTGTCCAATGCAACCAAAAAACGACTAAATTCTGTGTTTTGCTTTGGAATTTGTTGAATCCAAACCAGAAGAATTAACAACAAATATGTATAGATACGATACTGAGTAATTTCGTATCAATGATGTTCCTGTTTCAATTGAATTGCCTCCTCTCTGTATGAGAAACCCTAGATCAGGAGAGAGAGAGTAGAGAGTAGATAGAGAGAAAGAACAAACCCTAGGAGGAGTGTCGGAATTGGGATCTCTGCCGCCGTTTTGAACAGCTCCGGCTGACCTTCTCACCCTCTTCTTCTCTGCTCCTCCCGATTTCTTCATCTCTCTGTCTCCTCTCTGATTCTCTCTCACTCCGATTCTGTCTTTTTAATTTTCTCAATTAAACAGAAAAAATATTTAAAAATAAAAAATAAAAAAGAAATCACCTTTTTTTTTTTTTCCTTCGCAGTCCCATTCGCTCTTCGATGGGCCTTTTTTAATTTTAATTTTAATTTCTTTTTGCTTAAGTCAAAAGGAAAGAAAAAAGATATTTTCCGTATTTATTAATCAAACATTTTTCTTGTAAACTGATGATATGGCACAGCTTCGTCAGAGCTAACCAATTACAAGTTCACACGTGGTTGCCAGACAGCCCCTCTAAGGCTCTTTTTATCTGAAGCTTCAACAAAAAAAAAAAAAAAAAAAAGTGTTTTGTGGATGTCGGTTTTCATACTTCAGAAAAAAAAAAAAAAAATGCTTTCTTCTTTGTATTGCTTATCGCAAAAGCCAGTTTCTTTTTCTTTCGACAATAATAATAATGATGATAACAAGGTAATATTAGTTAGGAATGATTTTCTTACAAAACACAAGTATTCTTTTTCTTCTTCTTCTTCTTTATGTTCCCGGTTGGTTTGTTGGGTAGAAAAAGAGAGAGAAAAAGAGAGAGAGAGAGAGTGGGAACAGTTTGAAGAAGTAGACAAAGATAAGGCCAGAGAATCACTCAAACAGCTTGACCAGCAGCTCCAATCTCTCTCCCAAAAACAAATCCGCTCTCCGAAAATTAAGGGTACTCTCTCTCTTTTTCTCGCAATTGTTTTACTCCAAATACATAACTCTTGTCATCCGAAATCATACTCTATCTATCTTAAGTCGTAAAGTTCATATGTATGTATATATATATATATATATATATATATATGTATGTATATATATTTTCCTCTTGATACTCAATTTAGTCTTGGATACGGCTATTCTCATTCTTGAGCTTACAGAATTGATAAAACATATATTTATATATCATCTGTATTGATAAGATATAATTAGCTGAGACTTTTTTTTCTGTGGCAGTTTTCATACTTTTAAGCATTTTAAAATGACTTATATTTAAGTATTATTATTCAGTTTGGATGGCAATTAATTGACAAATGAAGCATAGCTCAGTGCTAGTTGTATCTTTTTTTTTCCCCTCTCTCTCCTCCAATCGTATTAGTGCACACAATTTAGAACCATCTCCATTTTAGCCTTTGTTTCTTGGCAGTTACTTTCTCTATCTATTGAAAACTTGTCTTTACCATGAAGAATATATGTACATATATATATATATATAAATATGATATCAGAATTAAAACGGTATTTGTGTGAAAGCTAGAAATGGTTAGAGTACATAGAGATAAGTGATAGGTGTTGAAGGGAGAAGATAAATGTATGATTTGTCCAGTCTGTTAAGATAATATTGAAACAAATTCCGTCATAATTATATTAGTAGAAAAGACAGAAGGACAAATTCACATGTAAAAAATCAATAATATACAATTTTAAAATGTTTCAGCCATGTATTGTGACAATGTAATGGTATAAACAAAGTTGTAAACTCCATGTAAATGTGAAGTAGAAGACTTGTGTCAACCATGAAATAATAATCTGAACATTAATAGCTTCTTGAATTCCTTACCTCGCTCTCATACATAAGTGTTTGAAAAATTGACCTCAAAGCATTTACTATTTGTAGGATCTTATAATATGTAATCTGTATTTGTTTTTAAATATGGTTTTCCAGCTTCCGAGGTGAATCTTACAAGTCCGAGAGATCAAACAAAAGAAGAAGTAGAAGAATTCTCGGGGTCTTTTCTAGCTTATACGGCTGGTGCTTTGTTTCTTCTCACCATCTTATACAATGTCTTGTTTTATACTGTTATAAAACCGTCCATTGATGGAGTTGAGGAAGCTCCAACTAAAGTTGTGGAAAGACAAATCACCAAGTAGAAGTTCTTAGTTGAGTGATGAACCTGTTACTATATATTGTAATATTGTGAACAAAACATACAATTTTGTTCCATAATCTTTATCGTTCCGTTTGGTTCAACCATTACGTTTTGTGAAATATCATATCTTGTGTCATCCCGAAAAGAGACCTAGCATGAACATTGACCTTGAACATCAATGTATCTGTTTGCAAAACAAGTGGCCACACCAAAAGGGTGTATGCTCAAGCCTGAATCCTTTTGGTAGCTCGTGTAGTTTAGCAACGCAGTCTAACGGTCAATTTGGTAAAACTGTAGATTTTAGAAAAATTGTCGTTTGTTGTGCTTTAAATAAATAAAGAAATAACTGTAACTTAAAGTAACTGAGTATTTGACAATACTATAAAATATGTTTAATTCCAAAATAATGTTACTCTGATTGGTAATCAATAAGTAAGTCTAGAGTGATATTATTGTGATACTACGGAATAATTGTAAATGAAAGGGACCCTCTTAAGCTTTAGTGAAAAGCTTGTTTGTGGTGCTTTTTTTTTTTTTCAGGAAAAGTACTTTTTGATTCGTTTTTAAGGTCAAATTTTTCACCAACATCTTAATATGGAGTCACCTTATTATGTAATGCCAATCTCAAAATGGATTTTAGTAACTTAATAAATGTCCTTTTATTACGTAACTAAAAGATACACTAAATCGATTATTTATTATATGCACAATGTATTGGTTATGTGCTGATTTTTATTCAATTCACATTCAATCACATAACAGTGCGAGATTTATAACTTATCACAAAATAAATGACATATTAAAATGTCTTACCATGTTGGAGTATCACTTCTTAATTGTTTGTAGCTCATACTTACCTTACTTAAAATATTTGTTAATAATCAATCTATATAAAAAATGACAATTTTGTCCTCTTTGTCAACACTCAGCAGTCTTTCTTTGCTTTAAAATTTGACAGTCTATAAGAAATTTGGATCTCGATTAAACCCTCCCTTTTTTTTTTTTTTTAACCCCCTTGAAATTGAACCAAAAATCTAAAACAACAAAAATTTTCAGAAGAGGTGGACAAGCAAAGCTTTGCTTTAATCGGTGCCTTAAGCTTTGCCTTAATAGGTGCCTTCGGGTCAAGTGGTGTGCCAAACGCGGCAAAAGAGTAATGGGCCATCAAATGAGAGGGCCAATCCCAAGCCTTCCTGGCCCGTCATTCCATATCTCTGCTTTTCTTTTCTTTTTTCTTTTTTATTTATTTATTTTTAATTTTTCATCAAACGAGACCATTTCCATTTTGCTTCATCTTTGATGGTCCCGATTTTGTCCAAATTGTTGTCTCCAATATTTTTGAATAAATGTTGTATCACAATATGCCGTACCAATATTTTGTCTAAATTCCTTCTAGATAGTCACCTTTTCAACCAGATTTGCTGGTCAAAACATTATCATCATTCAAGACAATAAAAAATAATACTAATAATAAATCAAAAATTACTTATATAAATTGTCAAAAAAATAAAAATTGATTATATTTGATCTTTATTAAAATATAAAATAGAATAATAAGAATTATTATTTTTATCGGATATTAATAAATTATACGTGTATCATTTCAAATATATATATATTATATGTGTAATAACAAAAGCTAATATTTTTATTTTTATAAAAAAAATAAAAAAAAAGTGAAAATTTTATTGGATAGGCAGATATAAAAAAAGAAAATAGAAGAGAAAAAAAGGAGAGGGAAGAAGGTTGTTGTCTGTCTCCTTCATAATTGAATTGCAGAGGAAAAAAAAAACAGAAAGAAAGAAAGAAAAAAAAGGGTGAAGAGAGAGAAAGCAGTCTCTGCAAAAGAGCTTTGACTCTTCTCTCTCTCGAAATCCATGGCTCATTCATACCGAATCTCTTTCTTTTTCAAGCTCTTTACATGCTAAAACCCATAGCCTTTCATTTCTTGTATTTAAGTCAAACCTCATTTTCTTCTTCAAAAATAAAAAAATAAAAAAATAAAAAAAATAAAACCTTCTAGGTTTTCTACGGAATTCCTTTTCAGCTCCTTAGAAATCACCACAAATTCTTCAGGTACGTTCTTCTTAACCAACATTTTCTCAAAATTATTTTTTTTGCTTTATATGGAAATTTTATCGGAAACAACATACTTGCTCTTTTTTACTTAATTCGCTCGCTTTTTGTATGTTTATTTTTTTATTTTGTCGTTCGCTTTTGGAATATTTGCACTTTTTATTTGCAATTTCAAATTTGTTAAATCTTATATTTAAAAAAAAAAATTCTGAATATTAGAGGTGCAAATGATGCCCATTGTTCTGATTTTAATTTTATTTTCCGCGCTTAGATTTGGATTTTGTTCGAGTCTCGTTGAAATCCAGAGATAGAAAGCAGGGAAATTTTGTGAAGAGATTTCATGGGAAATTGCTGTGCAACGCCGAGCACTCCTTCACAGAACAACAGGAAACACAAGAAGAAACCTAATCCCTTTTCGGGGGATTATGGAGTCAGCGGCGAAAATGGAAGGGGGAACAAGCTCTGGGTCTTGAAAGATCCAACGGGTGGAGACATTTCGGAGCGATACGATCTGGGTCGGGAGCTCGGGAGAGGTGAATTCGGGATCACGTATCTGTGCACAGATGTAACCACGGGTGAAAAGTTTGCATGCAAATCGATATCGAAGAAGAAACTGAGGACGGCGGTGGATGTCGACGATGTGAGGCGAGAGGTTGAGATCATGAAGCATTTGCACAATCACCAGAACATTGTGTCGTTAAAGGACACATACGAGGACGAAGATGCGGTTCATATTGTGATGGAGTTGTGTGAAGGAGGCGAGTTGTTCGATCGCATTGTCGCGAGAGGGCATTTCACGGAAAGAGCAGCTGCAGCTGTTATGAAGACCATTGTTGAAGTTGTTCAGGTTTGATTTTGAAGTGTTTAGTTTGTTCAGGAATTTTGTCGAACAGATGGTGAACTCGATCTTGTTACTTGGTATTTTTTGTTTACGTGCATTGTGCTTTGTAGAATTGTCATCAACATGGAGTGATGCACCGTGATCTGAAACCAGAGAACTTTCTGTTTGCAAATAAGAAGGAAAATTCTCCATTAAAGGCAATTGATTTCGGGTTGTCCGTGTTCTTTAAATCTGGTATGGCAAGTACTTTTACGAATGCACTACACTAATTCATCTTAATATTTGTTCATTTTAGGTAGAATGTTGCTAAAGTTTCTATTTTTGTACAGGGGAACGATTTAATGAGATTGTGGGAAGTCCTTATTACATGGCTCCGGAGGTTCTGAAACGGAATTATGGCCCTGAGGTGGACGTCTGGAGTGCTGGAGTTATCCTGTATATTTTGCTTTGTGGTGTTCCTCCTTTTTGGGCAGGTTTGTTTCTCCTTTCAAGAGTGTTATACTTTTTCTTTTTCGACAACTATGCCATATGGAGTTGAAAACATGTTGTGGAGCTGTCTGCTTTCCTAGTCCTAGTTTTCTTGTTGTGGATCATCACATAGACGTCATGCAATTATGTTTTTTTAACATGGAATGTTTTCTCAAGCTTCGTTATAGGGTTTCTTCTCACAGATTTAGAAATGTTTTTATTTGTAGAAACCGAACAAGGGGTAGCACAGGCAATTATTCGCTCAGTCGTTGATTTTAAGAGGGATCCATGGCCTAGAGTCTCTGATAATGCAAAGGATCTTGTTAAGAAAATGCTTGATCCTGACCCAAAGCGACGGCTTACGGCTCAGGAAGTACTTGGTAATGTTCTGATCTGTCAATGTGATGCGTTATTGATGTGTCTAAGGTTTGTCTCCTTATAACAATTCTCTCAAACCTTTTCTGGCAGAGCATCCCTGGTTACAAAATGCCAAAAAAGCTCCAAATGTCCCCCTGGGCGAAACAGTGAGAGCAAGGCTCAAGCAATTTTCTGTTATGAACAAACTCAAAAAACGAGCTCTAGGGGTAATGATTTGTTCCTTGCTTTTGATTAATGTCTGAGTTATTGTGTTTAGAATATAACATGAGGCATTTATGGAGGTCTTCTAGTAACCTTGGCTGAATATTTGCCCTATAAACTGGGAAATTTCTTTCAAATGATCCGTGGTCTATATATTATCTATAGGTCATAGCTGAACATTTGTCAATTGAGGAAGTGGCTGGCATAAAAGAGGCATTTGAAATGATGGACAGTGGTAAGAAAGGCAAGGTGAATCTTGAGGAGCTTCGAATTGGCTTGCAAAAGCTTGGCCAGCAGATTCCTGACCCTGATCTTCAAATACTCATGGAAGCTGTAAGTATCAAATTGTGACATTACAGACTTGCATATAGTCCATTCATGCTCATCCCGCTTTGAACTTGAGTTGGAATATAGGACACTGAACTCTGAAATCTGATTTGTGTGAACAACTGTGTTTTCTTTTTCTGGAAAAGCAATCTAAAAAGATGCTGAAATAACTGTTTTACGAATGACATATTGTTATCCCAATTAGTTTACAGGGTTTTTAGCTGTTGAAAGGTTTTTACCACCGGAATCCTCTCTTTGCAGAAGAGAAAAGTGAAAGATTGACAGATGGAGAATATGATAATTTTTCTTTACAAAACTGGATCTCTGTTGCTAAAAACATACAATTTCTGATTCTTTTGGTAGCTACTAAATTTCACAAATCAATCTGATCCCCGCAGGCTGATGTTGATGGTGATGGAGCTTTGAACTATGGAGAGTTTGTTGCGGTTTCAGTTCATTTGAGAAGAATGGCTAATGACGAGCATCTGCATAAAGCTTTTGCATTCTTTGATCAAAACCAGAGTGGTTATATAGAAATTGAAGAGCTGCGGAATGCTTTAACTGATGAAGTTGACTCCAATAGTGAGGAAGTCATCAGTGCTATAATGCATGATGTGGACACAGATAAGGTGAGTTTTATGGTGTTCACGTTGGCTTAAGTCATTACTCATGTTGGGTTCAAAGTATTTTCCGTGTTCTGAACAACTTTGTTAAAACGTTTCTTCATTTTTTACATTGTAAATGCTTGCTCGTTGGAAGAGAAACCTGATCTTTGTGTGATATTTCAGGACGGAAAAATAAGTTACGAGGAGTTTGCTGCTATGATGAAAGCGGGTACTGATTGGAGAAAAGCATCCAGGCAGTACTCGCGGGAAAGATTTAACAGCCTCAGCTTGAAGTTGATGAGGGACGGCTCTTTACAATTAACCAACGAGGGTAGATAAACCAAACATTTATCGGAAACCGAATGACGCTAAAAAAAATGGAAGAATTCCGTTGTATTCTTAATTGGGTTTATGAAGTTGTTGTATTTTTTCATTTCATTTCCTCTAATAGACCTTTTGCAATAGGTAGGATCACTGGATCAGAGTTCAGTGGCCTTAGTAATCTCTCTGAAATAGCCTTTTTATATATTGAGTAGGATTTGTCTGTTTTTGGGATAGTTGTTGAAGAAAGGAAAAGTGAAATGGTTAGAGAGAGAGAGAGAGAGAGAGAGAGAGAGAGAGAGAGAGAAGATGGGTGAGAGCGTTTATTTTCGACCTCAATTTGTTTCTTTGTTGTGGGTTGTAAATATAATCCAAATTCAAGGCCTAGTTTGACCCCTTTTGATTTGAGAATGATTTTTCTAATTGATGCTTTCTTTTAGCATTTTTGTATTGCATGTGCGGTTCAAGTGAAATTATCTATGTTCGGTTGGGAAATTTCACGGCATGACAGGAAAAAAGACAAACTTCTCTCTTTTCTTTTTCTTTTTTTCATTTTTCATGATACCAACAATAATAATATCCAGTGCAAAAGTGGTCCAAGAAAAATTCCACCGCAATCCTAGCAAAGCTAAACTGGCCCATAAGAGAGATCTGTTCTTCAAAATAGATCACATGAGAGCTGAGAAGGTCTGCCTCTCTAACCTCTTCCTTTCTTTGTTTAAAAGCTTTACTCTAACCTTTCAGTAGCAGGAATGGCCTTACGCGGTGGGCTGTGTTTGGGAAAGCAACACTTTTTCTTTTTTAATAATTCATTTTCTGAAAAATATAAGAAAGGGGTTTCATAATGAAGTGGGAACATATTTTGTTGTATCGGTATCATTAAAGAAAATTTGATTATTTCAATCTTTTTCTGAATTTTAAGATCATTTTCATTTTGTTTTGTAAATTTTAAAAATTCTCATTTTACCCTTTAGATTTTAATTAGTCTCACTTAGTCTTTTTCGTTAGGATTTATGTTAAAAACAAACAGAAAAAAAAAGGAGAGAGCTAAATGCGGTTATGTGGTATTTTTCTATTTATTTTTAGTAGAAATTTTAATAGAATGATTTTACAAGATGAGTTTTTATTTCTTTAGTTTTTGAATTTTAACTAAAATTTTTGTTAAAAAGGGTTAAGTGAGACTTCAAGATTTAGGGTAAATCGAGAGTTTTTAAAATTCATGAGATAAAGTGAAAACGATCTTATAAATTCCGTGTATACAAAAGAGTAATCCAAGAAAATTGTATTAAAAGTTCAAAAAGCAAGATTATGTGGATATTGATATAGACTAGTAGTGAACACATAAAAGTAGACATGAAAGTTCTTAACCCAAAATTAAAAAAAAAATGTAGAAAAGAAAGTTTCAACAAATATGGAGTGCAAACAATTTTTCTCTTTTTAACGTTTGGGGAAAAGAAAACAGGGATTTGTGTCAATAGTTAAAGTTTTTTAATGCGCGACAATATGATCAACCAACATATATATAGGCCATTAATTGGAGAGGAAATAACAAAGTAGGGAAGTTTGGGAGGACTTTTTTCTTTTTCTTACTTTCGTTTATCTACGGCTCCATTTGGTATTACAGTTTAAGTTGAAATTTTTAAATTTAAGTTGATTAACTTTTTAAAAATTAGTTATAATTTTTATTGACTTTTCAGAAAAAGATAAAAACTGAGATAAAAAATTTGAATTTAAGATAATTTATCAACATGTTTTTTTAAGCTCAACCAGATACATTTTTTGTTTTCGTTCGTCTACATTCACACTATACATTTGCCAACTCCTTTGGCCGCCATCGTATATAGTATTACTGTATTAGTGCCTCTTCCACATGGTATCTCTTCCTTTTTTTTTTTTTTTTTTTTTTTCCGCCTTCTTTTTCTTTTTATTTATTTTTTTTCTGGAAATTTCACCATCCCTGCTTTTGCAAAATATTTAATAATTGCCCTAAAAAACATATATTTAATAATTAATATGGCAGCCTACTTGGGCCCTAGCAGCAAATGCAAACGGATCCATAATTCCGTCCAAGTTCAATCCACAAAGGTTCCCAATTTTACTTTTGCCTTTTAAGTTGCCAGATTAATTCCACGCGCTTGGACTTCTCCTCTTCCCTTTCTCTTACCTGAATTAAAAATAAATAAATGAATAAACTTCTTTTTTTTTTTTTTTTTTTTTCAAGGACCGCTTCTTTTTGCAAAATCAATAAATTTTCTTTCTTACGGTTTTAAATTTAGATTCAGAAAAGAAATTTTGAATATATTTGAAGAAATTTAAATAAATCACCATTCATTCACTTATTTATTTGGTTTTACAAATAATTTTTAGGGCAAAGAAGTGATTTGAACACTTTTATGTAATTAAGGAGTGCGACAATCATTTTTAAAAAGAAAATCAAATGATAAATTGACTGCAAACAGTAATTATTTGCTATTACAAATTTTTTTTTTTTTTTTTTGGAAATAACAATTACAATTAGTACATGAACAAGTTTGTTCGTAATGAGCATATGGTTCACGAGATTGGTGATATTTTGCAAACAAAATTGCAAATTTTCGTTTTTCATTTTCTCTCCAAATTATATGCGATTAGGCAGCGCGGAGTTGGGGCGCATGGTAGGCCTTCTGTTCTGCCTTTCCCTTAAACCAAAACGCACCCGTGTCAGGCACGTGACAGCAAATATTCCAGATATTTATAACTAGTAGTATATAATACAAAATTTAAATTTAAAAAAAAAAAAAAAAAAGGCCAACATTTTTAATTTTAATTTTCTTTTTCTCATTTTCTCTTCATCACCATCATTCGATCAGCCATCATCATCTATTACGCCACTTTCTTTCTTCCTGATTCACTCACTTATATTTCCCTTGACCCCTTAATATTAGGGTTCACCTGAATTTGAAAGCTCTGAAAATAAGCTAAAAATCTCTGGCGATGTCGACGACGACGTCCTTCGGTGCTGCGAACACGGCGCTGTTGAAGGACCCCAAGCTTCAGATTGGCGGCTTTCATGGCCTCAAATCCGCCAACTCTTTGGCACTCTCCACTCGTCCCTTGCATGTCTTCTGGACTTCTTCTTCTCCCACCCGTTCTCTCGTTCGAGCCGTTTCTACGGTGCGTTTTTCTTTTTTTTCTTTTTTTTTTTTGGGTTTTCCGTTTCCCAATCTGGAGCTTTTTGATCTGTGTTTTGTGGTTTTGGGTTCATTTTGTTGCTCTGTTTGGATGTTGAGATGAAAAGATGAAGAAAAGTAGCGAAATTTCCTTTTGTTTCTGTCCTCTTTCTGGCTTTTTTTTTTGTCTTGTTTTTTTTTTTTTTTGTCAAAAAAAAAAAGCTTCGGAAATTAGTCCAGGTTAATCAAAATCTTAACTTTCTTTGTTTGCCTCTAATTTCTTTCATTTTCTCTTTGGAGCGTCAAAAATGTAGATTTAGTGAACTAGTTTTGCTAGCTGAATCTGGTTTTTAAATCTTTGAGACCAAAAAAAAAAAAAACTGTAATATTACCCTTTTTTTTCCTCCCCTTTTATCAGATTTGGTGAAGCTCATTTCTATTATATTATTAAATTTTGAAAATTTCTCCTGTCGTGTGGTCATTTTATATATGATTTTCCTGAGTTTAGTTATTTATTTTTTGTATTCTCTCTCTCTATATGCAGCCGGCAAAACCAGAGACTGCTGCAGAGCCTAAGCGTAGTAAGGTTGAAATATTCAAAGAACAAAGCAATTTTATAAGATATCCTCTTAATGAGGAGATATTAACAGATGCCCCTAACATAAACGAGGCTGCTACACAATTGATCAAGTTCCATGGAAGCTATCAACAGTACAATAGAGATGACCGTGGTCCGAAGAACTACTCATTTATGCTTCGCACCAAAAACCCTTGTGGGAAAGTGTCGAACCAACTTTACTTGACGATGGATGATCTCGCCGATCAGTTTGGAATCGGGACGCTTAGGTTGACAACCAGACAGACATTTCAGCTACATGGTGTTCTGAAGAAGGACCTCAAGACGGTTATGAGTAGCATCATTAAAAGCATGGGTTCGACTCTTGGCGCCTGCGGTGATCTCAACAGGAATGTGCTTGCGCCTGCTGCTCCTTATGTGAGAAAAGATTATCTCTTTGCGCAGCATACTGCAGAGAACATTGCAGCGCTGTTGACTCCTCAGTCTGGTTTCTACTATGACGTGTGGGTGGATGGAGAGAAGGTCATGACGGCTGAACCTCCCGAAGTTACAGAGGCCCGAAATGATAATTCACATGGGACCAATTTCCCTGATTTGCCCGAGCCCATTTATGGAACGCAGTTCTTGCCCAGGAAATTCAAGATTGCTGTTACCGTGCCGACTGACAACTCAGTTGATCTTCTGACGAATGACATTGGTGTTGTTGTTGTCACTGATGATAATGGGGAGCCTCAAGGATACAATATATATGTAAGATGATCATGTTTGTTTGATAATTGATTTTTATTTCTTGGGCATATAATGTGAGCCTCATAAGTTTTCTTGCAGGTTGGTGGTGGTATGGGAAGAACACATAGGTTGGAGACCACATTTCCCCGACTGGCGGAACCATTGGGTTACGTGCCCAAAAAGGATATTTTGTACGCAGTGAAAGCTATTGTTGTTACACAAAGAGAGAATGGGAGAAGAGATGATCGTAAATACAGCAGAATGAAGTATTTAATCAGCTATTGGGGGATCGAAAAGTTCAGAAGTGTTGTTGAGCAATATTATGGAAAGAAATTTGAGCCTATCCGTGACTTACCCGAGTGGGAATTTAAAAGCTACTTGGGATGGCATGAACAGGTTTGTTACATTCATTGATTTACACACAGTAATAGAGATGCAAGATTTTGAGGTTTGAGATACTGATACCCAGCACATTGTTATTTGTAGCTAGCTCTTTTCCTACTTAGTAGGTTTACTCTTTTCATATTTACGGTTGATCTGTTGGAGTTGTTTTCCTCACCCCTTCTCTTTTGTTGCCCTATTTTCTCACCAGTTGTTGATATGTTGGTAGGGCGATGGCCATTTATTTTGTGGACTCCATGTCGATAATGGTCGTGTTGGGGGAAAGATGAAGAAGGCATTGAGGGAGGTCATTAAGAAGTATGGTTTGAGCGTGCGCCTAACGCCAAATCAGAACATTATCTTGTGTGATATTCGTAATGCATGGAAACGTCCCATTACTACAACACTTGCACAGGCTGGTCTACTGGTAATTTTCTGTTTTGTCCACAAAATATTGTTTTTCGGTGATATGTTTCTTTGATCAATGCCATACTGGTCACTTTTTCTTGTATGCAGACTCCTAGGTATGTAGATCCCCTCAACTTAACGGCAATGGCATGCCCAGCCTTGCCACTTTGCCCACTGGCAATAACTGAAGCAGAGCGAGGAGTACCTGACCTTCTTAAGCGAGTTCGAGCAGTGTTTGAGAAGGTATTGCTACAAGCCTATTGTGATTCGACCAAAAGCCAAATATACAGAATCAATTTGATGTCATACAGCTTGGACTGTGCATAATATTTTGGCTGTTTTTTGTTTTAGGTTGGTCTGAAGTACAAAGAATCTGTGGTTATAAGGGTAACTGGCTGTCCTAATGGTTGTGCCAGGCCATACATGGCTGAACTTGGACTGGTCGGGGATGGTCCCAACAGCTATCAAGTATCTTCAGCGCTTGCTCAAATACTTTTTCCCCTTTAGAGCTTCTGCGTCAACATAAATTTATCATGAAAACGATACTGATTTTCCTTGTATCTTTCACTGAAAATAGATTTGGCTTGGAGGCACACCCAATCAAACCTCACTAGCAAGAACCTTCTTGGACAAGGTTAAGGTTCAGGATCTTGAAAACATTTTGGAACCGCTGTTTTATCACTGGAAACGCAAACGGCAGTCTAAAGAATCATTCGGTGACTTCACAAACCGCGTGGTGAGTGGTAAAACTAATTTTTTTAGTCTTTTTTGTATATTTGACATTAGACCTGGAAATTAGCTTTCCTTCTTTGCTTAAAAACCTGTGGAACATGTTTTGATCATTTGGATCATTGCCAAGCATACTGATCTGGACTCTTGTTCTATAAGGGATTTGAGACGCTTCGAGAATTGGTCGACAAATGGGAGGGTCCAGTGGTGGCTGCGTCACGCCATAACTTGAAGCTATTTGCAGACAAGGAGACATACGAAGCCATGGATAAACTAGCAAGGCTGCAGAATAAGAGCGCGCATCAGCTAGCCATTGAAGTCATTCGCAATTTTGTTGCTTCCCAACCAAATGGGAAAGGTGAATGAACAATTTGCAGTCATGTTGCTGCCCAGAAAAAGAGCTGAGGTGAGCCGAGGAATAATAGCTCCAATTCTCTTTACAAGCTGTTATTATTTAGTAACAGCGGGAAGGGATTTCTTACGAAATTAGATATTATTTTGTACCGAAGGCTGCCTTCTAGTTAGTTATTGTTGACATGGATTTGTAAAAGGTTGCAAGTTTTGGTGTTTGTATCTCTTTTCAAGAGTTGTTAGTCTGTTCTTAATCTATCATTTTTGTAATAAGATTTCAGTTTCTGCCGCATTTTGATTATTAGAATGTCGGAAAATTCAGCCGATAACGGATTTTGATCATGGGTATTTTGAAGTGTTGCAATATTTTCATGTTATGCTGTGGAAGAGGATGTGGGCAACCGATGAACTCACGGATAAATTGCGTTACATACAGGAATCAGAACATTCCTTTTGTCAGAGTTATTGCTCATCAACTCAGGACAAAAAATAATAATAATAATAAATAAATAAAGACCTCAAAAAAATTAAAAAGGGACGCCTTGGATTTAAAGAAGAGGAAGAGAGGCAATCAGAAGAACTGGATTGTCCAAATAGAGGATATAAAACGAGCAAATACAAGTTTTACAATTATACAACAGCAACCAGCAACATTAACCGGATCAATGAAACTAGAGACTCCCTCACTTGCGGCAGATGCTAGCAGTTGGCATCGTGACGCAAACGACAGCATACTTCTTCTTGGCCTCTAAGGTTCCACGCTTTGGCTCGTCAGCCATAGCAATCTTGGCAACCGAGCAGGCGGCTGCAGCAGCTACGGCGAGCATCAAGTCTCTCCTTCCACTGCTGCTTTCTTCCTTGTTCTTGCTCATTTGCAAGTTCACCTTCTCTGCCTCGGAGCCAGCTGAGGCCTTGGCCACAATGAGGCCGCGGTGGCTCATGGTGGGCTTGGCAGTGATCATGGCCGAGCCGTTGGGGAATGCGGAGGCTGTCATAACCATGGAGGCCATATCTGCAGCTCGGTTGTCTGTTGTCCTACTTAGTAATCTGGTTTTTGTGTCTCAATTCTAGCATGCGCTTGTGAGATAAGTCAATTCTTGGAAGCAAGTAATAAAAGTGTAGAATGACATGAAAGTGTGCTTCTCAAAACAACATAATCCATTTCCTTATCGCTTTAGATGTTGTGGCTAATGGGTTACTGCCACGTGTTGCTTTATCCGAATCAGAAAGTATAGGCTCCGCAAACCTCTTTAAAATGGATGGTCTTATGGATGATAGATTTTGTCAATCTCTGACTTTCTTTCTCAGCCTCACAAGATTTGCCCAATATAACCACTTTCCATGTAGCCCGACTTTAGTACAAGTCTAGAATTTATTTAAATCTGTATCATTGGTTGGACTCGGAAGCTCTATTTCAACAATTTCTTTTCCTTACATCTTGCTTGGTAAAGTAATATAAACTAAATTTCAGTGCCCAAAAAAAAAAAAAAAAAAAAGAACTTTCAAAATTGGTTTGCCTTGGGTTTTTATGACTAGAACGTCAAATTACACCCTAAATACAGAATAAGCTAGTAACAAATTTCAAAAATTATTGTGATTGCATCTATAACCAGTGGTAATAGTGTGGAGTTCAATCCACACAACCAATTTCAAAAATAAAAATATTACTACGTATTGTAGATTCTACATGCTGCGATTCAATAGATAGTCAGTGCAATAATTATAATACTAATTTTCGTCACTAAAATTTTCGTCTTGTTATTCAGGGATATAATATAAGTTGCTTATTATGTTAAAACCTTTTTTTTTCCACATCATGTTACAATTTATTTGGTCCTTTTAAGAGCATCTCCAACGACACACCATTTCAGCCCAAAATGGTGTGGGCTTTGCTCCAACCCAGCAGCAATTTTCAAAGAGCTGGCAAATCGTGTTCACGGGCCGTGTTCAGATCAGCCCGTTTTCCGTCCATTTATTTTCGTGTTAAACGTGTCGACCCAATTTCGACCCAATTATTAAACGTGCGGTCCAAACCCATTTATTACGTGTCGTTCTCGTGTCGTGTCACCGTGTCGTGTCCGGAATTGCCGGCCCTTATTATAAAAAGAGCTTTAGAATAGTTTGAAAATTCTAACATAAACGTGTTAATCGTGTTAGCCCGTTTCCGGTCCATTTATTTTCGTGTTAAACGTGTCGATCCAATTTCGACCCAATTATTAAACGTGCGGTCCAAACCCATTTATTACGTGTCGTTCTCGTGTCGTGTCACCGTGTCGTGTCCGGAATTGCCGGCCCTAATTTTCATATTACCCCAATTTCGTATTTCTTAACAAATTAGTTTCTTTTTTGCTACCAAAAAAGAAAGAACTTTTTGTTTTTGTTTTTTGTGACTTTCCCTTTGTTTTTTGTTTTTTGTTTTTTTTCACAAAGGAGCACAAAATACATTTTGTTGTTCTATTATTCCCCCAGTTTCACATTTCTTAACAAATGAGTTTCTTTTTTGCTACCAAAAAAAAAAGAAAGAACCTTTTTTTTTTGTGTCCCACATTGTTAATTTTGTTTTATAGTTAATTTAATATGATGATATGTAAATAATACTTAACGCAATTACATAATTTAGAAAAAATCATACATTCAAACCACCAATAATTAAAATTACATAATATTAAAAAAAACTAGAAAATTCGTAACATAGTGTAATGAAATTATACATCTTATGTACCAACAATTTAGTGTTATGGTAGATTGGTTGGAGTTGCTCTAATATCATTGTAATATTGGTCAAATTGTGGAAGATGAAAATACCCGGGGAGGGGGGCCTTGTGGGGGGGGGTGGCTAGGGTGGTGCTGGGGGCCGGGGAATGGGGGCCAGGGTTGGGTGGGGGGTGGTCGGGGTAGGCCCGGTGGTGGTGGGGCCGGGATTGGTCACTGACAGCGGAAAGTCACCGGCGACAGAGAAGACTTGGGGTTGAGAATGACAAATGAGGTAAGGTATATTTTAAGTATGGTACATTAATAATATTTTAACAATTCGATTAAATCTTAACGGTTCAAAAAACAGGCTCTACCGTAGTTACTTGGAGAGGCTCTACCCTACAACAATCTAGAAAAAAAAAATAAATAAATAATTTCGAGTTGTTGTCGTTCCATTAAAAACGACATTTCGTTTGGTTGCTGTGAAATTTAATCGAAAACTGAGCAAGTACGTAGGTGTTGCTGCCCAGGATCGAACCGGGGAGCTTTAGTGTGTAAGACAAACTTGCTAACCACTACACCACAGCAACGTTGCATGCCATGTTCACGGCCTTCTAAAATTTCTTTAAAGTTATAGATTCGCAACATCCCTGAAACGACAACGACCAAAAAACCTTAGGCGTTACAGGAAACACTGACAACCGTGAAATTTTCATAAAAAAAAAAAAACTAACAAAAAAATTTAGAAACAACGACAAACAAAACAAAAGCCACATAATCCGTTGCAAGAACCTGAGAAGTGACTGCAAACATTAAATGACAACTAATTTTGAAACGACAATGAACAGAAAACGAGACTGAATCGATTAAAAAATTGAAAACTTTGTCCATTTAATCCCCAAATTATGAATATCCTGTCATTTTGATCTTAAACTTTTGATTTCGACAAATTAGTCCTTGAATTTTTGATTTTTAATAATTTTAGTCATTCAAGTTAAAATTGACAGATAATTTCTGAAATTTAACATAGATAATCGTATCCTTGTCGCCTAATAACTAAAATTTTTAAAGAAATTATTATATTAAATTCGAAAGATTGTAGTTTTTAAGGATTTTAAGAAGAATAAGGAGTAAGTTTTTATACTTAGTATAATTATTTTAATAAGATTTCATGTTAACGTTAAGTTAGAACATTATTATATACACTAAATTTTAAAAAATATTCCATCAATTTCAATATTAGGGATCAAAACGGCCAAAAAAAAATAAAAAGTTCAAGGTCTAAAGTGACAAGATATTCATAGTTCACGGAATAAAGGGATAAATTACCCTAAAAAGTTCATAAAATGGCAAAAACCGAAAAAGGGAGGACAAAAGAAAACGACATGATAAGTTACGACAGCCACCTCCTAAACGACAACAAATATAAAAACGACAACATGTGAAAAAAAAACACCTAAAAATGGTAGGAATTAATATCTGTAATTTTTTTAATTCATTTTCTTGTCCTAGATAGGGAAAAAGTGAAGGGGAATTCCTAATAAGTACTGATAAAAAATAATAGGAAAAAAAAAGAAAAAACCCAAATATTAAGTTTGGCTTAATCTAGAATCACTGCATACTCTGCTAGTCCTATGTTTCTGGTTTATAGCCTTTTTTTTTTTTTTTTCTTTTTTGGTGGCATATTGTCTTCAAAATATTGAGTTTAATAAGAATTTGCCTCATATGCACTGATTTTTTGAGGCCACGTGATAACTCGACACTTCATAGGGAATAAAGTTGAATAAAGAAATTCTATGAAATTCCATCTTGCGAACTACTATTTTTTAATGGGTTATATATATGTATATACAGAAGTGGAGGCGGAAAACAGTTTCAATGGAAGGGATAATTTTTTCCTTAAAAAGGGACATGATTATATAATATAACAATTGAACGTGGACAAAATGTTTTTTTTTTTTATATTTTTTATAAATTGTGTGAATAGTTAAATTTTATATATATTTTGAGAGTAAAAATTAAAATTTCAAAATTTGAATGGGGGCATAGTTATAATTTTTCTTATAAAATGAGAGCACAATAGAAATTTTATAAAAATTTCAGGACTAAAATTCAACTTTTTAAATACGGGTGGGGGACTCTAGCCTCCACTGGTATGAACGTGGCTCCGCTATTGTGTGTGTGTGTGTGTGTGTGTATATATATATATGGATGCATGCAACTTTTGAAGTGTGGCGAATGTTAGTCTTCCTCCTACGGCACGTTAGCATCTGGATTCTCATGAATTTCCTAAAGCCTACTTAATTGCTTGTTTCCAACAATAACTCAAAACCTAAAATTAATAAAAATTAGTGTGGAACAAAGTCCTGAGAAATAAGTAATAATATTAGGACTAGACAAGTCTCCTACAGTAGAAGAAAGATGAAACAGAATTGACTTTTATTTTTTACTAGTGGAAACTTACTTAATTAAACAATAAAACAACAGAATTCTTACCGTTGAAAGTAGCTAGGAAGATAGAACTTCAGGTAGAAGTGGCCTAGTTTCAAAATGGGCTGTTCCAATTTTGATCTTGCCGAAAGTTGTGGTGTCCTTAAAAAAAATTAAAAATTAAAAATAAAGAAATGTTGAGGTATCAAGTATGCTTTCTTTCTTGGGGTTATTGGAGAAATGCCCAAAAAAAAAAAAAAAAAAAAGACATGTATCTTTAATATTGTCCCGTCTATAATGATTTCAATATTTTTTTTCCCTCTTATAATATTTAATAAAAAGTGGTCAACGAGCAAAAATTCTATTTTCACAATTTCTTCTATTCTTTTTCTATGATGAGCAGAGCTTGACATTTTGTAGCCCCTTTTATGATCCTTGCGACACTAATGAACTATGCAATGTTAGATCTCCACATCAATTATAATTTGAGTAGAATTGATCATGTTCTTCTTGTTTTGTTTATGGACTTCAAAAATTTTTAAAGTAAGAACAAGATGAGAATCAGAGACACAGAATGATTCTAATGATCATTTATATACTTATTTTACAAACAATAAAACGTTAAAGTAGGAAACATACACACATGTATATAGGGAGTTTTTATGCTAGAAACCCCTATTTAACACTACTAATAGGATTTATTCTTTTAATTATTAGATTAATTTTCAATGCTCTCATATATGACTAATGTAAATTTTTAACTTGAACACTCGTAAATCAAATTATAAAATAATTATAATAATAATAATTTAATGATTAAAAAGCGGTTGGTGTTGATAATGTGCAATAGAAGATGTTACGATAAAACCTCTCATGTATCTATATATTAAGGTCAATGACAGGGAAGCAAGGGGGAAACATCTAGTTGTTTATACTGAATTATTAATATCGTGTTTTGTCTTTTATCAAATCAAATCAAATCAAGTTTGGGGGGATTCTTTGAGTGATCTTTCTAGTTGAATAGCAGTTTCGCGTAAATAGACAAACCAAAGGACATAATTTCTGTCCAAATCATTTCATTGCATTTTAATTCACTGTTGTGTCGTGCCTAGTTGAAGATACATACATACATATATATATATATATATGTTTTGTTTGGGCTCCAAAACACGGATACGAGTTTGAAAAACTCGATAGACAAATAGAGATCTTATTTGTTTTCTTTTCTCTATTTTTGGCCAGAGAAGGGACATAAACAAGGCTTGCCCTTTTTCGGTTCGTGATGTACGTAAAGTACAGGCTTTGTAAAAATGATAGGAAATGGACGAATAAATAAAATTGAGTTCAAACTTCAAGTATCACGAGTCTCTTTTAAACTTACTTCAAATCACACACACACACACACACACCAAATACATATGGTTGGATAAAATATTTTTTGAACTTATTTGAATCATAGCTATATGGTTGGATACGGGAAAGATTCTCTTTTACTTGGATATACACCTCCTATTTTTAAATTGATAACCTAAAAACTAGACCGCCGCTACATTTTTTTCCCTTGAGATGAACACACATTTTCACTTTCTTCGTTTACTAATTAATCATTTTGGTACTTTTTATTCCATGAAGTTGGTATGATTAATTTAATTCAATCAAATCCGCTTATTCTACATGAAAGTATGTTTATTAAAAAGATATGGTAAAATTAATGACATAAAATGGTACTTTTGTTTTAATGATAGATACTGATTATGATCTAAAACGAATTTTATAATGTATGTATAAATTTTTATTATTGACACTGATGAATCATAATATCAAAAAATTTTATCTAATGATTAAAAATAACGACACTCAATGAGAATACAAAAATACAATTGTTAACATAATTCTTTTTCAAAAAATATATTCCAAAAGCCAATAATTTAATTTGGGAACATAAAAGGTTGGAGTTGTTATGCAAGTATCTTCGAATTGGCAAGGAGAAATGAGAAACGGGAGCCCAAAAGCTCAGGTGAGGTCCATCTTGTGACAGGGAGAAACGCATAAAGAGGACAAACACATCAAGTCTGCCATATACGACAAAGCTGTCCTTTCCTTTCCAACTAAAACTGTTCATTTTTCTTTTTATTTTTTATTTTTTTTTGGTGTCATTTTGACTTGACTTGGATTCTTCCACGTCCAAAATATACCCTCTTCTTCCCACGTTACAAAGTATGTTTTTACGAGTAAATAACTAGTACTGCAGTCTTGGAACTTGAGGTCGTTTGATTAATTTTTTTTTGTTTATTTTTCAAATTAGAGAACTACTTGCTAACTTGTCACCTTACAACGGTAAAATTTCCTTGTGTGGAGGTTGCTTAATTTTGTTATGTCTAAATTAAGAATAGTAAATTTGTCAACAGCAATGGTAAAAATCATGGAATTCCGAGACTCAAATTGCATGAACAATTAAAATTTCACGTACAAAATCACATTTTATTAATTCATAATTAACAAGGTTTTTCATGAATTTATGTGTATGCTTAAATCTAGGTACGAGGCTGATATATGCCTGGTGGGCTCAAGTCCCCACTTAATTTTTTTGTTAAAAAAAAAACCTAAATAAATATGTATTTGTTTTATACTAATACACACAAAGTCCCCATTAAAATTAAAAGCTATATTGTTATATAATCTCAGTTAAAAATTCAAAAGTTCAATAGACAATAAAACTATAAAAGTCCATATAACAATATTAATCGTTAGCCGTGTTGATAAGAATTCCAAACTCCGTCAATTCTTAGTTACATTAGGGGTTTTCTTTTCCCCCTTTTTTTTTTTTTTTTTTTTTTCCTTATAAATATTCAAAAACCCAAAGGAGAACCACAAATTATTATGATAAAAGCTTGTTAAAGTAATCAACAGCAACTTGGCAGATAGTTTGATAATACATTATCTTGAAATAGCTTGTACTGTTTTTTTTCACCTTCAAAAATGTAAATTTTTTTGCTATACAATCTTGGTGTAAAACAATAGCACAATCAAAGGACTGGTCACTTGTATATACCTTAAATAATCAAACCATTTATTACATAATGGAGTTTGTTCAACTGCTATAAGCTAACTTTCAGTTCAAAATGACTCTTTTTTTGCCTTCAAGGGTTCATAGTAGAATTTATTAAATTGCCAAAAATAAGGTAGAATTGAAGGTCCTGAATTTTGATTACACCAATATGTATAGAGACAACAAAACAACAGTATTGTCCGAACTTTCCAAATAAAATTTCCACAATTGGAGTTCTTTTATTTTTATCTATTTGGTTACTCATGGAGGCATTGTTTATTTCCAATACAAAAAGTAAGGCAGCGTTTGGTTGGTGTTTAAGTAATAATGCGTCTCAGCCAATGACTTCCAGTTTGGGGTAAGTCAGAAGTGTCCCCACAAGAGGTTTGATTCAAACACGGTGTATGTCTCACTCCACTATGGCCATTGTCGTCTCATGAAAGACGAAACCTAAAGAAAAGAAGAAAAAAAAAAAAAAATCCAAAGTTTAATATTTCCAACAAAAGCTTTTTTGGGGTTTGTTTTTCATTGAAAATGATACTTAAAAAACAAAATAAAATAATAATTAATATTATTTTAAAAATATGTGAAGACCGAGAGAATCCCAGTGACTGTATGAGAGAGAGAAAGAGAGATAGAGAGAGAACAGAACTGTTGAGAGAGAAAGAAGAAGGTGAAGAAGAAGAAGAACGAGTTTGTCAGCATAAGAAAATGAATTGAGAGAAACAAACTCACGACGAATCCGTTCCCAATTCCCTTTATTATAATAAATTTATAATAATATAATAATAGTAATAATAGATAAATAAACAAACACATGAGCTTCAACGGCACGGACGGAGTCATTGATTAATCATTTCCCTGATGGTGTGACTGGTGATGTGAAACTCCAAATGGACAATGACACTCCTCTCTCTTGGTTTGTGTGATTTTCCTTTGCACATTTATTATTACTCTCAACTTGTTAGACAAATAATAAAAATAATAACAATAATTTTTCTCTTTTCTTTTTAATTAAAAAAAATCCGTAAGTAATGTGTCGTATGGTTTGTCGCATGGGTTTTGTTTTTGAGACTATATTTGATATTTAAATTTAATTTTAATTAAATTATATTTTTTAATTAATTATATTTTTTAAATAAATAAAATTTATAATTAATTTTTAAAAAATCAATCAAATTTAATTTTAAAATTATATTTTCAATTAACGAATCAGACGCAAGTTGAATTTGAACACTCACTAAATAGTGGACGTCCCGAGACCTACTTAGTGTGAGATTCAAGGGATGGAGATTCAACTAGATTGGATTGAATCCTTTTATTTTTTGCTTACAGTTCTACTAAATCACATTTTTGAATAGTTTTATTCAATTTAGCATCTGTTTACTAAAGTAGAGCTTCTACAATCAATTTCAAAATATGGGTCGTTCCAAGATAGTACCTCTTGCTTTGTAATGTTGATAAAAAGCTATTTGTTTTATTTTTCATTGTTAAATTAAATTTTTAGCGGTCTATTTATGAGTATTTATCGTAAAAATTTACATCATGCGATACAAAATTGCTCCAATCATAAATCATATTATTAAAAATTTAATCTAATAATTAAAATAATAGTTCTCACCTAAACAAGAAGTCCTGTCAAAGAAATTATTTAAAAATTTAAGTGACTATTTGTGTTGTTTACATTGCACAGGGGGGCAGGTAACTTCGAAAGTATTCATATTCATTTTTATATGTTTATTTCTCTTATAGATCTTACTTTTATCTTTTGAACTTGAAAGATTTTAATGGTTGAGGTCTTTTTTTTTTTTTTTTCATTATAAACAATTTAGTAGACTAGAATATATAGGAGTTATATTTGCTATGCTACCACTTAGCTATGTGTATGATTCCGTTCTTTATTGTTTATGTTTTAAATCGATTCATGATTAATATGGTAGACTATAGGAAAATGGGCTAGGTTTGCTACTTCAATACTAAATTATGGATATAATTCCATGTTAATTCTTTACAGGTGACAAGATTAATATGCAAATCTCATGTTTGCACAAATGAATAAATAATGAAAAGAAATCCACGGTAATTATTAATTGCAATTGTCGTTTTGGTCCCAACTGGGATTTGATAGTGCCCTAGTGGCCACCTCAATTAATACCCACACAAGGATGAACCCGTCATAACACTATTAGGAACAAAAAAACATTTAACTAATCCAAAAGTAAAATCCTTTTCAAATTCCCATGCAATAAATAACCAAAAAATTAAAGTGAAATTCAAAAAAAAAAAAAAAAAAAAAAAACCACAAACAAACAGCTTTCATTTGAAATCCCTGTTCTTGCTCTTAACGATGTTGCACGCTCTCTCTCTCTCTCCTCTCTCTCTCTTCTCTCTGACCATGTTTCTGTCTCTCTCTCTGTCTTCTCTCTGTCTCTCTCTCCCCTACTCACTTTCTCTTCGTTATCAGTTCCTTACAAAAGACCCAAACACGCAGAAGCTTTCTCTGTCTCAATGAAATATTAACGAGGCCACTAGTTTTTCTCTCTCTTTCTCTTTCAAAATCCAACAAAAATAACAAATTTTTCAAAGTTATCATTTTCAAACATGTCAGTGACGATCGGAGCCATAGCCGCGGCGAGAAGGCCGAAATGGCAGTACCCACCACCGCCGCCGACGCCGAGAATCCTCCACCTGCCGCGCAGGCCACGCCGGAAAGTCAACAAGAACTTTCCCGGAAAACCCGCCTCGAACTTTTCTGGAAAATCAACCATCCCCTCGTCTCGGAAGGACCGGAAGGGGAAGCTGCATACGCTGTTCGACCAAGAGGGAGCGTTTGCACCGGCGAGCGTTCCGATAGTGGTGCTGGGAAACGACTCGTGCGGGGATGAGGGGAGGAGAGAGAGAGTTGAGGAGAGAGAAAGCGAGGTGATGGTTTGTGGAGGAGGTGGAGGTGATCGTAAAATGGCGGCGTTGGAGGAGGAGAAATGGAGGTTCCAAGCGGAGATGTTGAGAGCCGAGTGTAATCTGCTGAGGATGGAGAAGGAGATTGCGGTCAAGAAGCTTGAGAGGACCAGGGTTAAGTTGGAGAGAACTCTCAAATCCGCTGTTCACTCTCTAGTTTCCGTTAGTAGTTCGTCTCTAATCTCTCTTTTTTACTCGTTTGTTTCCCGGGAAAATGGAAGGAGTTTTTCATCTCTGAGAAAACCCAACTCGGAACTTAACATGAACAGACTGGTAGTCTAGTTATTAGTAGACGTATATTAGTTATGTTATGTACTTGGGACGATCATTTATGGTAGTCTTGTTTGATTGTTGAGAAAATTCTAGTGTTAAAACTTTTATTCTGATTATTTGTTGATTTCTCTCTCTCTCTCTCTCTCTCTTTTCAGGAGAGAAAGAAAATATGCGAAGGTAACAATGTGAAGGTGGAATTGGAAAAAGAGATTCAACAGTTGACAGAGAAACTAGAGAAGTTGAGGAGGAACTTGGAAGTCAAGAATTTAAGGGCTAGAAGATGTCATAATTTTGATAAACAAGCGGCACGTCTTCAGAGAGAACTGAAGATGTTCAGATCGGGAGCATCGGAAGAGATTTGCGTTAAGAAGATCCGAGAGATGGCCGAAATCAGTTTGTCTGTCGAAACAAAACCGAAACTCAATGAGAGCTCGTTTTCGAGTGATGACTCCAATGTAAGTGTCACAACTCTACTCTTTAATAAAAATTATGAGGAGTTTAACATTTGTTACTTAAAAAAAAAAAAAAAAAAGATTTAAAGTTGTTCTAAAAGTGTGTTTCAAAATGCAGGTGGAGATTCTGAGAAGGAAAATGGAAGGATTGTCAAATGGGATGCTATTAGAGAGAATGAAGGAGGAGTGTGGTTCAATGCTCTCTACAGCCAATAGTTCGGCTGTAAGTTCTGCCTCCACTTCTCAAAGAATCGAATTTACCGCGTCGTCGCCAATACAACAACCCCACAAGGTAAAAACTTTAATGCAAAAGAAGTCGACTTTTGTTTGGTCTCTCGTTGTTCATGCATGTTTTTGTTGATTTCTCACTAACCTCTTCTTATCAATCTTAAATTTTTTGGTTATGAAGGAGAATGAAGAGAAAGTGTGCTCGGGACGTTGTAAGGCGATAGTGAGAAGAATTCTGGAGCAAGTTCGAGCTGAGACAGAGCAGTGGTCGCAGATGCAAGAGATGTTGGGACAAGTGAGGGAAGAAATGGAAGAATTGCAGGCTTCTCGCGACTTCTGGGAAGATCGAGCCCTTGATTATGATTACCAAATGCAATCTCTACACTCTTCTGTAAGATTTTACACCCAAAATTCTATGTTAGAATCTCATGTATGATTATCACTATCTTTGTTATGTTTTGCATATGTTGACCCTTGAAGGTTGTTTCTTGGTTTAGGTTCAAGAATGGAGGCAAAAGGCAATCTTGTCCGAAAACAGAGCGAATCAACTAGAAGCACAAATGTACTTCCTCCGAAAAGAGCTTGAAAGGTTGAAGAAGGAAGAGAAAACCAATGAAACAAGGGAGAAACTATCACCGCGGATCTCCATTGATGGACAGCATGAAACGGAGAAGAGGGTGTTGGTTTGTCGCTTGAAGGAGAATCATCATGATCGTCATGTTCATCATGCCGATTACAATCAAAGTAGCTGTAGTAGCAAGCAAAAAGAGGCTTCAATTGACGTGAGAAGAAGAAAAACCTTGGAGAGGCTACCTTTACAAGATATCGGCAACTCGTGTGTTTCTCTCAAGCAGCATAGTAGAGCAGTCTTGAATTTGGTGCCTTCCAAGACAACCAAAAACTTTTAGCCAAGTGCTGAGGACTTCAGTGCTTGAATTTAGATTTCGGGTTCTAATCTCAAGAGCAAATGGAACAAGAAAAAGAAAAATGTGGCTCAGATTGCAAGCGAGGGCAATGAATTGCAATTGCGATTTTGGGAGTTTTTTTTTTTTTTTTTTTGGCTGTAGATTCTGCTTAGTTGTTGGCTTCAAATTTTCTGTAATAAAATCCAGGTTTAGTTGCTATAATCTTGACTTAAGCTTTTCCCTACTACTTTTCAGCCCTTTGGTGTGATTTGGTAATTGACACTGCTTCTCAGCAAAACTGTTCAAAGGAAAAAAAGGGAAAAAAAAAAAAAAAAAAAAAAAAACAAAACAAAACAACGAACAAGCAAGCGAACATACGAGGGTAAAAATTGAACGTTCCCAAATCCTAGTCCGCCAAAAAAGATTTTAAGGAACGACATGTCGTTTACTAACGACCCAAGAAGATCCAGTATGTGAACAAGAGAGGCAATTCTGGTTGTCTGCAGAGCTCTTCAAAAAGGACACGTCGTTCATTAACAGAACTCCAGCAACCTAGTAAAATGAAAACGACATGTTTCGATTGAAAAAGTAGAGAAACGACACATGTTATTGTTATAAGTGAAAAACGGATAGCTAAAAAGCTAAGATCGTCGAACCAAAAAGTTATGATAATGATTAAGATAATTGTAATAATTATTTAGTAATTAAGTTGAAGTAATTTTAAAAAGTGAAAAAATCGAGTATTTAATCAAATAGAATATTTCTATGTAGTCATGCTGTTGATTTCCCAATTGCATCTTCAAAACTAAAAAGCTCTCAAAAGATTCCATCAAAAGAAGAGAATTTAAATACTTGTCCATTTCACAAAAGCTAAAATGAAGTGGAATGGCTACTTTACGAGACGCGACTTTGCAACTCCATTTCACACCAAAACAATGTTTCACCTGTGCTTTATTCTAGCATAAAACGCTACCGTTTTTGCGTACCGAAAAAGTATGCAAAAAGACACAGCAACAAGCTGAGAGACAGAGATATTGACACTCCTGTGCCCACAAAATACTAATTCAAAAAAGCTGATGAGAGTAGGTTACATGACCATTGACAAACACAGCAACTCAGAAACTGACAAACTGCTTCTCCTTCAAGCTTTCCACGGTTTCCTGGAGGCTGGTTTTCAATGGAATGTAGTCAATACCCAAGCTCTTTGCCTTTTCCTTGGACACCTGGTAGGTTGGCATAAATGGTTTATCGTCTGCACACCTGCCAATTTCATTTCAAAGTCGATAAAAATTAAACATTATTATTGGATCCCTCAAAAAAGAAGTAAAAAACCATAAAAGAACACGTAATGAAGCCGACTGTTTGTGTGAAAACTATGGTATATCCCAAACATTTGAGATGCATCATGAAGTTCAAATTTCAACCAGTAGATAATGGAATAAAGAAGTAAAGAAAACCGATCTCAGCCATTGAACAAGTTCGACAGTTCACATCGTTTTTTTTGTCATCCCATGGCTAAAATTGGGTTGCATTGGGATGTATACATAGCTTATTCCGGCCGTTTGTCGATTGCACTAAAGAATTGTATGATAAGATTTTCAAAAAACGATGGAACATACTTCTCAGGAAGTGGTGCAGATGGGTAGAGCTCACGCAGGATTCTTACAACTTCCGAGTAGTGAGCAACGCTCTCAACCAGACAATATCTTCCACTAGCTGAAGGCACCTCATAAGCCAGAATATGAGCATTGGCGACATCTTTGACATTGACCCATCCAAGAGTAAAATTCAGAAACGTTTGTGCTTCTGCATTGAACAAACAGGTGAAGAAACAGTCATGCACTTTGCATCTTGCAAGAAGAGATCTCCAGAAAATCAGAAGGTGTTCTGTTATGCTATCTCATTAAGATCGATGAAACAAAATTACAATAAAAGTTTCATCATTCATGAAGGAGGCAGATCCTACAAACTTTGTTGATGATAAGCAAAGAGCAAGTACCATTTATTAAGCTCGAAACGGCAGCAGCACTTGTATTTAGCGTTGGCTGTAACAGCGGACCAATCACCATTGCGGGGTTGATTGTAACCATGTCAATACCCTTTTATTTTACAAACTTCCAAGCAGCCTCCTCAGCCAAAGTCTTCGAGAGCACATACCATTGCTAGAAGGAAAGAGAGGAAAGAAAGCAACGAAAAACGTTAGTATTGTACAAGCAAAGCTCACTACAGTAGAAACAAATTTCTGTACTGTTAGTAGTAAAAAATAAATGAGTGAAGGCCCTAAAAAGAGAGATTTCCATGGGTAACAGAAAATGCAAACTTGTTCATTGCACTACATTGCCTAAGCGTCATGACAATTCAACCCGCACCACCATTTCCAAGTTTGAAAAGACAACAAAGACGAGTATCGCACACATACCTGTACTTCCCTGCAGAGATCTGGATTTGAAAACCAGGTCTCATCAACTATCACATCTGGAGTGCGGGGCTTTCCATTAAATGCAACTGCAGCTATGGAAGATGTCAAAACCACCCGTTTAACAGATGGAGACTTTGCACAGGAATTAAGAACATTTAGTGTTCCCTTCACCGCAGGATCAAGTAACTCTGCCTGAAAAGGTGGAACCAGCTTAAGTAATTGATATAAAAAAACAGCGCAGCAAAGTGATAATTTCACTTTGTAATCAGCCGATAAAGAAACAAAATTAGAATTTTGAAATTAAATTTGTATAGTTCTCCATTTGGATTATTTAATTTTGATTTTAGGATTATGTTTATCTCTTAGGATTTTCAAGAATACTTAGTTATGTTATCATATTGTTGTAACTCTGTATAAATAACTTTGTGATTGTAATTTTACAGAGAGATGATTGATTAATGAATATCGTGATTTCTAGTTTGATTCCTCTTGAATTCTTATTCTTCTTTGGAATCCTCTGATTTATATTTTAGTGGTATTCCTTCTCTCCTTTGTTTCTACTTCTACCTCCCTAGTGGTTCTAATCTCTTCTTGATTCTGTCTACTATTTAAGATCATCTCTCTTTTCTCTTGGTCCTATCACAAACATACACACACAAAGAGAGGGACTTATTTTTTTTCTCCCTTTTTTTGTTTGTTTTTTGGTATGGGACCGCATGGAAATTTGCTTTACAAATTTGAAAGAAAACTTCTCAAGTTTCGAACCTATGACCTAAGAGCCTGAACCCCAACCCCATCATCCCATCTGATGAGCTAGCCCCAGCGAGGTCTAATTTTATTTCTCTAAGTTCTGTAGAGTTTTTGCAATGGATCATATTGAAAACTATACACAGCTGCCATTAACAATCTCTAAAAGTATTTCCTAGCTGGGAATCTATATCTACCACCAAACATTTACTAGGGAAGCAGGTGATGCTTATTAGATTGTATGCTTGGAGATCACCCCAATGACGTTTAATAGATAGATATAAGGTTTTTTAGGAAATATATAGATTGTTTCTTTTGTAGATGTGGCTCCGACTTCCGTGGATTCTACTATAACTGATTCTTTGCCATCATCAACAAAATTATCACCCACATAACGAATTACCTAAACACTAAAAAGTTCATATAGAATTAAGAGAGAGAGAGAGAGAGAGAGAGAGAGAGAATTGGAGATGAAAACCTGTGGGTCTTTGACATAATGATAAAAGGGAGATGCAGTGTGAAAGATACCATCACAACCTTCAATAGCAGAATCAAAGGATCCCTCATCCAGTAAATCTGCTTTGAACAGATGGAGCCTTTTCTCAGCCCCATCCATTGAAGTTAAGTGAGCTGTTTTCTTTTGGTCATCTATGCAAGAAACACAACCCAATTAGCTGTAGTTTCACTAACAAAAACACTATCAGAATGAAAATGCACAATGATCCCTTTTTTTTAAAAAAAAAAAAAAAATCATTTTACTTCAACCCAAATTCACCAAAATGCATTCAGAAGGATAATCTAAGTCCCAGAATCCAAAATTTCACAGACCCATCAAAAAGCTTGAACGATAACATTTAATCAGAGGACCTGAAATAGGTAAAGCTCAAAAAGAAGGGTAAGAAAATGGCGAGAGAGAATCATCAAAAGAGGACCACATTCGTAGAATGAATGAGAAAAGGAGAGAGAAAGAGAGTTAGCTTGATACTGACTGGGATCGCGAACGGAGGCTTTGACGGTGTAACCGCGCTGGAGAAGAAACTTGAAGAGCCACGACGCGATGTAACCGGACGCACCGGTCACGCACACCACCTTCCCTGCTGCTCCGGTCACGTTGTTCATCCTTGATCCCTTCTTCTTCTTCTTGTCTCTCTCTATGCTTCTTTTGAGAATGTGACTGCTTTATTGCGGTTTCAGAGCTTCCTAATATTGTGGTTTGGCAATAAAGTCTCGTCAGTAAATTATCTGGCATTTTCCTCCTTCATTTTGTCCATTACATTTGCAACCACCCCCGCCATGGGTGGGCCCACGCAATTGCCACGTGACTTCATGTGTTTGGAGACTGGATGCTCTCATCGAATCGGAAGGACCCCACAAAATAGAGAGCGTAGAGTTGACGATAAGAGATGGACAAAAAAGTTGGTGAACTTTGACGGGGAATTTTTGATCATTTACTTCCTCTTGTCGTTTTTTTTATAGAATGTCGTTTTTTTAGAGTGCATTGGTGGGAGAGAAAAGTGGAAGGAAAAAAATGGGTGGGAAGGAGTAAGAAAAGGGATATTTCAGAAGAGACTACAGATCCTTCTAAATATCTTAATTTTGATCTCTCCTGAGGTGGAAAGATTATTGAAGGCATTTTATATCAAACAACATAAAGAGAAAGGATTTCTCTCTACTTCTCTAATCCCTATTTCTCTTACTTAAGTGATATACTACTCACATGAACTTTATTTACAAATAACGTTGTAATTAAACATTTTTTTGGGGGAAAATTATACCTCATCAGCTATATTTTTTAAGTGAACCATATTTTAATCAAAATATATAACATCATCAAAGATATTTTGAAAGTAAAATTTTCCTTTAAAAATGTTTAATTGTAATTTTAGTCTTATTTAAAGCTCACATACTATAAACATGTTTAATTTTCATTCAGTTTTTTTGATAGAATACTAATAGAGGGGTCATTTGTATAATAATATAAAAAGTTTAAGATAATATGATATTGACAACATTTTCAGTTGTTGTAGTTTTGTTTTTCTGCTCACCCGTCACAACTCTTTCCCTTATATTTAAATGGAAAATTTAATTTTAAAATGAATGAGTGTTTGAGAGAAAATAAATAAACTTAAATAAATAAACCATAAACACTTGAGAAATGCAAAGTAGCAGCCTATATTTTTCCTTCATATTACAACAATATCACATAGCACTTCAAGTGATGTTTGCAATATAAATTGATATAACTGACGTATTTTGGAGTTTGAGCTTTATCTACATGCTTGGTGATAATACAAGATAACATTACGGAGTTATTAGAGAAAATCACCATTTAGACATGAAAAACACAGCTACAAGCCGAGAGATAGAGAGAGAGTTGGAGACTCGTGTGCACACAAAAATACCAATTTCAAACGCACAAGAGAATGGGTTATGGGAGCTCATAGCCATTTTTTGATCAGAAATTGGCAAACTGCTTTTCCTTCAAGCTCTCCACAGTTTCCTTGAGGCTGACTTCTATCGGAATGTAGTCGATTCCCAAGCTCTTCGCCTTTTCCTTCGACACCTGAAATGTCGGCATGAAAGGTTTGTCGTCTGCGCACCTGCCATATTCATTTCAATTTTCCATTACTTGATGCACAAGACATGATCAATAAACGTGCAAAAAAGAAAAATATCATCGTAATTTGGTAGTACTCATTTAACATGCTTGAAATGAGAAGGAAACAAAATAACTTACTTCTCTGGAAGGCGTAAAGTGGGGTAGAGCACACGTAAGATTCTCACAACTTCTGAGTAATGGCAAACTCTCTCAACCAAACAATACCTTCCGCTAGCTGAAGGGACCTCATACGCTAGAACATGCGCATTGGCGACATCTTTGACGTTAACCCATCCAAAACTAAAATTTGGAAACGCTTCCGCACCTACAATAAACACAAAAAATTATATATATAAATATACATATATATACCTCCATCAAACAAGTGCAACATCCCATTAAAGATCAATGCAATATGGACAAAACAAGACGGCGAGTTTCACCATTGATCAATTAAGGAGATACGTCGGTATAAACAGGGATTGACAATGATAATAAGTAAATAATAAGCACCGTTTATTAAGTTCAAAATTGCAGCAGCACTCGTGTTTAGCGTTGGCTGCAACAGAGGACCGATAACCATTGAAGGGTTGATTGTGACCATGTCAATACCCTTCTCCTTAACAAACTTCCAAGCAGCTTCCTCGGCCAAAGTCTTCGAAAGCACGTACCATAACTAGAAGCAACGACAGGAAATAATGTTAACTGGTGAATTAATTCCTCTTGGTTAGTAACTGTAACAGTCGCATAATAAGGCAGTAAAGTCGACAAAAGAGACAGATTTAACAGGATACACACAAACAGTTAACAATCAAAACAGGTCCCAACCTTTGATTCCTTGCAAAAGGTAGGATCTGAAAACCAGGTTTCGTCAACTACAACATCGGGAGTTCGAGGCTTTCCATTGTATGCAACAGCGGCTATAGATGATGTCAAAACTACCCGTTTAACAGAAGGGGACTTTGAACACGAGTTAAGAACATTAAGCGTTCCCTTTACCGCTGGCTCAAGTAACTCTGCCTGAAAGGAGAGGAGAACAGCTTATGTAACATGTGTAAAGAACGGGGAATCAGAATGAACCACTCAAGGGACTGATATTTGGTTACAAACTCCTATGATTCTTTTCAATTATCAAATAGAAATAATTCTTAACCACAAAAGAAAACAACTAATATCACAAACAAAAATCGGAACAACAAAAAGTAAGTTGTAGCTGATGAACCTCCGGGTCTTGGACATCATGATAAAAGGGCGATGCGGTGTGAAAGACACCTTCAGAGCCTTCAATAGCAGAGTCAAAGGAACCTTCTTCCAGTAAGTTTGCTTTGAACAGCTGGAGCCTTTCCTTAGCTCCATCAAGTGAAGTTAAGTGGGCTGTTTTCTTTTCGTCATCTGCGTAACAAACACCGCTACATTAGCTCCTCAAGTACTCATTTGAAATTCACCACCTACTAAACAAGAGGTTAATAAAAACTAAAAATAATCTGTAAGGCTAATTTGCACAAGACAATAACCACCCATTAGAAATCAGTATCAAGTTTTGCAAGTCACCATCACCAAATTATGCCATCATTTTCTTTCCCATTACGGTATGAGACCTGATGACCTGTGACTCCCATTTATTAAACAGAATTGAAAACTATTTCCGTTTCAAACCTGAGAGCGCCTACCCAAACTCCTCCCCTCCCACCCGCCGAGCTGCCCCCAAATTATGCTTCTACAACTTCAACATAATTAGCTCTCTATGCCTCTCCTAAATTTTTCGACAGAAAAAATGAGCTACTATATAGATCATATAAATATAATACACAGAGCTGGAAATGAAGAAACAATTTTTGTTTCTTTTTTGAAAAAAAAAAAAAGAACAAAAAAAAAAGGGAAAGAGAGTCCCCATAAGGACACAACAAATCAAGAGCTTCAATGAAAACTGAGAAAGATTTAATCAAACGACAAAAACTGAGATGGGTAAGCTCAAAACGAAGAGAAATAGTCGAAAACGGTCGAAGAAAGAGAGTTAGCTTGATACTGACTGGGATCGCGAACGGAGGCTCTGACGGTGTAACCACGCCGGAGGAGAAACTTGACGAGCCACGACGCGATGTAACCGGAAGCTCCGGTCACGCACACCACCTTCCCTGCTGCTCCAGTCACGTTGCTCATCCTTGATCAGTTGACCCCTTGTTCCCTCTACTCTCTGTTTCTGCTGCTTTCGGACTTCGCTCTGCTTCGTCTCTCCTCTCTAGAACCGCTTCAGTGAACTTTGTTTTTGTCCGACTCATTTTTTGTCCTTAGTTCGGCGGCTCCCATCCCAGAATGGTGGACCCTCAGTACTGTCACGTGGCTTCCTTGTATTGGATGTTTTCGTGGCGAAATGGCATCTTACTTGCTAGTGCTACGAGATGTTTTTGTTGACTCCAATGTTACATCTTTGTCTCGCTATTGGAGCGGGGATAATAATTTATTTTCTGTTGAGTTGAATTTGGATTGAGTTAAAAATTTTAAGTTTGAACTGAGTTAATTTTTTAAAATAATAAATGAAACTTTGATGAATAATTAATTGATTTCTTTTCTTTTCGCACTATTACGGATACGAAAATAATGGAAAAATTGGATTCAATTGTCAACTGTTCCTATCGGAAATAGGATTGACTATAGATTTGAGCCATAGCACATGGTTTCATAAAACCGTACGATTTTATCCGATCCTTATGGACTAACGGGAAGAGTACAAGCTGTAAATCCAGCATGGGGTGTGGAAGGTTTTGATCCTTTTGTTCCGGGAGGAATAGCCTCTCATAGCTTGTTATATGGGTCGTGAGTGGGAACTTAGTTTCCGTCTGGGTATGCGCCCTTGGATTACTGTTGCATATTCAACTCCTGTTGCAGCTGCTACTGCTGTTTTCTTGATCTATCCAATCGAGTAGTGGGGTCCTGAGCTAAGCCTTGGCTAAATCTTGGAAATCTTAATGCCATAATGCCTTTCAAATCCTCCTAGCCATTATCCTACTGCAATAATTCTTAGTAGCCCAAACAAGATGTCCAAATAAGAACATCCACGCCCAGACTAAAAAATAATTATAAATTTTATTATTTAAAAAAAAATAAAAACTGAGATGAAAAAAATATAACTTAATTAGAGTTAAACTTTATTATTAAACGGATTCATAGACTTTGTTATTTTAGATTTAATTCTATTTAAATTGTATTTTTTAATTTAAATTTAAATTTTTTTTAAATTTATAAAATTTATAATTAATCTATAAAAAATTTAAAATTTCATCTTTAATAGATAAATCAAACATAAATTTAGTTTTATTATCATTTTTAAATAACATTATATTACACAAAGAAGTTATCTAAAATTACGAGATAACTCGATTGTAGTTCAATGTCTATATTTAAAACCATCAATTAGTATATTAAAAAAAGCACGCATAATTAGGCGGGTGGGGATTGACGTATCTACTTTCTTTTTTATTCTTTTGATTTTTGATTTTTGTGTAGATTCATTTATTTAGTGCCCGCTTTAAAAGGCATCTAGAGATATTATTTTAAAGATTGAGTTAAAAATATGTGTTTAAGAGAGAAATTTTTGAAAAAATTATATGATATAGAAAATAATGTAAAATTTGAAATGAGTTTAGGAAAAAATATACGAAATAAATATTATTTTGTTCGACTTATCGATACGAATATTTTAACATAAAAATTATCTCATTTTGATTAAAAATGAGAAAATTATAAATTTTTAAAGTTTGAATTTTTTTATAAAATAAAAAAGGAAAAAATTTAATTTAAAGTTGATATAATAAAATATCACAGAGAGACGGCGCCCAATGGGATCTACAATAATTTCTTTTAAGATTTTTTCCCCTGTTATTTTTTTTTCAATAATTTCTTTTATTTATTTATTTTTTTTAAACTTAACCCTTAGTTGACACTGACTACAGGTGCTGACATATTTAATGATGACTCTTGTATTAAACTTTAATTTTTTAAATCTGTTTTTTTTTTTTTAAACGTATGATCTCTTTGAGACATGAATTATATTTGTCTCATTTACCTGTTGTACTGGACAAGATTATTTTTATTGTTTTTATTTTCATTTCATTATGTTTTCTTGTCAAAGTTATTTCTTTAGCCTCTTGTACAATTTACAAAGAACATTCTTTTAGCTTGTTTTTGGTTCATTTATTAGAGATAAAATTTTAAATTAGAATTGATTAATTTTTAAAAAATTATTTATAATTTTGAGAGAGACTGTGGTAGAGTCTCTCCCAAATGACTCTATCGGTAGAGTTCTTTTTTTAACCGTTAGATTTAATCGAACGGTTGACATATCATGGGTATACCATTATTATCATAGACCTTATCTCATATAAACTTTCTTACCCTAAGTATTCTTCGTCGCCGACTACCTTCCCGCCGCCTGCGACGAACGCCGGCGACCCACCTCCGGCCCCAGCCCCGGCCGACCGGCCAGCCGCCGGCGACCCCCTTTCTCTCTATTCTCTTCTCTTCTCTCTTCCTCTTTCTCTCTCTTCTCCTCTCCCGCGGCGACCCACCACCGGCCAGCCGCCGGCGACCCCCTCTCTCTTCCCTTTTCTCTCTCTTCTCTTCTCTCTCTCTCTTCCCAAGTGGCCCTCCCCCCACCTGAGGCCCCCCTCCCCCGACCTCCCCCACCCCCCGACACCTCCCCCGGTGACCCCCCGGCACCCCCCCGACGACCCCACCAGCCCCATCTTTCTCTCTCTTTTCCTCTCTTCTCTCTTTCTTTCTTCCCGACCCTCTGCACCCTCACCCTTGGCTGCCCGGCGCCCCCCCATCCCACCCCCACCCTACCAGTTGCAGGTGGGGTCGTCGGGGGGGTGCCGGGGTGTTGAAGGGGGAGGTGCCGGGGGGTGGGGGAGGCCGGGGGAGATGGGCCTAGGGTGGGGGAGGGTCGTTGGGGAAGAGAGAGAGATAAGAGAAGAGAGAGAAAGGGGAAGAGAGAGAGAGGGGGTCGCCGACGGCCGGCTGGGGGTGGGGTCGGTGGTGGGTCGCCAGGTTGGGTCGCCGCAGGAGAGGAGAAGAGAGAGAAAGGGGAAGAGAGTGGGGAAGAGAGAGAAAAGAGGAGAGAGAAAGGAGGGCGCCGGGGCCTGTCGGCAGGCCGGGGCTGGGACCGGAGGTGGGTCACCGACGTCGGGGTGGGTCAACAGCGTCGGGGGTGAGTCGCCGGTGGCGAGAAGGTCACCGACGACGGAGAATACTTGGGGTGGGAAAGCTTATATGAGGTAAGGTCTATGATAACAATGGTACACCCCTGATATGTCAACCGTTCGATTAAATTTAACGATCAAAAAAATGATTCTACCGGTAGAGTCATTTGGGAGAGACTTTACCACAGTCTCTCGCTATAATTTTAATCGATTTTTTAGAAAAAAAAATTAAAACCAAGATAAAAAATACAGTTTAATTGGAGTTAAGTTAAAATGTGAAACAAGGTCTTAGTTTCTTTTGTTGACTACAATTATATTCAGTTAATGGATTATTGTTATTCAGGGGGTGTTTGGTGAATGAGTTTGAGTTTGAGTTAAGTTAAGTTAAGTTTAAAAGTTGAGTGTTTGATAAAAAGTTTGAGATAAAAAGTTTAACTTGAGTTGATTGTTTGGTAAAAAAGTTTGAGTTGAAAAGTAAAAAAAATAAAAAATAAGGGTCCTATTTGGATGTTAAAAATTTGAGTTAAACATTTTTAATTCAAATTTAACATTCTATTGTAGGTTTTAATTAAGAAAAATGAAAAAATTATAATAAGTTGAATTAATAACACACATCAACTTGAGACATCAAAAGCTTTTGTAAAATTTCTTACATAGTCATAAAATACACCAATAAAAAGTACATAGTTGGTCAATAAAAATTAATAAAAAAATTAATAATTATAATCATAATCTAAAATAACTAAATAAAACTAAATTTACTTTCACGTGAATTTATATCATAAAAATAATTGATATCTATTTCACATATCATCCACCGTCGTATCAAAATTTTTATAATATTTTTTCATAATCTTAAAATACAATAATAATTAATAAGAGCACCAAAATTTCGACACTCCCTCCCCTTAATTCTCTCTCTTTCACTGTCCTTTTTCTTCTCTCACTCTACCCACCGAAAACTGAAGCACCAAAAAGTGGAAAACAACTCTCTCTATCTGGCTCAGCTTTTTCAAAGAACCCACAACATAGAGAAGCTCACCACACCCATCTCTTCTCTCACAAACGCTCTCTCCCTTCAATCTCTCTCGGTTTCCCACTATCTCTGTCTCTCCATTTCTTTTTCCCTTCATATAACATTTTTGAAGGAAATCCCAACCATTGGACCTGTGAATTCAGAGAGGGAAAAGCTCACGGTTAGAAAATCCCTCTTGATAATTTGCTTAAATTCGGATTTAGACTCTGCCGCCGTGAAATGCAAGGCATCGTGTGGTAGTCGTTGTCGACATCTCGCCCCTCAAGAAGTCGCGGTGGTTGGACCTCTCTCGTCTATCTTTCTATTATCTCTCTTCTCTTCTCTTAGAAATTAGAATGAATAATGAAACCAAATCAAATCTGGTATCTTCTAAATTAGAAATCAAATTCAAAATAAAATCCCAAAAAAAAAAGAAAGAAAAAGAACATTCCGACTATGGGGCCGTACGAGTCTGCCAACTCCGGCTGCGGAAGCAACAGCAGCGGTAGCTCATCGTCGTCGTTGGGGAAGCTGGCGAACGACATCGACTGGCTTCTCGCCTCCTGCGCCGGCTACAGGGTCTGCTCCTCCGACCTGCGACACGTCGCTCAGCGCCTTGAACATCTCGAGACCGCCATGGCCGTCAACGCCCGCGCCGTCGACATCGCCTAGCTCACCTCCGACGGCGTCCACTACAACCCCTCCGACATCGGCTTCTGGGTCGACTCGCTCCTGTCCGAGTTCAACCACCCTGCCCTGCTTCCGGTTCCAGTTTCACATGGGTTGGGCGCAAATGCCTTGAGTTCAGTTTGAACTCAAAAAATTGAACTGACTAACCAAACAGAGCATCAGTTTGTTAACAAAGCAATGAATGTTCAACAATATTGAACATCCATATCAGTTTGTATAGCTTCCTAAATTACAATGAATATTAAATTAAAGTATCATCAATATTATCGTTAATATTAGTGAACATAGAAGATAATAATGTAAATATGAATCTAATATTAGAAGATAACATCAATAATTTTATTTATAAATTATATAGAATTTCGAAACAAATACAAAATTCCAAAACTATCAAAATTACTCCGTTTATCCAACTCAAGCAGACTAAATTTATCCAACTCAAACAGACTAAATAAACACTGACTTGGTGGGATCAAGCTTTTGTGTCGTTTTTCAGCAAGTCACCAAAAAAAAAAATATATATATATATATATATTTTGAACACTACTAAACAACATGAAAAATATATATATAGCTATTCTTGAAGATAAATCGCAAGCCAAGAGGAAGGAGAAAACGACACTACTTTGCATGGGTGATGAACTTACAGAGGGAACACGAGTACTTTACAAAACATTCTTCAAAATCTTTGAAAAACCAAATAACAATTGAACCCAGGACAAACACTTAAAATTCTGTTACTGGAACTAAGAACACACCTAAAATTACAGCTGCTTTTTGCTTCAACACAGCTAGCAATAATTCTTCCAAAATCTACGGCATTACCAAACTGGTCCTTAGTAATAATGCAACATTGTGAGGGTACTAAAGTGACTCAGATACTGAAAGAACTGTTTTTCCTTCAAGCTTTCCACAGTTTCCTTGAGGCTAACTTCTAATGGAGTGTACTCAATGCCCAAGCTCTTTGCCTTTTCCTCGGACATCTGATAGGTTGGCATCAATGGTCCGTCATCTACACACCTGCCAAATTCATTTCGAGGTTAATTTAAAAAAAAAAAAAAAAAGAAGAAGAAATAAACAAACATGCTCGAGTTTAAGACACAAAAAAGAACATGCTGATAAAGTTGATTGTTTGTTTATTGCGTTGAAGATCCTTGTGATAAAACTTGAACTAACAAGGAAAAAGAACTTGCTTATGTGCAACTTGGAGAGCAGGGTAGAGCTCGTGTAAGATCTTAGTGATTTCTGAATAGTGAGCAACTCTCGCAGTCAAAATATGTCTTCCTCTAGCTGAAGGGATCTCGTAAGCTCGAATATGTGCATCTGCGACGTCTCTCACATCCACCCATCCGAAGCTCTAATTAGGAAACGCTTGTCCTCCTGATTTAATTGAAGAAACAAGCGAAGAAACAGTCATCTACTTCATTGAACAAGAGAGTATTTCGTATCATGTAAAATGATATGTGACAAGAAAATTAAGAGCTATTTCATCATGGACATAGCGCAAGTTTTCATCATTGATCAATGCATGGAGCAGAATTTTGATGACTAATTACAAGAATCTCAACCAACTGTTGAATAGGAATGCGTAGTAGAAATGGAACAAAACTTTAATAGAAAACTTGATAATGATTATTACTAAAAACAACTACCGTTTATTAAGTTCAAGATTACTTCAGCACTTACGTTTAACGTAGGCTGCAACAAAGGACCAGCCACCATTGCTGGGTTGATTGTCACCATGTCAATACCCTTCTCCTTTACAAACTTCCACGCAGCATCCTCGGCTAGCGTCTTTGAAGGCACGTACCATTGCTACAAGTAAAGAGAGAGAAAAAGTAACAAAATCATCACTATTGTATGAGTAACGCTCTTTTAGAAAGATACAGATGAACTGCTTGAATTCGGTGAAGTCTTTACATGAGACAGATTGTCTAGAGTACACGCACTTCTTGATGTAAGAATCTAGATTTGAAAAAAAAAAAAAAAAAAGAATAAAAATAAAAGAAGAACTCAAAGAGGAATTGATAACGTTGAATCAATCCTCAATGAAATTCTATGAGAACGGATAGGGAACAAGAATTACAATCTGCACAAATCGATAGCAACGTCCGTCAACCTTCGAATACACAACCAAAGGTTAAATACTCCCTAGAAATCAAAATGACAGCAGAAAACAGAAAACATGTCCATTTACCAGAGTTAACCTTCAAGGCCATTTCTCAGCCTGGAAAAAACCATGAAAGAAAAATATAGTGCACGTACCTTTGTTTCCCTACAAAAATTAGGATCCGAAAACCAAGTCTCGTCGACCACGACGTCAGGGGTTAGAGGCTTTCCATTAACCAAAACAGCAGCGGTAGACGATGTCAAAACCACCCGTCTAACAGAAGGGGATTTTGCACATGACTTGAGAACATTAAGTGTTCCCTTCAATGCAGGATGGAGGAGTTCTGCCTGAAAACAGGGAAGCACCTCAAGTCAACAGATACAAAACAGGACAGCCGAGTGAATAATTTAACTTTCAAAGACCAATTTTTTGTCCCAATTTCCCAAATAAATAAAAAATCAGAATTTGCCTATGAAGTATATAATAACAGCTATAATAAGTTCCTTGAACTATTTTTGACAGATTCCTCGCCGTTCAACAAAAATATACATATTGAAACACAAAAGGATCTACCATTAAAAGTCTCTAAAAAGATTACTCTATCTAAGGAATCTGAACCAACTATCAACTACTTCATGTGTCCTTTATCTCGGTCCAATAATAAAAGCAATTCCAACATTCTCGAAGAAAAAGGAAGCAGAGAAAAGAGTCCCGAACGAAAGTTGGTTCTGCTAATTAAGTTAGTTCATTTACTCGGTTATTATCCTTGAGGCGTTTTCACGAACTACTTATATTAAGACTTGATGGTAAACTACTCCAAACTTGAGTTATTTGGTTTCATACTATTCTTTTCAATTATTAAACCTAAATAATTTTTAATCACAGATGAAAACAACTATATATATATCTCACGAATAAGTTGTAGGAGACGAACCTCGGGGTCCTTGATATCAAAAACTACGGGAGAAGCGGTGTGAAAGACACCTTCAGAGCCTTCAATAGCAGAGTCAAAGGAACCTTCCTCCAGTAAGTTTGCCTTGAACAGCTGGAGCCTTTCCTTAGCTCCATCAAGTGAAATTAAGTGGGCTGTTTTCTTTTGATCATCTGCGTAACAAATACCGCTATATAAGCTCCTCAAGTACCCATTTCAAAATCACCACCTAAACATGGTCTATGGAGAGTGAACGAGATACTGACTTGGATCGCGAACAGAGGCTCTGACTGTGTAACCGCGCTGGAGAAGAAACTTGACGAGCCACGATGCTATGTAACCCGACGCTCCGGTCACGCACACCACCTTCCCTGCTGCTCCGGTCACGCTGCTCATCCTTGATACCTTCTCCAATGCGTACCTGCTAATAATGTCCCTCCTCCCGGTGAATTATAGATTTGATGATTTAATGGCTGCCACATGATATTGTCGTTGACTAAAATAACATCCTTTTCTCGCTATTCAAATAATAGAACAAGGACCTTTAGCCAGCCAATTTGGTCGGGTGATGAATCCGAGGGTGGAGGGAGATAAGGCCGAGGGTCCCCCTAGATTTTTTTAAACTTCATTCTCATATTTGTGTTGAAATTTTTAAATTAAAATTAAATTAATTTTTTAAAAATAAATTAAAATTTTTATTTATTTTTCAGAAAAATGATAAAAATTGAGTTTGAATTTTTGAGTTAGAGATGGAAAAAGGCGAATTCTTTTTTATTCTCCTAAGTTTTGAAGGTTTCTGTAAGTTCCTATAGTTTTTCCCATTATGAGAAAAATGTTTTAAATCTTTATCCATTATTTGTCATTATGAAATTCTTTTAATTATTACACTTGCATAAGTTTTGGAAAAAACCTTCAATAGATTTGTGTTATTAGATAATTTTACAATTTTTTGGACTCTAAACTTTAAAATCAAATTAAACTCTATCTACACATCTAGGCTTTGTTTGGAGTTTGAGTTTAATTCCAACTAAACTGTATTTTTTCTGATCAGTTTTTATCTTTTTTTGAAAAGTTAACAAAATTTATAATAAGTTTTTGAAAAATCAACCAACTCCAACTTAAAAATTTTATGAGGAACCAAATGCAAGCTTAATTCATTTATGAAAAAAAAAATACAATAGATAACAATAATAAAAAAAAATTGCATTTGACTTAATTCACATCCTGAGGAAAAAAAAAAAAATCTACCTCTGCCATGGGATGGACCAATAACATGTAATATCAGAATCATTAACATTTTATGTGATACATGTTTTTTTTTTTTTGTACTAATAAATTTAAAAATAGTACCAAATATTTTACAAAAAGTTTCATAGAGTTACATGTAAATCATCTATTATTGACATATATCTAAATACAAAGTTACATTTATTGAACAGGTAAGGGAGACAATTCCAAACAATTAATATATTTTTTGTGGAATAGTTCCTTTATTCTGATTCACGAAAAGGAATGTAGCTATATTACGTGGAGATTTTAGAGAGGAAGTATCAAGCTTTTCTTGTTTTCCAATTAAGTCGGCCAAAAAAAAAAAAAAGTTCTTCTGTCGTACCTGTTCTTGAAGATAATTGCAAGCCAAGAGAAAGGAGAAAATGACGAAACTTTGCATCAATGATGCACTTACAAATGGTGTATGTGTACTTCTATTGAATCTTGAAGAAGCCAAATAACAAATCGAAACCCAGTAAAGGGTTCACAAATCACCACCATTGTTTTACCAACAGTTTATTAAACATTAAAGGTCTTTTTGGAACTAACAACATTTTTAAAATTACATTTAACAATCACCAAGTTGGTTTATGCCACAACCTCAGCATAGCTAGCAACAATTCTTTCGAAATCTACAGCATTACCAGACTGGTCCTTGGTAATATTGCGACTCTGTGAGCTTACTAGTGCGACTTAGAAACTAAAAGAAATGTTTTTCCTTTAAGCTTTCCACAGTTTCCTTGAGGCTAACTTCCAAGGGAGTGTACTCAATGCCCAAGCTCTTTGCCTTTTCATTCGACACCTGATAGGTTGGCATAAATAGCTCGTCATCTGCACACCTGCCAAATTCATTTCGAAGTTTAGATAAAAGGAATCGAATAAAAATATTCTTCGAGTTCGAGACACATAAAAGAACATGCGTATAAAGTTGATTGTTTGTTTATTGCATTGAAGATCCCTGCGAGAAAACTTGAACTAACAAGGAAAAAGAACTTGCTTATGTGCCACTTGGAGAGCAGGGTAGAGCTCGCGTAAGATTTTAGTGATTTCTGAATAGTGAGCAACTCTCTCAGCCAAAATATGTCTTCCTCTAGCTGAAAGGATCTCATAAGCTCGAATATGCGCATCTGCGACATCTCTTACATTCACCCATCCGATGCTCTGATTAGGAAATGTTTGTCCTCCTGAATTAATTAAAGAAAACATTGTCAAAATGAAGCGGAGACAGTGATGCTTTAGCCGAAAACTCGATGACGATTATTATTAATTAGTAAAGAACAAGTACCATTTATTAAGTTCAGGATTAATTCAACAGTTGCGTTTAACGTTGGCTGTAACAGAGGACCAATCACCATTGCCGGGTTGATTGTCACCATGTCAATACCCTTCTCTTTTGCAAACTTCCATGCAGCATCCTCGGCCAGAGTCTTCGAAAGCACATACCATCGCTACAGGTAAAGAGAGCAAAAGTAACAAAATCATCATTATTTTACAAAGATGCAAATGAAGTGTTTGAAAACACTAAAGTCTTTGTACAGTAGACAGATTTCCTAGAGAACACAAACTTCTTGACGTGGAAATTCGATAAAATAACACCGACAATAGAACTCAAACATTAACTGATAATTTCAGAGCAACAAAAAAAACATTAACTGATAACGTAGAATCATTCCTCTGATAAATTCCATTTAATCAAGCTACACAGCTGAGAGGGAAAAAACAATACAATTTGCAAAAATCAATAGCAATGGCTACGACCCTTCAAACAAACAGCGGAAATCTAAATACTCGCTACGACCCTTCAAACAAACAGCGGAAGTCTAACTACTCGCTTACAAATAAAATGACAGCAGAAAGTAGAAAATAACTAAATAGCATAATTAAGGAAACGATGGCCAGTTGTCCCTACACCACTTGTAAGAAACAAAAGAGGAAAACAAGAAGTTAAAACATGTCTACTTAGCATAGTCAACCTTAAAAAATATAGTGCATATACCTCAGTTTCCTTACAAAAATTTGGATCCGAAAACCAAGTCTCGTCAACCACGACATCAGGGTTTCGAGGCTTTCCATTAGCCGTAACAGCAGCCACAGATGATGTCAAAACCACCCGTCTGACAGATGGGGACTTTGCACATGACTTGAGAACATTAAGTGTTCCCTTCAATGCAGGATCAAGTACTTCTGCCTGAAAAAAGTAAAGCACCCTCAATTGAACAGATGCAAAATAGCACAGCATTGTGAATAATCTGACTTTCAAAAACTCAATTATTTGTCAAAAAAGGAAATATTTAACAGCTATAGATAAGTTCCTTGAAAAGTTTTTGAAAGATTCCTTCCATTTCAACAACGAAAAGTTCTCAACCATAAAAGGAAACACCTGTTGAGCGTGCAGAGCCTAATTATTGTCCCAACACGAAGTTAGCACGCATAAAGATTGACCTTGAGGTTTGATTTAAATATCACGGGACATTTCAATTATTTGGTGGGGCCAAATTGTTAAAAACTTTTCTCACTTCCATGCACACTCAAAGGGAAAATCTTGCATGGCAATTTACTTGGTAAAATACCTTATCTCGACTACTATGGTAATCCACGCACGACAATTGCTTGTTTAAAGGACTCGTGTGTACTGTACTTATTCGCCGTAGTAAAGAATTAAAGCGTCTAATTCATAACAAACACGTATATTATGCAACTTGTTGATTAGTAGACATTTAGTAGGAGGAGGAGATGATACCTCTGGGTCCTTGACATCAAAATAAACGGGAGAGGCTGTATGGAAAACACCATCACACCCATTAACAACCGAATCAAAAGAACCTTCTTCCAGTAAGTTAGCTTTGAAAAGCTGAAGCCTTTCTTTAGCTCCATCAAGCGATATTAAGTGTTCCGTCTTTTTTGGATCATCTGTGGACAAGAGAAAAACAGAAATCACCCACTTGACAAGTTACCGGACACAGTCACAACAACTAAATCAGAGGTTGAGATCATAACTTAGAATCAAAAGTCAAAATCCAGATTGATATCTCTTATCTCAATATAATTACTTAAAAAAAAAAAAAACAATCTAATCATAATGACAAGCCAGGACCTCATTCACAAAGTTGATGAAAAACAGGCTAAACGCACAAAAGTCGACGAAAAAATATGTCAAAAAGAAGAGAGAGAGAGTGAATCATACTGACTTGGGTCACGAACAGAGGCTTTGACAGTGTAACCACGTTGGAGAAGAAACTTAACGAGCCATGAAGCTATGTAACCGGACGCTCCGGTTACACACACCACCTTCCCACTTCCTCCTCTCTCGTTGCTCATCTTCTTCTCCTCTCTCTTCTCTGCTCCTCCCGGATTTTGAACCCCACCCTTTTTTGCTTTGTTTTTTTTTTTTTTTTTTTTTTGTCTTTATTTGTTTTTGTTTTTCTTTAAATATCCTTTTCAGCTACTATTCAATCTCACGTGTTTGACCCCTTGATTTTAGATGTTTTCTGAGGGGCAATGAACTGGCGACACCACACAAGAATAGTAGTAGTTCCACCTGATATATATATATATATATATATATACATATATATTTTGGTTAGGGGTCCCAAACATTTGTGGAGAGACAATCTTTTACGGCTGTTTGGTTAGTGGTCCCAAACATTTTAGAATCGGGATGAAAATGATGTTTGAGTAGACGTAAGTTTCCATCTCATTTTGGAAATTGGATGAAGAAAAGTCAACATTTTCAAAATCAACTTCCCCTTGTTTCCATTTCAAACCTATTTTTTACTCGGCAACATTTTCATATTCAAAACATTCTCTGTTTTGCATCAAGTTTTAAAATGCAAAGTCATATTCTCTCTCGAAGAAACCAAATTACAATTCGAACTCAGTCAAGGGTTCACACATCACCATCATTCAAACACTATAGTACTGTTTTTTTCCCAATTGGAACTAACGACACTTTTAAAATCACATTTTTATCAATCACTGAGCGGCTTTACGCCACAACTTCAGTTGGCAAACAATTTTTTCAAAATCTACAGCATTACCAGACTGATCCTTAGAAATAATGCGACTTTGTGAGCTTACTAGTGCGACTCAGAAACTAAAGAACTGTTTTTCCTTCAAGCTTTCCACAATTTCCTTGAGGCCAACTTCTAATGGAGTGTACTCAATGCCCAAGCTCTTTGCCTTTTCCTTGGACATCTGATAGGTTGGCATAAATGGTTCATCATCTGCACACCTGCCAAATTCATTTCGAAGTTGATAAAAGGAACCGACTGAATAATCTTCGACACATAAAAGAACATGTTGATAAAGTTGATTGTTTGTTTATCGCTATATACTTGAGATAAAACTTGAACTAAGAAGGAAAAATAACTCGCTTTTGTGGAAGTTGGAGAGCAGGGTAAAGCTCATGTAAGATTCTAATGATTTCTGAATAGTGATCAACTCTCTCAGACAAAATATGTCTTCCTCTAGCCGAGGGGATCTCATAAGCTCGAATATGCGCATCAGCGACATCTCTGATCCAATGCTAAAATTACGAAATGTTTGTCCTCCTGAATTAATTAAAAGAAACTAGTGAGGAAACAGTCATATACTTCATGGAACAAGAAAGTATCTCATATCATGTAAGGATCAATGACAAGAAAACTAAGAGCTGTTTTTATCATGGACATTGCAAGTTTCATCATTGATCGATGCATTGAGCAGAACTTTGATGACTCTATAGTTACAAGTATCTCAACCTGATGGTTGAATAGAAAATGTTGTAGAAATGAAACTGAAAGAGTGATGCTTTAGTAGAAAACTTGATGAAGATTCTGTTGGCATAAGCTGTTAATAGAGGATCTTGTGAGGAGAGGAGAATCAAATCTTATGGAGGAATTATAGGGGTTTATTTATTTTAATAAGAATATCAATTTATAGCCTATAATCATGTATAGTAGTTATTACTTTCCTAGAATAGATCTGTGGACATGTATATATGCTTCCTATTGTATTCTGAAAGATATATGAAAAACTACATTCTCATCATGGTATCAGAGCGTAGATTCTAGGACCTGCATTTTTTTATGAAAAGAAAAAACCAGAGAGATTTGAGTGATGGAAGAACGTACTCCGCCCTTAATAGGGAACTCCTAGGGAGAGAACTCAATTTTTGCAGACCTAACATCCAAACTATCGCAGATGTTGAACCAGACACCAATCCCACCGAGTCATGAACCAATTGCTGCACCGATTGGCATCAAGTTGGACGGCACCAACTATGGACTTTGGTCCCAGGTTGTTGAGATGTACATCTCAGGCAAAGACAAACTGGGGTATATAAATGGGGATCTTCCACAACCCCAAGAGACAGATCCGAATTTCAGAAAATGGAGAACTGAAAATGCAGTGGTAAAGGGATGGCTGATCAACTCTATGGAACCAAAACTGATCAGCAACTACATCAGATTTCCGACAGCGAAAGCAGTGTGGGATACTATCGCTACAACATATTTTGATGGCACCGACACCTCACAGGTTTACGATCTCAAGCAGAAAGTGACAAGGCTTAAGCAAGGCGGAGGATCCATCGAAACATATTACAAGAATCTTCAAGGCTTATGGAGAGAAATTGATTTTCGCCGTCCAAATCCGATGAAATGTGAAACTGACATACATAAATATAACTCTATTTTACAGGAGGATAGAGTTTATACATTCTTGGATGGACTAGATGATCGCCTTGACAAGATCCGAGGAGATGTGCTTCAAATACAACCATTTCCAACGATAGAACAGGCCTATGCACTTGTTCGCAGGGAGGATTTGAGGCAAGCAGTGATGTTGGCAAAAGAAGATACGATGCCCGGTGTTGCTATGATCTCAAAAGGAGGAAAGAAATCACAACAGCAATCTTCACTTCGTTTTTTGTCTGATGGAGTGCCGACTGTTTCAATGAAGTCAAAGTCACAAGCAGAGGGAGTGGGTTGCACACACTGTGGGAATATGAAACATAGCAAAGACACCTGTTTCAAGCTACATGGATATCCAGAATGGTGGCATGAACTCAAGGCAAGGAAGAAATGTGAAGCTGGTGCAAATGAAAATTCTGGCAGAGCTGCACTTGTAAGCACAGAACCCCAATTATCCCTTGTACCACAAGAGGACTCATTTGTTGCCCCTATATCAGAAAGGGATTCTTCTCCTGCTGCTGCAAACAAATCTATGGCTATCAATGATTCAGGTAACAATGGTTGGATTGTCGACTCAGGGGCAACTGATCATATGACATTTGATCCACGAGATTTTGTTGAAACCACTCAACCTAGACGGACGTGCATTGCCAATGCCAATGGAATGACATATCCAGTTACAGGGGCTGGAAGAGTTGCTTTTTCGCCCTCTTTTTCATTACCAAATACTTTATTAGTCCCGTCTCTTTCAAACAAATTAATGTCTGTAGGCCAAGTTACTGAGGAACTAAATTGTTGTGCACTAATGTATCCAAGTTTCTGTTTGTTCCAGGATATTCTCACCAAGGAAATAATTGGTCGTGGTACTAAAAGAGAAGGGCTGTACTACATGGATGATCTCAGCTTTGGCAAGGCAAATATTGTGTATCAAACCAGTGACAAAGAACGACAGATTTGGTTGTGGCATCAACGACTGGGGCATCCATCTTTTTCCTACTTAAAGCACTTGTTTCCAAGTTTGTTTTCCAATTTACATGACTCTAATTTTGAGTGTGAAACTTGTATTTTAGCCAAGAGTCATCGTGTTCCTTACCAATAAATTGAAAAAATGTGAGACTCCATTTACGTTAATTCATTCAGATGTTTGGGGCCCGGCTCCTATATCAATTCCTTCAGGTGTTAGATGGTTTGTAACCTTTGTAGATGATTGTACACGTATGACTTGGCTTTACTTGATGAAACATAAGAATGAGGTGTCTGGAATTTTTAGTTTTTTCCATAGTATGATCAGGACTCAATTCTCTGCTCAACTACAGATTCTTCGATCTGATAATGGAGGAGAATATGACAACAACGAGTTACGAGAATATTTCAAAACACATGGTCTTTACCATGAGACCACTTGTTCTCAAACACCACAACAAAATGGTGTAGCGGAGCGAAAGAATAGACATATCCTCAAAACAACTCGGGCACTTTTGACAGCAACACATACACCCCGACTCTACTGGACAGATGCAGTTGTTACGGCTGTTTACTTGTTGAATCGAATGCCATCTCGAGTCTTGGACTTTGAAACTCCACTACAAGTTCTTGCTCATTATGTACTTTTGCCTTCCATCTTGATGCTTCCACCGCAGATATTTGGTTGTGTTGCTTATGTTCACCTTCATAAAAACCAACGAACAAAACTTGATCCATGTGCTGTTCGTTGTATTTTTCTGGGGTACGCAGCACATAAGAAAGGCTATAGGTGCTATGATCCAACTACAAGGCATCTTTATACCACAATGGATGTCACTTTTCTCGAATCCGAAACTTTCTTTCCAAAACCATATTCTCATTCTATCGAAGAACAGAATATGGACAATTGGGAAAACTGGGCAGGCTTTGAGGAAGTGAGTAATAATGATGATCTGACTGAATTTAATGGAAGACAACTATTGCCTGTTCTAGTTGGGACTCGGCAAAATCATGATGATACTCAAAAAGAACTAGATAGAACCAGATCAGAAACTCTTGTGGAACCGACGGGGCAGGAAGGAGGACATGAGGATGAAAAAAAGCAAAGTGAGCAAGTGCAGCAAGAGCAGCCGCAAGTACAACAAAAGCAGCCCATTCCTCATATTTAGTACCAAACGACCACTTTCCTGAGAATACTCCTGAGGTATAGTCTCTAAACTCTCTTCCTAATAATACTACAGAAGATTTTGTTGGATACAGATTACCTTTCAGACACAACCGTGGTAAGCCACCAAATCGATACTCCCCAGACCATGAAGAAAAGAAGTCGAAGTATCCGATTGCCAACCACGTCTCTACTCAGAGATTATCGCAACCACTTAAAGCTTTTGTGCACAAGCTATCCTCTGAAAATGTGCCGAGCCAAGTAACGAGGGCTTGTAACCATGTGGGGTATTAAAGTGGCATGATGAGCTGTAGAAGAAGAAGTGTATATGGACATTCCACCAGCCTTTACTACCTCACCACAAAGTGGAGTTGTTTGTAAACTACAGAAGGCACTATATGGATTGAAGCAATCACCCAGAGTGTGGTTTGGACGATTTAGCTTGGCTATGAGAAGGCATGGTTTTAAACAGAGTAATTTAGATCATACTCTGTTTTTGAAGCATCGACTAGGGATAGTAACAGCTCTAATTATTTATGTTGACGATATGATAATTACAGGAAATGACAAAGAGGAAATCTCAAACTTGCAGAAGCATCTGGCAACCGAATTTGACATGAAGAATCTCGGGGGATTGAAATACTTTCTTGGTATCGAAGTAGCTCGGTCAAGTCAAGGCATATTTCTATCACAAAGGAAATATACACTTGACTTACTAGCTGAAACAGGAATGCTTGATTGTAAGCCTGCTGACACGCCGATGATTCAAAATCATGGATTGGGAGAACACTCGAACCAAACACCCACAAATAGAGAAAGGTACCAACGACTGATTACGCCCAAATGTGTACAAAAACAAGCGGTCGATTGCAGCACAATTAGGACGGTCGATCCCACGAGGAGGTAATAAAAACAAGCAAGGAAAGATTAGCAGAACAAAAGCGTTAGAGAAGTGAACAATCAAATAAAGAAAAAGAAAGAAGTATTTCTGTAATTTTGAAACAAATTTATTGACAACGTAATTTAAAATAGAGAAAAATTCAATAATCAAAAGGTGGTAAAGCATCAAGAATCCCTCATGTGTATTGTTTTCCAATTTTAGTTTTGATTTAACAAAAGTATTCAAATGAATTAGACTTCTCACTTTAAGACCAAAAAGATTATTATTATAAATTATCTAAAATCGACAATATATCAAATTGACAATATTGCAGTAAAAGATCAATTTATAAAATAATTCTAATCACAAAACATTTCATGATAAAGTTTACATAGAAAAAGCATGACTGAATCTATATAAAAACTTAGCATAGAATATTTTGCATTCAAAGAAAATTAGAAAATGGAGAAGAATAATTCACTCAAGTATATATATGCATTATAATATCAAACAAACAAAATCTCAATTCGAGTACTCAACACATGAGTTCATCTCTAGCTTTACCAAGAGAAATTAGCCTAACATGCTCAACATTCTCACAAAAACTCTCAAGAAAAGTAGGAGAAGTTGGCTCTCAGCTTAACCAAAAATTGGTTAAAAATTCAACAACCTCGCTCTCTTGAGAAACCCTCATTTTATAGCCACTAGAGAGGATTTTTCGCCCAACAAATCCACCACCTAGGTTGGTAAATCAGCCGGAACCTCGCGGTTAACTGGCTGGAGTCACGGGCTGAATGGCCTGGAGATGGGAGCTTTCACGCGGGCTGGGCGTGAGGTGGAGGAGAAGCTATGGCAGCTGAGCTGGAGTTTCGGCCCTAAACTCACGCTGGGCCTGGTGCTGGAGTTGGCTGAAGATTCCGCCGAGATTCTCGCGGGCTGGGATCACGGCCTGTGATTTGCGGGCTGAGCTGGCTACGGGTGGAGGAAGCAGCTGGGGCTGCTGCGCGCATGTGGAGGGAGGAGCTGAGGCTGGAATCACGGGCCTGGGCTGGCACACGTGGAGGAGCAGCTGGGGCTGTGCCTGCGGAAGAAAGAAGGGAAAAAGGAAAAAAAAGGAAAAAGAAAGAGGAAAGAATCAAAACAAATAAAATAATAAATATTTCTAAAGTAAAATATTATGAATTAATATTATGACAATCCTTATTTAAAATATGATTTATCTAATAAATTATATAAATAAAAATGTATTTTTGTGCATTTATCAACGACTTGTGAGGAAAATGATCTACTTGTCCCATACACGACCAGACATTGCCTATGCTGTGAGTTTGGTAAGTCAGTTCATGCATAATCCGAGTGAGGATCATATGGATGCAGTGCTCCGAATTTTACGGTACTTAAAATATTCCCCTGGAAAAGGACTCATGTTCACGAAGAATAAGCATCTAAACATTGATGGTTATACGGATGCTAATGGTGAAGTATCACTGATAGAAAGTCTACATCAGGATATTTCACTTTCGTGGGAGGTAATCTGGTCACTTGGAGAAGCAAGAAACAAAAAGTGATCGCATTGTCTAGTGCAGAGGTGAGTTTAGAGGCATGGCTAAAGGATTTGCGAGCTTCTCTGGCTAAAGAGGCTACTAGAAGAAATTGGCTATTCATCCAGGTCTACAATGAATTTATTTTGTGACAATAAAGAGGCCATAGAGATTGCACAAAACCCAGTTCAACATGATCGAACTAAGCATGTAGAAGTGGACCGACATTTTATCAAGGAAAAGCTTGAAGCAAAGATAGTTCAGTTTCCTTTTGTAAAATCAGAAGATCAGTTGGCGGATATTCTTACGAAGGCTGTCTCAAGCAGGGTATTTTATAACTTACTACACAAGTTGGGCATTGGAGATATCTATGCACCAACTTGAGGGGGGGTGTTGGCATGAGCTGTTAATAGAGGATCTTGTGAGGAGAGGAGAATCAAATCTTATGGAGGAATTATAGGGGTTTATTTATTTTAATCAGAATACCAATTTATAGCCTAGAATCATGTATAGTAGTTATTACTTTCCTAGAATAGATCTCTGGACATGTATATATGCTTCCTATTGTATTCTGAAAGATATATGAAAAACTACATTCTCATCAGATTCTTGGGAAAGAACAATTACCATTTATTAAGTTCAAGACTCGTTCAGTAGTTGTGTTTAACGTAGGCTGTAAAAGAGGACCAATCACCATTGCTGGGTTGATTGTCACCATGTCAATACCCTTCTCTTTCACAAACTTCCATGCAGCATCCTCGGCTAGTGTCTTCGAAAGCAGGTACCATTGCTATAAGTAAAGAGAAAGCAAAAGTAACAAAATCATTACTATTTTACAAAGACGCAAATGAACTGTTTGAAAGCAGTAAAGTCTTTTACACTAGTCAGATTTCCTAGAGTACATAAACTTCTTGACGTGGGAAGTCTAGATAAAATAACACCGACAATGGAACTCAAAGAGGAACTGTTAATGTATAATCAATCCTCGGAGTAATTCCATTAATCAAGCTACAGATCTGAGAGGGGGGCAAAAAAAACCAATACAATCTGCAAAAATCGATTGAAACGTCTACCAACCTGCGAACAAACAGCCAAAGTCTAAATACTCCCTTACAATCCAAACGACAGCAGAAGATAAATGACGAACTAAATAGTACAATTAAATAAACGACAGAAAGTTGTCCTTACATCACTTCTTGAGAAACAACAGAAGTAAACAACAAGTTAAAACACACGTCTATCCACCAACCTTCAAGGCCATTTCTCAGTCTGGAAAAGACCATGAAGAAAAAAGGTTGGGCATGTACCTTTGTTTCCCGACAAAAATTTGGATCCGAAAACCAAGTCTCATCGACCACGACGTCTGGAGTTAGAGGCTTTCCGTTAGCCACAACAGCAGCTGTTGACGATGTCAAAACCACCCGTCTAACAGATGGGGACTTTACACATGACTTGAGAACATTAAGTGTTCCCTTCAATGCAGGTTCAAGTAATTCTGTCTGAAAAAATTGAAGCATGCACCCTCAAGTAAACAGGTACAAAACAGGACAACATCATGAATAATTTTAAACTTTAAAAAGTTCAATTTCTTTTGTCTCAAGTACAAATAATTTTGTAGAATTTTCCACAAAGTAAATATTTAACAGTTACAGATTAGTTCCTCGAAAATTTTTTGAGAGATTCCCTACCTTTCAACAAAAATAGTTCTCAACCATAAAAGGAAGGGAGAAAGAAGTATATAACAGTTTTCATAAAATAATTAATTTAAATAAAAGATTTTTAAAATATTTGAAATAAACAGCAGTGAATAACAAATTTACAAGGCAAGTGATTTATTTACCACTTGTAAATATGTTATATATCTAGTAAATTTTCCATTTAGCCTGTAAATTTGCTATTTAATTAAATTTTAAAACCTTACGATTTATTTTAATTATTTTCATAAAAATTCTATTTACTATAATTTCTCTAAAAGGAAACACCTGTTGAGCGTCGTAATAATTGCTCTGACATAGAGTTGGCACATACATCGATCAACCTTGAGGTTTGATGTAAATTTCACGGAACATTTAAGATATTTGGCGGGGTCAAATTATTAAAACTTATTCTCACTTACCCTCCACACTCAAAAGGAAAAGCTTGCATGGCAATTTGCTTGGTAAAATACCTTAACTTGACAATTATGGCTAGTACACCGAGCAAGTTTTCTTTCATGAAACCTTCATAGAAGCTTTAATTGGTTTGGCCCATGCTACTAGCTTGGAATCCATGCACGGCAATTGCTTGTTTATAGAAGTCATGTGTACTTGTTTACTTACTCTTCTTCGATTGTAATACGCAGAATTAAAACGTCTAATTCTCAACAACACCTTCATTATGTAATTTGTTAAGTAGAAAAAATTTAGTAGGAGGAGGAGGAGATGAACCTGTGGGTCCCCGACATCAAAATGAACAGGAGAGGCCGTATGGAAAACACCATCACACCCATCAACAATGGAATCGAAAGAACCTTCTTCCAGTAAGTTTGCTTTGAAAAGCTGAAGCCTTCTTTAGCTCCATCAAACGAAATTAGATGGTCTGTCCTTTTTGGATCAGCTGTGGACAAGGGAAAAGCACATATTAAATTTCCCCAATTCCTAATTTAATCGATGACTTGATAATTTCCGGGACACTATCAATGCCAACTATATAAAAGATTGAGATCATTACTAGTAATCAAAAGTCATAATCCAGCTTAATATCCAATATTGCATTATCTGGTTTGTGAAGCCAAAATTCAATACAGTAACTTATATACAAAAGCCAAGACATGAAGAAAGAGAAATAGAACTGTACTGACGTCTATCACGAACAGAGGCTTTGACAGTATAACCACGTTGGAGAAGAAACTTAACGAGCCATGACGCTATGTACCGGATGCTCCGGTTACACACACCACCTTCCCACTTCCTCTTCTCCCGTTGCTCATCCTTCTTCTCCCGTCTGTTCTTTGCTTCTCTCGGATTTTGAACCTTTTTTTCCTTTTAATTTTTGCAGCCCCATTTTAATCTCACGTGTTTCGCCAAGTTTTGATGTAAATTGTTACCAGACGTTTTCTGATGAGCACGAAGTAAGAACTTGCGAGCACCACACAAGAGTAGAGAAAGTTCAACATTATCTTCCTTTTTTTTTTTTTTTTTTCGGTGGTCCGAAACTTTTTTATTTGGCAGGAGAATATTTAATTTTACTCTATCTATACTTAGTTGTATTACGTGCTTATACGTATAGAGTGATATCTCCTATTAAATAAGTTTAAGAAATTATCCTGATTTAATAATATATCATTATTACATAAAATCATAATTATATTATTTTATTTATTTATTTATTTATTTTATAAATTAAGATGGACTTAATTTACTTGTATCATAATTAATCTTAACAATTAATTCATATTAATTATTAAATATTAAATAAATATCTACTAATTATTATTTAATTAATTTAATTTAATTTAATTTAATTTATTTAATTGATTGATTAATTAATTAATTAGTAAGTAGTTAATTATTACTTTATTTAATTGAGTAATTATAATTAAATTACATAATTTTAATTGACTAATTAATAATTATATCATTAATAATTTAATAATGTTACTTGAATATTCTTTCTCATATAATAATTATCAATATTAATTCTCATATTAATAATTAATAATTAGATTATTCTAATAATTAATGCTTGATTAATATATAATTAGTTATCCATAATTATATTAACAATTATATCAATAATTACTGATCAATTAATCTTTAATTAATCACGTATTATAATTATATAGTTACTCAATATATTAATCTTACTTACATAGCTAATTATCACTTATTAACTATTATAATTATTAATTAATTTATTAACTACTAATTAAATTTCTTAACATAATTATATTTTTTTTATATATTTATTAGTTAATTAATTAATTAATTAATTAATTAATTAATTAGTCAATGTGATAAGGAGTCACCTAAGTGTATATCTTCCACTAATATTGAGCTTGTAAGACTCAATCACGTTAATTATGGCCCAATCCCAATCCTATTAGTATTGGGCTTGTAAGGCCCAAGGCCCAATTCCATACCTAAGTGATAATTTAGTTGTCCTAAAGTAGTTATGATCATTTAGTCTCTTGCCATATGTCTATTTAGAAACTTGTGATTCAACTTTATAAAATTAGGAATTTTTTTTCATACTATTTGATCATACACTTAATACCAACTCATTTCACAAATAACAATCGAACCCAGGACAAACACTTAAAATTCTGTTACTGGAACTAAGAACACACCTAAAATTACAGCTGCTTTACGTCACAGCTGCTTTTTGCTTCAACACAGCTAGCAATGATTCTTCCAAAATCTACGGCAATACCAAACTGGTCCTTGGTAATAATGCAACATTGTGAGGTTACTAAAGTGACTCAGATACTAAAAGAACTGTTTTTCCTTCAAGCTTTCCACAGTTTCCTTGAGGCTAACTTCTAATGGAGTGTACTCAATGCCCAAGCTCTTTGCCTTTTCCTCGGACGTCTGATAGGTTGGCATCAATGGTCCGTCATCTACACACCTGCCAAATTCATTTCGAGGTTAATTTAAAAAAAAAAAAAAGAAGAAGAAATAAATAAACATGCTCGAGTTTAAGACACAAAAAAGAACATGTTGATTGTTTGTTTATTGCATTGAAGATCCTTGTGATAAAACTTGAACTAACAAGGAAAAAGAACTTGCTTATGTGCAACTTGTAGAGCAGGGTAGAGCTCGTGTAAGATTTTAGTGATTTCTGAATAGTGAGCAACTCTCTCAGTCAAAATATGTCTTCCTCTGGCTGAAGGGATCTCATAAGCTCGAATATGTGCATCTGCGACGTCTCTGACATCCACCCATCCGGAGCTCTGATTAGGAAACGCTTGTCCTCCTGAATTAATAAAAGAAACAAGTGAAGAAACAATCATGTACTTCATGAAACAAGAAAGTATTTGATATCATGTAATGATAAAATGCCAATTAAATTAAAAGCTGTTTTGTCATGGATATTTTGCCATTGATCAATAAATTGAGTATCGAAAATTAAGTTTGATGACTAAAGTAACAAGTATATCAACCCGAATTTGTTGAATAGAAAACATTGTAGATATGAAACAGATAAAGTGTTGCTTCAGTACAAAACTCGATGAAGAATACCAGTAAAGAACAAGTACCATTTATTAAATTCAGGAATACTTCAACGGTTGTGTTTAACGTTGGCTGTAAAGGAGGACCAATCACCATTGCTGGGTTGATTGTCACCATGTCAATACCCTTCTCCTTTACAAACTTCCATGCAGCTTCCTCGGCTAGTGTCTTCGAAAGCAGGTACCATTGCTATATGTAAAAAGAGAGCAAAAGTAACAAAATCATTACTATTTTACAAAGACGCAAATGAACTGTTTGAAAGCAGTAAAGTCTTTTGCACTAGTCAGATTTCCTAGAGTACATAAACTTCTTGACGTGGGAAGTCTAGATAAAATAACACCGACAATGGAACTCAAAGAGGAACTGTTAATGTATAATCAATCCTCGTAGAAATTCCATTAATCAAGCTACAGATCTGAGAGGGGGCCAAAAAAAAACCAATACAATCTGTAAAAATCGATTGAAACGTCTACCAACCTTCGAACAAACAGCCAAAGTCTAAATACTCCCTTACAATCCAAACGACAGCAGAAGATAAATGACGAACTAAATAGTACAATTAAATAAACGACAGAAAGTTGTCCTTACATCACCGCTTGAGAAACAACAGAAGTAAACAACAAGTCAAAACACACGTCTATCCAACAACCTTCAAGGCCATTTCTCAGTCTGGAAAAGACCATGAAGAAAAAGGTGGGGCATGTACCTTTGTTTCCCGACAAAAATTTGGATCAGAAAACCAAGTCTCATCGACCACGACTTCTGGGGTTAGAGGCTTTCCGTTAGCCACAACAGCAGCTGTTGACGATGTCAAAACCACCTGTCTAAGAGATGGGGACTTTACACATGACTTAAGAACATTAAATGTTCCCTTCAATGCAGGTTCAAGTAATTCTGTCTGAAAAAATTGAAGCACCCTCAAGTAAACAGGTACAAAACAGCACAACATAACGAATAATTTTAAACTTTAAAAAGTTCAATTTTTTTGTCTCAAGTACAAATAATTTTGTAGAATTTTCCATAAAGTAAACATTTAACAGTTTGTAAATATGTTATATATCTAGTAAATTTTCCATTTAGCCTGCAAATTTGCTATTTACTTAAATTTTAAAACCTTACAATTTACTTCAATTATTTTCATAAAAACTCTATTTACTATAATTTCCCTAAAAGGAAACACCTATTGAACGTTCAAAGCCTAATAATTGCTCTGAAATAGAGTTGGCACATACATCAATCAACGTTGAGGTTTGATGTAAATTTCACATAACATTTAAGATATTTGGCGGGGTCAAATTATTAAAACTTATTCTCACTTACCCTCCACACTCAAAAGGAAAAGCTTGCATGGTAACAAAGCAATGAATGTTCAACAATATTGAACATCTATATCAGTTTGTATAGCTTCCTAAATTATAATTAATATTAAATTAAAGTATCATCAATATTATCGTTAATATTAGTGAACATGGAAGACAATAATGTAAATATGACATCAATAATTTTATTTATAAATTATATAAAATTTCGAGACGAATGAAATAAAAATTCGTATTGATTTTTTTTTTCAAATATATTTTAAGTCTTTATACTTATTTACTTCAAAAGCAAAATTTTAAAACTATCAAAATTACTTCAATTATCCAACTCATGGGAACTAACTAAACACCGACTTGGTGGGATCAAGCTTTTGTGTCGTTTTTCAGTAAGTCAACCAAAAATATATATATATATATATATATATATATATATTTTGAACACTACTAAACAACATGAAAAAAAAAAATATATATATATATATATATATAGGTAATCTTGAAGATAATCACAGGCCAAGAGAAAGGAGAAAACGACACTACGAACTTGCGGATGGAACATGAGTACTTTACAAAACATTACTTCTTCAAAATCTTTGAGAAACCAAGTAACAAATGAACCCAGGACAAACACTTAAAATTCTGTTATTGGAACTAAGAACACACCTAAAATTACAGCTGCTTTACGTCACAGCTGCTTTTTGCTTCAACACAGCTAGCAATAATTCTTCCAAAATCTACGGCATTACCAAACTGGTCCTTAGTAATAATGCAACATTGTGAGGTTACTAAAGTGACTCAGATACTAAAAGAACTGTTTTTCCTTCAAGCTTTCCACAGTTTCCTTGAGGCTAACTTCTAATGGAGTGTACTCAATGCCCAAGCTCTTTGCCTTTTCATTCGACTCCTGATAGTTAGGCATCAATGGTTCGTCATCTGCACACCTGTCCAATTCATTTCAAAGTTAAGATAAAAGGAATCGAATAAAAATATTCTTCGAGTTCGAGACACATAACTGAACATGCTGATAAAGTTGATTGTTTGTTTATTGCATGGAAGATCCTTGTGATAAAACTTGAACTAACAAGGAAAAAGAACTTGCTTATGTGCAACATGGAGAGCAGGGTAGAGCTCTTGTAAGATTTTAGTGATTTCTGAATAGTGAGCAACCCTCTCAGACAAAATATGTCTTCCTGTAGCTGAAGGGATCTCATAAGCTCGAATATGTGCATCTGCGACGTCTCTGACATCCACCCATCCGAAGCTCTGATTAGGAAACGCTTGTCCTCCTGAATTAATAAAAGAAACAAGTGAAGAAACTATCATGTACTTCATGAAACAAGAAAGTATTTGATATCATGTAATGATAAAATGTCAATTAAATTAAGAGCTGTTTTGTCATCGACATTTCGCCATAGATCAATAAATTGAGCATCGAAAATTAAGTTTGATGACTAAAGTAACAAATATATCAACCCGATTTTGTTGAATAGAAAACATTGTAGATATGAAACAGATAAAGTGTTGCTTCAGTACAAAACTCGATGAAGATTATCAGTAAAGAACAAGTACCATTTATTAAATTCAGGATTACTTCAACGGTTGTGTTTAACGTTGGCTGTAAAAGAGGACCAATCACCATTGCTGGGTTGATTGTCACCATGTCAATACCCTTTTCCTTTACAAACTTCCATGCAGCATCCTCGGCTAGTGTCTTCGAAAGCACGTACCATTGCTATTAGCAAAGAGAGAGCAAAAGTAACAAAATCATTACTATTTTACAAAGATGCAAATGAACTGTTTGAAAGCAGTAGTCTTTTACACTAGTCAGATTTCCTGGAGTACATAAACTTCTTGACGTGGGAAGTCTAGATAAAATAACACCGACAAGGGAACTCAAAGAGGAACTGTTAACGTATAATCAACCCTCGGAGAAATTCCATTAATCAAGCTACAGATCCGAGAGGGAGGCAAAAAAAAAAAACCAATACAATCTGCAAAAATCGATTGAAACGACTACCAACCTTCGAACAAACAGCCAAAGTCTAAATACTCCCTTACAATCCAAATGACAGCAGAAGACAAATGACGAAGTAAATAGAACAATTAAATAAACGACAGAAAGTTGTCCTTACATCACTTCTTGAGAAACAACAGAAGTAAACAACAAGTCAAAACACACGTCTATCCACCAACATCAAGGCCATTTCTCAGTCTGGAAAAGACCATGAAGAAAAAAGGTAGGGCACGTACCTTTATTTCCCGACAAAAATTTGGATCCGAAAACCAAGTCTCATCGACCACGACGTCTGGGGTTCGAGGCTTTCCATTAACCACAACAGCAGCTGTAGACGATGTCAAAACCACCCGTCTAACAGATGGGGACTTTGCACATGACTTAAGAACATTAAGTGTTCCCTTCAATGCAGGTTCAAGTAATTCTGTCTGAAAAAATTGAAGCACCCTCAAGTAAACAGGTACAAAACAGGACAACATCATGAATAATTTTAAACTTTAAAAAGTTCAATTTTTTTTGTCTCAAGTACAAATAATTTTGTAGAATTTTCCACAAAGTAAATATTTAACAGTTACAGATTAGTTCCTCGAAAATTTTTTGAGAGATTCCCTACTTTTCAACAAAAATAGTTCTCAACCATAAAAGGAAGGGAGAAAGAAGTATAAAACAGTTTTCATAAAATAATTAATTTAAATAAAAGATTTTTAAAATATTTGAAATAAATAGCAGTGAATAACAAATTTACAAGGCAAGTGATTTATTTACCACTTGTAAATATGTTATATATCTAGTAAATTTTCCATTTAGCCTGCAAATTTGCTATTTACTTAAATTTTAAAACCGTACAATTTACTTCAATTATTTTTATAAAAATTCTATTTACTATAATTTCCCTAAAAGAAAACACCTGTGGAGCGTCCAAAGCCTAATAATTACTCTGACATAGAGTTGGCACATACATCGATCAACCTTGAGGTTCGATGTAAATTTCACGGAACATTTAAGATATTTGACGGGGTCAAATTATTAAAACTTATTCTCACTTACCCTCCACACTCAAACGGAAAAGCTTGCATGGCAATTTGCTTGGTAAAATACCTTAACTTGACAATTATGGCTACTACAGGGAGCAAGTTTATTATCAGGAAACCTTCATAGAAGCTTTAATTGATTTGTCCCATGCTACTAGCTCGGAATCCATGCACGGCAATTGCTTGTTTATAGAACTCATGTGTACTTGTTTACTTACTCTCCTTCGATTGTATTACGTAGAATTAAAACGTCTAATTCTTAACAACACCTTCATTATGTAATTTGTTAAGTAGAAAAAATTTAGTAGGAGGAGGGGAAGGAGATGGACCTGTGGGTCCCTGACATCAAAATAAACAGGAGAGGCCGTATGGAAAACACCATCACACCCATCAACAATGGAATCGAAAGAACCTTCTTCCAGTAAGTTTGCTTTGAAAAGCTGAAGCCTTTTTTTAGCTCCATCAAACGAATTTAGATGTTCTGTCCTTTTTGGATCAGCTGTGGACAAGGGAAAAACACAAATTAAATTTCCCCAATTCCTAATTTAATCAATCACTTGATAATTTCCGGGACACTATAATACCAACTAAATAAAAGATTGAGATCATTACTAGTAATCAAAAGTCATAATCCAGCTTAATATCCAATATTTCATTATCTGGTTTGTGAAGCCAAAATTCAATACTGTAATTTGTATACAAAAGCCAAGACATGAAGAAAGACAAATAGAACTGTACTGACTTGTATCACGAACAGAGGCTTTGACAGTATAACCACGTTCGAGAAGAAACTTAACAAGCCATGACGCTATGTAACCGGATGCTCCGGTTACACACACCACCTTCCCACTTCCTCTTCTCCCGTTGCTCATCCTTCTTCTCCCGTCTGTTCTTTGCTTCTCTCGGATTTTGAACCTTTTTTTCCTCTTTTTTTTTTTTTTTTCCTTTAAATTTTTGCAGCCCCAGTTTAATCTCAAGTGTTTCGCCAAGTTTTGATGTAAATTGTTACCAGACGTTTTCGGATGAGCACGAAGTAAGAACTTGCGACCACCACACAGGAGTATAGAAAGTTCAACATTATCTTCTTCTTCTTCTTTTTTTTTATTATTATTTTTTTTTGGTCCGAAACTTTTTTATTTGGAAGGAGAATATTTAATTTTACTCTATCTATACTTACTTCTATCATGTGCTTATACTTCTAAAGTGATATCTCCTATTAAATAAGTTTAAGAAATTATTTTGATTTAATAATATATCATTATTACATAAAATCATAATTATATTATTTTATTTATTTATTTATTTATTTTATAAATTAAGCTCACCTTAATTTATAAAATAAATATCTACTAATTATTATTTAATTAATTTAATTTTACTTAATTTTATTTTATTTATTTTATTTATTTTATTTAATTGATTGATTAATTAATTAATTAATTAGGTAGTAGTTAATTATTATTTTATTTGATTGACTAATTATAATTAAATTATATAATTTTAATTGACTAATTAATAATTATATCATTAATAATTTAATAATGTTACTTGAATATTCTTTCTCATATAATAATTATCAATATTAATTCTCATATTAATAATTAATAATTAGATTATTCTAATAATTAATGTTTGATTAATCTATAATTAGTTATCCATAATTATATTAACAATTATATCAATAATTACTGATCAATTAATCTTTAATTAATCACGTATTATAATTATATAGTTACTCAATATATTAATCTTACTTACACAGCTAATTATCACTTATTAATTATTATAATTATTAATTAATTTATTAACTACTAATTAACTTTCTTAACATAATTATATTTTTATATATTTATTAGTTAATTAATTAAATAATTAATTAATTAATTAATCAATGTGACAATGAGTCACCTAAGCGTATATCTTCCACTAATATTGAGCTTGTAAGACTCAATCACATTAATTATGGCCCAATCCCAATCCTATTAGTATTGGGCTTGTAAGACCCAAGGCCCAATTCCATACCTAAGTGATAATTTAGTTGTCCTAAAGTAGTTATGATTATTTAGTCTCTTGGCATATGTCTATTTAGAAACTTGTGATTCAACTTTATAAAATTAGGAATTTTTTTCATACTATTTGATCATACACTTAATACCAACTCATTTCATAAATAAATATGTTTATATGTTATAACTTACCCTTATGTCACATTTTAATATTTAATCATTTTATCGATGTAGGATTTTAATTTGTAAGATTTATTTCAATTTAAGTATAATCCCATTTTAGACACTTGATAACTCCTTGGAAAGCTTGAAGTATCTAGTTTCTGTCTTTATAATTTGTTTTCCAAGATTTCAAGCGTTTCAAACATTAATATGAAGATTTTCTTAAATACCTTATGATAAAATCTCAATTTATCAAATTATAATACAATATTATGTGATTTATTAAAATTTATATACATATCCATTTTAAAATCTTAGCTTCTTTTGTCGACTAAAATTATATCAGGTAATGGATTATTGTTATTCAGTTCGGTAACAAAGCAATGAATGTTCAACAATATTGAACATCTATATCAGTTTGTATAGCTTCCTAAATTATAATTAATATTAAATTAAAGTATCATCAATATTATCGTTAATATTAGTGAACATGGAAGACAATAATGTAAATATGACATCAATAATTTTATTTATAAATTATATAAAATTTCGAGACGAATGAAATAAAAATTCGTATGGATTTTTTTTTTCAAATATATTTTAAGTCTTTATACTTATTTACTTCAAAGCAAAATTTTAAAACTATCAAAATTACTTCAATTATCCAACTCATGGGAACTAACTAAACACCGACTTGGTGGGATCAAGCTTTTGTGTCGTTTTTCAGTAAGTCAACCAAAAAAATATATATATATATATATATATATATTTTGAACACTACTAAACAACATGAAAAAAAAAAAAATATATATATATATATATATATATATATAGGTAATCTTGAAGATAATCACAGGCCAAGAGAAAGGAGAAAACGACACTACGAACTTACGGATGGAACATGAGTACTTTACAAAACATTACTTCTTCAAAATCTTTGAGAAACCAAGTAACAAATGAACCCAGGACAAACACTTAAAATTCTGTTATTGGAACTAAGAACACACCTAAAATTACAGCTGCTTTACGTCACAGCTGCTTTTTGCTTCAACACAGCTAGCAATAATTCTTCCAAAATCTACGGCATTACCAAACTGGTCCTTAGTAATAATGCAACATTGTGAGGGTACTAAAGTGACTCAGATACTAAAAGAACTGTTTTTCCTTCAAGCTTTCCACAGTTTCCTTGAGGCTAACTTCTAATGGAGTGTACTCAATGCCCAAGCTCTTTGCCTTTTCATTCGACTCCTGATAGTTAGGCATCAATGGTTCGTCATCTGCACACCTGTCCAATTCATTTCAAAGTTAAGATAAAAGGAATCGAATAAAAATATTCTTCGAGTTCGAGACACATAACTGAACATGCTGATAAAGTTGATTGTTTGTTTATTGCATGGAAGATCCTTGTGATAAAACTTGAACTAACAAGGAAAAAGAACTTGCTTATGTGCAACATGGAGAGCAGGGTAGAGCTCTTGTAAGATTTTAGTGATTTCTGAATAGTGAGCAACCCTCTCAGACAAAATATGTCTTCCTGTAGCTGAAGGGATCTCATAAGCTCGAATATGTGCATCTGCGACGTCTCTGACATCCACCCATCCGGAGCTCAGATTAGGAAACGCTTGTCCTCCTGAATTAATAAAAGAAATAAGTGAAGAAACAATCATGTACTTCATGAAACAAGAAAGTATTTGATATCATGTAATGATAAAATGTCAATTAAATTAAGAGCTGTTTTGTCATGGATATTTCGCCATTGATCAATTGAGTATCGAAAATTAAGTTTGATGACTAAAGTAACAAGTATATCAACCCGATTTTGTTGAATAGAAAACATTGTAGATATGAAACAGATAAAGCGTTGCTTCAGTACAAAACTCGATGAAGATTATCAGTAAAGAACAAGTACCATTTATTAAATTCAGGATTACTTCAACGGTTGTGTTTAACGTTGGCTGTAAAAGAGGACCAATCACCATTGCTGGGTTGATTGTCACCATGTCAATACCCTTCTCCTTTACAAACTTCCATGCAGCATCCTCGGCTAGTGTCTTCGAAAGCACGTACCATTGCTATTAGTAAAGAGAGAGCAAAAGTAACAAATCAATCAATCCTCGGAGAAATTCCATTAATCAAGCTACAGATCCGAGAGGGAGGCAAAAAAAAAAAACCAATACAATCTGCAAAAATCGAGTGAAACGTCTACCAACCTTCGAACAAACAGCCAAAGTCTAAATACTCCCTTACAATCCAAATGACAGCAGAAGACAAATGACGAAGTAAATAGTACAATTAAATAAACGACAGAAAGTTGTCCTTACATCACTTCTTGAGAAACAACAGAAGTAAACAACAAGTCAAAACACACGTCTATCCACCAACTTCAAGGCCATTTCTCAGTCTGGAAAAGACCATGAAGAAAAAAGGTAGGGCATGTACCTTTGTTTCCCGACAAAAATTTGGATCCGAAAACCAAGTCTCATCGACCACGACGTCTGGGGTTCGAGGCTTTCCATTAACCACAACAGCAGTTGTAGACGATGTCAAGACCACCCGTCTAACAGATGGGGACTTTGCACATGACTTAAGAACATTAAGTGTTCCCTTCAATGCAGGTTCAAGTAATTCTGTCTGAAAAAATTGAAGCATGCACCCTCAAGTAAACAGGTACAAAACAGGACAACATCATGAATAATTTTAAACTTTAAAAAGTTCAATTTCTTTTGTCTCAAGTACAAATAATTTTGTAGAATTTTCCACAAAGTAAATATTTAACAGTTACAGATTAGTTCCTCGAAATTTTTTTGAGAGATTCCCTATCTTTCAACAAAAATAGTTCTCAACCATAAAAGGAAGGGAGAAAGAAGTATATAACAGTTTTCATAAAATAATTAATTTAAATAAAAGATTTTTAAAATATTTGAAATAAATAGCAGTGAATAACAAATTTACAAGGCAAGTGATTTATTTACCACTTGTAAATATGTTATATATCTAGTAAATTTTCCATTTAGCCTGCAAATTTGCTATTTACTTAAATTTTAAAACCTTACAATTTACTTCAATTATTTTTATAAAAATTCTATTTACTATAATTTCCCTAAAAGAAAACACCTGTGGAGCGTCCAAAGCCTAATAATTACTCTGACATAGAGTTGGCACATACGTCGATCAACCTTGAGGTTCGATGTAAATTTCACGGAACATTTAAGATATTTGACGGGGTCAAATTATTAAAACTTATTCTCACTTACCCTCCACACTCAAACGGAAAAGCTTGCATGGCAATTTGCTTGGTAAAATACCTTAACTTGACAATTATGGCTACTACAGGGAGCAAGTTTATTTTCAGGAAACCTTCATAGAAGCTTTAATTGATTTGTCCCATGCTACTAGCTTGGAATCCATGCACGGCAATTGCTTGTTTATAGAACTCATGTGTACTTGTTTACTTACTCTCCTTCGATTGTATTACGTAGAATTAAAACGTCTAATTCTTAACAACACCTTCATTATGTAATTTGTTAAGTAGAAAAAATTTAGTAGGAGGAGGGGAAGGAGATGGACCTGTGGGTCCCTGACATCAAAATAAACAGGAGAGGCCGTATGGAAAACACCATCACACCCATCAACAATGGAATCGAAAGAACCTTCTTCCAGTAAGTTTGCTTTGAAAAGCTGAAGCCTTTCTTTAGCTCCATCAAACGAATTTAGATGTTCTGTCCTTTTTGGATCAGCTGTGGACAAGGGAAAAACACAAATTAAATTTCCCCAATTCCTAATTTAATCAATCACTTGATAATTTCCGGGACACTATAATACCAACTAAATAAAAGATTGAGATCATTACTAGTAATCAAAAGTCATAATCCAGCTTAATATCCAATATTTCATTATCTGGTTTGTGAAGCCAAAATTCAATACTGTAATTTGTATACAAAAGCCAAGACATGAAGAAAGAGAAATAGAACTGTACTGACTTGTATCACGAACAGAGGCTTTGACAGTATAACCACGTTCGAGAAGAAACTTAACAAGCCATGACGCTATGTAACCGGATGCTCCGGTTACACACACCACCTTCCCACTTCCTCTTCTCCCGTTGCTCATCCTTCTTCTCCCGTCTGTTCTTTGCTTCTCTCGGATTTTGAACCTTTTTTTCCTCTTTTTTTTTTTTTTCCTTTAAATTTTTGCAGCCCCAGTTTAATCTCAAGTGTTTCGCCAAGTTTTGATGTAAATTGTTACCAGACGTTTTCGGATGAGCACGAAGTAAGAACTTGCGACCACCACACAGGAGTATAGAAAGTTCAACATTATCTTCTTCTTCTTCTTTTTTTTTTTTTTTTTTTTTTGTCCGAAACTTTTTTATTTGGAAGGAGAATATTTAATTTTACTCTATCTATACTTACTTGTATCATGTGCTTATACTTCTAGAGTGATATCTCCTATTTAAGTAAGAAATTATTTGATTTAATAATATATCATTATTAATAAAATCATAATTATATTATTTTATTTATTTATTTATTTTATAAATTAAATTCACCTTAATTTATAAAATAAATATCTATAATTATTATTTAATTAATTTAATTTTACTTAATTTATTTAATTAATTATTAATTAATTAATTAATTAGGTAGTAGTTAATTATTACTTTATTGATTGAGTAATTATAATTAAGTTACATAATTTTAATTGATTAATTAATAATTATATCATTAATAATTTAATAATGTTACTTGAATATTTTTTCTCATATAATAATTATCAATATTAATTCTCATATTAATAATTAATAATTAGATTATTCTAATAATTAATGTTTGATTAATCTATAATTAGTTATCCATAATTATATTAACAATTATATCAATAATTACTGATCAATTAATCTTTAATTAATCACGTATTATAAATATATAGTTATCAATATATTAATCTTACTTACATAGTAATTATCACTTATTAACTATTATAATTATTAATTTATTTATTAACTACTAATTAACTTTCTTAACATAATTATATATTTTTATATATTTATTAGTTAATTAATTGGTCAATATGACAAGGAGTCACCTAAGCGTATATCTTCAACTGATATTGAGCTTGTAAGACTCAATCACATTAATTATGGCCCAATCCAATCCTATTAGTATTGGGCTTGTAAGGCCAAGGCCCAATTCACACCTAAGTGATAATTTAGTTGTCCTAAAGTAGTTATGATTATTTAGTCTCTTGGCATATGTCTATCTAAAAACTTGTGATTCAATTTATAAAATTAAGAATTTTTTTTATACTATTTGATCATACACTTAATACCAACTCATTTCATAAATAAATATGTTCATATGTTATAACTTACCTTTATGTACATTTTAATATTTAATCATTTTATCGATGTGGGATTTTAATTTGTAAGATTTATTTCAATTTGAGTATAATTCCATTTTAGACACTTGATAACTCCTTGGAAAGCTTGAAGTATCTAGTTTCTGTCTTTATAATTTGTTTTCCAAGATTTCAAGCGTTTCAAACATTAATATGAAAATTTTCTTAAATATCTTATGATAAAATCTCAATTTATCAAATATAATACAATATTATGTGATTTATTAAAATTTATATACATATCCATTTTAAAATCTTAGCTTCTTTTGTCGACTAAAATTATATCAGGTAATGGATTATTATTATTCAGTTCGGTAACAAAGCAATGAATGTTTAACAATATTGAACATCCATATCAGTTTGTACAGCTTCCTAAATTACAATTAATATTAAATTAAAGTATCATCAATATTATCGTTAATATTAGTGAACATGGAAGATAATAATGTAAATATGAACCTAATATTAGAAGATAACATTAATAATTTTATTTATAAATTTTATAGAATTTCAGATAAATAAAATAAAAATTCATATTGATTTTTTTTTCTAATACATTTTAAGTCTTTATACTTATTTACTTCAAACACCAAACACAAAATTCCAAAACTATCAAAATTACTCCAATTATCTAACTCAAGGGACTAACTAAACACCGACACGGTGGTATCAAGCTTTTGTGTCGTTTTTCAGTAAGTCACCAAAATATATATATATATATATATATATATTTTTGAACACTACTAAACAACATGAAAAAAAAAAAAAATATATATATATATATATATATATATATAGAGGTAATCTTGAAGATAATCACAAGCCAAGAGAAAGGAGAAAACGACACTACGAATTACGGATGGAACATGAGTACTTTACAAAACATTACTTCTTCAAAATCTTTGAGAAACCAAGTAACAAATGAACCCAGGACAAACACTTAAAATTCTGCTATTGGAACTAAGAACACGCCTAAAATTACAGCTGCTTTACGTCACAGCTGCTTTTTGCTTCAACACAGCTAGCAATGATTCTTCCAAAATCTACAGCATTACCAAACTGGTCCTTAGTAATAATGCAACATTGTGAGGTTACTAAAGTGACTCAGATACTAAAAAAACTGTTTTTCCTTCAAGCTTTCCACAGTTTCCTTGAGGCTAACTTCTAATGGAGTGTACTCAATGCCCAAGCTCTTTGCCTTTTCCTCGGACGTCTGATAGGTTGGCATCAATGGTCCGTCATCTACACACCTGCCAAATTCATTTCGAGGTTAATTTAAAAAAAAAAAAAAGAAGAAGAAATAAATAAACATGCTCGAGTTTAAGACACAAAAAAGAACATGTTGATTGTTTGTTTATTGCATTGAAGATCCTTGTGATAAAACTTGAACTAACAAGGAAAAAGAACTTGCTTATGTGCAACTTGTAGAGCAGGGTAGAGCTCGTGTAAGATTTTAGTGATTTCTGAATAGTGAGCAACTCTCTCAGTCAAAATATGTCTTCCTCTGGCTGAAGGGATCTCATAAGCTCGAATATGTGCATCTGCGACGTCTCTGACATCCACCCATCCGAGCTCTGATTAGGAAACGCTTGTCCTCCTGAATTAATAAAAGAAACAAGTGAAGAAACATCATGTACTTCATGAAACAAGAAAGTATTTGATATCATGTAATGATAAAATGCCAATTAAATTAAAAGCTGTTTTGTCATGGATATTTTGCCATTGATCAATAAATTGAGTATCGAAAATTAAGTTTGATGACTAAAGTAACAAGTATATCAACCCGAATTTGTTGAATAGAAAACATTGTAGATATGAAACAGATAAAGTGTTGCTTCAGTACAAAACTCGATGAAGAATACCAGTAAAGAACAAGTACCATTTATTAAATTCAGGAATACTTCAACGGTTGTGTTTAACGTTGGCTGTAAAGGAGGACCAATCACCATTGCTGGGTTGATTGTCACCATGTCAATACCCTTCTCCTTTACAAACTTCCATGCAGCTTCCTCGGCTAGTGTCTTCGAAAGCAGGTACCATTGCTATATGTAAAAAGAGAGCAAAAGTAACAAAATCATTACTATTTTACAAAGACGCAAATGAACTGTTTGAAAGCAGTAAAGTCTTTTGCACTAGTCAGATTTCCTAGAGTACATAAACTTCTTGACGTGGGAAGTCTAGATAAAATAACACCGACAATGGAACTCAAAGAGGAACTGTTAATGTATAATCAATCCTCGGAGAAATTCCATTAATCAAGCTACAGATCTGAGAGGGGGCCAAAAAAAAACCAATACAATCTGTAAAAATCGATTGAAACGTCTACCAACCTTCGAACAAACAGCCAAAGTCTAAATACTCCCTTACAATCCAAACGACAGCAGAAGATAAATGACGAACTAAATAGTACAATTAAATAAACGACAGAAAGTTGTCCTTACATCACCGCTTGAGAAACAACAGAAGTAAACAACAAGTCAAAACACACGTCTATCCAACAACCTTCAAGGCCATTTCTCAGTCTGGAAAAGACCATGAAGAAAAAGGTGGGGCATGTACCTTTGTTTCCCGACAAAAATTTGGATCAGAAAACCAAGTCTCATCGACCACGACTTCTGGGGTTAGAGGCTTTCCGTTAGCCACAACAGCAGCTGTTGACGATGTCAAAACCACCTGTCTAACAGATGGGGACTTTACACATGACTTAAGAACATTAAATGTTCCCTTCAATGCAGGTTCAAGTAATTCTGTCTGAAAAAATTGAAGCACCCTCAAGTAAACAGGTACAAAACAGCACAACATAACGAATAATTTAAACTTTAAAAAGTTCAATTTTTTTGTCTCAAGTACAAATAATTTTGTAGAATTTTCCATAAAGTAAATATTTAACAGTTACAGATTAGTTCCTTGAAAATTTTTTGAGAGATTCCTTACCTTTCAACAAAAATAGTTCTCAACCATAAAAGAAAGGGAGAAAGATGTATATAACAGTTTTCATTAATTAATTAATTTAAATAGCAGGTTTTTAAAAATATTTGAAGTAAATAGCAGTGAATAACAAATTTACAAGCCAAGTGATTTATTTACCACTTGTAAATATGTTATATATCTAGTAAATTTTCCATTTAGCCTGCAAATTTGCTATTTACTTAAATTTTAAAACCTTACAATTTACTTCAATTATTTTCGTAAAAATTCTATTTCCTATAATTTCCCTAAAAGGAAACACCTATTGAGCATTCAAAGCCTAATAATTGTTCTGAAATAGAGTTGGCACATACATCGATCAACGTTGAGGTTTGATGTAAATTTCACATAACATTTAAGATATTTGGCGGGGTCAAATTATTAAAACTTATTCTCACTTACCCTCCACACTCAAAAGGAAAAGCTTGCATGGCAATTTGCTTGGTAAAATACCTTAACTTGACAATTATGGCTAGTACAGGGAGCAAGTTTATTTTCATGAAACCTTCATAGAAGCTTTAATTGATTTGGCCCATGCTACTAGCTTGGAATCCATGCACGGCAATTGCTTGTTTATAGAACTCATGTGTACTTGTTCACTTACTCTTCTTCGATTGTATTACGCAGAATTAAAACGTCTAATTCTTAACAACACCTTCATTATGTAATTTGTTAAGTAGAAAAAATTTAGTAGGAGGAGGAGAAGGAGATGGACCTGTGGGTCCCTGACATCAAAATAAACAGGAGAGGCCGTATGGAAAACACCATCACACCCATCAACAATGGAATCGAAAGAACCTTCTTCCAGTAAGTTTGCTTTGAAAAGCTGAAGCCTTTCTTTAGCTCCATCAAACGAATTTAGATGTTCTGTCCTTTTTAGATCAGCTGTGGACAAGGGAAAAACACAAATTAAATTTCCCCAATTCCTAATTTAATCAATCACTTGATAATTTCCGGGACACTATAATACCAATTAAATAAAAGATTGAGATCATTACTAGTAATCAAAAGTCATAATCCAGCTTAATATCCAATATTTCATTATCTGGTTTGTGAAGCCAAAATTCAATACTGTAATTTGTATACAAAAGCCAAGACATGAAGAAAGACAAATAGAACTGTACTGACTTGGGTCACGAACAGAGGCTTTGACAGTATAACCACGTTCGAGAAGAAACTTAACAAGCCATGACGCTATGTAACCTGATGCTCCGGTTACACACACCACCTTCCCACTTCCGCTTCCCCCGTTGCTCATCCTTCTTCTCCCGTCTGTTCTTTGCTTCTCTCGGATTTCGAACCTTTTTTTCCTTTTTTTTTTTTTTCCTTCAAATTTTTGCAGCTCCCATTTAATCTCAAGGGTTTCGCCAAGTAATTTTGATGTAAATTGTTACTAGACGTTTTCTGATAAGGACGAAGTAAGAAGTAGCGAGCACCACGCAAGAGTTGAGAAAGTTTAACACGAAGTGTTTTTTTTTTTTTTTTTAGTGGTCCGAAACTTTTTTAATTTGGAGGGAGAGTATTTAATTTTACTTCATTTTTAGTCTATAAACTATACTCTTCACAAAAAAAGAACTTTTTTTCGGTGGCAAGTAACTTTACTAGATAGTAGATAATTTTCATTACTATATCACTCAATTAGCAAAATAAAAATTAATGTAAGAAGCAGAGCTAAACAAAATGCTTGTTATGAATTACACTGAAAATTAGTTAACTAAATTTTCTTTTCAGAACAGAGCCACTTTTTACTGAGTACAAGTTATATTATGCCCTCATTCGCTAATTGAAATTAAAACGTACAATTATGTTTTTGTTTTATGGAAAAATATTATTTTGTGATACTTGTTGGAGCAAAGTTTCGTCTAACACCAAATGAACATTCATGAATTAGAAAATAGCATTAAACAAGCAAAGCAATCAAGAACGTTAATCAAGAATACAAATAAACTCAAGAACAATATAATAAAAAACTAGATTAGACTCGTGTATGATCGGATCAAAGCTTTATATTGAAAATCGTGTATGTCCTTTTTCCTTTCAATTCAAGAGACTTAGAGCTCATTGAGGATGAAAGAGTTTAATCTCTTGTTAATTTATAATTTGAACCCAGTCAAGGGGTCACAAAGCGCCACCATTGGTACAAAGTGTACAAAACACTTCAATGTTGTTTTTGGAGCTAAGAGCACTTTTATTAAAATTTCAATTTTGCGAAGCACTTGGCTGCTTCACACCACAGCTGAATTTTGCATCAACATATAGCTAGCGACAAATTTTCCAAAACCTACGACAGTACCAAACTGGTCCTGTCTAATAATTCAACTTGGTGAGTGTACTAGCTAGTGTGACTCAGAAACTAACAACTGTTTTTCCTTCAAGCTTTCCACAGTTTCTTTGAGGCTCACTTCTAATGGAGTGTACTCAATGCCCAAGCTCTTTGCCTTTTCCTTGGACACCTGATAGGTTGGCATAAATGGTCTGTCATCTGCACTCCTGCCAAATTCATTTCGAAATTGACAAAAAGAAAACGAATAAATATTCTTGAGTTTTGAGACATAGAGATCTTTTATGTTGATAAAGTCGATTGTTTGTTTATTGCATTCAATATCCTTATGATAAAACTTGGAACTAAGAAAGAAAAGGAACTTGCTTTTGTGCAACTTGGAGAGTAGGGTAGAGCTCGCGTAAAATTTTAACAATTTCTGAATATTGAGCAACTCTCTCAACCAAAATATGTCTTCCTCTAGCCGAAGGGATCTCATATGCTCGAACATGCACATCTGCGACATCTCTTACATTCACCCATCCAAAGCTATACTTAGGAAATGTTTGTCCACCTGAATTGATTAAACAAACAAGAGAAGAAACAATCAGAACAAGAAACTATTTCACAGCATGTAATGATAAAATGACACAGAAAATTAAGAGTTGTTTTCTCATGGACATTACAAGTTTCATTATTGGTGAATGTGTTGAGCAGAATTATGATGACTATAGTTACAAGTATCTCAACGTAATTGTTGAATTGAAAACGTTGTCGAAATGAAGCAGCGACAGTGATGCTTTAGTAGAAAACTTGATGATGATTATTAGTAAAGAACAAGTACCGTTTGTTAAGTCCAAGACTAGTCTGGCACTTGTGTCTAACGTTGGCTGTAACAGAGGACCGATCACTACTGATGGGTTGATTGTCACCATGTCAATACCATTCTCTTTTACAAATTTCCATGCAGCATCTTCGGCTAGTGTCTTCGAAAGCACATACCATTGCTGGAAGTAAAGAGAGTATGAGTTACAGAATCATTGCTATTTAATGAGTAATTTGAAAGCAGTAAAATCTTTACCTGAGACAGATTTTCTAGAGTATATAAACTTCTTGGCGCGGAAAGTCCAGATGAAAAAAAAAAAAAAAAACACCGGCAATATAACTCAAACAAGAATTGATAACGTTGAATCAATCCTAAGAGTCAAGCTGCAGAGCTGAGAGGGAAATAAACAATACAATCTGCAAAAATCGATAGCAACGACTACTACCCTTCGAACAAATAGCCAAAGTCTAAATACTCCTTTACAATCAAAATGACAAAGTAAATAGCCCAATTAAAGAAACGACAGCGAGTTGTCCCTCCATCACTTCTTAAGAAACTAAAGAGGAAAAACACCAAGTCAATACATGTCTATTCACCATAACCAACCTTCAAGGCCATTTCTCAGCCTGCAAAAAAAGACCATGAAAAAAAAAAAAAAAAAACTAGTGCATGTACCTTCGTTTCCCTATGAAAATTAGGATCCGAAAACCAAGTCTCGTCAACCACAACGTCAGGGGTTAAAGGCTTTCCATTAATCAAAACAGCAGCAGCAGACGATGTCAAAACCACCCGTCTAACAGATGGAGACTTTGCACATGACTTAAGAAGATTAAGTGTTCCCTTCAATGCAGGTTCGAGTAGTTCTGCCTGAAAACAAGGAAGCACCCTCAAGTAAACAGACACAAAACAGGAAGGTAGAGTGAATAATTTAACTTTCAAACCTCAATTTTTATTCTCAAGTTGAAAAATTTTGCAGAATTTTCCAATAAGGCCTTAGCCGAAGGGGCCCTACGAGGGTCAGAAACAAGCCAGAAGATGGGACCGAACATGGTTCACTGATAAGGAAGATAGAGTTGGAGTGGAGGTCTATGATGTGATACTCAAGTATTAAATTGTTCGAAATATTTTTTGATAGATTCCATGCCTTTCAACAAAAATATTTATCAATCATTAAAGAAAACACTTGTTGAGTGTGAAGAGTCTAATTATTATTCTCACTCAGTATTATGATATTTGGCAACATTTATAGAAATGGAAATAAATGGGGTTAGGATTAAACGTTTTTAGGTGTAGAGGAAGTAGTCACTCCCAAAACCAAGTTTATTTGATAATTCTTCTATTGTATTACTCACGGTAGTAAAGAATTAAAGCGTCTAATTCTTAACAAACACCTTCATTATGCAATTTGTCAATTAGAAAAAATCTAGTAGGAGGAGGAGATGAACCTCTGGGTCATTGGCATGAGAATAAACGGGAGAGGCCGTATGAAAAACACCTTCGCACCCATCAACAACCGAATCGAAAGAACCTTCTTCCAGTAAGTTTGCTTTGAAAAGCTGAAGCCTTTCTTTAGCGCCATCAAGCGCTATTAGGTGTTCTGTATTTTTTGGATCGTCCGTGGACAAAAAGAAAGAACACAAATTAAATTTGCTGGATTAAATTTCTCTAATTCCTAATTTTATCATCCACTTGATGAGTTACTGGTCAGTGTCAATATCTACTAACAAAGGTTGAGATAGACCATAACTGATGCAGTTCAAAAATAAGATAATTAGAGTGAGTATCTTAATTTTAAAAGTTTACCTTTATTTGAATTATTTTATGAAGCTTGAATTATAGTAGTTATATTTATTATTTCCAAATCTAGACAGGATTGTAAAAAGGTCTTTCAGTCTTGTAATGATTGTTAACAATTCTCCAAACCTATGATGCATAATTTTCGATATTATTTAAGAATCAACGAATTTGTGTTTTATTAAGCTTCCACTACATCAATAACACAAAATCAAGAGTCATAGTCTTAACTAAATATCCAATATTTCACTATGATTTCCTGTGGCCTTTCTTTTTCCACGCTAGATATAGTTTATGAATCCCAATCACAAAATCAAAAAAAATAAAAATAAAAATAAAAATAAAAATAAGGAGCTAAAACTAAAAGAATCAACCAGATAATAGGCCTTGACGAAGAAAAGAAAAAAAAAAAATACTTGGATCACGAACAGAAGCCTTTGACAGTGTAACCACGTTGGAGAAGAAACTTAACGAGCCATGAAGCCATGTAACCGGACGCTCCGGTTACACACACCACCTTCCCACTTCCTCCTCTGCCGTTGCTCATCCTAATTCTTCTCCCTCTAATCACAGCCGTTGTTTTTTCTTTTTTCTTTTTCTTTTCATCGCCCTTTTAATCCCACGTAGACAGAATAGGAGTCAAAGTTCAACCGAAATTATCCATTTTTCTTGGTTGTGGACTTGTGGTCGCAAAAATTATTGACGAGATAATATCTTACTTTATTTTTAAGCTATTTTAACTCTCTCTCTCTCTCTTTATTCATCCAAATAACTTTGCATTCATTAAATAAATAAATAAATAAAAACCTTTCATTCCTCTGTCTTGGAAGTTCTTTCCCTGTTCCATCAACTTTACATGATAATTTCTTCCAGCAAAAATAACAATAATAATAATAATAATTACTAGATACTTTACCGCAATAATAATAATAACTTCTTTAGTTAATAGATAATTTGGTCAAAGTACAAGTCAATTATGATGCATAAAAAAAATAAATTGCGTAGACAAAGAGCAAGATAAAAATTAACGTAAGAAAAGCAGAGCAAAATAAGAGGTGGTGTTATGAACAACACTGAATATTAGTTAATTTCATGAAAATTAGTTAATTTCATGTTCTTTTCGGACAATCATTAACGGAGCCACCTTTTATTGAGTATACAAGTTGTAATATATTTAACCAAAAAAAAAAAAAGCTGTAATATGCCCTCTTTATTAATTGAAACTAAAACGTATAATTAAGTTTTATTTCATTGAAAAAATATAATCAATGGCGAACTCAGACAAAAATTTCAGTACGACATTTTTTTTTTAAAAGAAAATAACATCAATATATAAAAACCAAAGGATAAAATTTTAGTGGGGATTAGAGAGCAATTTTTAATTTTTAAGGGGACATAATACAAAAATTAGAAAATTATGGGGGGTAAAATTGAAAAAAAAAAAAAAAAAAAAAAAAAAAAAAAAAAAAAAAAAAACCTCAGTTGTTGGCTACAGCCCCCCACTTGCTCGCACTTGGTTATGCCCCTCTTTATAACATCTGTTGGAGCAAAATTATGTCCAACACCAAATAAAGGTTCATGAACTGAAAAATAAGATTAAACAAGAAAAGGATCAAGAATGTTAAGCTATAAAACAAATAACACAAATAAACCTTAAAAAAACAATAGAGTAAGGAACTAGAGTCCAGCATCATCAACTCAAGACTTTGTATTGGAAATTGTATCTATTATTTTTCCTTTTGATTTGAGAAAATTTATAATACATTGTAATTCATGAGTTTAAATCTCCTATCAATTCAAGAGTTTACTCTTTCTAATTAATTATAAAGAAGTTCTTTGTCTTCCGATGATTTAATACTCAAACATTCTGAATATTTAAGTAAGAGCTGAAATAGACTTTCTCAGGCTCTATATATTATAAATCTTTTATGTACTATGACGAAAATATCACCTCAACAACATCCTAACTAAAAGAAAATTTTTCCACCTTCGTCTACGAAAGGTCAACAAACTTTTCGAGTCACAAATATGTTATGAAAAATATTATAGACACTAATTTTAATTCAATTTTTTAAATACTAATTTATGTGATATATAAATTATCATTTTTATTTATAAATATTTAAGATATTATTATATTAATTAATTATATTTATTAATAAAAATATGATATATTAATCGATACTTAAAATATTAGTATTGAAGTTGATGTCTCACATTACTTTTACACTATTGCAAGTTAAATAATAATCTTTTCACACTAAAAATAATAATAATAAACGGAAAAAAATTAAAGAAAGGTAATCTTTCCGTCGAAACATATATTCGATAACGTACTCCAATTTCCGAGTACACACGTAAAGTCAACATGCTTAATGACGCATAATTTACGTGGTACGAGAACATATTCCAACTTTTCATTGTTGTGTAAAAAAGTAAAAAGAAAAAAAGAAAAAGACTAGCTGTAAGATAATTTGAAGTTTAGAACTAGAAGCTCGAATAATAAATGACGGTTCATAAACTTGGTTGGTAAAAGAAAAAGGAAACTTCGCTTTAGACATATTCGAGACAAAAAGAAAAATTCGATTTAGAACACGTCTAGACTCCTTTCCTATGACTTGCGTCGGTGCCTTTGTCTGTTCTTTAATGAATTCTTTGATTTTTATATACAAAAATTATTAGGTAATGAAAACAATAAAGTATCAGAAAAATATAGATAAACATAATGATATAAATTAAAATAAATAAAGGGTAATTATTATTAATATGTAGTGGAGATTATCCTTTTACTGTGCACACGACGCGAGAGTGATTGGGACATTTAAGGCGCTTATTAGGACGCAGTTCGTATTGTCGCAAGGAGTCAATGAACACTCTCTTTTTTAATACTGTTCTTTTTTAGATTAAATATGGATCGTTAATTTAATCGGACACGATCTAATGGTCGAATTTAAATGATTTCATATTTAAATTTAAACCGTTAATTGAATTATTATAATCTAACAGTTATAATTAAATTCTGATTACTAACGAGGTATGTCTATTGAAACAGATATGTATTTTAAATGAAAAGACACGTTTTAATTTTTAAAGGCGTATATGTTGTATCTATTGTAATTCTTCATGAACAGACATATCAAATGCTATAAAACTTCAGTTTCTAATGTCAGTTTCTTATTTTATTCTGAAATTTAATAAGATTAAAACTTATTAAATTCACGGGTTTTTTTGTATCTTGCAGGTAATTTGTCACAATACACAAAAGCAAACTGTTCATAGCGGAAGCAAATAAAACATTAAGAAAAAATAATTCTTACGCCTCAAACTCTTTGATTTTCTCTCTCTTGCTGTTTTGTTTTTTTACACCTAAACAGTTTTTTTATCACCCACTAATTTCAACATTGAGACCTGCATTTTTGTCGTGTTTTTTCAACGAACGTTCATTTCTTTTCGAAGGAAAAAAAATCCAACGTCAAGATTTTGTTCCAGATGAAAAGAAATAACCCATGTTTGTTCGTGACTACAAAGAGAAAAAAGGCGCCACTTTTTTGGAACTCCTACTTTTTTATCCTTTCGGCTTGCGAATTGTTTTGGTCCTCGAATATTTGGAATGTACACGAATCGCAAGGCAAGGGGGAAAAGAATGATGCTATTTAGAATGAACATGCTAAGAAGGCCAGAGAAATGTTAGTCATTAGTACTTGTTAATAAAGAGTAGATCCCGCTGAAACTGACAAATGAAATCTAATATTTATTTACAAGGGTGTTTGATATCGATGATATTTTGGAGTATTTTTTAATTGAATGGTGGTTTGGATTGGATCTTTGTCTCCATTTTCTGTTTTCTAGATTGGTTTTCAAAAGTTTACTCTCCAATTAACTACATTACAAATTCACATTTTTCTTTCTCTCTCTCTTTTATTTTCATATAATTTAAATTTCAAAAATTCATAATTTTCTTATTTAATATAGAAATTGAAAATAAAAAATTCTTGCTAAATGTTCACGATGATGAAAAAAACAAAACAAGATTCACATATCCTCTTAAAATCCAACGCATTTTAGATTTTTACACTATCCAAAAATTATAATTCATTTTTAATTCTCACAATTAAACACACATGACAAAACTCCAATAGTTCAACTCTAAAAAATTGTCCAAACGGGTCCTCAAGTTCAGGGTTGAAATATCTTGCAACGTGTATAAGGAAATTAACATTAGAAACAGAGAGAGAGAGAGCGAGAGAGATCCAGGTCCTCTGCGATGTCAAAAACTGTAACTTAACAAGTGTACTTTTCACGAGATGCATGTCCTTTTATAATTTTTAATTACAAATAATAAATTATTGGTTTAATGTTATAACTCAATTCTAATTAAATTGTATTTTTTTTCATCTCAATTTTTATCTTTTTTTTAGTTAATAAAAATTATAATTAGTTTTTAAAAAGTCATCAAATTCTAATTTAAAATTTTCATATTTAACCGACGAATCAAATACAAACTAAGAACTTTAAGAAGAAGAAGAAGAAGGAAAAAAAAAAAAAAAAAAAAGTGATCCCCCCAGACCATATATTGTAAATTGTTTGTTAAATTTGAAGCAAGCCAGCCAGAGAGGGCAATAATTGTAGGCATTTTGTTAGTTAGATATGGACCGGCACATTATTATATTGTGAAATAAGAAGAGTAAGAGGGAGTTTTCTTGGTGGAGGTTAAAAGTTCATTTTTAATTCGTTTGTTGGACGTGTACGAAAAAAAAAAAAAAATCTTGCGTTGTGTGGATCTGTTATGATAGCGAAGTTGCCTTGACAGACCAAACAAATGATAAGCTCAAATTTCATACTCAAGAACCAAAAGCATTTCATTAATGTTACTTTAATAACTTTAGTGGAAACCAGACAGATATTTAATGAGACATTGACGTTCAACTTGGAGAGAATGGTGGAGCGTTAATGTGGTGGTTTGGGAGTGACTCTGCACGAATAGACCTTAATTATTATCCACTCTAGTTAATATATATGAACTCCTTTTTACCCTCATCTCAATTCCTAGGTATATTTTCAAATTAATCAGTACTTGCGATAGTAACATTACGATGATGAATGTCTTTTTTAGTTCTTCAGTTCCAATATCATATTTCAAATACTTATATTCTCATTTTGAGGTCTAATCTTAAAAACAATTTCTTTATGAGTGATAACTATGAGTTTATAATGTATTAACTGTGACTTGAACCAAATTCTTATTTTAAGGTTTAGTTTTAGAGGTGACATTCTCGGTAAGAAATGAACTTTTATCGTGTAATTTTGGGTTGAACCACGTACTCATTCTTAGGTGCAGTCTCAAAAATCATATATGTTGTTTTAGAACTATGAATTTATGATGATGGATTTGAGGTCGAGGAGAGAATGATTCAAGTTTTTATCTGTGATTCCACAATTTTTTTTTTTTTGAACCTTGACGTGGCATGATGACATCACCAAAAGATGATAACGGACTTCTGGCAGCAAGTACCAACGTCATGATCCTGTTTAATTTGTTTTTTTAACCAAAGGTGACTGCCACCCAACCAACTCTTCTTATCACCCCCTATATATATATATATATATATATATATATATATATATATGTATCTTTCAAACTGAGATGTACTGATCTCAGTCACATGTACACACACATACAAAAGCTATACACTCTACAGCCAGATATCTGTCTCAAACTGAGATGCACTGATATCAGTCACGTATACACACACATACAAAAGCTACATACACTTTACAGCCATATACATTAAACTACCACCAAAATATTGATCATTTAGTGTTGGTTTGGAATATCATTTTATTTTAAATTAAATATATTTTTTTATCTTAATTTTTATTTTTATTTTTTAAAAATTTTATCTTTTTTTAAAATATAATAAAAATTTTTAATTCAAACTCAAAATTTTTAACTCAAATTTATTGGTCAAAACGGATCCTGATACACACAGAGTTTATCATTCCAGTGCTTTTCAATTGTACACAGCCCAATCTCTCACACACTTTCTTCTTCTCTCTCTCTTACTGTTCTGCAAACAAAAGAAAGCGACTTTCTATCCCTATATAGCCTAGAGCAAAGAAAAAGAGCTAGATCATCAAACAATGGCCTCTTCATCTCTCTCTCTCAACTGCAACCTTAATCATCATCTGTTCAGCCTCTTCCCAAGACCCAACAACACTAAACTGACAACCAAAACCAACGTCACAAATTACAAGCCCTTCCCACCAAAACACCAACCTCAAAAAACCACGGCCATGGCCATACGTAGTGGTTCATCTCCATCCTCTTCATCATCATCAGTCTCCAGCACCAGCACAACCCCACACTTCCCCAAATCCGACGCCGTTTTGAGCTCCGACTATCACCTCGTGGACGAAACCAACCTCGTGAATCCGGAGGAGGAGAGACCACTGAACGAAATCTGGCGCGAAATCCAAGGATCCGACAACTGGGAAGGACTGGTTGATCCGTTGAATTCCCACCTGAGGAGGGAAATAATCCGGTACGGCGAGTTCGCTCAGGCTTGCTACGACTCGTTCGATTTCGACCCTCACTCCAAGTACTGCGGGACCTGCAAGTACCAGGGGGCCCACTTCTTCGAGAAGCTGGACATGGCCGATCGGGGGTACAAGATCAGCCGTTATCTTTACGCCACGTCGAACATCAACCTCCCCAACTTCTTCCAGAAGTCGAAGATGAGCAGCGTCTGGAGCCAGCACGCCAACTGGATGGGATACGTCGCCGTTTCGACCGACGACGACGAGATCCGACGGCTGGGTCGCCGCGACATCGTGATCGCGTGGCGTGGGACCGTCACATACCTCGAGTGGATCTGCGACCTCAAGGACATCCTCCGCTCCGCCGATTTCGGACCCGACCCGGCTGTCAAGATCGAATCCGGGTTCTTCGATCTCTACACCAAAAGAGAGCGCGGTTGTAAGTACTGCTCCTTTTCGGCTCGTGAGCAGGTGCTCGCCGAGATCAAGCGCCTCCTCGATTACTACGCCGGAGAGGAAATTAGCATCACCGTCACCGGTCACAGCCTCGGCTCCGCTTTAGCCATTCTGAGCGCGTACGACATCGCTGAGGTGGGACTAAACGGCGTCGCATTAGGCGATGACAAGAACAAAATCCCGATAACCGTCTATTCTTTCGCGGGTCCACGTGTCGGAAATCTGAGGTTTAAGAAACGGTGTGATGAGCTGGGAGTTAAGGTGTTGAGAGTCGTGAACGTGCAAGACGTTGTGCCAACGGTGCCGGGAATAATAGCAAATGAGAAGTTTAAGTTTCAAAAGTACATTGAAGAAACGATGTCGTTTCCATGGAGTTACGCTCACGTGGGGGTGGAACTTGGGCTGGACCATAGCCAAAGCCCATTTCTGAAGCCCAGTAAGGACCCAGGGTGTGCGCATAATCTAGAGGTTCACCTACACTTGGTGGATGGTCATCACGGGAAGGGGAAAAGATTCTGCCTCGTTAGCAAGAGGGACATAGCGCTAGTGAACAAAAGTTGTGACTTGTTGAGGGGAGAGTACAGCGTCCCGCCATATTGGCGGCAGGACGAGAACAAGGGGATGGTGAGGAGTAGCGACGGGCGGTGGGTGCTGCCTGAGCGGCCGAGGCTCGAGGGCCACCCGCCCGATATGGAGGAGCACCTCGCCAAAGTACTAATGCTCAGGAGCACTACTAATGGGAGTAGTTCCCCACGGTTGGAAGCGGCTTAATGTGTAATTATGAGTTTGATGTGGACCACTAACAAACGAGGGTTTGATTAGCTAATTAGCTAATTAGCTTAGCTTAATTATGGTTGTGTTGTGTTAATATCATGCGCCTCTGGTCCTTTTTTTTTTTTTGTTAATGTGCCTAATTACAATGTTTGTTTGGTTGTCACTCTATGGCACATCTGTCCTTTTTTCTGTAAATAGTTATTGCATATATAAATGCTTATTTAAAATAAGTTATTTTCATGAACTTGGAAAAATGTACGTGAGGACGTACGTGCATGCACGTAGTTGGCAAAGTACTTCTCAAGTATGATTAGAGGCGGAGCCAGCCACTGAAAATTTTTATTATTTTAAATTTATCTTAAAATTTTTATAATTTTTACAATTTACTTTTGTTAAAAATAAAAAATTTTCATGTAGTTCGTATTTTGTCTTACATGAAATAAATAATTTTTATATAATCCTTATTAAAATTAATTTTATATTTATAATTTTACAACTTTGCACCTATGAAAATTATAATTTCTCACATAAATTTATTAAAATTAAAAATTCTCATATAATCCCCCATTAAAATTTATTATATCTTGAAAAAGAAATTTTGATGTGCGCCCCCGTGCTGGAGTCAGGAATTTCTATTAGTGGGGGCAAACAATTAAAATTAAAAATTAATAAAAAAAATAGTTAGTTGTTAATGTATTACAATTGTCCTTCAAAATTACAAATGATGTATTTCTTGATGGATATAAATATTTTTTTTTAAATAAACTGGTCTCCAAATTTGATTGTGTAATCTATTTCTTCACAAAATTCATAATTGAAGAACACTAGTATTATAGGATTAACAAAATTTGTAGCTTTATTATGTATTAGGCTTGATATATTAGTGGGGACTTAACTTTAAATTTTATTTTTAGTGGGGACTTTTTTGTGTATTACTATGAAAAATACAAGTTTATATATAAGTTTTTTTTTTTTTTTTTTTGTGTATAATCATCATTGTACGTATGCTTGACTTCTACAGAGACTCGACACGTGGTTTTTTTTTTTTTTAATTTACACTTTGAAAAAGGAGAAAATGGAAGATCCAACTCCGAAGCTCTCATCCAATTGCATTATACATGCATATACCGCTGTCTAATTCCGTTTTGCAAAGTAGTGAAGAGTATATAACATCAGCATGTGCTCAAGAAATGATTGGTTTTTCACGAAAATGGTACCCATTAAAGATACGTATATAGATATTATGTATATATCTCAAGAAATGATATTATGTAAATGGTTTTTCACGAAGAGAACTACTATGGAAAGATAACTCCAAGTTGTATGCCACGTCTTGTTCAAAAATTAAAAAAAAATAAGGAAAAATAATTATTTTTGGTATTTGTTTTTTAGTTTTTTTTTTTCAAATAACTCTGCACTCTTTTTAGATGCGAAAATAAGACGTTTTTTGAATCCCATTTAGTTGTTAAATAATACTTTAAAACGGAAACAAAAACAGAATATGATGGGGAGACTTTTGTTAAGAAATTGAAACTTTGTTTAAAGTTGTTTTCTCTTGTTCAGTTTTTTTTTAAAATTTATTTTTAAAAAATATTATGATGTTTTATCTAACGAATTTTAATTTACCAAAAAAAAAAAAAAAAAAAACCCCCGAGGGGTATAAGAAGAACAATAACGATTATTTTTATTTTTATTTTTATTTTTTTGGTAAATTACTTGAGCACTTCAAAAAGGTAAATGGTGTGATAATGATCGTAATAACCACCTTGTATGTTTTGTAGCTAGACTGAAAATGATTAGAGTGGCATCCCACTTATGTTTGTGCCTGAATTAGACATGTGGAATATTACAAACGGTTTAAATTGCTTTTGCTGTTTTATTTTTGGCCACATACTTAAATTAGGCGCTGATTTTAAGGGTTTATTTGACATATTGATTCGTTTTAAACTAAACTGTATTTTTTTCATCATGTTTTTTATCTTTTTCTGAAAATTTTTTTTCTTTTTCTGAAAAAGTTTTTTGTCTTTTATGAAAAAAGTCAACAAAAATTACTATTCAAATTTAAAAATCTCAACTCAACACAAACTCAACTTATGCACCAAACAGCCCCTAAGAAAAGTATGGGCCTGTATTTAGAAGTTTGATGCCCTGGCAAGTAATACTTTTGGTACTTCAATAATATTTTAATTTTAATTAAGCTACAATGCAGGTTTTTCTCCCATTAACTTATAATCATTCTAATTACACAATCTTATAGACATCTAATACACATATACAGCCGTATGATGAATTCGACCACCTCCTATGTATATATCCATGTCAATCTAAATTTAATACAAAATACATATTAAAAATAGCATTATCCTATTTGTGTTCCAAATATTATTTTTAATGTTATATTTATTAATTTTTGTCATAATTATGCTTTGAAACACATAAAAATTAACCTTTAGTATTTAAATAAATTAAAAATAAAAATATTATGATGATTACAATAAAAAATAAGATAGCAATTAATCAAAATCAATGTGAAATTTGACCTCGGCTATTAATTATGATAAATTTGCCAACATATTTGATGTATGATTAATTTAGTATTAAATATAATACTTTATTAGAAATCATTTTTTTCATTCAAATATCAAAATTTATCATGGGATCCTATCAATTCAACACTTCACTAAAGATGCTCTTATTATGGTGATCCTCTGGTCTAAATTTTGTAATGTGTAATTCAACTTTTTTAAAAAAAAATTGTTTTTATTTTTTATTAACGAACACAAGAGGTAAATAACTATATGTAGACGTAGTGAGGCGTTTTCATTTCTTTTCTTTTTTTCTTTATGACTAGGAAAAGGCATATATGAACATGAAAAACATTTTATCCAATGTTAAATCAGCATCGTTGACTAAACTTGTCCCAAGTCCATTTATGTCATGGTAACCCCATTTATCCCACAATCTCTTATAGTAGGTTCGGTTGGCTGTAGGGTATATGTGAAGTTATTGAAATAATAATTGCACCTCCATTCTCTTGGCACTATCATTACAATACATATAAAAGAGTAATATCAAGAATATTAACTATAATCTTAATTTTTGAGTATTAATTTATATGACAGTAAATTGTCATGATATATTTATTAATAGATATAGCTAATTGATGTAATAATTTTTTAAACTCAATTAAAGAATCACAACTCACGGTTATTTGAATTGATATTTAAAAATTATGATTAAAATTGATGTCCTTGTATTTTTAAACGACAAATAAAGATCAAATCCCCACCATCATTCAGTAAAAAAAAAAAAAAAAAAAGTCTCCACCATGATTTACCTCAACTGAAAAATAAAAAATATATATAAATAAATAAAAAGAGTCCCCACCATGAAATTAGTCTTGTGATGGGTTTTGTCGTCCACTAGTGTATAGTAAACTGACGTAGCACGGAAAAAATGGCATGTTTTTGGTAGCTAGCTAAAGTTAAACATGAACATCAATAATGAGAGGACAGGTTTTCAAGAACTCTTTCTCTTTCTATGTTAATAAATCGCATTAATAACCTAGTTGTATCATTTCAACAACCAACTATATAACACAAATGGAATGTACAATATGCCAATTATCTTAGGTTGTGCCGTCTACAAAAAACCTCACGTGTCAATTCAAAATCATAAAATAAAAAAATGTGATTAATTAACTCTCCCGATCAAACAAGCTTTCTTATATTTACTTATTTATTTTTTTTAGAATATGTGGATATTATTATTTTTAATTTAAAATTAAGTTTTTTTAAATTTTGAATTTAAGATCTAACATCTTGAATTTAATCCCGATGTGGGAAGCAAAACTTTGTGTTATTAAAATGGTGGATACACATCATTTTCCAGCCAAATGAGTAACTATTGACCCACATGGACTGATTGACTACTTTCCCATTAGCATCTAATTAATCGACCACCAGTGACTTAGTAATTATCCAGATTAACTTATCAATAGCAATTTTATTTTTCAAAAAAAAAAAACTACTATTAAGAAATAAAAGTTCAGAATTCTAATCATGCATTACACTTCACGCATCCAACCACTGAACAAGCTAGCCCCAAGTAATAATTTATAAATAGCATCTGATTTGTAATTATTTAAAATTTTTAACTGCATAACTTGTTTTCGAGGGAGTCAACTTTATTTTATGAAAAGTACCTAACCTTTTTTCCAAAAGAAAAAATTCTACAAAATCTCGTTGTTATTAAAAATATATTTTTCAGCTCCAGTTCTTCAAAAAAAAAACAAAAAACAAAAAACAAAAAAACAAAACAAAACAAAAAAACAAAAACAAAAAAACAAAAAAAGCGTTGAGTCATGTTTGTAGTGGAGCAATTACTCCAACCTATCAAAAATTATTTATTCGAAAAATCAAATAAATTATTGGCATGCTTTAATTTCACTGTTCTCTATTGTATTTTTGTTGTCAAGGGATATTATGCAACTTCGTTCCATTTTCTTGGTAACGGAAAGAGTAAATACTTCCATGGCCACGGACTTAGCAACTTAATTCTTATAGTCATTGCTTCTCGTGTATCATGAAGGGGAATATATATATATATATATTAAGAGAATAAGTTCTGTGCGTACCTTTCATCCTGTAGGGTGTAGAGTGTTACACGTTTTTCGTCAGAAAATTAAAGATTTAATAATACAATTTTCTTACATTTAATGATGGGATTAGCTTGCATTTACAAAAGAACAAAGCAACGAACAAAGGAACTACAGATAAAATATGTTATCTTATTAACTCTTTAATTACCCATAATATTATCTTACAAATGCTAAACCTTTTAAGTGAAAGTTTATGCTTGATGCTTTTCCTTCTCCTTCACTTATTAATTGGTTGACTCTCTCTCTCTCTCTCTCTAATTTATTTAAAGATATGGAGCTGACTATGCGAAAGCAAGGCCAAGTGAAAGTAATGATGGAAGAAGGTGCCTTAATTAGGTTCTTTTCCTCTTATGACAGCCCCACTTTATTTAGCAAAAACAAAAATATAAACATACATATATATATATATGTATATGTATGTATATTTTTTGTTTTAATGATGCATTTGGATCACCATTTCAATTTAAATTTTTTACACTTAAAAATGTAAATGCATATTTGGTTGTTGTCAGACATTCAAATTCATTTAGATGATTTCATAATTTACAATAATTCAATTCAAATCAAATTCAAATCAAAATTTTTACTGTTTACAAATATGTACCACACTTGTTTTTCTATATTTATACTATAAATGTTACCTTTAGAACAAAACTATCTAAATACATATTCAATTCAAATACGCAATTCAAATTTGAATGTAATATTTAAAAAAAATTCAAATTCAATCTATAATCCAAACAAGAGTCTTGGTTTGGGCTCCAACTAAGATAACTTGGGTCAGCCCAAGAAACTCTATTCCCATTTGGAGAGCCTGCTTCATGTGTTGTACGTTAGCCCAAGTCTTTGGCTCGTCTCCATAGTACTTGGGCCCCCATTTTTTCCTCTCTTAAATTTCTCCGATGGAAGTGTTTCCCTTGAGTATAATTTATCTCACACCATTATATAAACGAACCTTTTCTGGTCGTAATGAATAAGTAGAAATCAGGACAGGATGGTAGCTTAATCAATTCGCAACTAGTTTGGCATCATTGTTTCACCTTCAGTGAGATTGGATGCTGCACTTCATCTTCCAAGGAACGTGACTATAACTTAGGCTCCGTTTGGAACACGGATTTAAGATGAAAGTTTTATGTTGAAATTAGTTAACTTGTCAAAAACAAGTTATAATTTTTGTTGACTTTTTAAAAAATGATAAAAATTGAAATGAAAAACTTAAGTGTGAACCTGTAATCCAACGCATGCTTAATATAGATATTTCAGGATTCATTTTAATCATATCTAAAAGAGTAAGCTTTATTAATTAGCCTTTTATAATTTCTTTTTTTTTAATATCTTTTTATAATAAGGTCTCCTATTTTATATTATCGGTAAGAGCTATTGTTTTAGTCATTAGACTAATTTTTTTTACAATATAACTTATTATCAAAGTAGTTTTATATCATGCATTACAAATATTTATAAATCAGACCATTAAGAATTAATTTAATTATTAAAAAACTCATATAACTTGAAGTAGGGATTCGTGCCTACCGTAGAAGCTTTCGTTTATTAGTATAAATAAAACATCTGACGAAGTTTAGTCAGATAAATGAGTTATCATTTTTTTTTTCTTATCAATTGAATAGGGAAAAAAAGTCAGGCGGAATTAATAGAAAAATTAAAAATTGTGATCGTCAATTATTCCGCCGTGACAGAATGATAGACTTGCACAAATCGACACTGACAAAAAAAAAAAACTGACACCAAAAAAACAATGATGAGAGCCAGTCATGTAGTAGTTAGTTTCCATGGAAATGTTTCATTGAATTCGCAGAGGAGTTGGATTTGGGGCCCTCCCATTTTCTTGGAACTGCTGTTGGCTAGTTATGGCGGTATCTGCAACCTTCCTTTTAGCTTACCAAATCCTTGAAAGTCCCACTCAAATTTATTTATTTATTTATTTTTTGTTTTTGTTTGTTTGACTTGGTCGACTTCCAATGTCTGTGGAAGTCGAATCAAGTTTTTGACCCCTCCTTTTGTGGAACACGGCTTTTTTGGGAGGAGATCTGGGATTGGATCTGATTCTGATTCATAATGTTTTTTTTTTTTTAATTGAGTAAGGTCTGATATTTATCGTTAAATTATATATATAATTACTTGAATTCTAATATTGGTGACGAAGTTATTCAAAAAAAAAAATATTGGTGAAGAAGGAGAAATATAAGACAAAAAAAAAAAAGAGGGAAAAAAAGTGAGAAGGGAATGAATAATTTGTTAATAGGAAAAGTTTGAAATGTCATTTGTAAAAGTAGTTTTTTCTAGAAATTATGATGATTATATTATTTTTCTTTATTTGCTTATTTCAATTTAAAACAAAACAAAAAATCAAATCTTTTTTTTTTTTTTAGCTTTGGGGATGCAAAGCTATTTTTCTTTTTTTGGGTTGAAATAATAGCTAGTATTTGTGTTACGGTAGTGTGCTGTGAAAATATTTTTGATAAGCATGGTACTGTGAAAATTGTTCTCTACAAGATTATAATATAGCCTTTGGTATCGTCCCACTCTTTTCATAAAAATAAAAAATAAAAAACTCATAAATGTATTATTTTTTATTTTTTTTAAAATATTCGAGTATAGGGCTTTTGGCATGAAAATGGTCCAAAAACAAGGTGAAACTATATTTACATAAATATAGTGCAGAGGAAAAAATGTTGGAGTCTATTCATAAATATATAGTAAATGTATATATGTTTTTTTGAGCCAGAGTACGTATATTATTATATAGGCAGATATGGTAATGTATATTAAAAGAAAATATAATTTCCTTTTCTTTTTTAAGAAAAGAAAATATACCTTCTTACCATTATAAATAAATAACTAAAATCTAGCTTCAGCAAAAAATAAAAGAGAATCTTTTTTTTTTTTTTGGTTGTTGTTGATGCTTGGAATCTAATTTGTGGTTGAATAATGGGAAATTAAGACCCCAAACAAGCCTCAAACGACATGAGATCAACCACTAATATGTTGACGATTCCAATTTCTCACCTACCCTTCCGGCTTCCTTCCTACCTTGTTCGGTACTTTCGCACGCGAGTTTCAAAAACGTGTTCGCACGCGCGGAGATTTACCCAACCAAACCCCGCCCCCCCCCCCCCCCCCCCCCAAAAAAAAAACTCATTTTTTTTAAAGAGAGCCTTTTCTTATATTTACTTTGTGAATGAGATTCATAGTTAATTTGGATCGTACATTCATTTTGTTTTACACTCAAGTTTGACATGTGAAATATAATATGTATTTAAATGTTCCGTTTATACATTCTATTTAAATATAATATATATTTAAGTTATTTATATTTGAATAATCATTTTAATGTGTATTAATAAGATATATATTGTGTGATATAATTAGTAAAAATAGATAGAAAAATAAAATTGATAAATAGAAAATAAGTGAATCTATTATTCAAATATATTTATATTAAAATAAAATATATAAAAATCCAAATACACATTATATTTATTGGGTTATATATAAAATGATTATGTCTTCTAAACGTAATATTAAACTCTAAACTTGTAATAAAATCATGTGTGAAATTATTTAGAAACTATACCTACTATCACAAAAAAAAAAATAAATAAAAATAAATAAATATATAAAAAACAGCTCTATAAAGGGGTCCATTGGAGCCTTTCTTTTCCCCTTAAAGATTAATTTGGCATATCATTCAAATGCTAACATTTTGTTGGTTAAATATGCAACTTTCCTCTTCGTTTTTGGTTTTTGGTTTTTGGTTTTTTGTATTTTGTTTTTTTCATTCTTGTAATAGATATAAGAAAAGAAGACACATGAATGCCTAGTTATGCAACAACTAAAGGAGTGGATGAGTTGACAAGGGTGTGTACCTTTGCTAGTTTTTTCCTTTCGTTCACCTGGTTTGACTTTCATTGTCTTCTCTTAGACCTCGCTCCAGTTTCAATTGTTGAAGTATTGGTTTGGTGATGGTAAGATAGACTCTAGATAGTCGACTGAGAGAAACTAGTGTAAAGAATCCCTCTAACTTCGACTATTGAAGTATTGATTTGGTGATTACTGAGAGAAACTAATATAAAAAACTCGACTCTCTATCATATTTAGATAAATAGATCCCTATCTATAGAACTGAAAACCTGAAACTAATAGCATTATTCATATGCCCTTTATATTCACAATTAAAAAAAAAAAAACTTGAAATCGCAGGTATCAATTTTTTGGCGGTCAATTTTATACATGGGAAAAATACCGAAATTGTATTTTCTGCCAAAAACATGAAAAAGAAACAAACAAAAAGTGCGCAAAATTGTTGTGTAGTTTTAAGGAATCCATTTCCAACGCGCTACGAACCTAGGATCGGAAACACCAATGAATCCACCACCCCCCACACCCCAAAAAAAAAAAAAACAAACAAACAAAAAAAAAAGGCGCAGACACATTTTTTTCCTTTTTATTTTAAAAATATTTTTTCCTCTTCTCGAAGCAAAAAACCCCTAGTTTAAAGTTCTCTTTTTCTCTCGGTCTCCTCTCTCCATCTCTGCGCTCTCTCTCTAAGAAACAACGCCTCCATAACCAGAGGAGAGAGAGAGTCACAGAGTTAGAGAGAGAGAGAGAAAGAGAAAGAGATTCGTTTTCTCCGAAGCTCACAACAATGGCGATCGCCATCTGCTTATCTCCCTCTTCCCCTTCTTCTTCCTTATCACTCTCCAATCTCAATCCCCGCCGCTCTTTCCTCTCCTCCTCTTCCTCCGCCTCCTCCCTCCTCCGTCTCAACGTCAATCCTCCCTCCTCCTCTTCCTCTCTCACTTTCCACCACCGGAACCACCGCCTCAATCATTTAATCGCGGCGTCCACCGGCGGCGGCGGTGGAGGAGGCGATAACGGACACGGATCTTCCGATGGCGGCAGCGGCGGCGGCGGAGGAGGAGGAGATGATCATCACGGTGAGGGCGGCGGATCGGACAATGCGGGAGGGAAGAACAGGGCGGAGGCGTTGTTGGTTCTGAAGGAGGCGAGGAGGTCGCTGGAGAGCTTGCCTAAGGACTTGGCGGCGGCGACTGAGGCTGGCCGGATCCCCGGATTGGTGGTCACCAGGTATTTTGAGCTCGAGAAGTCGGCGCTCTTCCGATGGCTGATGCAGTTCGGCGGATTCAAGGAGAGGCTTTTGGCCGACGATTTGTTCTTGGCCAAGGTCGGCATGGAGTGCGGCGTCGGCATCTTCACTAAGGTCATTCAGTCTCTCTCTCTCTCTCTCTCCCGGCATTTTCTAATAAATTAATTATTAGATCGAATATATTCTGATTTTGTAGAGTCAGTAAATTGTCATTGCTTTTAATTCTGTGTGAATGTGGAAAAAGTTAATGGCTTTATGTAGCTATTTGAATAAAGATTCTCTTTAGCAAAAAATGTAAAAACATAAAATAAAATATGGATTCCAAAAGTTTTGTTTTGTCAATTTTTGTTTTCTTCAAGAAAAAATATGAACGTGATTCTTATTATAAGAGAATAACAACTAGACAATTGTTTTCAATTTCTGAGTTTTTCTGCGTGAATGTGAAAAAAATGTTCGAGTGACATAAAATTTTCTAAAAATTGAGATCATACAAAATGAAAATTGGATTGATTCAATAGAAACTGTTTTAATCTTATTCTACTTTCGTTTTTGCCCTTTTGGTATCATATAGACTGCTGCTGAGTATGAACGGCGCAGGGAAAACTTCTTCAATGAGCTCGAAGTTGTATTTGCAGATGTGGTATGTATCTTTTATCTCATCAATCGAATTTTTATTCTTACTATTCTAACGTGTTTTGCAAAGCTGTTGTTTTGAAAATATTGTGTGAACTTTTATAATCTAAGATTCAGTTGTGCTTAATCTGTATGTCAAAACATCTGTTGTCTATTAATCTAGTGTTTTATTCTTAGGTAATGGCCATAATTGCGGATTTCATGCTTGTTTATCTTCCTGCTCCAACTGTTTCTCTCCGACCACCACTCGCGGTTAATGCAGGACACATTGCCAAGTTTTTCCATAACTGCCCTGATAACGCCTTCCAGGTTATGTGTTGACATTTTGCCAATCTTTCTGCTAGAAATGGTCTACAGTTACTAAAATGGTCCCAAATATGTGTCCACAGGTTGCACTCGCTGGAACATCATATTCGTTGTTACAGAGGATTGGTGCCATAGTGGTAAGCAGATTTTTGTTTACCTGTTTAGTTATAGTCTGAAGTGAAATCATATGAACTAACATATCTTAATTATTTCTGCAGCGCAATGGGACAAAGCTTTTTGCAGTCGGGACTGTTTCATCACTGGTTAGTTTTCATAAGCTTTTCCATGCCATTTATGTCGCTGTTTTTCTTCCTCTTTGTTAATAATATTGCAGTAAAAGATTTTGCAGCGTTATCACATCGCTAAACCCAAAAGAGTGTGGCCTATAATGTATTTCATTTTGGTGTAGGCTGGCACGGCTATGACAAATGCCTTGATAAATGCAAAGAAGGCAGTTGATAAATCTGCCGCAGAGGAAATTGAGAATGTGCCTATACTATCTACCAGTGTCGCCTATGGTGTCTATATGGCGGTTTCTAGCAACCTCAGGTATGCAGCTTCTTTCATTTAGCATCTTCAACTACCACTTATATTCTGCTTTACCAATTCAGTTTGCTTTATATGCTAAAGTGATTGGCTTTTTTTTTCCCCGTATCACCCTTGAGACCTATTGGATTACATATCTATCAGTCTGTTTTTTCAACTGAGAGAAGCTGTGCGTTAACTGCAATGTTTAACAAACATAATTATGATTGACAGATACCAAGTACTGGCTGGCGTTATCGAACAGCGTATATTGGAGCCCCTACTACACGAGAAGAAGCTTATACTGAGTGCACTATGCTTTGCTGTTAGGACGGGCAACACATTCTTGGGCTCATTATTGTAAGGATTTTTGTCTTATGAACCGTTTAATTCTGAAGAATTCTCTTCCCCATGGCGATTCACATATTATCACGTTGCTAATTGCAGGTGGGTGGACTATGCTCGTTGGATAGGAATTCAGAAGTCTCATGAGAACTCCGAAGTCCCATGAGTAACTCAAAGGGGTGCGTCTTCTCCTTGGTTATGATTTTTGGTTTTTAAAAGATTTTTATAAAGAAAGTTGGTCTGGCCCACTACAAGACAGTTGCAAAAGTTTGGCAACCTGAAAGAATGGATTTATGGGAGTTTTGGGTGCTTAGGGTGCTTAGGATATTCTTTTTGTCCTGGTACGTTTCATTGCTCATGATCTCAAGCCAACACGATTTATGTTTCGAGCCCTTATGATTTCGGTCCCATTCATCCACTTTCATGTTGTAAGGCATTAAGGATTGCGTTCCAGAAACTTGCATTGTTATGTTTCATTTAATTTTGGAATGAAAAATTTGTAATTAGGCTTGCGTAGGTCATACATCTGCTAATGTAAGATCCTAGCACTTGTGTTTTTGGTTCTTTTCTTGTTATTAATAATCAAGGTAAGATCCTGTCATTTTCATATCTTCGATTCCAATTCTAATACTAGTTTGAAGAGCATATATATATATATATATATATATATTTTTTTTTTTTTTTTCCCCTCAATTTTGTTGTCTTTAGCAATTTCATTTTGGATTCCACTATTAGGATGAAGATTGTGCAAGAGGAATTGTAATAATTTTTGAAGACACAAAAAAGTTAATACTGATATTAATATTTGTATCTGTTGTAATAATTTTGGAAGACGCAAAAAAGTTAAGATTAGTATTAATATATGCATTTTTCTCACAAAAAAAAAAAAGTATATTTTATGTATTTGTGTAACTTTGAAGGAATAAAATTCCATTATCTTGCATGTTTTGGAGCAGAATTGAATCACTTGAAATATTACATTTTTTAAAATAATTTATAAATTGCAAAATTATATTGAAATCATTATAATGATTTTCACGTTTTGTGTTACAAAGATGTAGTATTTATATAGTGATTTTAAATTTTACTAATATTACAACGTGATCAGGAACATATTTGTTATTTTTGGCTCTTGAATTTTTAATTTTGATAAATTAATTCTTAATTTTTTTTTAAATTTTTGACCGTTTTAATTTTAATTATAGATTGTTACAATTTAATGTATATAATCATGCATCCATGTTAATATGAAACTTTTCAAAATAATAATTTCTTTAAAGGTTTTTTTGTTATTATGAAATAAGAATCAGACTATCAATTTTGACGTCAAAATTTCTAAAAAAACAAAGAAAAAAATAAATCAAAATTTATGGATTAATTTATTAAAATTAAAAACTCAAAAACCAAAATAATTAAATGTTTATAATTCATTAAGTAAAACGGGCAAATTAACCTTGAATTTTTGAAGCCAAATACATGACCTTAATAAACAATTGTGAGACATTCCCTACTCTTTTTTTTTTTTGGTCAAAAAAACTTTAGACCGCACTTGAATAAATTTCTATCCCATTTCTTGATTCGTTTTTCCTAGACTCGGATGATTAATATTGAGAACAAATATATATATATATATATATATATTCCTTCTCCGTCTCTCCCAGCTACTCATCAGTTTTTGTATTCCTATTATTATGGCTGGACAAAGAAACTATAAAACCACCAAATCTGTGTTGAATTTATCATTATCAAGAAGTGATTTCATCCTTGATGCATGGCCTGTATCTCACCTCTGTAATGTTCATCCCAGGCGTATACGCAACGTCGCAACAGTCTCTTCCTGTAGCCTATATACATCACACACACAAAGCAAAAACAAAAAACAAAAACAGGCAAAAAAATAATCAACAAAACAAATCCACTTTTAAGACATTCCGACTTTATTAATACCAACTAATTATATATATAGCAGGTTAGTTGTCATTCTTCTACTGATACTTAATGCGTGTTTTAAAACTTGCTACGTCAATTAATATATTACATTTATTAACAAGACAGCTACAATGTGAGTTGGTATAAAAAAAATTTAGAAAAAACTGACCTCCAAGGGAAGTTTCGCGGGCGAGAAGACGCGAATCATGGCCATATGATCGGCGGAATGGTTGCCGCTCGAAGAACAATTAGGCAAACCACGAGAGGAAGCTCTAACATAAGTCATCACGATCCGATCGTCTTCGGTAGAGTTCTCCACAGAGTGCAAGAAGAACACGTGAGGGGCTTCACAGGGATCGTTGTTAGGCCAGCGGGTGTTGAACATGAAGAGAGGTGGCCTCATGACTGTCCAAGGCTTGAACGTCTCGAGGGGTTTTCGGAGAAAGTTGCGAGGCAATATGTTTTCGTAGATGTGTGCCGAGTAGCCCCATGAGATGGAGAGTGTCCAGTTGGTTGGCTTGTGGTTGCATATTGTCTGCTGGAGAAGACGGGATTGGTCGGCTTTTGCAGCCTTCATGAGGTGGTTAATGGAGTCGGGACGGTTCTTGTTGGGGAAGATCGGCTTTATGTTGTCTATGTGGTGAAGGGAGAGGAAAGGTGTCTGTGGATGAGATGATAATAGGCCTGATACGTCCCCGAATAGATCAACCTGCAAATATATAAAAAAAAAAAAAAAAAAATTCACACATAAAATAGAAGAAGAAATAATAGATGTGTACGATTATTATTGAGTGGTATTGGGCCTTCTCAAGGTTAAAAGCAAGTGCAAGAGGTGAGGTGAGGTTTTGCCTCACTTTTAACACAAGCCCCATCACACATCGGGCACTAAGTCGAACAAATATCAACTCATTTCCCCTGGATAGGTTGAGACTTATTGGTTAACCTGACTCTAATGCTGGTGTCAGGTGGTCATCATGAGCTTTCATCCCTAAAAACAAGCTCAAGAGTTGAGGTTTTCGTTCCCATTTATAAACTAACCACCAGCCACATTCACAACTGATGTGGGGTTATCCCGACGTGTAAAACTATATACAAGGACTTGATATTTTGTGAAGGGAAATTAGAGCACTTTTAAGTGTTTAGTGCACAGATATCAGAAAGCTTTTGAAATAGAGGCACCTAGATAAAATTAAGTACCTGATGAAATCCTGGGTTATGAGTTAGAGCAACTCCTTGATCAGATAAACATGAATATAACATTAAATCGCTAGTGACCCACGCCCTAGAATATTTCTTGATACAAGAATCTAACTTCCCCGCCAAGGCAGCCACAAGAGGATAGCTCAAAGCATAACCAGCTCCACCAAACGCCATTTCAAAAGCGAAATCGAAGTTTGACTTGACGCACTCCGAATTCGTCCCAATGTAAAACTTCTTAGTATGGTCATACTTGGCTAGAGCTTCCACCAAGTTGTCGACCGCGAAAACGGTGTCGTCATCCGCCATGACATACCATCTCACGTCTTGATCACCCAACCGGAATATCTCCAAAATGGTACGCACAATTCTCACCTGAAATGGCCTCATGACTTTGGGGTCTAGTTTTAGTACTTCAACGTTCTCGTTGACTCGAAAAGGAGGCGAAGAAGGAGACCAAGGCAAGAATTCCTTGGCGGGAGGCCTGTCTAGGAAGAGATAACCCCTCGAAATGTTCGGCCGCCACCAAGCTTGGGTGTAGAATCTTTTTGTCTTCCAGGTGTTCATTGATCCAGCAATGCCAAAAACAATGTGACTAAGATTGGTAGGCGTACTAAAAGGTGTACTAATCTTAGTACTACTTGAAGATGGCCGTTTTTGTTTAAAGGTTGGGAAGAGATCGAAAGGTTGGTAATGGTTCTTGTCAAACAAAACCATGTAGAAGAAAAAAAGGAATAGGCCCGAAATGGCTACATATTTGCACAAAGTGCCCACCTTTTGTTGTGAAGTAGAATAGTTGATTTGTGCCGGAGACGACATTTCGGAGAGGTGGGAAAAAGATGATGAGATTTTGAATGGAAGTTTTCGAAAAGAAACTGAAGAAATCAGTTTGAAAGAGAAGGCACCTTTATATGAATATGAGTGGAACTAAGAAGAAGGGGGGGAAGGCCATGTTTCTTGTTTAAGTCTTTGCTAGTACATGTGACGTGTTGCTTCTTCCAATATGTCCGTTCCCCCCTCACACTATAACCATCTTTGCGAGACATCATTCGCGTGAGGCCTAACGAGATGATGATTTTTTGGTATTTTTTTACTTCTACACTCCGTTTTGATGATAACAAAAGAAATCAGATTGAGAGATAATTTATAAAAGGGGAAGAGCTGTGGTAGAGACCCTCTACCGATTAAGCCCTTTTTTAAGCCTTTAAAATTTAATCGAACGATTAAAACGTTGTTGATGTACCATACTTATCATACACCTTATCTCATATTACCCTTCCCACCCAAAGTCTTCTCCGTTGCCGGCGACCTTCCCGTCGCCGATGACAGACGCCTGCGACCCACCCCCAGCCCAGCCCCGGCCATCCCCCACCCAGTCCCGGCCCTCGGCAATCCCCTATCTTTCTCTTCCCCTTTCTCTCTCTTCTCCTCTTTCCAGCGCCCCCCCCCACCACCGGCCCCAACCTTGGTCCCTTGCCCCCCAACCCCGGCCCCTGGCAACCCCTTCCATCCCTCCCTTGCCGGCCCCAGTCCCCCCGGCGCCCCCTCACCCTAGGTCCCCCTCCCCCAAACTCCCCCCACCCACCCACCACTCCCCCCCTTCGTCAATCATCGTCCCCCCCGACGGGACCCTCCCACCCCTCTCTCTCTCTTCCAGGCCAGCGCCCCTCCCCCCTCCCCCCCCCCCCAACACGAGAAGAGAGAGAGAGGTAGGGGGGACGCCGGGGGGTTGGGGCTGGGGCTGGGGGCAGGCGAGGGAGGGCTGGGTGGGTTGCCGAGGGTAGGTGGTGGGGGGGCCTGGGGTGGGGGACCGTGGGAGAGAGGAGAAGAGAGAGATGAGGGGTTGCCAGGGGCCAGGGCTGGTGGTGGGGGGTCGGGGGTGGGTCGCCGGCGTCCGTCACCGGCAGCGGGAAGGTCGCCAGCGACAGAGAAGACTTTGGGTGGAAAATGTAATATAAGGTAAGGTGTATAAAAAATGTAGTACACCAACAACGTTTCAACCATTCGATTAAATCTCAACGGCCTAAAAAATGAATTTATCGGTAGAGACCCTCAATTTTTGCCTACAATTTTTCCCTTATAAAAGATAGAAAATTAGAATGATGGAGATGATTGTAATTTTCTTTAAGTTATTTGATAAAAAAAAAAAAAATAATAAAGAGAGAGAGAGAGAGTGAGAGAATGAAAGTTATACAATTATTTATCAATCCACTTATTTATACTATTTTAATTTAAAAATAAGGATAAAAAAATAAATTCAGACATTATTGGTATATTCAAGTTTTCCACTCAATGTTAAAGAGATAAAAATTGATGGGTCCTATTTTGAACTTTATTGTCTTCATTTAATTTTTCCGTCTCACCAAACAAATAACGTTATCATTTTCCGTCCAATTTTTATACCACTCACTTCCTTATTTCCTTTTTTTTTTTTTTTCTGTCATACCAACATAGCATAGGAAATCCGAAATTACAAATTTGCCATGCTTGCATATTTCATGTCTTCTGCCATAGGGCCGTAACGGTTTCTAAGATTCCACATTAAAAAAGTGTTTAAAAAATATTTTATCATTTATAATAAATTAGAGTCATGAAAAATATAGGCTTTGAATTTTTTTTTTTTTTAAGATTTAAAGCTAATTAGGAAGAAATTGATGACCATTCCCTTTAAGAAGGTTAACTATTTGATCATGAACTCATTTTCAACGGATTAATGGAATGAATATAGCCATAGGTACTACTACTAGTATGGACTGGGAAATTCATAAGGGAAGAAAAAAAAAATGGTAAAAAAGAGCCATATTCATAATGTGCAGTAAAATTAAGATGCATTTATAGCTAATTTCAGACCTAATCGTACAAATACTATGGCCATAGGAAGGGTAGTGCTGCCAACTTGCCTAATATCATTTATGAGGTTTTTTTTTTTTTAATTTTTTTTATATGCCTATATCAATAGACAAGATTATAAAATTATAAACTCTATTGTCCTCGCGGAAGAGTATTTTGAATATAACGTTAATTTGGGATAACTGAATTTCTCCCTGTTGCACCCATATTTTTTGATCAATGAGATGTGGAAGAAAAAGACATCTAATTATCAACTTAGAACTTATGGTAAGAAGGGTTTTTAAGTGAGAAAATCTCAATATATTCTCTTCAGTTTCTTATTTTTTGCTATCTTCTAATTTTTGTCGAGTTTTCGTTTGGTTGTTTTCTATTTTCTAGCCCTCTTATACTTTAAGATTGTAAGATTTTTTTTTTTTTTCCATTTTTTAATAAAATTTTGCTTATTCGAAAAAATGTTATACCCTTATAGTGTTAGTGTTAATAAAATGTTAGGTTGAAACCAAAAGCCTAAAAACTTATTTGTCTTTTAGTAGATCTGAAACGCTAAACATATATATTGGCTTTGGTTCTTCAATTTAGTGGTCCCCTCATGATTTATAGCTTCATTGTACGTTTTTTTTTTTATTGGGTTGGTAAATTAGCTTCATTGTACGTTGCCAACCTTCTGTCAATTCTTTTAGGCGAGAAATAACAGCAGAGTAACAGAAAAAAGTCAATTAATTAATATGATATTTAAAATATAATAAGATTAATAATTAGAGGAATCCATATTAATTATTATATTTTTAGTTAAAAAAAACCATCATTTCAACAACGTAGAATGATTTCTAATAAAAGTTTGATCAAACCAAGGAGTCACAGAGTCGCATGGTTTTAGACCTTTTTAATGTTATCACATGGTTTAGACTTTTTTAACTTCACTAAAAACACGCAGAAGAGGCATAAAAGGGAATGGGCATTCTTGTGGTGCATTTGCCTTGTATTTGTACGTGACAAAATATACGTTTTTACCCCTGAAATACGTGATCAGGTTTTGTATTACGTTTAAGTTAAGAAACACAAAAACTACCTTGAGAAAATGGGAATTTTTTTTTCTTTTTTTTTTTTCTTCCCCAATGCTTGCCCATATCAACAAATTGTAGCAAATAGCTTTTGTATGAAAATAATCAATTACATAACAAGGTTTTAAAATATTTTTAAACTACACAGAAAATTTACTAAATAAATAACATATTTACAAGATATAAATAAATCATTTATATGAGAAATTTATTATTTACTATTAACTATTTTTAAAACTTATTATTTAAAATTTTTTTGAAAACAGTTATTTACTTCTTTCTCCCTAAAAATTTACGTGTATCCTCGTCAATCCTACTCGGGAATAAAATACTAGTGGAGTATATGCCTTGTATATGTGTGTATATGTATTTAAATATGTGTGTTCTTTAAGTGAAAAAAAAAAAAAAAGTATATTCTTTGTCTAATCAGAAAAAAAAGAGACAAAAACAATACGCTGGAGGACTTCCATTGGTCCTGCTGAGCTCCTGGAAACCAAGGGACTAAGAAATTAATCCTAAGAAAAATTAGCTTTGGTGACGTATTTAAATTACTTAATCTAATAGATGATCTAATTTTCATTTATCTAGTTAAATAGTTTAATGTGTATGTTTTGATCGATCAATTTTAATTTTATTCAAACACCCCTACTTTCCTCCTCTTTTTTCTCTCTCCCCTCCTTTTGCTCGTTTCTTTTATTGACTAATTGGGTTTCATTTTTCTTGGATGGATATTTCCTCTTCCTCCTCAAATTCCTTTCCACCAATTGGGTTTCATTTTTCTTCTCAGATCTTTTTAAGGTTTTAGTTTCTTAGAAAATTCTTCTTTGCTCTCTTCTTCAATATGGGAAATTGCTTTTGATAACCTGCCAAGTGTGTCATGCTTCTTCTATCAACTTTTCTGGTATCAAAATTATTATTATTATTTTTTGGAAATATTTATGTGTGTGTATTTTTTGTTTTAATTACTATTTCTCTATGATCAACTTTTGGGATTTACTAATTTTATCTTGACTAATATGTTCTTGATTGGGATGCGAGGGTGGGGAATTGAGAGTGGGGGGAGGGTTGCATTTTTTGTTTCTGTTTTTTGTTTTATTTTCTTAACGGTAAATCACTGATTTACTTATAGTAAATAAGTGATTAACTAGGAAAATTAGTTATTTGTATTGATCAATCACTAATTGACTATAAATTGATGATATATTATGGTCAATCAGTGATTTACCCGAAGTCAATCAGTGATTGATCCGGAGTTAATCAAATATGGTCAATCAGTGATTGACTATTTACATAATTGACTAACCATTTTAAGAGAAAAAATGCATTTTAATTAATTTTTAAAAACGGATCATTTATTAAAAAACTTGTTTAAAAAAAAGGCTATTTGCCTCTATATCCCTTAAAATCCTCAATTCAATGGAAATTGGTAACAATAGTAAGATGAACTGAAAACTGAAACATCAAGAAAAAAGCAAAAAGCAATTGAATTTGAGGTAATAGGAAAGATGAAATGGATCAATAATCATAATTTTGATAGCTTTTGTGTAAGTAATTTTAATGTAATATCTATCTTTAGTTTACATATTTCCCATACAAAGTGCATTAATATTGATCTTTTGCCATATATTCAACTATGACTTTACTTACTGGTGTATACATAAACAGAATACACATATATGCTACTTTGTGTATGACGAAACAATGAAGTACATAAAAAAGTTTTCACCCATCAAATTAGTTCCACCCCTTCTGTTTTCCCTTTCTTCAGGAACAGACAGTAATAAGTCGCATTCGAAGCGGAGCTGTATTCATTTAGAAAGATTGATGAACAGTGAAGAAAAAGTTAAGGTCAGTTATGTATCACGAGGGCCGTCGAAGGACTGCGTCTTTCTCAGATTCCAGTGGAGGCCCTCATGTATGCTGCGCAAGAAGTCATGAGTGGAATCAACCAGACATGCTGTGGGCACGGGCCAAGGAGCCATACTGCACACAAGTGCATCCCCGGGCCGCAACTGCTTCCTGTCCTTTCCATCAAATGATGCCCACGCATGGCTTCTGCTATTGAAAGGCACTTGCACTCGTATCGTCACATGCTCTGGTAATATCAGAGGCCGGAACGACAAGGAATGTGGACAAATTGGCGTAAACAGGATTCCAGGAACCTGGAGAACAGAATAGGAATAGAAGTTTTAATAGAGATTAGGTCAACCTTTTCCAAAATGATTGTATCTTCTAAGGTGATCAATTCGTTTTGACGTGCTCGGAAAGCACAAAGCATACCTGGGGATGAACCATTGATCCTCCAGCAGCCAATGAATATGCAGTACTCCCAGATGTCGTTGATAGAATCAACCCGTCACCTTGGACACATGTGACAAAGGAGCTGTCACAGTAGCACTCCAGGTATGTGAGGTAAGACGAGATCCCACGATCAATTGTGACCTCGTTCAGAACGAGTATAGGTTCTTCAGTTTCATACTCATTTTTGGCAGCATCTCTAACAACGTGGCACATCAACCGGTGCCGCAGTGTGATACTGATGGGACCATTTAGAACCGAATCAAGGCATTCTTTGTAGCGTTCACTGTCTGAAGGATGTTAAAGAAAACTTTCTAGCAAGACGGGAAAGGTAATGAGCATATAATACAAAAGGCAAGACGGCAACGATAATCAAAGGATACAAAAGGGAGTCATAAAGCCCAGAGACCCTAATGAAAATGGGACAATGGGAGGAACTGGTCCTTTGAACATCGATGCTGCCTGCATTTGAATTGCAAACGGTCGTTAATCAATAAAATAAAATAATCACTACTAACAGAGGCTGGTTTCAATTTCAAAGGTTGTGGACTTAATATCTATGAATCATTAGGACATAGCACTAGGTAGAAAGGAATGAAAAGGTTTTCCATTAGAAATGGCGGGACAAACTAGACAATTATTGTTATCCAACCATCATTTGATGTGACATTTTGAATGACTAGAGACAATATAGCGGGTGATCATTTATTCAAAATATAAAGATTATAGCAGATCACTTGATACCAACTTCAGTTGCTGGCTTTCCAGTTTTAAACACTCCTTGAAACCACTTTTCAGTAATATCAGTCTTTCCAAATGCATTGACCGGAAAAGTTCCGTCAAGGAAAAAAAAAAAAACAAGATCGAATGGTTTCTGATACATCATGGAATTACAATGTAAATGTATTTAATGTATGGCCAAATTATCACATACCCAGAGGACAGTTCCATCCCCACCAAGAGTTACAACGAGATCAACTTTTCTATGCAGGAGCGTTATTTCATTATCTGTCAAGAAAACAGCAAAACTATTACAACTTTAGGTGCCAAATAAAGCAAAAGTAAAATGCCAGTGGAAACATACATATTTTAAATCAGAATTTAGAGAGAATCTGCATCACGGGTCTCGCGGTACAAACTATTTTCAATAACTTCACGGCAAACAATGAAAGATATGATAGGTGTGGGTAGCATACAAGTTAGTACACGCATGCACAGTTTTCGACAAGAAGCATCAAGCAATGGGGTTCAAAGCAATTGGTCCAACCGTTGAAGACAGAAATCTCACCTCCAATAGGAAAAAGAAAATAGAATTACAGTAGATAACCAGTTTGAAAAATTCTTTTGTGGTGGTAATTTCACTACTCACCATCTTTCCAGGTATGGACAAAGTTGAACTCAGATGACTCTGTTAGAAGTTCAGTTCTCACACGTGGTTCCACATAAATGTCCAACTTTTTCTGCTCTCTTAACCAGCTGGTTGAAGTAAAAAGATGAATGAATGACGGGGTGAAAAACATTTCATGCAAAAACGTCTATACAAGTTATAAAGGTTAAGATATAGCCATTCCTTGATTTCAGACAGGTCAACTCTAGTATAATACTTGAAGCAACTACAGAAAAAATGTTAGCATTATCATCTGCAGACAACTAAAGGTATCTCAGTTTCCACACCTGACCATTTCTGCACAAAGTATTTGCACAGAAGTTGAATTTGGTTTTGTCAATATAAGCACGGTCTGTGGGTCAGATTCCCACTTCAAAGAAATCTGAAATGAAGATGAGTATTTAGTTAGACGACAGACCGGAGACACCTACAAACTGAATTCACAGTAAAATGACTTAACTCTACAACTCTGTCACAATATCACGCAAAAACAGGAAAATTAAAGTATACGGGTGGGCTCGGGGCACAGACAGCAAAGAAATTACCTGTTTACTGCTGCGCTCTGCAGTTGTTATATTTCCTTTTTCAAAAGAGACAATATCATGCTTATGTTGTTCACTGTGTTCACCTTTGCACCACCACGAAAGTTTAAACGATGCCTGTTTCATGCAAACAATGTTTTAACGGGTATAATCTGGGAAGTCAAGGCTGGGAAAGTGTAACTTGAAACAAATTTGTAATTTGATTTACAATTGTTACATTTTCTGTACGTGAAGTTCTTTGTGAAACAGAAATCAACAAAGTGGTTGTAGTAATGGACAATATATTCTTAGTCATAGAAAAAGAAAGTAGAAAAATAATGTAGCACTAGTAGAATAAACATAGTATGCATAATTGGAAATTTTGTATTAAAAATATGAATGCTAGGCGATGAGATAGTAGTAAACTAGTTGTGGCAGTTCGATTTAAATATGAGGCTTAGTAGTTATTACCAAAACGTTCAAATAAAGATGCTAATTAACTTAGGCAACAGGAACAAGCATGACTTCTTATGCTATTCCGTTAAAATTTCCTTCCAAAGAGAGAAAATTGGAAACAATTGGTTTTTGGACTACATCAATGAATATTGAATACCTTTCGGGTATATTTATCTTGAACCACTTTGGAATCAGAATCAGCTTCTCCATTACGAAGAACCTCGTGCGAGCATAATCCGTTACTCCCACAACACTGTTCAAGATGTTTATTAGATTGCCTGGCCAAGTTCTCTCTCCGGTCAGCGTCCCTATGATCCTCATCAAGAGACAGATCTGAGAATCACGTAAAAATACTGTTACAATGCATACAAAGAGAGGTCAATTTTATTGAGCAAAAAAAAAAAGAGAGGTCAAATTTGATAAAGCAGAGATTTAACTCAAATAGAATCTTTCCAGAAACATCTACGAAGCAAATTGGGCCACAAAAACTAGCTAAAGTGTTTCCATTACCTTGTAGACAATTATCAGGAAACCCAAAAAAAAAAAAAAAGAGTAAGAGTAAAAGTAAATCAATCTAAATGAATGAAAAAAAATTAAAAAAAGCTAGTCCATTACTTAAGGCGTGTTTGATAAAGTAGAAGGTTATGCACGAATGCTAATGGTTGTGCCGAAATTTGATTCACAAGCTTTCAAAAACTGTGTTTCCTTAATCATCCATGATCACCACTTTGAACCATGAAGCATTTAAAACCGCAAAACGCACATTTGAGCTAATTAAGGCATTTCATTAAATGGACAACCTTTACATTCCAAATGCAAATTCCGCTCCCTCTCCAGTTCAAATTTACGCTTCCATTCGGCTGCCTCAGCTTGGGCAGCAGCCTTTCCTTCTGCCGCTCGTCTCAAGGCCTTGGCAACCGCTGCAGCGGGATTCATTATTCAATACCAGTTCAAATTGATCCATACAAATGCTTTAGAAAGATGAAAAAAAAAAAAAAATGATCTTACTTCTCAAAGCCTCAGAGAACTCTATCAGATGATCATCATTTTGCTGAACAGGAGCTTGTTGAAGAAGTTCCTGAACCGCCTTTTCCGAATTCAGAAGCGAGATCGAACTGAGAAAACCATTATCGGCCTGTGACGTCGAAACACCTTCACCATCCTGTTCATCACAAGCATCTCTAAATAATAAAGACAATAATGTTTTTCAGCAAATTATATAAGCGAAAAAGTAAAAATAAAAATGGGAAAGAATTCGTCATGCCTAATAGAGATTTCAAAATTTTCCCGTAGACACTCAAAATTTTCCAACAAACTCAACTTAGTCAAAATTCAAAAGAATCCTTGGCTTCTCCGAACCACTGTACTAAACTTGATCAAACAAGAATTAAATGAATATCGTCTTACGAAAACTAGGTTTCTAAGCTCCAATATCACACGAAGCAGGAAAATTATAACAATCCGCACAGCAAACCAGGCCAACCAGGATGAAATTAACGCCGCAATTGGAAAATCAAGACTAAAGCAAACAACAATATACGAATTTCGACAATACAGATATATTTACATATACCAAACATATATACATATAAATATATAGATATAGATATAGAGAGAGAAGGAGAGGAGGTGATTACATTGGAATTGAGCGTGCTGGGAGACATAGCAAAGGTGTGATCCGTTGTTTCTCTCGCTTCTCTGTTTGTCTTGGTTTTCGTGTTGTTGAGAAGTTTTTGTAATATATATATATATATGACTAGTGAAATATAAATAACATGTTGCAGAGAGAGAGAGGAGAAGAAGAAGAAGATTTGCTTAGTTGGAAGAGAGTGGAAGGCAGGTGAGGGAGAAAGAGAGAGACAGAGAGAGAGAGGATATAAAGAGAGGGAGGGACGGACGGGAGAGGCGAGGAGAGGAGAGGAGAGAAAAAGTGGATCCCACAAATAAACGCGTGGCGACTGAAGGGAGTGTTGGTGGTGTGCAGCAAAACATTTAGTCTATTTCTAATAAATTAATTAGAGATGAAAATTTTAAATTATAATTAATTAATTTTTAAAAAAATAAATATAATTTTTATTAATTTTAAAAAAAATAATATTAAAAAAGTATAATTAAGTTTCAGATCTCTCTCTGCTTCTTTGTGCTCTGCCCCTCTCTCTCTCTCTCTTTCTCTCTCCTCTTTCAGTCAACCAAATAACCACCTAAACAGACTTTATTTTTATCATTCCATCCTCTCAATCCGCTGTTTCATCCCCCACCGTGGTCCTTCACTCCCATATCAGGATTTCGTTGACCTTATCATCATCAAGAAATGTAGGCTGAGTCTCCTCTGTGTGGTACTGCAAGAGGTAAAAATTAGTGTTGTAAAATTACAATTTGTTGCTTAAGAAAATAATTAAAAATTTAATAGTAACACGTGTAGGAAATATAAAGAATTTACTTGAAAAATGATTAAATCATTTCAGTAATAATTATTGAAATGATTCATCTAAGTACATTTTATTTCAATAGTTGTTTTGTATACATATAATTTCTTAAATAATCAAAGATTATTATTATGTGAGTTCGTTTTGATATTTGTTTGTATTCTATATCTTTAAGATCCAGTCCTGTAATCTATTGTGATTACTATTTATTACGAAAAAGTAAAACAATATCATAACGAGCGTAGTGATATGTCTGGATTGTTAGTAAAATTATATTTCGTATGTGAATTTGGTTTTAATCTTTAGTTACCTTTGTTTTGTTTTGTTTTGTTTTTTTTTTTTTTTTTACTTTTGTTTTTAATCTTTAGTTGCTTTTGTTGGACGCATCACGATTGCACCATGTTAGCTTTTCATAAAATCTCAACCTAGCTTATGGGAAATAATAATTTGGTCGATAACTTTTATGACCATGCCATTATTTATTTATATATTTTTTTGACTCTTAAGCTATCAGCTATTTTTGAGTACCTTTTTTTTTTTTTTTCTCCAATTGTTAACCACCACATTGGAAGTTATGCCATTCCAGCTAATATTCTAGAAACAAATTATTGGAATTGTTTGTATTTCTTTTTCCTTTGTTTTTTTTTTTTTTTGTTAAACAATAATCTTGTGACACTTGTCAAACTAGGAATGAGTCCGATTTGTTGGTTGAATTGCAACTTTGAGAACAAAAAGTTAGCCATGAGAAAGAGACGCTTATCTTAATTTAGCCACATGAAAAAGAATATCACAAATATCTAAATGCTTTGTTGGGTTCATACCAAATTCCTCAATTTCAGAAATATATAGAGAATTAGTCTTTAGTTTAACCATCACAATTGTTCGACAAATACAACTATTTTTTTTTTAAAAGAATTTTAGATTCATATAACTAGTGGTCGATCTATATGTAATATTTATAATTTTATATGTGAAATGTTATAACATTGTAACATGTTATATTTGGAACTTTTGTTATAAATAATATGTATCAACAAAAATAATATACATTACTAAATTAGTGTTACACAATAGTCTTGAGGTTATATTTGTAAGACCATACAGTTGCTGGATTTTAAGATTTTACCTGTCTAATATATATATTTATATAGAGAGAGAGAGACACACACACACACTCTCTTCTTTCGTGATTGTTTTGTCAGGGAGAATGGCCAAAAGGCATGTGATAGGACAGTTAGGTAAAAAAAGAATAAAATTTCATTTATTATAAAAAATTGTCACAATATCATGGATTTGGATTTCTTGCATATATTTGCAATGAAATATGTAAGCACACCACATGTGTAAACCCACAAGGGTTGACCCACTAAAAATGCAAGTTGTATTTGTATTTCGTCACCTGCGACGTAGCCGATGCGTTTGACTGTCTAATGGGGACATTGCCAAAAAAAAAAAAAAAAAAAAAAAAAAAAAAATCCACACATCAAATTAGGTGATGGTTGACTTTAAGAGATCTCAAAAACCCTTAAAACTCTCACTTATAAGATCCGAGGATTAAAAAGAGCCTTTTGATGATGAAAATTACTTTAAAGAACAATTATGGTGCGACCACTTGGTTTTGATCGCACCTTATTGTTGTTGAAGATGTGGTGGTAATAAAAGAGAATGGTTGAGATTATAAGGAGTTGCGTGATTTATTTAGAAGTGGTCGATATATGGGTTTATTTGTCGATTTACATTTCTTACGGTGATACTTTCACATATTATGGATAAGTAAGAATAATCTCTATCCAAATAGCACCTGAATTGCATTGAGGGATGTTATAGGGGCAAAACAGGCAACATGAGTAGAAAATACTGTAGTTCAAGCGAGTACTTTTATAGTTTTTTTAATGCAAAAAAAATGAAACCTTTTTTCACATAAACTGTTTGTGTTCAACGGCTTTTTGTGAAGCTATTTATCCTTTTGACCATGCGATCATTTTTATTGTTTGTTTGCTTACACACACGCACACAACGTGAGAACGTCAAAGGCAAACGAGGGACAGACTGCGACAAAAGTCATTTACATTTTGTCCTCTTTGTTTGACCAAAGAAATAGTGGGCTTGTCGTTGAAAAAGTAGGATTTCACACACAATTGCTTTACAGCTTCAATGCGTACGTATTGCACTCTAAAAGAAAAAAATACATAAACGATACATATTTAAATATTATTATATTAATATAATATAAAATTAAATTAAAATTAATTAAAATTTATCTCATATTAATTAAGGACGAGGAATTTGTTTCATAGCAACTAATAAATAAAAAAAGTGATTATTTAGGTTATTTTCTCCACTTTCTCCCTCTCTCTAAACTTATCTTATATGGGCTTTGATTAATTTTGTTTAGGAGAAAGAGCAAATAGTAGCTTTTAGAAAATAATTTAAGTAAATAAACTTTTTAATATAAAAATGTCAGAGACTTTAATTTTAATTTTAACTTTTTAGCTATCAACCTATATGATATATGTATTGTCATTTTATTTTCAGTAAGTATTTAAAATATTATCACATTAATTGATTGTATTTATTTATAAAAATATGAAGTGTAAGTTGATACACAAGAAGTTGATATTAGAGTTTGTGTCTCTTAACACTATATTATAGAATAAAAAACAGTAAACAATAAATTTATCAAATAATTTATTTTTTTTAATAAATTTACTATGTACCTAATAATTTTTTAATTTAAAAAATAAATAATTTTTTCGTTTATTGATATGTTAATTATTTATTTTACATAATTTAAAAACTTGTGATTAGGTTTAATTATTTTCAGTAAAAATGATATTTACTACAATTTTTTTAAGGAAAAAAATGTGGGGAAAGCACTTATATGATATAAATTTAAAAATTATTACACTAATATGATAGTAAATGTCATACTGATTAAGAAAGTGAAATTAATGTTATGTTGGTTAATGAATGAAAAAGAAAGGATGGTTATCGATAATTTTCTCAAAAAAAAAAAAAAAAGCGAGCTCAATCCAACAGTTAGAGTGGACCAATACAGCCCAACTTTAGATGGAGGAATTTGGCCCAATCCTAAAATAGTAAGCCCAAACCAAGAGCCCATTAATGTCTTCTAAAGCCCATTAAGAAAAGCTCATAAGATGGAACAATGCCGTTTCTCCAACACAGAACGAGACTTCTGTTTGTCTTTCCTTCTCCTCTCTGTCTCTGTCTCTCTCTATCTCTGCATCCGATCCAAGTCACTCACTGAGTCTGACGAAGCAACGGAAACTCCTACCCTTTTGCTCACCAGTTATTTCGTGGCAAAATTCTCTTCGAACCAAGAACCCTAACAAAACCCTAAATTCCTCTTTTCCCATATCGCCATGGACACTCTCCAAGCCGCTTACAGGGACGACGACGACGAAGAAGACGAACCAGCCAACCTCACTCCCGCCATTGATGACGACGACGCCGCCGCCACCGCCAACGACTCCGAGCCTCCCGCTCCCGAAACCGACGGCACTCCCCCCGAAGAGGCCACGCCGTCGGACCACCAGAACGGCGTCGTCAAAACGGATCCGGAGGCCTCCGACGACCTGTCGGAGTCCGTCAAGTCCCAAGACAACGAGGACGACGACGACGAAGATCCGCCCCCGAAGAAGCAGAAGCAGCTCTCCTCTCTGACGGAGCAACCCTTGGACCAGGACCACACTACGTTGCCGCAGCCAATTAGCGGCGATATAGACGTCGCCGCGGCCGCGACGCCGGTGACGGCGACGGCCGTGGCGAGCTCGAAGAAGTCGAAGAAGAAGAATAACAACGTGTGGGTGACGAAATCGACGCGGAAGGGGAAGAAGAAGAGCAAGGCGAATAACAACAATGCCGCCGCGGAGGACACGGTGATGATCGCTCCGGTGACGAGGTTCCCGGACAAGACCGACGACACGCCGGAGTTGAGAATCTGCTTGTCGAAGGTCTTCAAGGCGGAGAAGGTGGAATTGAGCGACGACCGATTGAGCGCCGGGAGTACCAAGGGATACAGAATGGTGAGAGCGACCAGAGGAGTTGTGGAAGGGGCTTGGTACTTCGAAATTAGGATTGAAAGTTTGGGGGAGACGGGGCATACGAGGCTTGGATGGTCGACGGAGAAAGGCGATTTGCAGGCTCCGGTTGGCTACGACGGCAACAGTTTTGGGTACAGGGACATTGATGGAAGCAAGGTTCACAAGGCTTTGAGAGAGAAGTATGGGGAAGAAGGATACAAGGAAGGTGATGTTATTGGTTTCTACATCAATTTGCCCAACGGAGCCGCCTATGCGCCGAAAGCGCCGGAGTTTCATCTGTTCAAGGGACAGCGTTATTGCACTACAGAGGCAAAGGAGGATCCTCCCAAAGTAGTTCCCGGTGAGTTGTTGCTTGGCTTCTACAATGTGGGTGTTCTCGAGTATTTAGTTTGCATCTTATTTGTGTCCTTCTTGTGAAGTTATCTATGGTGTTTGTAGCATCTGTGTAGGAACTTCACTGGTGTTTACAGCTTATAAGTATTTAAGGTGGTTACCATATGTTCCAAAAATCTTTCATCTTTGTGAGAAATATATAGAGAAAATCTGATGACCCGATAAAGATATTTACTTGTTGAGTCATGTTGATCTAGAGGAACCTGTTGGACTGACAAAAATCGAAACAGTGGTTTGATTATCAGACCAGCTTATGTTGATCCGTGGCTGCTTTGCACTTTCGATGCTATAGTTATCTTGGTTTTTGGTTTCCCTTCATGTATGCTTCGAATGCTCTGTTAATCTGCATTTGTCTTGCTTTACCCAAAAAACCAGTTTTTATCTTGTTGGTAGAGTAAATGTTAGTCTAAAATTTTGTATGCAGGAAGCGAGATATCGTTTTTCAAGAATGGGATATGCCAAGGGGTTGCTTTCAAGGATTTACCTGGTGGTCGCTATTATCCGGCAGCTTCAATGTATACTCTTCCAAATCAACCAAATTGTACGGTCAAATTCAATTTTGGCCCTGACTTTGAATTTTTTCCGGTGGACTTTGATGGACGTCAAGTGCCTAGGCCCATGACTGAAGTTCCATATCATGGCTTTGAAACCCGAACGGAAAATGGAACATCAAATGAGAAGAAACCATAGTCAACGCCATTCAACATTCTTAATTCCTCGGGAGATGCATTTGAGTTTTCATTTGTTTTTTCATTTATTTGCAGGGTCAAGTTTAACTTATAAATGAATTGACGAACAATTGTAATCTTGACTCTGTTTAGAGTAGATAAATCTTTCCAAGAGCCTTATAACTTCTTGATAATTACTAATGGATACTCTATTTCTTTGTGCATGTTATGTCTCTCTTTTCTTTTAAGTGTTAAATTAGTTTCACTTTGGTTCTGATCGAAGTCGAGTTGCTGTCATATTTGTCTACACTCAAACTCTCGTATTCATATCATATATACCTTTTCTCTTTCCTTTTTTTTTTTTTTTTTTAATGTTTTGTTTCCAGAGCTCTGCATGCATTAGGGCTAGCTGTTTCACGTATGGTATCTTGTCTATCATTTACCTTTCTTCTTAGTTTTCTGTTCAAGGATTCTAGTTGTTTCGATGATTCAATGTGCTTTTGATATAAGGACCTCTCTCTCTCTCTTTCCAAGCACATGTTCAACATTCTTGCTCAGCTTCCAGTCTCCCAGTTTCTCGACAGGCAAATGTTGGAAGTGATTGTCAAAACAGGCATGTAACAGTCTCCTATCTGTTGTGCGTTAAGGGCTCATAGTCTATCTTGTTGCTTATCGAAGGGAAAGTGGACCGTCATCCGAAGAGTAATGTACTACTTCCTTTAACATTCCATGCATTTTGTATCTGTATTAATCTGTTTTGTTATCAGTTATCATGGAGAGTTGTGTCTTTGGTGGCGACCAGTCATCTAAAATGTTTTATTTAATTGACAGGAGGTTCACATCGGATTGAACGATGAACTTGTCATGGAGATTGGTAAAAGTGCAAGTGATTTTGATTTTGCAGCAGAAGAGAGCCATTAAAGTCTCTGAGAGCAATGCTCTGATAATCCCGCGCTGCTGTTCAAGTTGATTATATGAATCCTAAAATCAGGAAGATACGTCCTTGTTTATTGGAATCAGGAGGCTCCTTTGGAATAGAAGGAAATCTGTGCGTGCATGCGTTTTATTTTATGATAGAACCTTAAATTCGTAAAGCAATATTTGTAAAAGTTTAGATGATATGCGAGTACAAGGGTGATTTCCTTGATTCTTCATTTTGTATGTCGGAATGGAATTGGAACATTTTGAGAGTGAAGTGTTGCCTGTCTTGTCATTTGATTTCAGAATTTTCCCATCGTCAACCTGAAACAAAACAGAGACTACTACCTTGGGCAATTTTTTTTGTTTATGTACTGTGGAGCAAACTGCGTGTATGCGGTTGTGATTTTTAAGGTAACTCGGCATAAACTAGGTTGTAGAATGCTGCAGGAGAGGCAATTCCTAGGATGAAGACATTGGCATCTCGGCGGACTAAGCCACGGCCATAGTTAGCTGTGGTTAAGAGCGTAAACGACTTTTATTAAACGAAAACCTTTTTTGTTTTGTTTGTTTGGTAAGGAAACGGAAGCTGCCAACGAAAACCATGTCTCTAGTCTCTACATGGTATATATTATGTCCCACGTTGACGACGGGATTGAGTACTTATTGGGATAGGGTGGATCTTTAGACATCCCTCCTTTTGCTTTTCCCACTAATTTTTTAAAATCATCAACAAATTAATTTTGGAGTTTAAAAAATTACTTGCTCCACCCTTAGTTTTCTAAAAAAACCTTTCTGTCTCTCTTCTTTATTTCTTCCTTCTTTGTATACTAAATCTAAATATTTGCTTAATTTTTTTTAAACATGTTTTGTTTTATTTTTTTATTTTTAATTTTTTTTCTCATGAGATTTCTTTTTTTTTTTTTTAGACATTCAATAAAAATTCTTCATCAGTTTATATGTTTTTTTTTATATACTTCTTCTTGAGACTATAAAAACTTGAAGATAATATACAAATAAAGCTGAGTATTCCACAAGCATGCTATTAATTTGATTAATACTTTTATTAAATAATTAGAAAAAATTCACAATTCAAAGTTTGCTTGAATTTCCAATAATTTTTCTCAATTATTTATAAAATAAATAATCAATCAAATCAATATATTTGCTTATATGTCTACATCATCTATATTTGTTTTTCATTTGCTTGTTATTTCTTAGAAAAGAAAAAACTGGTTATAACATGGAACTACAAAAATTATTGAAAAATAGGAATAATAACTAACAAAATAAAAGAATTTTCTATTAAAAATTCTTGTGGAAATTAATTAAAAAATAACAACAAAATAGAACATTTAAAAAAATAAGGGAAAAAATATATAAGTATTTAGATTATAATGGGAGTAGAAAGAAAAGGGTAAATAATTTATTTACAAAGGGGAAAAAGTAAAAGGGTGGTACAGGTAGTTGTTTAATTTTAAAATTAATATAGTAAATAATTTTAAAAAATGAGTAAAAAAATAAAATAAAAGGTGTCAATATATCAACACTTTTGATATAGTACACTTTTCAATTAGAACAATTATATTTCGACGTTTTTATTACATAACTAGTTTGGTCATGTGCGTTGTGCGTGTTAAGTCGTTACGAAAATTTTTATAGCGTTTAATATGAAGAAATATTTTCTAGAGATTATAAAAAAAATCCATATTAATAAACAAAATTAAAGAGTTAAACTTCATAATACAATCATAAAATACACAATAATAACCAAATTAAATATTCTAATAAATAAGATAATAACACACAACTCATTTATTTTCATTTTTCTTTTCAAAAAACATACAGAGTTGCATTTTGTTATCTCAAAAAAGGTTTTAATCCCACTATTAGCTATATAAAATAAAACATTGCAATAAGAAAAAAAATTATTGGAAAAAGAAAACAAAAAAATTTTTGAAAATATAATAATGAAGTAAAGGGTAAATAAAAGAAGAGTCAATATGAATATTTTATACACATTTTAATTTATATATAGAGTCATATACACACATGCATCTATAACAAAGTTTTAAAAAAAAGCAAAATACTTTATTTTTATAAACATTTTTAGCTGTAGAATAATATGTTAGCGGCAGTATTTATACTTGTTCAAAGTTTTGCATCAAGAATAAGTATAGATGAAATGCTAATATATTCGTAAACCTAAGTTCTCACATGGTAAGTTATAGTAGGCATTATCCTAAGTAATATTGTATATATGTATATTTCCTGCATAATGAGCTCCTAAAACTACAGTAGGATGAATGATCATTCCAAAAGCAGACAAAAGTAGAAAATATTTAAACAAGAAAACTCGATCCAAATACAAATTTAACATGAATATACCAAAAAATAATGGCAAATAATATCAAAGCAAAAATGAAATTCTAAAATGAAAAAATTCTATTAATTTTGTTTTAAAACCTGATGGCATCATTAGCTCACAATAAAAATAAAAAAAAAACCCCTCTATTTTTCCTTTGTTTGAATGAAACTTTCTAAAGCAAAAGAAGAAATCTAATATTCTAAAATAATATATATATATATATATATATATCCGTGTGTGTATGGAATACAAAGAAAATATTCTCTCTCTTTTGATGATAAAGTAATTTCAATCTCTAATCTCCTATTTTATCTATTATTTTATAAATATAGGAATATATTTTGTTTTCGGATAGCGAGAAAACAAAAAGAAAAATGAAAAAAAAAAAAACCTCACACTAATAATAGGTTCCACGCTAAAGAAAAGGGGAAAAAAAAAAGATTGGATGTGTAGATACCACAAAAAAAAAAAGGGTAAGGTTACGGTAGGACTCTCTGAGAGTCTCTACCGGTAGATATCTTTTTGACCGTTAAGATTTAATCGAACGGTTCAAATATTGATGGTGTATGATATTTATCATACACCTAACCTCACACAATCATTCCCACCTAAACTCTTCTCCGTCACCGGCTACGGACGCCGGCGACTCATCTCCGACGCCGGCGACCAACTCCGGCATCGGAGATGAGTCGCCGGCGTCCGTCGCCGGCGACGGAGAAGAGTTTAGGTGGGAATGATTGTGTGAGGTTAGGTGTATGATAAATATCTACACCATCAATATTTGAACCGTTCGATTAAATCTTAACGGTCAAAAAAAGGTATCTACCGGTAGAGACTCTCAGAGAGTCTCTACCGTAACCTTACCCAATAAAAGTTTCTGAGAGAAAAAGTGACTGGTGTGGGGTTTCATAGGAGCAAGTTTTAGATGATGTGGAGGTGACGCAGAAGCTTGCTTGCGGTTGTACTTTTTGTTTGCTTTTTTGCTCATTTTTTTTAATAATTTTTTTCTTTACCAAATTTATTTAGGCCTTAGGTGAGTTTGGTAAAACGATTTGAGTTGAAATTTTTAAATTTGAATTGATTGGTTTTTTTAAAAAATTAGTAATAATTTTTATTGACTTTTCAAAAAAAAATAAAAACTGAGATGAAAAATATGAATTTAAGATGATTTATCAAACATCCACTTAGATTTCCTGTTGGATACAAAAGAGGGTAGCGAAACATTATCCCGATAAATTGAAGAATTTTATGATAAAAACACTAATTAGTCACATTTTTTAAGAAAATTAGGTAGCATTACCTATTTTGATCCCCAATCTAATAGATGATAAAACATTTTTTTTTATAAAATGGGTAAGGTTACGGTAGGGACTCTCTGAAAGTCTCTACCGGTAGATACCTTTTTTTGACCGTTAAGGTTTAATCGAACGGTTCAAATATTGATGGTGTATGATATTTATCATACACCTAACCTCACACAATCATTCCCACCTAAACTCTTCTCCGTCACCGGCTACGGACGCCGGCGACTCATCTCCAACGCCGGCGACCAACTCCGGCCACCTCCGGCCACAGCCCCGGCCGCCGCCATCGCCCGGCGACCCTATTTTCTCTCTCTTCCCCTTTCCCCTCTTCTCTCTCTCTCTTCCCCTCTCCTCCCCTCCCGCCCCCCACCCCCGCCGGCCCCCACCCCCGGCCTCCCCCCACCCCCGGCAGCCACCCTCCCCCGGCACCCCCCCGACGACCCCCTCTCTCTTCCCCTTTCTCTCTCTTCTCTTCTCTCTCTCTCTTCCCCTCTCTCTCTTCCCCTCCCTCCCGCCGGCCCCCACCCCCGGCCCCCGGCCCCGCCCCCTCCCCCGGCCTCCCCACCCCCGACGACCCCCCTCCCCTCGGCCGCCACCCTCCCCGGCCCCCCCCTCTCTCGCGCGAAATCGCGAAATCGCGAAATCGCGAAATCGCGCGAGAGAGGGGAAGAGAGAGAGGGGAAGAGAGAGAGAGAGAAGAGAAGAGAGAGAAAGGAGAAGAGAGAGGGGGGTCGTCGGGGTGGGGGCCGGCGGGAGGGAGGGGAAGAGAGAGAGGGGAAGAGAGAGAGAGAGAAGAGAAGAGAGAGAAAGGAGAAGAGAGAGGGGGGTCGTCGGGGGGGTGCCGGGGGAGGGTGGCTGCGGGGGAGGGAGGCGGCCGGGGGTGGGGGGAGGCCGGGGGTGGGGGCCGGCGGGGGTGGGGGCCGGCGGGAGGGAGGGGAAGAGAGAGAGGGGAAGAGAGAGAGAGAAGAGGGGAAAGGGGAAGAGAGAGAAAATAGGATCGCCGGCGGCGACGGCGGCGGCCGGGGCTGTGGCCGGAGGTGGCCGGAGTTGGTCGCCGGCGTCGGAGATGAGTCGCCGGCGTCCGTCGCCGGCGACGAGTTTAGGTGGGAATGATTGTGTGAGGTTAGGTGTATGATAAATATCTACACCATCAATATTTGAACCGTTCGATTAAATCTTAACGGTCAAAAAAAAATATCTACCGGTAGAGACTCTCAGAGAGTCCCTACCGTAACCTTACCCAAAAAGGCTCCTTTCATAAAATTAAAAAAAAAATAAAAATAAAAGAAAGGAAAAAAAAGGGAAAATGTATTCGTTGGAGTCCTTTTGTTGAGATATTCCTTTGTGTTGATGAGTGAGATTTGGTCAAATAAATATACTGATTTCAACCTTCCATTTTTACTGTTGAGAAATTGTTTTCTCTTTGAGAATATATATATTCTAAAAATTTATATAAAATAAATATTAATATAAAAAAATCTTTTTTTTCCTCTCCTCCCGCTCTCTCCTCTTCCTTTCCCCTCGAGCAAAAAAAAAAAAAAAAAAAAAATCCAAAACAAATCCCCCATGCCACTCACCTCTCTCTCTCTCTCTCCCCCCTCTCTTCCGACTGTGTCAGACAAAGACCCAAACCCAACAACTCCCCCCACACACTCTCTCTCTCTCTCCCTTCCCCATGTGTCAGTTGCACAGCAGCCAAAAAAAGCAAGTTTCAAAACCTAAGTCTCTATCTCTCTCTCCCGTTCCCTCTCCTCCCCATGTCAGCCGGACAGTAACCGAAAACAAAAACAACACCACCGTACATTTTTGAGTACGAAAAATAAACAGTAGACTTGATATCTACTTTTTTTTTATATATTTAGGAAATGGCCATACCATCTTTTGGATATCGTGCACTTTCCCATTCTTTGAACGGTTTTAATTGGCACAAAACAAAACATTAAACTTTTATTTTTAATTTTTTAAATAAAACATTAAAACTCTTTTATTTTAAATCATATTGTGCCTCTGCAAGCCACGTCCTCATTTGAAAACTTTTTTATTTTTTATTTATTTTGTATTTTTTTTATATTTGACTTGGGGAGACTCAAAACTAGCAATTTGATAACCTTCTCAAGTGCTGAAAATAAGTCAATTCAAAACGAATTGGCGCTGTAAAATAGAGGACTGATCCAAGGGGTGCAACTGTGAAAGAAGAAATTAAAACGTGGAAGTGAAGAGTGGTGTCGAGGCTAACAATGTAGCGGAGAATTGAGACCCTCCTGAACAGACAATGGATGGAGGGGCTGTTGCCTCTTGGAAGGGAAAGATGCCGCTTTCCTGAACGAAGGACGCTTCTTGAGATGTTTGAGGGTTCTCTTTGTGTAAAATGTCCGAACATAAGGCGAAGCTCGCTCCTTGAACTTGAGGACGGCGAAGAAGATGAGTCTAAAGGACACAAGAAGGCACACTATAGCTGCCAAGTCCCACCACTTGGAATGATCCAGCCTAACGCCGAGCATGGATGTCAGGATGTACTCCCCTTTCAGCTTCGTGCCGTCAGCTGAGAAGGAGTCGAATTCGAGGCCTATCATGTCGTTCTTGTATGCTCCCTATGAACGTTGCCATGGATGTAACAGCAGAGTGAGTTCTTATGCATTGTACGTTTGATGACTTTTACAGGTGATTTTGAGGAGTGAATTGTGTACTTTTCTCAGGAGTTACCTGTAATCCCCATGCACCATAGTTGATGTATGAAATGGGATATCGCCAAAGTGGCTTGGGAAGATCTGCAAGAGAGCGGAAGAATCCAGCGGTCATCATCATTATAGCCTGCGTAAACGGTTGAGGACAAAGTTCATTACTTTGCTGAAGATTATGAACAATGGTTTTTTTTTTTTTTTTTTTTTGAGAAGTTTTCCTTACCAGATAGCCAGCTCCAATTGTGACTCCCATCAAGAAGTTGGAAACCAGAGAAGCTACAATCATCATGACACTCTCCACGGTTGCAATGCAGCTGAGAAGATCTAGGCTGAAGTAGAGGTAAGAAGGAAATTCAGGCCTAAATTTCACCATGTAGTACACTATAGTTGAGGTGGCAAGCGACATCAGAGCCAGGAAAGGGAAAGATGACAGGAAGTTTGATGCAATATAAACGCCAATCCCATAATGTCCGTTCAGTCTTTCCTTGTGAAAAACCTGTTTCACAAAAAAGAGATGCTTATAGAATGATTTCTTCAATCTGTTTAGTCCAAATCCACCAGAAAAGAATTAGTTTTTTTAACCTTCATTTCTTCAAGGAAGGATGGGAAGCCTCCGATGGACATGAAGGTCATGAAACCAGCAATAAATCCGCCGCAGGCTCCACGTGCCAAGATCGCGGTGAAACTCGTGCCGACGTTGAAGAATATGGAGCCGACGCAGAGAGATAAGGCTATGTAGATTCCAATTCTTACCCAGTAGTATCCCACATCTCTGGACATGTTCTTGAAAGACCTACGTGTCAGCACGGAGAGCTGCTTCCACCATTTCGCTTGGCTACCACTTCTTCTTTCTGTTGTAAGCCCTTCCTGCAAATTCATGCAAGTACTTGTTAGTGATTTTTGCACATCACAAAGGTCCAGGATATAGAAAAATAGTATCTGCTACTTTTTATGTTGAATCTGTTTTTGAAAATTGGCTTTAGGGACTAGACAGAATGTTTTTTAAAACATTTGTGGGAATAAACTCCCGATTTTTAGAGTTCGGAGAGCAAAATGAGACAAAATATATGTTGTGAACACTCTATAAGACAGTTCATATGCTTACAATGGATGAGATTTCTCGAATCCTAGCTTTAGCCCTTGTCGCATACTCAGAGCCCCGGTACTTCTCAAGAAGCATTGCTTTAATCTTTGCTATTGGTATGCTCATTAGAGGATCTGAGGATACTTCAAAGTCCTGAAATTTCTAAGATATCAGGAAAAATAAAGGATAATACGATCCCTTGAATCCAAATTGAACCAGAAAAGGAAAATCAAACTTTGAAGCAAACACATACGTCTATTCTGTGGCAACTCATCAGAGTGCATGTCACCTTGTCGAACCCCGAGTTAATACAGCGAAGAAAGTGATCAGAAGGATTTCTCCTACTTGGACAGGGAAATCCCGCTTTGGCAAAGAACTGCAACATTGTAAAAATTATAACACTCAAATTTTATGTAACTTCAAATTAGAAAATATTACAACTAAAACTCTTGACACTTCATTCTAGGCCATTTCTCTACTATTCCTTTTTTTTTTTTTTTTTTTTTTTTAAATACCTCAACAGCCATCTTTGCCGGTCCAAAGTAAGAGGTTTGGCCACCAGAGAGCAAAAACAGGTCATCAAAGAGCGCAAAGACTTCGCTACTCGGCTGATGAATGGAAGAGATAACAGTTCTGCCATCACGAGCGATGTTCCTGAGAGTCTGAATGACGAAGAAAGCCGAGGCACTGTCAAGGCCACTCGTCGGTTCGTCAAGGAACAAGAGACGAGGCCTTGTGAGGATTTCAAGCGCAATGCTTAGTCTTTTCTTCTCTCCGCCGCTTAGTCCTCTCAAGTGCCAGTTTCCAACAAGCCCATCTGCACAATCTTGGAGTCCCATCTCCATAATGGTTGCCTCTACAACCCCATCTATCTCCTCTTTCGAAAGAGTCGTCGGAAGCCTCAACAGAGCCGAGTAAGTTATGGTTTCTCTTACTGATAGAGTTCCCAAAAGCAAATCCTCTTGGGTCACATAAGCCTGACAAATTTCATAACAATATATAACCAACCAAGTCGTTTGTTTCTTTTCCACATTGGTAAAACTTAATATGAAAAAAAATAAAATAAAAATAGAAGTGCTCACAACACGACCATAGTCTAGTCTCCTCCTCGTCCCATTGAGAAGAACATTTCCAGTCATGACAACATTTCCTGAAAGTCTACCTGCAACAATACCCCCACAAAAATGTGACAACTTCTATGTATTAAACAAGACCAGTAGCTATATACATATTTGAATATATGTATGTATTTATATTTAACATGGTGGGTGAACACAGAGGAGTTTTTAGAACCTGCTAAAGAATCGAGAAGAGTTGATTTGCCGGAGCCGGAAGGACCCATAATGGCCATGATCCTACCGGGCTCGGCAAAACCAGTCAGGCCATCAAGCAGCCTTCTTGAGTGTCCATTTCCAGAGTTTGGAAGCACGGCAGTCAGATCTTCCCACGCCAGATACATGGCATGGTCTCTTCCAGTTGGTAAATCCATGTCAGACTCCGTCGTTTCTCCGGTCGCAGCGCCACCGTGGTCTATTTCCATAGCATTCATGGCAACAAGAGATATAGTGGTCTCTGCACGTATATGTTACTTACATGACAAATATGGGCACCAACGCTATACACAACAAATTAGGGGCCAGATTTATAGCAGAAGAAACAGCAAAACACAGATAACATGTTATCTGCAAAAGATATGTATTGGTAATGACATGATTTTATTTTAACAAGGTTGATGAGCAATGAGTGGAGGGTAGGTTTCAACTACTGGTAATTAAGAAGACGAGCAATGAACTCGGGTTAAATCCCACACTTATGAAAAAATAGTGTTAGAGATATCAATTTTTTTGAATACTAACTCACATGTGTTATATTTTTTTATCGATAGATGTAATTAATTCACGTGACAATATTTAAACACTTACTAATTAAAGAACGACAATTTATATATTACGTAGATTGGTATTCAAAAATTAATATTAAATTAATATCATTAATATTTTTTCTTATAAAATGATTGGTCCGACTGATGGGGTCCACACGTGAATTTTCGTATAAAGAAGACAGTAAATTTTCTCACCTAACCCATCACGTTATTTACACAGTATGCTGATACATGCAGAAACTATATCCAAAGAGTGTTGGACAGTTACTGCCAACAGTTATTGCGTTATGGTTTCTTTGCAACTATATCTATATCTTTTTTCACTTTTCTGTTCTCTGGCTTTCAAGAATCTTTAGACGAGCACGAAATTTGCATTCACCGAAAGTAGTTAGCTTCATTGATATGTTTAGATCTGATTTTTCTGTACGAAGTACTAGTTTGGCACCTTTTGTTCACATTGATATGACTACTAAATATTTAGCAGAGAAACACTAGAAAGAACATTCATGACAGTTTATTTTTCACCATCTTAATCATTCATCTTTAGTACTCCTTTGCTTTTTATGTTGTAAAATGGAACAACGGCACCGCCCCCACCCTCTACACCCAATTCAACTATTGCATAACATGGATTTGCTTTGTTACTCAAGTTCGATTCTTGTCCATTGTCAATCTTATAGGAATAACGAGAGTGAATCATTGATGTCCGGTCTATCTATTAGTATTGAATTCTAGAGCCTAACTTATGATATGATCCAATTCTGATAAGTATAAAGGCATCATTAATCTCTTTTTCTTTTTTTACCAAAATAAAAAATTCACCTAAGATAATGAACAATGTTAAGAACACCAAACATCAAACACTAACAAAAAAAAAAAAAAAAAGTCCCTCAAACTAACATCAAAAGAATTTTTAAATGTCTATTAGTTGTGGTATTCTATATTGATGGTTTTCTAGCGTTGTACTATGGTAAAAGCCAATTTCTGCTTATGAAGTTAGAAACATATATTAAGGATATGTTTGGTATTTATATTCATTTTAAACTAAATTGTACTTTTTTCACCATGTTTTTTGTTTTTTTATGAAAAAGTTTTTTGTCTTTTCTGAAAAAGTCAATAAAAATTACTATTCAAACTTAAAAATCTTAACTCGACTCAAACTGAATTCATTCACCAAACACCCCCTAAGCTTTTGTCTGGTGCATCGGTTTAAAATGAAATTTTTAACTTGAAATTGATTGACTTTTTAAAAATTAATTTTAATTTTATTGATTTAAAAAAAATAAAATTAATATGAAAACTTTAGATCCAAAATAAAGAAGGAAACAGAAGCTAAAGTTAATCATTCTGAATTGGCTAGGATGATTAGGTAAAGGTAAAAATTTGGTTGTTGTGTATTGGTACAGAAGACGGAAATAAATCCATCGTTTGTTTCACGTCGTCGTCAAGTAACACATGGAGTTACTCTCGATGGATACAGCATTTTGCAACTGTCCTAGTCCCGATATAGCGTTTGCCAGCTAGTCCATGGCCCCCGAAAAAGGTAAAAATTTGGCTGTTAGATATTGATAGAGAAGACGAAGTTAGTTGAGTAGTGGTAAAAACGGTAGAGGGGACCCTCGTTATTTTTTGCAGTAAATAGGCTCACCTAACCCATCAACATATTTGATCTGAACCATGATATGGCATTCAAGAGTACAGGAATCAAGAACATGAAAATTGAAAGTTCATCGAAATATCACTTATTTTCCAATATTACCCTCACATTTTTGGTAAGAACAATTATCCTGATCTCTTAAAAATATTACAATTATATGTTGAATGATGAGATATTAAGAGATTTACAAGTTTGAAGAAAGTAAAATAAACTCTTTAGCCAAAATTAAAAAAAAAAAAATTACAAAAAACTAAAATCAAGTTTTTTTTTTCTTCTGCTAATTAGTCATCTTAAACATTATTAACTAAAAAAAAAACCTTAATCTTTTAATTATATGTGTCTTGATAAAACACAGTTTCAAGACACATAAATATTTTCTTTTTTAATGTGTACATAAATATATATATTTTTCATTGTTCCCACTTACCATCTCAAAAACAAAAAAAAAATTAAATAAAAATGTTCAAGAAAGAGACTATTGACGTTAGTATTACTTTCTTTAAACATTATCAAAGGAACTCCTTAATATTGGTTGAAAGTCCTATGCATAGGTTCAATCTTTCCATAAGAAATACGTTTTCTCATCTTTGTTGAATATGCTAATAATAAAAAGATACATTTGGCGTGTTCCTACATTCTACGACCTCCTCCTCCGACATTAGACAAAAGTAAGATAATTAGGAAGCTAGTTTGAACAGTTAGTATTAGACAGTCTTTGTCTCTTTTCTGAACTTTGTGTCGCTATTGACGCTATTGGTAGCTTAGTATAATTAGTACGACGTACCAATTTCATGCCAGAGATCTCAGAAAACCACAGTGGTGTTCTCTTTTCCTGGGCCAGTGGCGTTTATAAACGTTGGTTTGACCTACAAAACCTGCTGAACCAAGACTCCAAAATTAATGCTTTTACGCCTCAAGGGACGGCAGAGTTATAGACTACAGGCTCGACTGCTTCCATTTTCTGTACGACTTTTTTTTTTTTGAAAATCCAAAAAGCATCCTTATTTCTTTAAATCATTAGAAACAAACCCCCTTTTTTTTCCCCCTAAATGGCCAAACCGCCCTAAGCACACATGCAACCAAACATCAAATATAAAAAATTAAATGAAGGATGAAGAACCAGTGTGTTTGATTCCATAACATCCAATGACTTTTGATATATAGTTATGATGTTGGAGTTCTATTTGTTGAAATATGAAGAAATTATGAAGCCACTTCAAAGGTATATTAGTAACTTGACCATTATATTTATAATAATAATAATAAAAAAGATCTTCAAATGCAAAAATAAACCTGATGATCAAAAGGAGATTAAAATGTTTTTTTTTTTCAAAAAATAGAAATGAAAGCGAGAATAAAATGTGTGAGCGGAAGCAAGAAATTTAAAGGAGAATAAATTAAGGATTAAAAAGGGCAACAAAACAGGGAAACGACAAAAATAAGGATCAAACGACAAAGAAAAGGATAACGGCAAGAAATTCTTGACGACATGAAAGCTAGAAAACGATCGTGTAAACGACAACATTGAAAAGGAGCAAAGTAACGACAGCAAAAGACAACTGATTCCAAATACGACGATGAAGTTATGCATGGCAAGAAAATAAATGGCCGCCAACTCAACTGAAAAAAAAAAAAAACAAAAAAAAGAACAAAACAAAACAAAACAGAAAACAAAATACTTACCAAGCTAAAAACGACATGAAATTACAATTTACAAGTATAAGTAGTCCATGAAAATTGTATCATTTGGTTTCTCCTTTGTGTGTACATAAATATATGTATGTACACACACATATAGGTACAAACTATATATATTGAATAATTAACCTAAATGCTCTCTTTTCTTTATAAGGTGATGACTTAATCATTATTTTTTTAATTTTAATCGAGATAACCCTAAACTCTTATAACGTTGACAATTATAGTCCTTTTCGTTTAAAACCGTTAAGATTCTAACGGAAGAGATCATTTGACCCAACACATTAGTTTAATTAACCATTAAAAGACAAAAATAACCTTGTTGAAAATAATAAATGACACCAATAACATTAAAAACAAAAACAAAAACAAAAACGAAAACGAAAAAAAAAAACTGAGAAATGCAAACTCCTCTTCGGCGATACCTGGAGCTCATGCACGGCAACCTCCAGCAAAAGCATTGGCAGGAGGTCGTCGATGCCATTAGACTCTGAGCACAATGGCTGCCCCAAGTCCCACCGGATGGATTCCCAAATTTCTTGGGTTCATTACTTTCACAGCCAAATACCTATGGTTCATCACATTCATAGTCAAATACCCATTTTTTATGATGAAATTGGGCGGCAGCGGCGCTCAGATCTGTGGTTCATCCTAACAAACCATATGTCGGGTTTCTCTTTTTCTTTGCAATAATCAAATGTTTTTTTAATTATAATTTAAAATATCTCTTAACATATATGTCACATATCTGTCACGTGACATTTTCCGTTAGAAACTTAATAGTTTTGGACAGAAATAACGATAATTGCTAATGTTTTAGGAATTTAAGGTCGTCTCAACCAAAATTTAAAAAAAAAAATACATGAAACAAATCATCATCTTGTAAAAAGTTTAGGAATTATTTAGGTCAATCACTAGTGTGTGTATTGCAAACACTCGTAATTTCAATAAAGCGGGCCTTCAATGGCCATGCCTTGCTAGTTCTTAAAGTAGCTCAAAAGGATAAGGATAGCATTAAATCACATATATTTTAAGCTATACAAAGTTTGGAAAAGAAATTACTCCAAAGTTGGGAAATTTCCCTATTGTGACAACAACACCACTTGCATTATTGCGTATAAAACCTGAACAATTCGGATGTTATACTTTGATCTTTTTTTTTTTTTTAATTATTATTTTTCTTTTTTATGAATGTGACATAGACTAACTACACAAATGTAGAGAAACTGGTTTATTTCTTTCATGGTAGCAGCTTGGAACTGAAGTTCATAGTTGATTATTATTATTATTATTATTGGAATGCTTCTATTGAGGTAATGGAGAGCTAAGACCCTCTTGAGAAGAGAGTGAGTAGAGAGGGTTGTGACGTTTGGAAGGGAAAGAGGCCATTTTCCTAAAGGACGGCCTCTTGTCAAGATGTTGCAGTGCTCTCTTGGAATAGAGGGTCTGAAACAACGGCGAAGCTCTCTCCTTGAACTTGAGAATGACGAAGAATAGAACGCGGTACAACACTAGTATCGCCACAATTGCAGCCAAGTCCCACCACTTGGAATGATCTAATGAGATCCCATACATTCTCCTGATGATGTACTCGCCGCTCAATTTCTTGCCAGGAAATAGGGGCTCGAATTCGAGCCCAAGCAAGTCGTTCTTGATGCCGCCCTGTGATTACTTTAGCAAATGAGAATTGGAGAGCTACCAAAGTCCATGACATGGACATAACTGAAATAGTAAATGAACCATAATACTACACTCCTTACGAAATAGTAAATGAAGATATTAGGAATATTGTCCTTTTTTACCTGAATTCCCCATGAACCATAACTGAGGAATGAAATCGGGTAGCGCCAAAACGGCTTGGGAAGATCAGGCAGCAATCGGAAGAACCCGGAGGTCATCATCAAAATGCCCTGCAGCAGCAACAAAGTCATGAAGAGGATCAAAAAGATGCACAAACCACGAATGATTGGGAATATTTATGTTAACTCTAGAGCTACTTTTCTTCTTACCATAATGCCAGCTCCAACTATAATTCCCATGAGGAAATTGGGGACCAATGAGGCTACAACCATCATCAGGCTCTCTATGACAGAAATGGAGGTGAATATGTTTAGACAGAAGAACACGTAGTGAGAAAACTCCGGTCGGAACTTCACCATGTAATAAGTAATCGTCCCGGTAACAAGTGTAATCGCAACCAGGAACGGGAATGCAGAGATGAAGTTGGATAATATGAAGACCGAAACTCCGTAATAACCATTAAGCCTTTCTTTATAGAAGACCTGTTGCCAAGAAGAAAACCAAAGCATTAAGAGTCCGAACATTGTTTCAACATATTACTATGTAAAATATGTGCATTTTATTGTTTTTTCCACCTTCATTTCTTCAACAAATGATGGGAAGCCTCCGATAGACATAAATGTCATGAATCCTGTTATGAATGCAGCACAAGATCCCCTTGCGAAGATGGCCGAGTAGCTGTTGCCCACATCAAAATATATCGTACCGACACATATAGATACAACTATGTAGATAATTATCCTCAACCAGTAGTAACCAACGTCTCTAGACATGTTCAAAGATGACCTTCGCACCAAAGTTGAAAGTTGCTTCCACCAACTTGCCTGACTTCCACTTTTTGTTTCAATTGTCCTTCCCTCCTGCAAATATATATTATTATTTGGACGGCATGCACTCGTTTTAAAAAATATTATATGTCACTACTGGTAATGCAATCACCACACATTTTGTGTCACATCAAAACTGTCACACAACAAAAATATATAGATGCATATATATATATATTAGCGCATCACATTTTAGCCTTGTGACACCTTCGTCTAGTAAAGGACAAAGACCAGAAACTAAATTTTGGATGGAAAATGCTTACAATGGAAGAGAGTTCTTGAATTCTGGCTCTGGCGCTCGTTGCATATTTGGAGTACCTGTATTTTTCAACAAGTGTTGCTCTGATTTGTCCTGTGGCTACATTCATTAGAGGGTCTGATTGCGGGACTTCCTGTTACAAGGCAGCCAGAATATTACGATACACGAATATTTCATTTAAAAAAAAAGGAATTGTTATAGGAGTAAAGTTTTCTGCTGAAAGTGGCTTTGTAATGGCATATGACCACATTGCGGACTAATTATATGTGTGTGAAGTCAAAAAAATTTGTGCGCAATTCAGTTAAAAGGTAATTCATACTCGCAAGTTTAGCGATCCTTTCAGGGTGGCTGTGATTTTGTCAAAGTCTTTATTTACACAACGTAGGAAGTGATCGGAGGGGTTCCTTCTGCTGGGGCATGGAACACCAGATTCGGCAAAGAACTGCAAATAAAAACATACATAGAACCTTTAGTCCCAATTGGACCAAAATGGGCTCTGAGAAGTACCGTATTTTGGTGAAACTAACAACAACCACACTACTATTTGATAGTTCTGATAAGTTGTCACATCCGAGGCTGATGGATAGCTTTTTTTTTTTTTTTTTTTTTTAACCTTTACCATTAGAACACAAAGGGAAACACAGACGTGAAAATTATAACAATCTTGTACGATCGAACATTGCTATTAATCACTTCGTATATGGTAACACAATAGAAGATCACATGACAAAAGAAAGTATGACAATTTGTATCACACACTGCTATAGTGCTATGTGACAGTTCTGATATATTGTCACACCCGCAAGAGTCATGGACAGCATTTTTTTTTTTTTTTTTTTTGTTGATAATAACTCACCTCGACAGCATTCTTTGCTTCTCCAAAGTACACAGTTTCACCACTTGACAACAAGAAGAGGTCATCAAAGAGCGCAAAGACTTCGCTGCTAGGTTGGTGAATAGATGAGATGACAGTTCTTCCATCGCGGGCAATGTTTCGAAGTGTTTGGACAACAAAGAAAGCCGAAGCACTGTCAAGACCGCTAGTGGGTTCATCAAGGAAGAGTAGAGCAGGGCGTGTGAGAATCTCAAGGGCAATGCTTAATCTCTTCTTCTCACCACCACTGATCCCTCTCAAATGCCAGTTTCCGATTACTCGATCAGCGCAGTCGTAGAGCCCCATTTCTGCGATTGTTTCTTCGACAATGTTGTCTATTTGTTCTTTCCTCATGCTTGTTGGAAGCCTCAAATGGGCTGAATATGCTATGGTTTCCCTTACACTTAGCGTTCCCAGCAACACATCTTCTTGTGTCACATATGCCTACCATTTGTTATCCCAAAATCATGTCAATTTGAAGTTCATTTCCACTTTTCTTTCAAGATTGATCTAAATTTTCTAGCTTCTCAAAGTGAGTACTTGTTGTCTTAGACCGGATATTTTGACCTTGCTCCAAAATAGTTCTTTTTTTCCTCTTCCCCTTAATATATATATATATATAAAGAAAAGTGGCATAATAGGCACTAGAATTTACAAGAATGAATCTCTAGGTACTTACAATGGCACCATAGTCAAGTCTTTTCTTGCTCCCATTGAAAAGAATATTGCCGGTCATAACCACATTCCTGGAGAGTCTACCTGTCTCCAAACATAATAATAATAATAATAATAATAATAATCAATCAATCAATCAATAATTTTTTGAACACCCCAAGAATTTGCTAAAACCCACTATTCCAATGAACAAGGATTTTTTTTTTTTTTTTTTTTTGTGCTTTCCAATTCCTGGTACAATATTAAGGCATAATTCTTCTTCACTCGTATATATAGATATATATATATATATATATATTTTGGCACAGGAGTAAATTTACCTTCAATTAGTACACACACATATATATATATTTTGTACACACAAATAGATATATATATATATATATTTAGGGCCATATATTGTTATTGTCCCTACACGTGGCGTGGGACCTTCAATTGATTGACATGCAATGAATATAAGGCACATTATGTATCGTCCCCACTCATCAGCAGTACGTATTGAGTAAATTGTAAAGCTTGGGCGTATACATGCTTCACGTTCATAACTACACATCATTGGGAGCTATATATAGCTGTTCATATGATTTTCTTTTCCTTTTTTTTTCCCCAGAACTTTAGAGAATTGTAATTTAAACTCTACCACTACATCTTATATGGAATAAATTTACCATTAAACTATGCGCTACCATATTTTTTACATTTTTATCTAATTACCAATGGTCATTAATGATACAAAAGAAAGATATATATGATAATTAATTTGATATTAAACAGCTAAGCCAAGTCTGGATAATAAAATGACCATAAGGTAAAGGGACACACCACTTAAATTTCTTATCCCGGATCAACTACGTACAGTATATATATGTATCTATATATGTGTGTAATATTAACAGAATATATATATATATATATATTTGGTCTGAGGATCAAATCTACATAGCTGATAACTCTGATCTTATTAAAACTGAAAAAAACATTATATTCTCATTTTTTTTAATAACAAAATCTATCTAATAAAATCTTTATCTACGGATATAGATTCATGCTATAGATAACGTGACAAAGATTTGTAAGAACCTAGTGGTAATATATATTTAGATCTGGAAACTACTAAAGATTACTCAAAATATCATTTTCTTTTCCCTTATTTTTTTCTTTTTGGAAAATCTTCTCTCTTGCTTCGAAAATTACATAGATCAATATCTTAAAACCAAACAAGGAAAAATCATCACACTTAAAGTTCCATAACCGGTGGCCGCATGTATAGTTTAGTGATAATTTTATATTTTTCCGTCGATCTCAAAACCAAAAAAAAAAAAAAAAGGTTCCAAAAACGGAGATCAAATGAGAAACTTTTTAACTCCACTAAAACAAAAAGAAGAAGAAGAAGAAGAAGAAGAAGGATGTTTTCAAACCTGCCAAGGCATCAAGGAGGGTGGATTTTCCAGAACCAGAAGGGCCCATAATGGCCATAATCCTACCGGGCTCAGCAAAGCCCTTGAGCCCGTTGAGGAGCCTCTTGGTGGGCCCATCACTAAAGTTTGGAATAACAACGCTTAGATCTTCCCATACCAAGGACGCCCCTCTTGTTGTTCCACCGCCGCGACTCCCACTCCCCGACGCCTCTATCTCCATCCCCTCCTCTTTTTTTTTTTCTCTCTCCTCTTTCTCTCTCTAAAAATATAACTACGATATGCTTAGCACTAGTTCTAGTAAATATGGCATGAAATACATTGCCCAGTTTTTTGTTTCATTTACTTTCGATGCGAATAACGGACACCAAACAACTAACTATAAATGCCAAGGACAGATAAAATTTAAAAGAAAAAAAAAAAAAAAAAAAAAGAAGGTAGAAGAGGTAGTGTCATTATTGATCTGCGATTTTTATGGACTACTTGGATTGGATGTAATTAGAATAGGGAAAATAGGGTTAGTTGGCAAAGGGCTAACCCGTAATAAATGCGCAACTTGTGTGGGTGGTCAACTAGTCAGTTCATAAAAAGCTGTTTCGAACGTTCAATATCATGTACTTGTTTCATTTCAGTTCACATGTATGTATATATAATATCTTGTATGGCATATCTTATTTACATGTTAGAAACTGTATTTGCAATGACATTTGCTTCTAACTAGTAACCACCGTGACCATATATTTACACACCTACACACACACACATATATATATATATATACACACGCATATATATAGGTAGAACTAGAGACTAGATGCATATATTGAGTCGTGCTTTGTTATTTTCAGCCACCGGCAATCTGACAAATGATAGGTGACCTGACTTGTCTTTGATTAGTTGTCATAACTTGGCATGAGTTGTATGTTCTGGAAGGGGACTAATCTTTCCATTTGTCTCCTTACGTAAATGGTTTATTTTTTGTTCCTTTTTTTTTTCCCCCCCTCATAAACATAAAACTTTTCCGTTTCTTTGTATCTCGCCCTTATCCATTTAGACTAGTTTAAAACACGTGCAAAGCACGTGTCGGAGCTTTAGTTTAACCTTTGTAGTATTTTTAAATTTATAATTATTATTTAGATATATGATTCCAGCCAAAAAATATATATATTTAGATATATGATGCACATACTCTTAACTACATGATATTGTGAATTTTAACAAATAATAATAATAATAAAAGAGTGGCTTAGTTGTAACTTTGTTAATATACGGGTTTGTAACAAATTTTGAGAAATATTGGGGGTACATTTCCTTATAATAAAAGATATATTTTGACCCAAAAAAAAAAAAAAAAGCTCATTACAAGACAAAAATAACTGTATCAAAAGTTTGAATAGTGAATTGTGAGAGGATGAATAGTTAAGAAACTCTCATTTTTAATATAATTTATAGTTATAGATATAAATAAAGAAAGTGAAGTAATAAAATCATTTTTACAACGCTCAAAAATTCAAATAGGTGTTTGGAGAGGAAAATAAGCCTAATAAGGGCATGGTATTCAGGAAAAAAAAATTTTGTTTGTTTGGTGATTGAATTTAAATTGGATTATTTATATAGGTCTGTATTATAGACCCAAACGCCCCCTTAGTTTAAGGCTAACTTATTTTTCTATCTAAAATTCACATAACTTATTAGATTTTATGTAGTTGTGATAATCTCTCCATCACTAGTTTGATCTGTACTTCACACATTCTTTTTCTTATATTGAATTCAAATTTTAATATTTGAAATGGCGTTTAACTTTTATAATATTATTTTATAGACTCAAAATTGTAAAACATGCAAAAAAATAATACAAAAACATTTTTAAATAACATGATAATACTTGATTATTTACTATTTAAGACATCAAAACTTGACACGCCTTATATATTCTGATATTTAGAATGACAAATCTTAACCAAAAAAATTAATGATAATTAAGGGGTTTAATTTAGCTAGTAGTGTTCAATGAAATGAAACCCCAACAAGGTGAAAACAAGAGGCTGAAATCTGTATTAATTAACCAAACCCATAAGGAGAAAAAAAAAAGAGGTTGGCAAATGGGCAATTAAGCCAATGGGCAATTAATACCATTAATTCGTCCAAACAAATACAGTTGAAATAAAAAGCCCTTCCCAGCAATCGTCGGTGGGTGCGGGGTGTCCCACCTCCCCGGATTATTTTATGAATTTCTAATCAACCCCAACTATGGGTTTATTTATCATTTATACTTATTTTAAATTAAATTATATTTTCTTCATCATGTTTTTTATCTTTTTCTAAAATTTTTTTTATCTTTTCTGAAAAAATCAATAAAAAATATTATTTAAATTTAAAAATCTTAACTTAATTCAAACTCAATTCATTCATAAACACCCCCTATATATATATAGGAGAACTCTTTCATACGACATCGTTAGACCGTCGGATGGGAAAGTTCTCTATATTTCTTTTTCTTTTTCTAGTGAGTTTAATCGTATTTTTTCTTGAAATACTTTGATTTCCTACATGAATTGTGCCATTAGATGGAAGAGTATTATATATATATATATATATATATATATAAAAGAGAGAGCTATTTAGGATTACTCTATATAAAATGACAGAGAGAGTAGGCGGGGGCTGTGTGCTGGAAAGACAAACCAGGTTAAAAATAATAATAATAATAATAACAGAGGTGTCTTACTAACTTTAGTGGGCCCTGGTTAAATGTTGCTGTATCGCTATATTATTCGTTAAAGACAGGAAAAGGGCGAGGTGACAGAGAATGTGAGTCCTGACTGTACGTATATCTATGCATCTATACATTATATCGAAATACCAATAACGATCGGTTTTGAACCAAAAAAAAAAATGTATTTATTTTTTGATTCTCTATTTTTTTTTAGTCCTTTTTTAAATTTTCTTTATGATCAATGTTTTTTTTTTTTCAATTTAGTCCTTTTTATTTTCTTTTCGGACTTTTTTTTTTTTTTTTTTTTAGTTATTTTTTTATTTTTAATTTTCGGACTTTTTTTTTACCTATTTTTTTTTTTTCATTTTTTTGGCCCAACTTATTTTTCATTTTAATACCTTTTCATGTCGATAATTTCTTTCATTTTTGTCATTTTATCTTTTTGTTTTTTTCTCATACCTTTTTCTTTCATCTTTTTATGTTTATATTTTTTTACTTGTTATTTTAATTTTTTTCTGTTTAGATAAATTTTCTCAAATGATAATTTATAGCACATGCTTTTCATTGGTGCATGAAATGTGAAAATGCACTACTTGACTTTCGTCCGAAACAATTCCTCTGGGATGAAATTTCTTTTTTATTTTTTTTTTGGTCCTTCAGTTTTTTTTATTCATTTATTTTTTTTTTTCATGTAATCATTTTTTCAATATTGGTCAATTTTTTACATTTTTTATATTTTATCTTTTTTCATGTCCCTCTTTTTTATTTTCAAGTATTTTGTTGATTTTTTTACTTTTTTTGTCCTTTTTTTAAACTTATATTTTACTTTTTTTAATTTAGATAAATTTTCTATATATATCCAATCATATTCATTGCATATGCCTTAAACATTTGTCAGTACCATTTTAATTCTTTTCGTTTATCTTTTTCCTCTGACAATTTTTCGGTTTTTCGATTTGTCTGTCACTTGTGTTTAATTGTCGTTTTCGAAGCTGTATGTTGTCTTAATGTTGTTGTCGCTTGTCAGGTTTGACATGTTTGTAACGCTGCCGTTTTGTATGTTTCTCATATAATTCGTTGCAACTAAGTCACTTTGTTGCGTGTTTTGCAATTCTTTTGTTTTTGTTGTGGCTCTCGTTCAACATTTGTCTTGCTTTTTTAAATTCTGTCGTCGACCGTTGATTTGTTGATCGTTTGTGGGTTCGATATCGTTTCCATTTCATTTTACACACTTTTTAAATTGATGTCGTTTTTGTCTATTTGTGTCCTTTTTAATTTTCATTTTCATTTCCAGTTACTGTCGTTTTTAATTTGCTTGCGGTTCACCATTGCATCATTTTCTTGTTTATTTTGTTTCGACTAGTTGGAAAGAACGGTTGGGTCGATACAAAATAAACAATATTAAAAAATGCTCTTTCCGAAACTACGATGCAAATATTATGTAAATTACCAAACACAATATAAGTTCCAGTTGATTGATTTTTTAAAAATTAGTTGTAAATTTTGTTGATTTTTTAAAAAAATAAAATGAAAAAATACACTTTAGTATGAGTCAAATTTAAATGCCTAACAAAACATAAATAAGTAAAAGTGCCCTGATAACCAAAAATCTCTCTAGAAGAGGTATTATATCCGGCCTAATTATAGCTAAAGAGAGTTTTTTTTTTTTTTTTTTAATGAAAAGATCACGAGAATTTCTTGTTTCCTTTTTTTTTTTAAAGCGAATTTCTTGTTCCTGTTTTGGGGAAGTTTCTTTCCTTTTTTTTTTTTTTTTTTGGGTTTTTAACAAATCCCTTCCTAACATTGTAATTATAATATCTTGCAACTTGCATTAAGAGATTAAGAAATATATGTAGAGACCTAAGAAACCTGATTTAACACAGATCAATGGGGATATGGAGAAGTATAGAGCCAAAATATGATTGAATTTGTTTTTTTTTTTTTTTGGGTTGTTTTTTTTTTTTTTTAAATCAAAGATTTAGATGTTTTTTTTTTTTAAATCAAAGATTTAGATGTTTCAATTGAATAGAATCACTGAATTACCACACGTAAATAATCTGAAACTGCAAACGTCATGACTCATGAATGACAAAATATTCTTCCATAATTATAGGGTACCTTAAAAAAAAAAAAAGAAAAAAAAAGGTAGAGCCCTTGTAAGGGGGCACTACCATAGATTCTAATTTTAGGGCGATACAGATCAAAATATGTGGCAATGGTTGTGACAAAAGACCACATGCACGTGACCGTAGATGAGCACGCCCTTGAAGTCGCCATCTCCGGCGAGCCCGCCCCCCCCCCCCCCCCCCCACACACACACACCAAGACGCCACCCCCACCCCTCCCCCAGTGAAGTCGCCATCTTCGGCGATCCCCCCAGACGCCGCCTCCCCCTAGCGAACCCCCCCTCTCCTGCGGCCAGATCTTGCAGTCTCATGACAACCCCCCGCGACCTACAATGAAGTCAACATCTCCGGCGACCTGCAAGAATCTCCTTTTTCCCCCGTCGACGATCTCGACCCCCCCCCCCCCCCCTCAACGATCTCGATCTCTTCCTCCCACCCCCCCGCCGATGATCTCAACTCCCTCCCTCCCTGTGGCGATCTAAATCTCCCAACCCCCCCCCCCCCCCCCCACCCCCTCTTGACCTCGACGAACCCCCACCTGACTCCGGCAACAGAAAACCCCCCCTCCCCCCCTCCTGACCTCGACGAACCCCCACCTGACTCCGGCAACATAAAACACCATTCCCCCCCCCCCCCCCCCCCCCCCCGTGAGCGACAAGCCCCGCCTAATCAACGTCAAGTCTACGGCGAGGAGCCCTACAACCTTCCACTGGTGAAGGTTGGTTTTTTTTAAAAAAAATTTTTATCATTTTTTCAAATTTCTTAATATATAATACAATAAAATAAAATATATTATAATTATTATATACGACTATCATCTCAATTATTTAATTAAATATGAATGATTTAAAAATAAATTTTATTAATAAAATATATAAAAAAAACTCTAAATTTCCCCCACAAAATAATATATTTAATTTTTTATTTTTATTATTTTACTATATATTCTTAAGGTAATGTTGTTTTAATTCGGAATACCCCATATTGGCCTCTATAATCTGTCTCCATTTTATCTTTCTCAAACATAAAGGCTGCGTCTGGGACCACCTTTCCAAGCGGTGTTTCACCATCTGCACCGAAGATGGACGTTTGGCACTTGCTTTTGTTTCCGAAAGCCTGCTTGGAAAACGCCACAACTAGTACTAGTCCTGTCTAGTTCTAGTTGCATTTGCATCTTTTACTAAATTTTTTATTAAAATCAAGAAAGCACACTTCCCAAAAAATTCTTTTTCTCTCAAACTATTCCTCTATCAAACACAAAACCCAATAATAATTTTTTTCCAAAAGTTCTCACCCCAAACCAACCTATCCAATACTCGACACATTTCCAACAAAAACATCTCCGAAAATGACTCTAAACAGGCACAAAATGATGTATACATATATCCTCATCCTATCAACTTCTTCAATGTCATGATAACATAATTAAAGAGGATAGCAAGGTAATCATGTAATTCTGAAATTAAAGAAATATAAACCAACGAAAAAGAGATAAGACAGAAGACCTATTTGTTTTCCCCATATTGTGATAGACCTATATGAGGCTAGATTATTCGAATAGTGGATTAACCGCAGCTCCAAGAAAGACGTGAGTGTTTGAGGTTTCTTCTCTTACAAGGAAGATGAAAGGGTGATCAGCTATGAAATCTACACGCGGCTGAGACTGATCAGCAGAACATGTCTCATCTTCTTCATTAATGGTGACGGCTGCGGCTTCAGTTCCACTATCTCATTTACTTCAATACAACACTTGTGAATGATTTTCGAGCTTTCCATAGCAATATCTCCATCAAGACCTTCCAATATCTCGGAGTCCTTGAGATTCAACTTCAGTCCCAACGGCTCCATGATATGTGAAACTTCAAACCCATACTTGAACTCCATGATATCTGAAACATCAAACCCATACTTGAACTTGAATTTTGGTATCATCATTTTTCTAAGTTCCACACTTCGGAACTTGAAGTTTAGATTGAGAAGATCTGGATTCGAACTAAACTGGCCCAACAAGTTCAGCAGTCCATCTTTGTTATTAGGGAGAAAAATATACATGGAAAATGACGTCCCTCCACTAGTGTTTCTTCTCCAGAGAAATTATTACTTAAGTAGGGCAAACCTAGAATCTTGAATCCTTTAGAAGGAGGCATACTATAAACTCTCGTAGTATGCCTTGCTCATGTATGGAACTTGAACAATCTCCCTTTTGATCCTGGTGTAGAAATCGTCGCGCCTAGTGCATAATTCATCAAATGGATCAACCCAAGCTCCTTTGAATTGTACAGAGCATTCGCAAGAATCAACACAAGATCCTTCGGAATATGAAACAAAAACTTATACTTTCCACTCTGGTTTTTCAAAAACTGTTGTTGTATGTTTTGAATTTATTATTATTTTTTTTAACGAAATTTGAATAGCGCTCGCAAACCCATTTCTTTCTCCCTCTAAGACCTCGCAAACCAACCCCTCTCTCACTCTCTCTAACACTATGCGAACCCTATCTCTCTCTAGCTGTCGTCCCTCCGTCGCCATCACCCACCCACCCTCCCTCTTCTTCTCGCTCTCTCTTTCCTTTTGTCGCCGACTCGCACTCTCTCTCTTTCTCCGCAAACTCAATCTCTCTCTCTCTCTCCTCGCTAACTCAATCTCTCCCTCTCTATCGCTCTCTTTCTCTCTCCTTGCACAGCCGCCACTCTCGCCACCCCCACAACTTGCTCTCCGGTGCCACCCCATCACTGCCGCACCACCCCACCTTGTGGGCAAGCTATATATTGCCCTAATTTTCATTTTTCATTTTTTTTGGTTTTGGAATATTATTATATATTTAGATGCGTAACATTTTATGGTTTAAGTATCTATAAGATGAATGTGATTAAATAGATGCCAATCTTGTTATTCCCAAATGCGAAGTGAATCTCTCCAAGAATAGAAATTTCTGAAAAGTTATTAGAAAGCTGAAATGTTGAAGAACCTTGTACTGCTTTGAGTTTCCATGTCTTAAGTTTTGATTTGTTTGGAAAAAAAAAAAAATTATGGAAACATGATAGTTTACAGAGAATTTACGGGGTTTGAGCTCCTATTGTTGTAGGATTGCCATGTTGGTAATGTCTTGCTTTGGAGTTTGTCAGAAAATTAAACAAAATTTTGAAAGAAAATAAATAACAAACATGACTTGTGCAAGACTTTTGTAGTTCCACATTGAAAACCATTCTTTGGCGGATACTTTTTATTCATAGATGTTCCATTTTTGGAGAAATTTCACAGGGCCATGTCTTATCGATTAAGCATGTAGATGTCAAAACACAAACTTTTATTAATTAATCTTAGCCCTCTGCCTTATTCGGTCTTATATAAGTTTATTCCTTAAATGCATCCACAGCTAAGACATTGAGAAAGAAAAAAGACAACTAAGCTTAGTCCTATCTTATATCTTGTTCTATTCGGAGTTTGTCATTACGTTTTGTATGATATCCTAAATGTTAAATATAGTACCCAACTGTAGCACAAAACAAAACAGGATCAATCTTGACTACCTTTAGATGTATAACCGTGGAAACACCATGCATCAATGGAAATTCTCGATGTTGAAGAATAGTCTTATAGGATAGCTAATCTCTGCACAATTTGACCATTATAACTGTCAATGCAGGCATCGAATGAGTTAGCATTTCCTTTTTTGTCATTGATATTAATAGATTTCTTCTTTTTGGATGGCCTTAAGGAATATGAAATAAGGGACTACATATGGTGTTTGAAGGAAAGATAATATAGCTAAATTCTTGTTGACTAAGAGGTCGTATTTTATAAGTGGTATGTGAAAGTGATGAGTGGTCCACTATCGGAAATATATTATCTTTTTAACATGCGTGGTTATAGAGTTGAATGCAATTTTGTTGCAAAATAGATTTTTCTAGAAACCAAAATGATTTTATTGTATGTAAGAATTTTGAACATGAACTTTGTTCGCATGAAGTAACCCAAAAAAAAAAAAAAAAAAGTTGTATTATGACTTGATGAAACTTGGGAACTTAGAAGTGGTCAAATTGAGAAAAGAAAAAAAAAATTTCCATAACTAAGCAAATTACAAAACGTATTTGTTCTCTTGTAATTATCTATCAAATTGTTTATGCATTCCTATTTAGTCATTTTTGTTCTTAACTAAGCATGCTTTAGTATTTCTTTTTTCTTTTTCTTTTTTTTTTCTTTTTTCTTTTCACAGTCAAAAATCTCTTTTATTAAAAATCCATGTTGCTTCTACAGGTACTTTCCATCTATGGACAAGTAGAGAAGCTAGCAGAAAAAATTAGGGGATGAGCTGCATCAGCTGAAGGTGTAGAGGCCAAATTATGGCAGGTAAAATCTTTAATGTGTTGCGTTTTCGTCAAAATAATTGAACAATGTTTAAATTGACTATTATTTAACTTACGACATGGATACTAGAACTTTAAACGCAACTTCAGACTGATTTCTTTGCAGTAATCTTTTGATTTCTTGTTATCTAAGTGACCATTTTAATAGTGCCCCATCCATTTACTATCAACTTATGAGGTTTTATAAAGGAGAAACATAGGATGATGATTTTGAGTTAAACACAATATTGAAAGTGCGGTGTCATTCTAAAAATTCAATTTATGCTACATATCTGGTACAGGTTCGTTTGGATATTTGTTCTTTATTTTTCTTTCTAAAGGTTTAAGGTGGCGTCAAAGATTATGAGGGATGAACTTTTAGAAGAGCAAGCATGTTTTTGATAAGTTTTGTAGTATATTTTACTTCCTTTCATGGATGTTGCTTTCTTAGATAACTTTAATGTAATGTATTTGTAGTGTATATTATAATGTAATGTGACAATTGATTTGTGATTTTTTTTTTTTTTTTTTTTTTTTTTACTAAAACCATGTCACGACAGTTTTTCAAAACCGTCGTGGTAACCTCACATGCCACGACGATTTTAACTGGAAACTGTCATGAAATCCTAACTTTCCACTGATGTTTTTTATTAAAAACTGTCGTGTAATCCTCTTGTGGACACAAAGTACCCGTGTGATACTAAGTTTTCACGACGGTCTGTAACCATCGTGGAATGTAAGATAACACGACGGTTAAAAAACTGTCGTGGAATTCATGAAGTTTCCACGATAGTTAAAAAACCATCATGTTATATTTTGACGATGGTTTTTAACCGTCGTGAAATCTTATTTTTGTACTAGTGTACTCACCAATAGATACAGTCTTTTAATATTAATTGATGTGATAATTTTTAGAAAACCTAAAAAACCATATGAAAACTCACAAATTGGGAGCCCTGTCATATTAATGGAGAATGAGGACAAATGTATTACCTTGTTTTCAGAATCAAGAGTGGAAGACTTGGCACGGAATAGGGTTTGGAGAAGTACTTGGTGAAAAGAAGGGGTGAAAGCGAATTTCTTGTCAACCCAAGCGCCATTAGAAGAAGAGAGGACAGGGCCTAGCGGGGTGCTTAGAAGGAGAAAATAGAGCGGAATTGAGTTGATCATCGGAGGCGTAAGCACACAGATCAGCGAGGGTTTTGAAGCCCAAGAGGGACAGCAAGTGATCAAGAGTAGGACCAGCATTCTGCCCAGAAGCAACAATGCTCAACAATATGCGGATTGACAAAGGCGATAACACGAAGTTCTTCTTCAATTCCTCCTTCCTACTCCCATGCTTCAACATCTGCAGACTCAACTCCATGGAAACCATAGTTTGTCCAAAAAACCTAACTTCCTTCCTTCAGTAATTTGGTTTTGCGGAATTACATGTGACACACACACATGTATCATGCATGTGTGTATGTGTGTGTATATAATGAATAATTTAGTTACCTGAAAAAGAAAAACTTTTATTATGAATAAATAAAATGCGACATTCTTTATTTTAGTTTTGGTTATTATAGGAAATCGAAGGTGTTATTTTTTTTAATTAAAATGAAAATACAAAAAGTAGACTAATACTATGAGTCTTCTTTTCGTGTGATCTTAAAAGGAAAGTACAATAATTGCAGGGGCATACCTTAACGTTGAAATTACACGCATAATTTCATGTCATTTTATTTATTTATTTATTTATTATTGCCTTGATTATTGTCGATGAACTTGGTTGGTTTCTAAGATTGTATGTCGTTTCAGTGTTGCACTAACGTACTCTCTCTCTCTTTTAAATTTTTTATATATTCGATTTGCTTGTTGTTTTTTTTTTTGTATGTCGTTTCTAAGTTTAATTCTAGTAGTATGCTACTATACAAGCAGTGTTCTATCTTGTTTTTACGTTTTATGTCAAATTATATATTTTTATTAATTGTTTACACTTTGTTTTCTGATATTTTTCAACTTCTATATCGATTTTCACTTAGTTTTCAATAATGGAGTTTTTTTTTTTTTTTTTTAAACGAAGGCATCTGTTTAGTTTTGATGTCGTTTTAATGTTTAATCTCACTCTGGATGTCGTTTCTTAAGTTAACTGTCGTCTTTGTAAGTTTCTCTCAATTTTCTCCGCCTAGAAAGTAAAGCAATTATAATGATTGTGAAGATAATATTATTCATCCAAACTCATCATTTCAAGGTCACCAAATCATAAAGAGCGAATATCAGATAATTAAGAAATTTTGTGAAATTAAAGAAATTCAAAGCAAAACAAAAATAAAATAAATAAAAAATAAATAAAATTACCAAGCTAAGTGATAGTAATAAAGAGAAGAGAACAAAGAAAAATATAAAATATTGTCCCTGTGATAGACCTAAGAAGCTAAAGATTATTGGGACAGTGGATTAAACAGAGCTCCAAGAAAGACATTAGTTCTTGAGATCTCTTCTCTTATCATGAAGATGAAAGGATGATCAGCTATGAAATCTATAGGCGGTGGACTGTCATACAAAGAAAATCCCATATTATTTTCATCTTCCGTGTCTGCCGCAGCTTCAGTTCCACACTCATTTAACTCAATGCAACAATTGTGAATAATCTTCGAGTTTTTCATCGGAACATCTTCACCGAGACCTTCTAATATCTCGGCGTCCTTGATGTTCATCGTCAATCCCAATAGCTCCATGATCTTTGAAACTTCAAATCTACACGTGAACTTGAATTTTGGTATCCTCAATTCCCTAATTTCCGTTTTTTGGAACTCAATTTGTAGATTGAGAAGATCCGGGTTTGAACTAAACTGATCCAATAAGTTAAACAGCCCATCTTTCTCATCGGGGAGGAAAAAGTACATGGCAAATCTCCGTCGACTAACATTTGTTATCTCGTTGCCGTTTAAGTAGGGCAACCTGAGAATCTTGAATCCTATAGAGGATGCATACGAAAGACTCTCATATCCCTTGAACATAAATGGAACTTCAACCGTATTTTCTCCGTCGAGGGTGTAGAATTCGTGGCACCTAGTGTTATATTCATCAAACGGATCATACCATTCTCCTTTGAAGTAGAGGGCATTTGCGATGATCAACACAAGTTCCTTTCTTGCGGCGGAATTCGGAAGATAGTTTTTTATGAGCCCTTTGGTTGCCTTCTTCGCCCATCTATTGATTTCCATTATTGCCTCCTTTGTCTTGATAGGATCAAATTTCACAAGTTTAATCATATTACCACATAATTATAACATAATAAGTACTAGGGATATTCACACGCTGATATAACCTTTTAATATCAATTGACGTGCTAATTTTTTTAGACATGTATAATAAAATAAAAAAAAAAAAAAACCCTCATAAATTGGGATCTCTAGCATTATACGAATACCGAGGGCTATTCGAACTCCTAACCCCTCATGATCTCATCGAGAATAAGGATGATAAATACCAAATCACATGACCAAAAGAAAATAAGTAAACATATAAGAATTACCTGGTTTTGAAAATCAACAGTGAAGGACTTGCCATGAAATAGGTTTTTGAGAAGCCTACAAAAAGAAGGGTTGAGAGTGAATTTCTTGTCGACCCAGGCGACATTAGAGGAAGAGAGGATAGGTCCTTGGCTCATGGGATCCGTCGAGGGGTAAAATAGGGCAGCATTGAGCTGATCATCAGAGGCGTACACGTGGAGATCGGTGATGGTTTCGAATCCCAAGAGGGACAGCAAGCGCTCCAAAATGGGGCCAGGTTTCTGCCCAGAGGCAACGATACTCAACAGAATGCGGATTGAGAGAGGCGAGAACACGAAGTTGTGTAGTTCCTTCTGAATACCCACTTGCTTCATTATTTGCATAATTAACTCCATTGATGCCCCTTTATCTTTTTCGGCTTTCTGATCTCTCTCTTCCGTCTCAAGAATCATTTTCTAGGCGTTTGTAGTGAGAGAGATTTTATCTAGGCGTCGTTTTGAAGCTCTTATAATGGAAAAACTGTATTGTTTGATCACGATGTAAAATATATAAGTATAGAGGATAGTCATTATAAGGGGCGGCGTTGTAGAACCAAAACCTATTAAGACAACTTCATTCAAAAAAAAAAAAAAAAAAACCCTAGTAGGAATATAGCTCAGTAGGTCATGAAGAGAATTTGAATAGGAACGGTTAGGATTAAAGTTTCTTTTTTTTTTTTTTTTGGCTCTTAAAAACAAAAAAAAAAATTTATTTAATAAAACAGAATCATAGGTATCATTTTGTATAGAAGAGTTAAACACCACGTAAGTAATTTACATCCCGAAATTATGCGGAAAAATATATTCTCCCTAAAAATATGTGCGTAATATTTCATTTTATTTAATTGCTGAATAAAAACATCACCAGATTTCTTGTGTTTTTTTTTTTAATAAAAAAGAAGTTGTTATTGTTTTAAAATTGAAATAAAAATAAAATAGAAGACTATTGTGAATCGTCCATTTCCCTTAAAAAAAAAAAAAATTTTATTCGTGAGTAGAATCCAAATAAGATTGGGAAATTTGGTTCAAAATACAAAAGCGGATTGTATTAAGTTGTATCTTGCATAGAGACTTATCCTTCTCTGGCCTGCACATTTGTGGAAGTCAATCCATAATTAACCTTTGTCCAAAAAATTGAAGCACAGCTATACTTTCATTGCTTTCACTCAAACTAGAGCCATAGGGGGCACTTTTTGTTTTTGTATGACGATTAACCACCATTGAAGACCTATGTAGGATGGCAAAACTGATCATTTATCGTCGCATCATAGTCGAGATATTTAGGCAATCCATTTTAAGAGAGATCTATACATCATGTAATACGCCAACTCCTAAGTCCTAAGGTTATCATTTGGAGATTCCCCTTGGTCTAGAGATATGTAGGACTTCATTAGTTGGTCTTCAGTGTTAAATTTGTTCGTGTGCTTCGGGATGTGATGCATATTTTTAAGCCGCTTCCTTTATTATTAATAATAGTTTGAGTAAATTATATAATTATGTGTTGTTTGTCATGTTTTTGCATATTTTTTGGTTGTAGAATTTTGGCTTAGTGAAGTAATATCATGAAATTAGTTTACTGTTTACTTTTATGTTTTTGGAAGTAGACAGTGATAATAAAAGAGGAAACTAATGCTCTGAATCTTTCTTTCCTGTTCTCCAAAGGAAAGTGTAGAATCCAAATATGATTGAGAAAAACAGAAGAAAAACAGAATGAGTTTTCATCCAAACCTGTCACAAAACACACTTAATCTTACATATAGCTAACAGAAAATCAAACGAGCAAGCCATTCCGAGAAATCAAAAGCACATACGGCTAATTAAGAACGCTAAACATGATTATGACAGGACGGCAACTCCAAGGAAGACAAGAGATTCAGAAGAGTCTTCTCTTATCATGAACACGAACGGATGATCGGCGGCGAAATCTGTTGGTGGTGGACCTCCTCCTCTGAACAGAACTAGTGTTGTAGCCACCGCCTCGGTTCCTTGCTCATTAACTTCAATATAAGAAGTGTGGCAAACTTACATGTATTTAATAATTTTACTAGTATCATCACCATGTAGAGTTTGTAACATCTCTGCATTCTTGTTCATATTCAGCTTCAACCCATTTTCTCCATAATCTCCAAAACTTCAAAGCCATACGCAAACTTGAATTTTGGAATCCGTAATTTCCCAATGATATCTCTTTCAAGTTTAAACTGCACGTTAAGTATTGCCGAGTCTGAACTCAAACTGTTCCAGTAAATTATGCAGTCAATCTTTCTCATGCTCAATGCTATGGTCAGCGACAATGGTGAGAATAAAAAGTTCATCCTTATAATGTCCTTGTCTTGATCGACTAGGACATGCTTCACTATCTGCATACTCAAATCCATTGTTATGAGAATGAAAATCTTGAAAAAGATTAGTCTTTTTGAGCTTTATTTTCTTCTCTTTGTCAATTTATAGGTATGAGAATAAACTTGACTAGCTGGTCATTTACTAAAGAATAAGACGTTCATTTATGGCTGATAACTGAAGATAAAGAGGAAAACAACTAGACAGTAAAAAAAACAAGTGTATAATAAAAGCTTATAAATTTTAAGCAATCCCCTTAATTCCCCTCCTTCCTAATTACTAGGCAATTTATATGGTTAATATGTGATTTTATAAATAAATCAAATTAATCATCGTGGAAGCTGAAAGGTACATTGAATTTTTTTTTTTTTTTTTACTTAAGGGAAATCGAAGAATCTTTTGCGATCTGTGGCCTTCAAACTTCTGTTTTTTAAGTGTCTCTTTCTTGTCTTTGTCAATTTTCAGGTTGATCAGAGTAAACTTGACTAGCTGGTAAGTGGTAACCGACGAAGAGAAGGTTTGACATAATTAAGATAAGAGGAAAACAAATCGATGGTAAAACAAGTTCATAATTAAAACTTCTGAATTATGTGGTTAACGTGTAGTTTTTAAATAAACATTTGAAGGAGAAAATTGAAAAGTTTGTGTCGTTATCAATGCATGTATGTACTGAAGAATCCATTCTTGGAACGAGAAAATTGAACGGTTTTTTTTTTTTTTTTTTTTTCCTTCTAGGGAAATCTTCAATTTCTTTTTGCAATCCGTGGCCTTCAAGCTTCTGTCATTTCCAGTCGATTTTTTGGTATTTAGCTCATTCCCGTTTAAAAATTTCCTGTCGTTTAAATCGGTATTGTCGTAGAAATATATGTCGTTTATTATGTTTATTGTCGTTTGTAAATTTGTACGTCATTTCTGAACTTTTTGTCGTTTTTCGATTTTGTAGTTGTCTAAAACTTTGTCGTTCAATCTTATTGCCGTCTAAAATCTAAAATAACCAGACGGGCAATTTTCATTTTGTTTGTCTGTATTACAAGTTGGCTCCTAAGATCATATGGATTTGGATGCAGTTGTTCCACCCGTTTGCCCTCTCAAAAGTTGAAGAGAAATTAGATCAAGTTGCCAAAAGATTTACGGATTTACCATAAAAAACTGGCGAAATAATCAGCACATATTAAATCCATAGACAAAATACCATATCCAGTACTGATGAAGAAAACAGAGTCACAATAAACTTTATAATAGTTTTTCATCACATCATACTACAAAACATAATCGTCTAATCTTCATCGTCCACACAAAATCAGACGAGCAAAGCCCTTATGAGGTTTATATGGGTCCGTGTTCAGTTATACTTAGCCCCTCGTCATATAAGAGACGAAGAGGACTACTCCAGGAGGGGATTCACCACAGCTCCAATGAAGATTGGAGTTTCAGAAGAGTCTTCCCTTATCATGAACACGAACGGATGGTCTGCAACAAACACTGTGGGCGGTGGAGCGCCTCCACCCACTAAAGAAAACGTCACGGCTGCAGCTTCGGTTCCATGCTCATTGACTTCAATAAAAGAAGTGTGACAAACTTTCATGTCCTCGATAACCGAATTAGTATCTAAAGCTTCCAACATCTCTGCATCACTCTTAATATTCACCCTCAACCCCATTTGCTCCATGATCTCAGAAACTCCAAGGTTATACTTGAACTTGAATTTTGGAATCTTCAATTCCCTGATTCGCACTTCCTCAAATTCAAACCGTAGATTAAGTAATGCCGAGTCTGTACTCAATTGTTCAAGTAAGCTATGCAGCCCATCTTTCTCATGAGGAAGGAAAAAGTACATTGCAAACATGTGTTTCATTTTCCCACTGCTACATTTATAAGGCATCCGAAGAATCTTAAACCCTTCAAAGGATCCATAGTCAAAGACCCTGTAATTCTTGTTCATGTAAGGAACTTGAACGGTGTCTCCGTCGAGGGTGTAGAAGTTGTCGCACTTGGTCGCTGGTGGAAAAATGGATATTGCCAACTTCCTTTGAAGTAGAGAGCATTTGCAAGGATTAGCACAGTCTCTTCGACTTTAAGGACATCTTTCGAAAGACTCTTCTTTATAAGCCCTTTTGTTGCATTCTCCACCCACTTGTTGATTTCATCTATTGAATCTTCAGGCTTTATGGTCACAACTTAACCAGATTAATTATGTGTGTGAAACATAACTCAAATTGTACATATTCACAATCAATTAGCTACAATATACACACACACACACACACATATTAAATCAATAACAAACATCCAAATCATCACTAGATGACCTTTTTTTAAGAGATCATTAGATGCCTTAATCCACTTTTTTTTTTTTTTTTTTTTTTTTTTTTTTGGGAGAGTGAGACTTTTCTGTATTTAAGACTATGCAAGAGCCAAACAAAACAAAACAAAACAAACAAACAAACTAGAACTACACATGTCGATCTGTAAATAAATCACAAAACCCAGGAAAAAAAAATTTTAAGTCTTTTTCTGCTTAAAAAATTTTCCTTCATCAAGCGTTCGTGGATCAACATATATTGGCGAGAAAATAACAAGAAATAATTTCTATTTTTACATATAATATATTTATTAAAATAATAATAATTACATTAACAGAGGGGAAATGGAGTGACCTGGTTGGTAAAATCCAAAGTGGAGAAGTGTGCGTTGAAAATGGACTTGAGAGCATGTTGAAAAGAAGGCTTGAGAGTGTATTTGTGATCCAGCCAAGCGCCATTGACGGAAGAGAAAAGCACAGGGCCGTTGGCTTTCTCGGAGGATGAAAAAGACATCGCTCGAGAAGACTCGGTGAAGATATCTGCCAAGCTTTTCAAGCCGAGGAGGGACATCATCTTCTCCAAGGCGTCGCCTTTCAGACCAGAAGCGACCATGCTCAACAGGGTCGTCAGCGACAATGGCGAGAACAGAAAGTTCTTCCCCAAGTCTCTCTTCTCTTCGTCCACTAGGACGTGCTTCACAATCTGCATGCTCAAATCCATGGCTTTCGCAGTTGAGGGTCAGGGTTTCGATTACCCCTTTTTTTTATTTTTTGGTCGGGTTTCGGGAGAAGTATAAGGCCAGAAATTCCGATGTTTTTTTTATGGACCCGAAAACTTGTCTAGCAATGAAAAAAAAAAAAAAAAGTTGTCGACCTCTATTAAAAGATTTGACAACTAATAACAAAATTAATAAATTGATCCTTAAATTTTTAAATAATTTTAAATTTTTTTCATTAAAATAATCTTAAATTATTAAAAATAATATTATAATAATATTTTTTATTAATTTATAGATGGAATTTATTATTTAGAATCACGTTTTGATTAAATTATTAATAAATTTTATAAAAAAAATTAATAAAAAATTATTATAATAAAATTTTAATAATTTAGAAGCATTCTATTTATGAAAAGGAGATCGATAATCAAGGTTGTACAAGCTCACTAAATGAGCAATTAACCCAAAAAAAAAAAAGTTGATTAAAGATAGACATGTGTATTTAGGACTGGAAAAAAGCTTTTCTATTCACAAGACTTACATCATAGATTACATTTAAATATTTTTGTAAATTAAATATTGAATATTAAATTATAAAATTAAATTGCATATTGAAATTAAATATATGTTAGGATAATTTTAAATATAATATTTGAATTATATAAAAATAAAAAAATGAATTTAGTATAACTTTCCAAACAATGAAAATTTGTGATTTATAATTAAGTTAAATTATTTTAAGATAACGAAAAATTCAAATGCTCACTTCAATAAATATGTTACTAAACACACATTGCATTTTAATGTAACAACGAACTACTCTAGTACTCTAATTATAACTTAAAAAACTTAAATTTTAAAAATTCGTAATTTTACATATACATATTATTAGATGATTTTTTTATTCAAATTACATAAAATTTGGAGACAAATAAAATAAGATTCATATTTATATTTTTTTAATATATTTTTTAACTCCAATTAATTAAACATGTAATTTCAAAACTTAATTCAACTCAACTCCAATAACTCAAATTCAAATTTTGTAACTCTAATTAGCAAACCAAACCCATGTTTATGGAGTGCTTGGAGCAATGACTCCAACTCAAAAAACTTTCTATGCACCACCCTCATGCTAAGCATTTTTGTAAGAAGAAAGTGCATAAACTCTCTTGAAAACCACAGCCTAATAGTCACGCACATGTCGTTTTTTCACAAAGTCGTTCCTTAATTTGTTTTGTGGGCTCCATGTTGTCAGTCTCATGTCGTTTCTCGAGTTAAACCAGGGTAAACGGCCCCCAGATTAATTAAAAAAAATTTCAGACAATCAAAGAACAAACAAAAGCCCCTGTGAAATTCTAGGGTTTTAGCAAACCCTCTTCTTTCTCTTCCCAAAAACCCAAAAATGGAGCAGCGACTGGCCAACACATGGCGTCTGACTGTGAACGAGAAGAAGTTCATCGAAACCGCCCTCCTCTCGGACCTCCGGATCGACGGCCGCCGCCCATTCGACTACCGGAACCTCTCCATCAACTTCGGCAAGCACGACGGCGCTGCCGAGGTCCAGCTGGGCCAGACCCACGTCATGGCCTTCGTCTCTGCTGACCTCACCCAGCCCTACCGCGACCGCCCCAACGAGGGCTCCCTCTCCATCTTCACCGAGTTCTCTCCCATGGCCGATCCCTCCTTTGAGCCCGGTCGCCCCGGCCAGGCCGCCGTCGAGCTCGGCCGTGTCGTCGACCGAGGCCTTAGGTAAAATCATCAACAATGAAAATATAAATTCCCCTTCTTTTTTTTTTCCTTTTTAGTCAAATTAATTTCGAGAAAAATCGAATTTTCAATCAATGTGCAGAGAAAGCAGGGCCATCGACACCGAATCGCTTTGCGTTCTTTCGGGAAAGTTGGTCTGGGCCATTCGTATTGATCTCCATATTCTTGATAATGGAGGGTAAGTTGTAAAATTTTTCTTTTCTTTTTTGTTTTCCTGAATTTTTTTTGTTATTATTGTTTTAGTGTTCACATTGTTTCTCCTTTAAATTAAATTTGAAAAAAAAATTGTGGATAGAAACCTTGTGGATGCTGCAAATGTTGCTGCTTTGGCTGCTCTGATGACGTTCAGGAGGCCTGAATGTTCATTGGGAGGAGAAGATGGTCAAGAAGTTATTGTACATCCACCCGAGGTTTGCACGTCGAATTTCTTCGGAGTATACGCTTATTATGTATTTGTAGAAGTCTTGTTTACATCGAACTCCCGGAATATGAATAGAGATTTGATATGTTAAAAGCTCACTTGAAATGTTTGTGTTTCAATCATGTATTGTTTAGGAGAGAGACCCACTGCCTTTGATAATTCATCATCTTCCTATCGCAGTAACCTTTGCATTCTTTGGCAGTGAAGGTAGCGCGGTAAGTAAAAAAAAAAAGTGTCTTTTTTCAGTTGTGAATGTCTGTTCGGAGCTTGGTTTCGATGATGTAATGTGGGGCGGATGCTGGGCAGGTGATAGATCCAACCCACCATGAAGAGGCTGTTATGGGTGGACGAATGACGACGACATTGAATGCGAATGGTGATATTTGTGCTATTCAAAAAGCTGGAGGGGAGGGTGTTTTGCAGAGTGTTATTATGCAGTGCTTGCGGATTGCTTCTGTTAAAGCCGGTGATGTTACGGAGAAGCTAAAGAAAGCTGTAAGTTTTTTTTTTGTATGAAATAGTGTTTCAATACTTTGAGTTGGTTTGTTTTATACTTGAGAAATATGGTAACTTCTGTTATTAATACTGAAAAAACCTAAATAATGTTTTGTATCTGTGAAACAAATGACAGTTAGGGAAGGAATATACCATTTTTATGTCTGAACTCCGAAGTTCAGTTAGTCACCATTTTAGGCGAGGAATGCAGTCTTTTCGTGCTTGACAAATTGTTTACTGGCTTTTGCTACATTCTAAACCTCTCCAATACTCAAAATCCATTAGGTTGATTCATATAACACGGAGAGAGCATTAAAGAAGATTAAACGCCATCCTTTGTCTGCTCCTATGGATGTTGATAAGAAGGCTACCAGCGAGGTCCCAAGCTATCATACAAAAAAATTGAAGCTGCCATCTGATGATGGCATTCACAGTAAACCAGAAAACAGTGAAGATGAAACTTACTCATCAGGACAAAGACAAACTAAATATGAAGTAGTGAAGAATTTTATCGGAGGGCCCTCTAGTTGGTATGCTGCTAGATTTTTCATAAATTTTGTTGTTGTAGCCCTCAGATTATTGCATTTTAATCTGTTTGCTGTTGGTTTAGTCTATATTCTTAATTATCTTTCTGTTCCTTAGGGATCCTTACTCAAAAGGCGTGGATCCTGATTTCTTGAAAGCTTCCCTAGCTTCACGTGGTAGTATTTTTTTCTGTCTAATAACAATGTGAAAAGCTTTACATTCTTTCATTTAAAAGAAAATCTTTCATGTTTTTACTTATTGTTAGTGTGGAACACGCAGGAATGTCGACATCTAGTAAAAAGCAGGACGAATCAAGAAGTGAGAAGATGTCCGGTGTAGCTAAGTTGGTGGAAACTCCCGAAGATGTTAATCTAGGATCTTTACCTGTTGAGGCAGCTCAAGCAGAACAGCAAACAAAAGGAGAAAAAACTTTGAAGGATGCGGTGAAGCCCAAGAACAAGAGAAAAAAGAAGCCACCTTCCTCAGGTGCAAGCTAGATTAGGTATAACATTCCCGTTGAAGCTTGTCGAGGTAACCACAGTTGGAACTTGATGTTCTACTCATTCGGCTTTCAAGTGTCACGTGAGATGGTGTGGGCTGAATAGTAGGTTATTGCTTCTTGAAATCATCCGTCGTTTGGAAATTGGACATATGCCCGCATCTAACTGATTGGCTCAACCGAATTATTTTTGCAAAGGATCACATTAGATCAAGAACCATTCCATTGTCATTGCTGAAGCTGATGGCCGAGGGTGCGATTTTCATGAGGCTCAAATCTGAGCCGATACATTTTGGATTTTGTTGAGGCAGTGGTTTTTTCTTCCGAAGATGCATTGTCTCCTTGCTCTTTTCCTTCTTTCAGATAAAATGTACATGGAGAGTTGTCAAATCTACAGGCCTTGGTATTACAAATGTTTTTAGTTTCAAAAGGAATGTGATTCTTGTTAGTCTCTACTTGTTGCTGCTTTTAGTACAAGTCTTCGTCTGTCTCATATTTAAAACCTCTCTATTTGCCATGGGACATTTTGTGTTCTAAAAATTAACTTTATTTTTTCCTATTCAGATAAAGCAACTAGTTAAAGTGAGCTTTGAGATACCGTTTATGGTAGGAATTGTCCCTTTTTATTATCGGTACAAATTGTGTTTTAATCTTTAGATTATTATTTTTTTTAACAGTCTATTGTATGAGCATTGTGATAAAAACTTCTGCAACAATTTATTTTTAATGGAATATAGTATTTGCTTGCATGAACAAAAATCTTAAAAAGTTGATCGGTTGTACTTTAACATCACAAGCAGATTGAATCAAAGGGTGATGGCTATCAAAATTGTCGTAGACGGACCCAAGTACTTTCTGCGCCCTTTTTGAAATCATTCGTTTCTATTAATTCAATAAATTTACAACAAACAAAAACAGTAATGAAACTTCGTTATTTTATTGTTTATTTATATTTTTGGGGGAAAAAAAGCCATTATAAGATTTTATTAGGATCTGAGATGGTGAGAATTCTAATCTTAAACCTTCATCAATCAATAGACCTAAAGACTTACAAAGTCAAGCGCATAATTCATGCCGAATGCAGATTCTAACGTGCAATACGTAACTCCAATTTTGACATGATAAAAATGAAAACTTCTTACAACACTTTATTATCATAGTAAAAATAGAGGAATAGTACATATCGCTTTCTTACAAAACGACAATTATCTAAAGTACATACTTTATACCGTAGACAGCGACACTTAGAGCTTATTTAAGGTGTAAGTTTAAATTTACACACATCAATTCAATTTTTATCTTTTTCTGAAAATTTTTTTTGATTTTTCTGAAAAAGTCAATAAAAGTTACTATTTAAACTTAAAAATCTTAACTCAAACTCAAACACCAAACACCTTATTAACTTGAAATATAATAAAATAATAATAATAATAATAAAAGCTGCATATAATACTTAATGATCATAATGCTATTAGAAGAATGACAGATACCCGTGTCGGAAAACTACAATTATCTCGAGGTGGTTTGTTCAAGTTGGGTAAACAACTTTTGGTAAAATTGATAAATCCATTTCAAGTGACCAACCAAAGAAAATCAAGTGCGCATTATAGTTGCGAATCTTACAAATCACATTGTTACTTCTTTTTCTACTCTCCTTTTATTCTTCTTTTTGATATTATTGGATAGCCAGAGAGTAAAAGGCTTATTAGAAACGTTCAAAAGAGCAAGGCACAAAATAACCACTGGATTTAAGGCACTAATGACTAGTAATGCGGTAAATTAATTAGATATAAAATTTTAAAATTAAAGTTAATTGACTTTTTAAAAATTAATTATATAAATTTTATTGACTTTTTTTAAAAAGATAAAAATTGATATGAAAAAAATATAATTTAGTTAAAATTAAATTTAAATATCAAACGAAAATTATGTTTTGTTTGATGTTTAAGTTTAACTCTAAACTTTACTTTTTCATATCAATTTTTATCTTTTTTTTTTTAATAAATAAAAATTATAACTAATTTTTAAAAATTTAATTAATTTTAATTTAAAAATTTTATCTCAAATTAATTTATCAGGAGAGGTTTTAGTGTTTGGCATTTTCATCTTTCTGACGTGGGAATAGTTCCACCACCAATAAGCCTTTCATTTTTTTTTTGGTGAATACCGATAAACCTTCTATTAGCCGCAAAGATTTTGCCATTATCTCTTGTCCTCTCACACCAATATATTATATATATATATTCTTTTTTTTTTTCCGTCCATGAACTTCTTTTCACCTTTATTCGAGTTTAATCTCATATGAGTAATTAAAGCATCTAGTATTAAATTTGGCAGAAGTTTTCCATCACCAAATAATTCATTTTTTTTTAAATAATTGAATTGAATTTCCTACTTCATCTAAATGGAGCCAAAGGAAGAAAAAAGGGAGGGGGGGGGGGGGGGGGGGAAGGGATTAGAAATATGATTTAAAAAATGGCAAGCAAATAAAGAAAAAAAATAAGCCTCAACTCTCAATTCCAAAAGTGTCGCTCTCACCAAAGGGGAGTGAGATAGATTGTCTCAAAAGCGTGAATCAGATGGCTCTCTTTTTTAGCTTTATTAATTAGAAAGATTCTCTAAAATGGTTCATCAAAACATTTGAAAAAAATAACAATAATCAGAAAGTCAATTAGCCTCCTCCATTATTTAGGTAATAATACAATAGAATCTCTAAGCCAGCAATTTTTTTTTTTAAATTATTTATATATGTGCAATTAAAGCAAGAATCTTTCGGCCTCCGACCATAAAGATTCCACACACAAACAAGATGCAATCCACAACCCCACCGCACGTTCAACTGATGCCCCCACATTCTTCTTTGGACCCTTCTTCACAATGTCACCCCAATTATCAAACGAACACCAACCATCTTCCAATTTGATTTATCATTTTATTGACCAGTAGTGCTACTGACTTTAATTTCAATCTCAAATTTTTACATCGATCGATTTATATGATATTAAATTGTCATCTTTTTATTAATAAATACAATAAAAAAATTAGATAAATAAGTAGTTTTGAATACTCAACAAATACTCGACATGTTAAAATATTTATTGATATCAGTCAATTAATATTATATGATCAATTAATGATTGATTATTTTAATTTTTTTTTGAAATTATTATTTTAGAATTTTAATTGACCAGTGTATGAAAAACAATCATTTTCTTAATTTTTTTTAATATACTTCGACCATTTAAAAAAAAAAAAAAAGGCTTGAAAAACTGTCAGTTATTTATATATCCTAAAATTATTGATTAGTATCCTTTTATTATTCTTTATTGATTGAATATTTATGCCGAGGAATATAGAAAAAGAATAATATTATTTATTGATGATGCATCAATACATGAATCATATAAATAAATTTGATTGAATCTTGTGAAAACTCTGCCTATCAATCAACAAGAATTTTTGCGACGAGCATATTGTGAATTTCTAAATGTATAAAAATTATATAAGGTTCTGAATTGTATCCAAATTCAGTAGAATCTAACAAAAATTCTAATAGAGATGAGACTTTCTCAATAGTTGAAAGCCATGGACCATGTTGAAGTGTATTATTAATGATGGACAAAGCATAAGGTCTTAATCAAAAAGCACAGTTTGTGGGCCATTGAGGATGACGAACGTGACAAATAATGAATAATCCTTTGCGGTTTATGAACTCCATTGACTACAAAAGGAAGAGGCGTATTTTGATAAACTTATAATAATAATATCTCCTTTTAAATTTAAACTCTCTCCACTGGGCAAAATGCCTTCCCATAAACTCCCCACTTGGGAAAATGCCTTCCTTATTTTTACTTATCTTTTTCTTTTGGAGAAACGCAACTAGGGCCTACCAAGACAGCGATGACTTAGAAGATCGGACGGCCCAGATTCTGGCATCTTTGCCACGTCAACAGATTAAAGTGAGTTACTCTGACTTGTATTCCCTGTGATGGAATTGATTCGGTGCAGGATTTTCTTTCTTTCTTTCTTTCTTTTTCTCATTCTCTATGGACATTATAAATTTTAAAAATCTCACTTTTGTCTCTTGAATTTTTATTCGAATATTTATTTAAAAAAACTAACAAAAAAAAAAAAAAGAGAAGACTTAATCTCACTTAACTTGTTTTATTAGAATTTCTATTAAAAATAAATAGAAAATACCACATGATCTATTTAAACCCTTCTTTTTCTGTCTTCTTTTTTTTAATAAAAATCCTAACAGAGGAGTTAAGTGGGATTAATATAAAATACAAAGAAGAAAATGTGAATTTAAAAAATTTAGAAGATAAGATGAAAATGGCTCTAAAATTAAGGGTTATGAGCGAGAATAATCCGAAATAAAAGGTTAATTAAATAAAAGATAGCAATTACAGTTTAATGTAGCTTTCATATTGGTTAATTATACACAATAATATATGGTGCATGGAACAAGAGTTTTGTCATAAAGTCATTGGAATTAGGTAAGAAAAGCATTACCGGCATGAATTCCGAACTAAAAGCCTTTTTTCCTTTCTTTTTTAATCAGAAAAAGAATGGCCTTTAAGAAATCTAAATCAGAGAGTCTTAAAACTTTATTTGTTTTTGATGAATAAAGTAAAGACTATCAATAGTATCTTCATGCCTCCAGTTTAATGCATTTTTTAGGATAAGCAATACTGGAATCACTGATATACTTTCAACAATTAATATGCGTTTTTAAAGTGCGTTTGGTGTTCGAGCAGAGTTTGAAATGAAATAAAATTTTTATATTGAAATTTGTTAATTTTTCAAAAAAAATTAATTATAATTTTTATTATAATATTTTTTTTTTAGAAAAATATTTAAAAAAACACATAATCATAAAGTATAATTGGCATAGAGTCCATCAATAATGAATCGCCAAACTAACAACCTTATGTAAGACATGACTTGAATCCCTGACTATTAAAAGTGTGAAGACTCTAAGTAGTATTTTTTTTACTACCATGCTCTTCACGACCGGTGGTCAAGTCTTAAAACTGAACTCCTGTGTGAAATTAAATAAGCATCCAAAACGGACTTTTCCCTGTGATTAGCAAAGCCGTTGAGAAAGAAACATAAGCCCCGTATTGGAAGAAGTTATGACTCAGAGAATTATTATATTTCTCTGAAATAACTGTTAACTACCCCCATATTCCAATATGGACCCTCACCAAGGCACGACTCTCTCTCCTCTCTCTCTCGCTCCTCTCCCTTTGAGGGCACTTAAGGAAGGCCATGAAAAAGAGAACTTATATGGTCCTTGTTTCCGGTTATGGAAGTTAGTCGATTGAGCAATCTACAGTTGTATTTATTTGTTATGGTCCATATGGGGACACCACAGAATATAGCAACAAGCCAAACCTTCTCTTTGGATTCATATGTAAAAATATAGATATATATATATATATATATAAAGTCTGATTAGTCTGAGGCTTTTCTAGTTATCATCACTTGTCCTGATCTCTCCCTTTATATCTGGCTCTCCAGCAGCCACCATGTCCATGTCGTTCGACTTAATTTTATTATTTTTCATCTGGGTCCTTTTGTCAGCAAGCTTCTCTCTGGTTATTGGCTCTGATGTCTCTTTGTGCCCACATCATTTTTTCCAAAGAGAAACCAGGAAGTTTGAGCAGAAAACTGATAAGTTCTGGGAATTCAAAGAGGAAACCAACAGTTGGGTTGAGGTTGAATTGCCTTATGATCTGGTTTCTTGCGTTAATGGCAACTGTACTAAAGTCGGGTCCATCGAACGAGCAAGAGGATTTGATGGTGATCATGATGATGGTCCAAGAAAAAAGGAGAGTTTGGAAGAAGGAGGGACTGATTCTGGCTTTGTTCTGCCTCTGAGGAAGAGAGTTTCACTGACCAAGATGTCCGAGACGTCGATTTGGGTCACTGGTGAGAGCGGGTCGATCTACGAGAGGTTTTGGAATGATGTTCAGTGGGTGGTAGCACCTCATGATTTGCCCATATCAGTAGAACATGCTGTTTCTGTTTTTATTGTCAACCACACAATTCTTGCTCTTTCTGAAGCAGGAATTCTCTATCAGGTACTCACAATCCAACAGTTTCATCTTAACTATCCGATGAACATCTTACGTTGTTTGAAAGTCCCAACTCTGAGATATGTTCTTGTGAAGTTGTCATATTGTTCCCTTTCTTTCTTTTTTTTTTTTTGGTTGCCTTTTGATTTGATCTCTAAACTGTGTGAGAAGTGGATAATGATAATAATTGTGGACATTTTTGAGAATTCCATAGTGATAGTCCTAATTTTGATACTTATTTTCCTCTGTGCAAATTAAATTGGTTACTTTCTATAGGCTGATATACCGTTTTATCGGTCTTTCCTTTTCTTTTGTTTTTGTCCTTTCAGATGCAACTAAGTGAAAATTCCCAACCAGTTTGGGTAGCGTTTATACCTCCACTTGATCAAGGAATAGATAAAGGAGAAAAGAGTTTCGAGGTCTTGATCAAGTCTGGTGTTGCTTCGCATGATAGAGAGTGAGTAAACCAATATCAACTCGAGATTGAAAGAACATGTCAAGAAAATTTTCTCAAACTCCTTTTTTAAGCAAAATAATAATAATAATAATAATAAATAAAATAAAATAAAATCTCAAATTCCTTCACTGAAGAAACTCAGCTAAGTTGTGTCTCTCTACTAATAATTCCTTTATTTTGCTGCATTGCCTGCCAGGAGAATTTATTTCTGCACTAAGAGCGGGACGTTGTTAGAACTTGCCGAGATTGATCCTCCAAGGTAAGACAAGCATTTGGCTCTAGTTCTTCTTCCTAAAATTTGTATTTGACCCTCTGATATATCAATTTCACTTCAAATACTTAATTTTGTCTGCTATGAATTTAGAACAGATGGGTAAACCTTGGCCAACCACCAGGTGCAAATGTTGCGGCAATAGCAGATGCTGGTGGTGTAAGAAAAGAAGTCATTTATACAATAAGGTGATATTCCTCTCTCCTCTATTCTATGTATATATATATATAAACAAACTCACATCTCACATAAATATGCTTAAGAAGTGATCTTCCCTTGCAGTTCTATAGGTGATCTTTACGAATACGATAGGAGCTCGAAACCGTGGTGGAAGAAGCATATATGGACAGAAGGAACTGCTCAAGATGCTTTTCTCCAACCATTGAAGGGAAGTACTTTACATGGCTTGAGTGGAGATAATTCCAATTCCATATCCCTTTTTCTTTTAACAAAGGTAACACCTTTTTTCATTATCAAATAACCATTTTGATTTGGTATGTGAAATTATTAAGGATGAGTAGAGGAAACACTTAACCAGATAATAAGGAACAAAAAGAATTTGTTTACTTAAATATTGATGAATAAGGTGTTCTTAATTAGCAGGGTGGTAATTTGGTAGAGAGAAGGTTAAACCAAAGAAAGTGGAAATGGGTAGTCCATGGAAGTCCAAAAGATCAGAACCTGACATCTATCACACAAGCAGTACAAAACGACTCGAATGATAAATTCTTCTCGTGGTTTTTCACTACATCTTCTGGGTTCGTTTTCGAATACCGAATATCAAAAAAAGCAGGTGAGTTCAACAAGAATTAGAGGGAAAAACCAATTCTTGTTAACATCATATCTTTAGTTTCTATTTACTACGAGAAGAATCATAGGAATTAATGCTGGATTGTGTACTGGTATCTTACATGAGGACAGGTAATGCTCAAGAAAATCAAATAAAAGAAACATGGGTGAATCATATGCATCCTCCACATGCCAAAGCTGCAAGAGGTGTTGCCGGAGAGCAATTTCAGCTTGGACGGATACTTTTCCCGCTGGATGATGGAAGACTTGCAGAGTTGCATCTGTCGGGTATCGGTGGTGAAAATGCAGGGCCAACTCACCAAATTAATGTTAGAAGAAAAGCAACAATGAAGTATGTATGGTCAATATTAGATGCTCCAGAGACTGAAGGATGGAATGCCGAGTACTGCACTGACGAACGTGGGCCGACAAATTGCATCATGGGCATTAAGGATGAGCCAACTGACTCGGCATCAACAAGATCAGCGACAAGGAGGAGGAAGGGAAGCCAACAACAAGATTACTTATTACCAGATGCAGCAGCCAATGAGCCAACAATATCTTCGGATGAATATAGTTTCACGGATAGTTGGATTGAGACAAACTTTCGTTTGAGAGTGATGCAAGGAGGGAGATCATTTTTCTTCATAACCGATGAAGGTTATACTTTCGAACATCTTTATACAGAAAACGCATGGATATGGCTTAGGCATGAGCACCCCACGGCTATCAAAGGTGCGGTGGGAAACTACAATGGAAGTTTGTATGTGGTTGACACGGAAGGGAGTTTACTGATACGAGAGAGGAGCAGCAGTGAACTAGCTTGGATAAACTGCACTGCTTTGAGGAAAGGTAGGGAAGTGATTGGAGGCCCTCCTTGGGATGGAATTCAAGGTAGAGCTATGAAAGTGACGGCAGAAGATTCGCTCTTCTTTGTGAGCAGGAATGGAAGATTGCTACAGTTCACAGTAAGTTAACAAAACCATACAAAAGGAACAGTCTATCCTCTTTATGTTGGAATATAAAACTATTATTAACTCATCTTCTAACAGTTAAGCTTTTGGGAGAACTGATAAAATTACATGCTATCAGAGTTCGTTCAAAGTAATTGCACTTTCTAAGTCTAGTCATCACTTGTCGGGCATTTATCTATTTATCCATCCGATACGTTAGCGGAGTGTTAGAATATAAAGCTAATGGCCTACCTCCTAATTGTTTAAGCTTTGAATAGAATTTGTAAACAAACACTTGTAAGATATGTAGCTATACAGATGGAGACTAACAGCAAAGAATTGTTTTGTAGGTTGCATTGAGGAAATTCAAATGGAAAGATTGCAAGAACCCTCCGGGTACTAAAGTCGCATGCATAGTAGATCAGGAACTTTTTAGGGAAAACATAGTGTTTGTCATTGGAACAAACGGGCGGCTATATCAGTACAACAAAGTGACTCGACTCTGGCATGAGCATCACCAGTCTCAGCATTTGGTTCTATCTAGATTGCCAGGAACTGCTATGAGGCCTTCATCAATGTCCCTAACTGGCTCGCTTTTTATGCTCTCTGAAGATGGCGGATTGGTCGAGTATCATTGGAACTCATTGGACGGTTGGAACTGGGTTGAACATGGAGCTCCAAACAAAGGTGTAACGTTGATTGGTTCTCCGGGCCCTTCCTTTGAAGACAAAATATTGTTTTTGATTGGTTCAGATGGGAATGTATATCTGAGGTACATGGATCAAATGACATGGAAATGGAAAAACTGCGGTTTCCCATATGTGGGAAATACGGAAGATCATCAACAAGAGGCCGGAAATTATAGGAATCAAGGGGTTTGTGTCGATGAAGATTTTGCAGGCAACTCTGAGAAATCAGAAAGGCTTAATGATGTTAGTAAAGACTGTGATCCAAAGGTTAGTATTTATTTACAAAGCAATATTATACAACCCGACTCGGTTGAATCAAGTTGTGAGGGAGGAAGTGGAGCCATGTGGGACCGACTCCCTCTCTGACATCCCGACTCCTTCATGTCATGATGTGAAGTAAATTGGTTGTGTTCTTGTTCACAGGTAGCATCTACACGACCAATTCCTTTTTCTGAAGATTCAGTGATCTTTGAGTTGAGAGATGGCAGAGTAAGAAACTACAAATCTGTGAGGATCTAAGTTGATTTGCGTGCAAAGTGATAGTCATCAAAGAAATGAATATTGCTGATTTTGGTTTCATCTTATTATTTTTATTTTTTGGGTGCAGTTGGGAGAATTGAGGAGAATGGAGGGCAGTAATTGGGAATGGTCCAGAACAATAGGCACACCAACAAGCTTATGTATGGAGAACTATTGGACTGCTTTGGCAGCATGAGTGAGACAAACACACACCAAAGAACATATCAGAACCAAACTGTAAATATAAATTTTGTTTGCTTTACATAATGTACCAGAAGAAAGAGAATATCAGTTAAAAAATATAAATAAATAAAATAAAAAAGAACAAGAAGAAGAAGAGAGAGAACAACACTTGGTCATGTTCATTGTACAGTGATAGGAAAGTCACAATACAACGATACACCGTTTGACATCATATCAACGCAAAAGGTTAAATACTAATTCTTAGCATCATTTGCTGTCCTTTTTTATTTTTTTTTTATTTTTTTTGTGGGTAAGGAAGAACATCATGTTACCCCATAAGAGTTGTACTTGAGAATATACCATGTACTTTATACAACTAAAATGGTGGAGGCTACTCTTTTTGTTCATACAAAAAGATTAAAAGAAAACAAAATTATTACTTAATTTCGTTTTAAACTTGAGAGTCGCAAAATTTCAAACACGTGAATACAATCATAATGAAATTTAAATTAAAAAAAAAAAAAAAGGATTTCTATGAACTAGAACGCTGTTAAAATGGCGGACTACACCAAAAGGGGGAAAAAAGGAAACAAAAAAGATTGATAATATGTATGAACATACAAAAAAACATGACGTGGGGGAAACAAGAACGTCTCAGAAGATGAAATTAAGGAAAAATCTACGTCAATCTTACAAAATCATCATTAATATTTCTTCACTGGTGTCTTTAATATCAGAATCACAACATCAAAGCGTCCCCAAGTTAACTGAAACAAATCACTAAAAAGAAACTCATCATTTAAGCGAATCCTCAAGGAAATAGAGATGAAACCATAAAACCGCTGAATCGCAAGCATTGACTAGAACCAACCAATAGTGATACCGAACCCCTCATTGAGAATCCACATTCCCTCATGACAAAACAAACAGCAAATTAGTATCTCCTCCTTGGACTCCTTGAGCGACGCTCTCTTAATGGCCTGCAAAGTTTCAATTGTTAGAACAATAATTTTGTTTAGTCCATACCTTCCACCAAGCTAAGTACAACACAAGACATCACATCAGAAGGTTCACCAGCGTGTTCTAATTAAGTCTCAAGCCTTAATAGATGAAATCAGTTATCAGTTAGAAGATCTTAATCAGGTCTCACATAGGTCACACGACTTATCACACAAAAGTCTTCAACATCTAGTTTTAGACAGCTAATTAGAAATTCCAGACAAGAATTCAGAACGAACGTAACTCCACTGCAAATTGGTGCAGGGATAGCTACCAGCAAAGACATCTAACCATTCAAAGCCCATGTGTCAATCTCTCCTCCAGGAGAGCACAACAATTCAAAAAAGATTTGGGCTTCACGTAGACGTGCTACACCTACACTTGACACATTTACTTGGTAAACTAGGTTTCCATTATATGTTCACAGAGAGATCATCTAAACATGTTTATAAAGGAATATACGCCCAATATATATCTTGACATCTTTAGTTAATATAACAATTACAGGTAGGGAATTGTGTTCATTAAGATGTAGCATGTCTTTTCTTTCATATGAGAGAGATTATCTACTGCAATTGGAAGATATGCAAGTTAATAGAGGTAAACCTTGTATTCTTCTTTTTGTTATCAAGGAAGGAGCCATTGGTGAAGGCCCAGTCCACAGAGATGGTCTGAGTAAGAAATTCAGCTCCATTCAGTCCAGATATTGCTGCTTGTGCTTCCTCAAAACTCTCGTATTCAATAAGCGCATAACCCTATTATGAGAGAAAAGCTCCAAGTCAACTCCCAAAAGGGACAACTATCAAGCATTAAACGCCATCAACAACAAAGTATAATTGACATCAGCCAAATAAACTAACAAAAGGGACTATTATATTAATTGCCTCAAATTGCCTCAAGTAAGCATACTATGAACGGATTCAGCATCAGCTCATACACCACCTTATTTGGGTTCCCTTCTGTATCATGTCACGTAGTTAACTAACATAGCCTTTTAAATTGAGATTTGATCTTGTAAGAAAAATGGCATTTTTAATTGGCGTGTACTATTAAAGAGACGTGAAGGGGACATGAATAAAAGGACACGAGGGTCAAATCCACTCTAAAAACTCCCTTAAAAATGATGGTTAAACACTGCTATTTCATATAACAGTCAGTCATCAACTAAATAATAGTCTTTAATTGTCTGTTCTAAATCATAGCAAAACTTACAAAGCTAACAAATTTTACACAAAAACTTCTCAAACTAAAACCTAAAAGTTCAAAATTAGCTAAATTTGAAGCAATAAGAACAACGTGATACTTGTACATACCTTGACGAAACCAGTACGGCGATCAAGATTTAAATGCAAATTCTTAATCTCCCCAAATTCACCAAAGGCGTTCTGCAGATCATCCTCTTGAGCCTCCTCATGAACTCCAGTTACCAAAATAATCCAACCTTCAATTGCTGCAACCAAAACAAAAGTCGAGAATCAGGAAAATACTAATTTTTGTTAGAAGGAGACGTCCAAAACTATAAACCCTAATGCAAAACTAGATAACGATTCCAAAATTCAGTAAGTTATGAAAGAAATTAACAAATTCAAAAGGAACCATTGCTCTCCTAGTACATTTCAATCAAAATTCCTTCACTTTTCTTTTGTTTGAATCTCGAAAAATACTTCAAATTCCATAAACCCTAAAGGCAGAGATATTGTATGATTGACCCCAAAACAACTAAATTTCGCTCAAAACCCTAGAACGAAATCAAGCACACACATTCCAGATTGGTGAGAGCTAAAGAGGGGAGAGACAGAGAGAGACTAACAGCGTTGGGGCTCCAGGCCGTCGGAGGACTTGAGGGAATCAAAGTCAGCACCGGCGAGGCGGCTGTTGCGGTCGGCGTTGGGATCCTCACGGAAGCCACGGCCCTTGGTCTTCTTCTGGGGGAGGAGTGAGGAAGACGCGCCGCCACCAGTGATGGCGGACTTGAGCTTCGGGAGAGGGGCACGGGGAGAAGCGGAGGCGTCGGCGTCGGCGGCTCCGTCCTCGTCCATGAGGTCGTCGTCCTCCGGCTCGAAGTCCACCGCCTCCACATCTGCGTTTGCCATGGCTGCTGCTGCTTCTCTCCTCTCTCTCTCTCTCTCTAAAGTACAGCGGGATTCTCTCTCTAGAAACGATCAGGACTTCAGAAATGATCGTGTGCTTATCATAACGAGTGGTTTCATGTAATCGCGGGTCTGTGTAATCAAAACGACAACAAAACTGAATACATAATGACCTAGAGACAGCGGGTGGGAGGAGTGAGTTTTTCCCTTTAAATTATTGACTTTTGTTTCCAAAAATAAAAGCACAAATTTTATTTTGGGTGATGATTCGAACTTTAAATTATACGAGGAAATCAAATTTAAAATTATAGTTATATTATAATTACAACTATTGTTCTTTTAAAATTTTTAATTTTCATCATTTACTTTTTAATTTTTTAAATTATCATAAATTTTTTTTTTTGGTAATTTTATATAAAACTATAAATCCTAATTATAAAAGGTTTAATGAAACTAATTCATCACTTTTTTTTTTTTTTTGGCTATCTTTAATCAAAATTCTAATAAAAAATTAAAATGCAATCAATTTAAATTTAATGGACAAATTCATGTAATAAAATGAGAACAATCCTAAAGTTTAGAAATAATATGCGAGATTAATCCTAAAAACAAAAAAATAGATAACAAAAAGGCACTAAAAGTAAAAATATACATCAGAAATAACTGAAGACTGATAATTATAACAAACCTTCTTTCTTTTTCTTCTTTGCTGCGTAAAAAAACGATAACAAACTTTGAACACATAGGAGAGCCATAAAGATCAGACTTGTGTATCCTTTTATTTATGTCCAATTTTTGTTCATTTAATTCTAAAAAAAAAATTATATTTGTTTAATATTTTATTAAAACATTAAATAAAAATATCTTTTTTTTTTAACTTGAAGACAAGGCCAGGTCAAGTATTTTACTTTCAGGGTTTTAGGCGAAAATTCTAAATAGGTCTTTTTTACAATTAAAAAGTCATGTTTTGAAATTAAAAATTATTTAATTAATATTTTTGCATAAATTATTATTACATAATTATTAACAAATATTCTCTAAACAATATATATATTTTGAAAGAATTTTCTTTTTAATACAAAGTATTTCAATTAGGCCGATGTTTTTCTTTTGAAAAATCCTCTTCGACACTTGTAATTAAGTTAAATGTACCATCAATATTAAAAAATGTCTTCAAGATTCAAAAATACTTTTCCAACTTCCAAGAGTTATTGGAGCAGTTCATAAGTATTAAAAGATTTTTTTTTTTCAATTTAAATATGATAACACATAAAAATTAGGCCATCATTACTCCAACTTCTAAGAGTCCATTGTGTTTCCCAAAATTCCAATTGTTTGGTCTTTTCTTTGTTATAAAACTTTAACAATTAAACATTGATTAATTTGATCAATTAAATTGTTAGTTAGATGCATTGATGACATATAAAGGAAACTTTAATTTTTGGGCCTTGGCTCAACCTGGGATTTGGATTAACACTAAGCTATAATTGTAACCACATAAAAATATCATTGTAATATTACATTATCTACTAACCTTATTTAAAAGCCATCCACCACGTGGTGGGTTCAAATAAAAATTTATTTTTAAAAAAATTAAAAAATTAAATTTTTGGTTAATTTTTTATTAATTCTTTTGTTTTGTTTTACTTTATTTTATTTGTCTATTTAATATGAGTATTAAACTTAATACGTGACAATTTTAAATTAAAAAAATTTAATTTAAAAAGTTTAAAAAATAAAAATTTAATTTATTTTATTTTATTTTATTTTGTTTATCTATTTTACATACACTTGTGCATGCATTTTAACTAGTATTGATTAAAATGTCATTTTAATTGATTACGTGTCGTAATATAATTAAAAGTAAAACGACAAGAAAAACTTAACGATAATTATTATTATTTTATTATTTTTATTTTTACTAAAAGAAGAAAAACCTAACGATGGAATAAATAACAAGCACGAATTGAAGATAAAATTCAAACAAAAAACAAAAAGATGGGAACGACAATGAAACTAGAAAACGAAAAAACGGCGAGAAAATTAAAACGACAACAAAAATGCGAATGAAAGAAACTAAAAAAAAAAACGACAATGAGAAACGCCCACGACACTGATACATACACACCAGAACTGGTGAGTTTTGTTTTTGGTTTGTCTCTCTCTCTCTCTCTCTCTCTCTCTCTCTCTATTTCTTTTTTTTTGTTTGTTTGAAATACAGTACGGAGCTTGGCAAGGGTTGCGATCTACTGGGTTTTGGCAAGGGAAATGGAGTAAAACCTGCGTTTCGTGGTACTGGTACACACTCTCCTTCTCACATTTTCTTGAAAAATGATGTAATTGATTTTCTTTTTAGTATTTTTTTCTCTCAATTAAGTGAAAATTACGTTTGTTTATTTTGGCATCTTTCTTCAATTTAGTTTTGCAGAGATGGTAAAGAATCAATTTTGGGGATGGATGTTTATCACACTTGGCTCCGTTTGCTTTCTGGGTTTCGTTTATTCCGCCATTTTGTCCAAGTTTCTTCCTCCTTCAACCAACCCCGTAATCTCTGCCCTGCAAAATGATTGGTATTTTTGTTAAGATCTCTTCTCAAGCCCAAAACCTTCCCCTTTCGGTTTCTATTCTTTTCAGAAATGATGAATTCATGACCGATAATTTAATGCCTAGTGTTATTTTCTTTTGAGGATTATGGAGAAGCACTTGAACTCATTTGGGTTGAAAAATTAACTATCTTTTTGGTAACTCTCAGCATGATTATCATTATTCGTCTGAGCAACCCAAGAATTTTAGCCAAATAATAATTAAAAAAAAAAAAAAAAAACCCCAGAAAATATATTAATGATATATCTGAAGATACACTTTTTTTTTTTCCCAACTTGGACGTGGATTCGAACTCTCTACACCATATGATGCCTGTTAAATATGAAATTATTGTTATGTATGTGATCACGAAGATACTGAAGATTACGCAATGCTTAGTAGGTCTCTTTCTTTCTTTCTTTCCACTTGTCTTTCCTGTGGTATAAGCTGTTACGCTTTTTTGTAAACTTTATGAATAGTCTCAGAAATTGGTTTTGTTTCTGGTACATTGACTTGTAAGTTCTTGTTGCCCTTTTTGGTTCTGTGATAGTGTCACAAAAAAATAAAATTTAGCACTCCAATTTGCCAATATTACAGGTTCTGCTTGTTGACTAGTAGTTTCCAAAAGTTGTTCTGAATGAATTCTCAATGTTTGATCTGCTTTGCTTGTGGAACAGGTATTATTGCTTCTTGGTGCCCGTGACTCTCCCTGTCCTTGTGGTTGCTGTATACTTCCACTGGCTTAGCATGAAGTTGTTCAAACACGCCTGATTTCTTCTTCAAACCTCTTTCGAATCGATACAAAAACAAAACAAAACGCCACTTCGTAGCTGACCAAGGGCTGAAATCTTTTTCAGCCTTGTTAGAAAAGTTCTCACATCTTCACGGGGCCATGTTTCTCACACATCAAACCAGTTCAAACCATAAAATATTGGTCACTTTTGAGTTCATATTCTCATCCCATGCGTTTCCTTTTTACAGGCAATTCAACTTTTTGCTTGCCTCTGAATTTTCATTTGGAAACGGAAAAAAAAAAAACCCACACACAGACACACACACACAAATCAGAAGTGGTTTTTCTGCTGTTCAATCTTGAACACTGTCTGCATTACCAGTTTTTGGACCTTTTGTGGTATGTTAAAATGGGCCGGGCTTTACTCATGTAGTCATGTATGATTGGGCTTCAAAGAGTCAGCCCAATGCCTGGCTCTTGAAAAAATCCAAAGTCGCACATCGACTTTTTTTGCCGGTAAAAAAGGGATCAACAGGATCTTTATTTCCGGATTACAGTTTATTTAGAATTTAGCAGAACCACAGGTAGAATAATGTTAGACTCTTGGCTTGTGTTTGGTTCGTTTTTTAAGTTAGAGTTGGTTTATTTCTCAAAAATTAGTTATAAATCTTGTTGACTTTTTAGAAAAGATAAAAATTGATATGAAAAAATATAGTTTAATTAGAGTTAAAACTTGAATGCAAAGCATAACCTTGATCTATTCTCCTATTAGATTCGATTCAGAGTTATTTAGTTAATTATAAGTTCATAATTTTTATAGGGATGATGAACCCTAAAATGAGGACGTGAAAAGTCAAAGTTTGATGTTGAAGCTGAAAAATATCTAAAAAAAAATATCCACGATTATGAAACCACTGTCACCTATTTCAAGACTGTCCAATATTTTTCTTTTTACATAATTTCGCTTCTCCTTTTATTTTGGTCGTGTTAGGTCATAGGCTGTCTTTTTAAAGTCGTTTTCTAGTAGATACTAGATAGACCGAACAATAAAGACTCAAGGTGATGAAAGGAACAAATAAAAACGTTGAAATCAGAAGAAACTTATTTCTTCCAGATTTAACCTGTGGTCTGTGTGGGCATGGGTTGGTTGGTGCAAAAAATAATGAGGAGGCAAAGGCCAAAGGGACCCCCCACCATTTAAGAAATATCAATCATGCCCATAAAGCATGGAAGAACAGCGGCAGCTACTATTAACCTCAATAATTAGTCTTCAAATTTTTGAAATTTTCCCAAATTATACGTTTGCCATGTCCCTTGCACTGATTAGTCCTCAAATTTAAGTTATTTTCCATTTATACTTTACTAAAAAGAAAATAGCTTTGAATTTAAAAAAAAAAAAACCCGAAAAACAGGTAGTGAATTTCTGCAAATTTGATTTGAAAATGTCTATTAAAAGTTCAGGAGTTAATTATCATATAGTTTTTTTTTTTTTTTTAACATATCATGTAGTTTTTTCAGTAAATATCGTATAGGGATTAAACAGGTTAACAAAACTGATATTGGGATTAGACACAATCATTTCAAAAGTTTAGACACTATAGTCTATAGTTAGTGAACACCATTATTAATAAAACATAAAATACTATATCTAATACTCTACGTCACTAACCTTTTTTAATATTAGTTTTTTTTTTTTTTTTACAAGTTTAGATCCTAAACTATTAAAAAGTTGATACAATAATTATTTTTATTAATTTTTAAACAGAATCTGTCAATAATTTGATAAAAATTTATACTTATTAACAAATTTTATCTAAAAAATAACAAAAAAAATAATATAGTAGAATTTTTAATAATTTAGAATCACTTGAACTATGAAAAAAACAACCGACGAAAATTATATAAATTTAAAAATATAAAGACTAAATAAATAATTTATGAATATATATGTATGTCGGGAGTAATTTAAAACGGGCACATTAGTTGTTAAAAAAATGCATGCCGGCTAAAAAATTTTTAATTATAGTGCTAATATATATAAACAGTTTGATAAGACAAAGATAATGTACAAGATGTTACAATTATCAAAGAAAAAAAGGGTATGATATGTTACCCATACAAATGGATAATATAACCCCACAGGGATGGATGGGTTGATAAATAAATATGTGCTTTGTTAGGCTTCTCTCCTTTATTTATTTGGATTTGATTTTCGTTATCTTTTCTTATATCTCACTTCAGCTTTGACTATCAAAATATGATTTGATAATAACTTGATAGATCATGGATAACCGATTAAGAGAAATTATTATAAAAAACTTATTTTGTCATGTCTAAAAAAAAATTTCAAAATAAACATCAAATTATCGACCGAAAAAAACTAATATAAAAAATATATATATTATACCTAAAAAAAATTCTATATATAAAATTAAAAATATAAAAATAATAAGATCACCGGAATCTTATTTATTCACAAAAAAAAATATATATATATATATATAACTCATTAATTTTCAAGTTGATTAGAGCTGAGTTCGAGGTTGTACTTGTTTATACACGCTTCGGAAATATGGATATATATATATATTTTCATTTTAAATTTTCATTTTAAAAGTTTTTTGGCTACCAAGCTTGTAGTGGTACTGCTGAGACGGGCTTTGAATGCGATAAATTCCAGACGAAAAGAGAAATCTAATTAATGGTTTTATAGACACAACTACTGTTTTCCCCTTTCAAGTTTAAAAAGCAATTCTGAATCCACCCTCCCACTCATCCATGTTTTTGTCCAAATCCGTAAAGACAAAAAACATCTAGAGAGAGAAAGTTCAAGAGAGACGTAGTGTGGCGTACGGGATATCTCTTCTCCCAAGGCAGCTCAGCTGCCTGCTTCTTCTGCTCAGTTTCCCGGTCCCGCTGCCACCACCGCCACCAGACTTTGTTTTCAGTCAAGTTTTAAACTCAGAGAACTTCCACCAAACCAAAGCTCATCTCTCTTCTCTCTCTCTCTAAAAACTCCTCAGACTTCTTTTATTATTTCTTACTCTTTCATCACATGGGTACGAGAGAGAAAGTCTCACCACCTTTGTATGCGTAGTTGTTACAATCATTTTACCTTTTTTTTTTTTTTTAAACAAAACCCAAAAAACAAACAAAAACAAAACATAAAAAGTACAAACACGCTCCACTCTCACTCCCCCCATTCACATTCCGCCTCTTTTCTCTCTCCAAACTAGGAAAGCTGATTCTTTTTTTTTTTTTTTTTTCCCCTCTCTCTCTAACAACATCCATGGATTCTTACGAAGCTAGTCGAACCGTTTTCTCGAGGATCCAGAGTCTCGAACCAGAAAACGCTTCGAAAATCATGGGTTACTTTCTGATACAAGACTATGGCGAGAAGGAGATGATTCGCTTAGCCTTTGGTCCTGAGACCCTTCTTCAAAACCTCATCCTCAAGGCCAAAACCCACCTGGGAATTCTCCCCAAATCTCTCCCCATTTCCAGGTCTAACCCATTTCCAGGCCCTCCTCTTTCTTACGCCAGTGTTTTGAACAGAACAAGTTCTAGTTCCACTTCCTTGTACACTCCGACAACTGACCTCGTCGAAGACTTCTCTCCGACAGCCGCCGCAGCCGCGTACGAGGATTTGCAGCAGAGCTACGCTGTTCCCGGAGGCCGGCTGTATTTTGGGTCGTCGTCCGAGGATGTCAGTTCAGCAACTGGGCTGGGATTCAGACCCTGCTTGTACTACGCTAGAGGGTTCTGTAAAAACGGCAACACTTGCCGGTTCTTCCATGGAGATTCACCTGCCGAGAGTGGTAACGAGATTGAACAGTGTCAAGAGTTTCTCAGACTTAAAGCTGCTCAGTCTCAGTTCATCGTCGGCGCTTCTTCTTTCCCGTACGACAACAAGTCTGCTAGTTTGCTCATGCAACAACAGCAGATTGAACCCCAAAGGTATATGCACATATACACAAGTATAACTAGCTCAAATCCCCAAGTATTCTTCTTTATTATTATGTTATTATGACTGATTTTTTTTTTTTTACTTTTATTTTTGGTAGATCGCCAACAGGTGGAATAATGATGGCGGAGGAGGTTCAAAAGTTTGGGAGGTGTCGTTTTGAGAGAAACGACGGTGTCAACCCGAGCGCAAGGCAAATCTACTTGACATTCCCAGCTGATAGCACGTTTAGAGAAGAAGATGTGTCCAATTACTTTAGGTACACTTTACCTGATTAAAAAGTTTCTGTATTTTATTTATTATTATTATTTTTTTTTTACCAAGAAGAGTTTGTAGCTTTTTTTGGTAGTAAATGTTAGATAATATAGTAAAAAGTCCGAGAAAGGGATGATCAGCGTTAGCATATCTCGTGGGCGTTACTGAAAGAGATTGAAAGAGTTAATTTGTAGTTAGTTTCTGATTTCATTGTTTTTGATTGAAGCATGTATGGACCTGTTCAAGATGTGAGAATTCCATACCAGCAAAAACGGATGTTTGGATTTGTTACCTTTTTATATCCAGAGACTGTCAAGCTCATCTTGGCCAAAGGAAACCCGCATTTCGTCTGTGATTCGAGGGTGCTTGTTAAGCCTTACAAGGAGAAGGGAAAAGTTGTAGAAAAGTATGAGAAAAAAGTTTTCCTCTTATTGCTCTTTTACATCTTAATTCTAGTAGTGTGACGAATTATTATTATTATTATTTTATTATTATTATTTTTTAATGAATTTCATGAATTCAGAAAACAACTTCAGCAACAACAACAGCAACAGGAGAACGGAGATTATCCTCTGTGTTCAAGCCCATCTGGACTTGATTATGATCTCAATCATGGTAAGATAATATTGGTAGAAAAAAAAAAAAAAAAACAATCTTTTGGAAAGTTGATCTAAGCGCTAACTTGATCTTATGTTTGTAGGGTCAAGAATGTTTTACAATAATACACAAGAGATGTTACTAATAAAGAAACTAGAGGAACGGGCTAATTTTCAGCAAGCCATTGAACTCCACGGAAGGAGACTGATGAATCTGCAACTTATGGACCTCAAGAATCAGCATTATCATCGTCATGGTCAATTCCATCGCAGTTTGTCTTCTGGGTCCACAATTCGGTCCCCAAATGCTTTACCTTACTCTCCCAATAGCCAAGTCCTCATTCACGAGACCGAACAATATGTTCCTGATGGTTGGTGGATTAACTGTGTTTCCTTTTAAATTATGGTCTGATCAGAGAGGAATCTAAGGGCAGTTTTCTCGCATTGTGTTGTTATCGCAGAGAACAATGGCGGGTCGATTGCAACTATCTCTCAAAATGCTGGTTTAGATGATAAACTGCATAGCGTGAGCAAGGAAAATAGTGGCATTGACAAGGACTTGGCCAAGACCGAAGAAAGCGACTTCGGTGAAAGGTAGAAACTTGATGGAATTTTAGATGCACGGGTTTAAATTTTAAAATTTGGTCATTAATTTGTTTGCAATTCATCTGATATGCCCACAAATATTGTTTGGAGTGACAATCGTATGGCTAATTTTGTTCTTTGTTTTCAATAGCAGTATAGAGCACATCCTGCCCGATAGCCTCTTTGCTTCTCCTAAGAAATCAGCTGCCGACCGTACCACTATCTTCTCCACTGCTTCCACCGAGGAGCCCGGCGAAATGACCAATACCGCATTGCTCTCCACTTCTACCCTCAACATAGCTTCTCCAAAATCTGTTTTTGCCAAATGCTCAGGTACTTATGATGGTAGAGCTTCCGTTGGGATACAGTTTTTAACCGTATGATCATATCATATTGTCATTGTCGTAAAACAACTATGATAATTTTATGGAATTTGATAAAAATTTGACAGTTAAAAACTGCGGGACACTTTTATAGTACTATGATTCCTTGGAAAAAGGAGGGAAATATATTCTAAATCCAAGTTCCTTGTTAGGTTTTGTTCTGGGCATGGAACCACTAGAATGTAATTGATGGAGTTGGCAAATGGCGGGATCTGCACTTTGCCAGGGTGAGCATTATTGATCTTTTTTTAAAGTGTCAACTTTTTTTGTCCCAATTTAAAATGATTTGCTCATTGAATCCCAATTGTCTTTACCGTTCTTTTGTTGCAGGAATATATAAAAAAGAAAAAATCCTTGTTAAGCTGTATAGCCAAAAACAACAACCCACAACAAGAAGTGATCTGTAGGCAACACATCTCAGCAAGATCACCATCATTATCATTATTACTTATATATATAATTATATATATAATATACTAGTTAAAGTGAATACATAATTTTGTATACTTTTGAAATAACAGATGGAACTGATTTATGAGGGTGGGGTCTTTCTTCTGTATGTGAACCCGTCTCTTTATAGGTGTGTGCTGGACCACAGATTAAGAGAAAGCCTAGTGGTAGTAGTAACTCCTTATATATATATATATATATATATATATAGTTGGTAATTTACCTTTTTTTTTTTTGGGACATTTATCCTACCACCTGCATTTGTATGGTGTAAAATCTACAGAGAAAAGAAAGTCTGTATTATGCAGGAAAAGAAAAAAGAAAAATTGACCTATGATGTAAAGTTGTCCCAAGAGAGCTTTCAAAAATAAAAATAAAAATAAATAAAAAAATGCTGTATCATAAGCATTACTACTAAAAGCTGTGTTTTTCTCTGGCAAAAGTTTGTCTTTTCATATATGTTCCGAAATGGAAAAAATACTTTATTGATAGAATTCAGTTTTACAAACTTTTGTGATTTCAAAGTTTTTAATTCTTTTTAATGCTTAGAAAGATGCACATTACCGTCTCCAAATCATGTAATCTCATTTGGCGGGTGGGAGAGGGAAGTTTAGGTAAGGAGGAGGGTTAAAAAGTGAAAAACTAGAAAAGAAGGGGGCTGAAAGACAAAGGTTGATGTTTCATGTGAGAAAAGGGTAAACTTTAGGGGACTTTTTTGTCTCATACTGTGGTTTCTTTAAAGTGGACATGAAGGGAAGGGGGGGTAAGACTAAGGGCCACAGACTCACATGGGTTCTGACAGCAAAATATGAATGGTATCTGGGCACGACGCACTTCTTTCCCTTTCAGTCTTTAACCCCATCCTAATCTTTTTTTTTTTTTTTTTTTTTCTTTTTCTGGGTATTGGCGAACTGTGTTTTGTCACGGTCTCAAATTAATAAGACACTGTTCATGTTTTGTGCTGCGGCATGCGATGACCTTAGATTTTTTAAAAATATAGCCATGCTAAGTGACGACAATTTCGTTTGGGAGAAACATCCAAATGAAAAACTTTCAACATAAATATTTGAGTTATAATTTGAATTGACGTTTGAATATTAACGTTCGGATAGAATATTTGAATATAAATATTTAAATATATTTTAAAAATAACTATCTAAAATACATAAAAGAGATGAGGAATGCCAAATGAAATGGTTTTCATATTTTTTTTTACATCACTATAGCGTATACATCTGAATGGAAGTAAATTTTGGAACGAGGAATTTTTTATCATTTAAGAACAAAAAACCAGATGACAATTAAATGTCCCATTTTCAATTGTTTTTAACAAACACATATTTAAAATGATAATTCAAATGGAATTCCCCAAAGTTTCCAAATGGTTGTGCCAAACAAGAACTTTATTTTTATTCTAAATCCGATTGTGTAACCAATATGAGAATTTCAACTTCAAGGTGTTTTTTAGTAAATAAAAAAATGAATCGATGGTATTTTCATGTCCCTCAATCTAGTACGTAACGAGAAAGCAATAGTAGGAACCACCAATAAGATGGCAAATGATTGTATCATTGGACCTTTAAAATTTAATAAATTAAGAACTCACATAATTTATCGATAAATAAAATTGTCAACTGACCAATAGTGCAATACATGACTTAAATCCTTGACTCTTTCATAAAAGTTACTAAAAAAAAACTACATTTTTGGGAAATTTTCACCACAGGAGTCCTTATTTTTCGCTTCCGATAACAACTATTGTTTTAGCATCAATGTCTCAAAATAGGAGTAACGTTGCTAAGTCGATTAAATTTGATTTCCAAGTTAATCCCTAGAGAAAATAGTTTGTTGTTTTTTTTTTTTGTTTTTTGTTTTTTGGTGTTCCTAAAATTGTGTTGATATTAAATTAGGAAAAGAGTTTTTGTTGTTGTGGGGATGAAACAGTTGCCCATGTTAAGGCCAACATATGTGTAGGGGAAGAAAGAGAACCACCTTGGAAGCATGTTGGATAAGCAGACATAAATTGGGGGTCCTAATTACCCCTCTCTCTCTCTCTCTGTTTCAGCCTAGATGTGGTTAGGATGTCACCATCATTAACCCCCCCCCCCCCCCCCCCCCCCCCCAAACATATTGTATTTGTCAAAAAAAAAAAAAGAAAAAAAAAACCCATATTGACATGGCTGGCCTTCTCATTACAATTATTGGACCCTTTTTGTCCCTCCCTTGGCTTTCATTTGGGATTATTAATCTATGTTTTTCTTGTTATGTCATAATCAACCTCACATAACCTATTATCGACTAATTAATACTACGGTACTAATTTAATAGGTATAGTAGTACTCATCTGTACCTTTTTTTTTTTTTTTTTTTTCCCTAAACCGGTCGCCTTTACGTTATATTTGGTCAGCGAAATAAGCGATAAGAAGATGATAAATGATTAATAGTGAAACAACTATTTTATCTGTCATTTTATTTGTCAAATTCTCTTTTCTTTCTTTCCAAAATGTTAAAATTCCTCATCTAATTTATTTCAATTATGGGAAGCTACATACTAGCTCCTTTATATAGCACTCCATGTAGTGTTTTTTTTTTTTAATAAAAGATCTCGGAGTGGTTTATCATTTTTAGATTTTCAACTTCATATGTAAGAGTCATTTTCTCTAAATATGAGAAAGACAAAATACCCCATGCAGTTATACTATGTAACGACTCTCACATAATGATTTGGCAGTATTATATGATTGAATTATGCTGAAGGCGTGTAGATAATTTAATTGAAGAATTGACACCCTAACAATCATTTGCTGCATTGATTTTCAAAATATGAAAAACTAGCATTTGAGTAATTATCTTTTTCCAAGTATTCACCAAAAAATATATATATATTTTCCATGTCTTTTCATTGAAGAGAAAGGCATAATCTTTTAGCAAAACTTGCATTAGCCTAAGGTCCCTTTTGCTTATGCTTTTACGCTTTTGCTAATAATTAACCATCACTTTATATAAGTAGTACAAGTAGTATAGTAGACTCCAACGTTACCTTTTCTCCTTTCTCTTCTTGTCATTCAGAGTACGTAATTTATTCCAAAGTAATAAAAAATGAAAAAAAAAAAAAGATTACTTATCATCTTTTGCATACTTTGCCAAATATTAGAATTGCTGCACAACAAAGGAGACAATTATCTTGTTGGGTTAGACTTTGTCTTTCATTTAAAACGTTAGCTTTAACAGTTTGCCTGACGAACGGCGAACTCCCGATTCCATTTCGGACCTCGTATAGTTGGGCCAGCCCCAATTCACTGATTTGTTCGAGCCTTGAACGTTGATTGATCTCACAAATGGGCCAGACCCATACAACGATTCTAAATCATTTTGATACTTACGAACGTTTATAATCGAACATCGAACGTTCATATCAAACATGATTCTCAGCTGATTGAATCTCAAATAAGCCATGAATGATGGATTATGAGGACAACGCATTGTTTCCTACCTATCGTTCGTCGCTCGTTTACAATGTAAATAATAAGGAGCATCTCCTATTATAATCGAACCTACGATGGATAACGATGTGCCATGCCTGTTATGGAAATGATAAGTACATAATTACTAATGGCTGCACATTAATAACCGCTGAGGCCCACTATCTGTGACTCATACGAGTAACCGCTAAGGCCCACTATCTGCGATTTATACGGGTAACTGCCGAATCCATGTCGTGACACGTGTCCCAAGGATAATAAGCAGTAACCGTTCAATTACGGGTTCAAGTCCACCGATCTTCCTCTATAAATAGAGGAAGACCCCCCTTGACAGAAGGATCTCTCTCTCTTTTTCGGAATTAAAGACAGATTTTTCCAAGATATTCATACTTTTTCTTCTGCAAATAGACAGATCTCTCTGTATTCAGAAGCAATCATATTCAGTGACGAAATCTCATTTACAGATGACGTAGCACTAGTTGGGCGAACCTCTTTAAATTGTGGTGTCATTAACTCTTTTCTGATTTTGTTTGCCTCACTATTTTTATATCGTGTTGTTTTATGAAATTTATTGACAATTTCCAAGGGCCCAATATATTCTGACATATTGATATTGACTAACTCCGGTTGAAATTTGACAGTAGATATCCAGCATCTACATATCTTTTATCCTAATATTCCCTATAAAAAAAAAATCCTAATATAGTTATGGTAATGCATTACAAAGAATGGTCAATGATATCCACTAATGGGTTGTTGCAATAGTAAGGATGCCTTTTATGTCTTCATTTCAAAAATTTTCTCAATTTGTTACTCAATAACTCTAATTCAAAAAGTATTGTTCATTTACTCAAAAAGTGTTTTCAAAATCTGAGATCATTTTTATTTGATCGATGAAATCTGAGATTTTTTTTTTAAATGATGAGGATGAGAGTAGAGACAGATGACTAAGTAAAAAAATTGTTCGAATGAGCATCAATACTAAGATAAATTTGATAAAGCTTTTGATTTTGTCAGTAACAGAATAAAAATAAAAGCGGTATCTTTTTATTAAGTATTTGAGATTCATATTTTTAAAATCAAAATAATTTTAAAATTTATTAATAAATAATAAAAATATTAAAATAAATTTTACATTGTCTAACTTAAATTTTGATACAAATTATAAAGCCTATTTAAAATAATTTTTTTTCAAAAGCCATATTGTTTTTACTTCCACGTGAAGCTCTTACTAAAAATAAAACCTCTTCTGAGATAGTCAAACATTTTTTGGAAATAATTTTTGAACAATAAATCATAAATAGCTTTTAAAAAGCTGTGTCAGATATGAAAAATTGATGACACGAATGAGTTCACAAGGACATTCACAAGACAGAAAACACCACGATTCCAATTTCTCAAAAAATAAAAAATAAAAAATAAAAATAAAAATAAAAAGCTTCCCCATGAAACAAATGTATTCTTTGGGCCTCAAAAAAAAAAAAAAAAAAAGGGATTTGGATGGATGTTTTGTTTGGTTTAGAAGGTTACTCTCATAAATGGCACGTTTTACGCGAAGGGGAGGACTTTGACCAGCAACATGATCAAAATAAAAAGATGCGATGCGATACTCCCAAAAAGATAAAAACCTTGAAATTTCCACCGTCCGATACTTGACGTGATTTCCATCATCAGAATCTAAGAATCATCAACCGGCGTGAAGTTTGACACATGGAAGAATTCCACAGCAATGGTCAACACTAGAATAGGGTGAAAAATGCAATATATGGTAATAATATTGGGGTGAATCTCTAGGGTGGGTGTGGGTAAAAAAAAAAAAAAAAAACAAAAAAGAAGAAAATTGGTCAGCGTAGCCAGGGGTCCAGAAAGAGAACGTGCACTAATTTATAAATAAAATTTGGGCCCCAAAAAAAAAGCAATCACACGCTCTGCACTCTGCAGTGCCAATACAAAAAGTTAGAATATTATATCTACAATACAACTTCTGACACTCACCCCATGGTAACTTTTGCGTCACTTGTAATAATTTTTTTATCCAACTAAATAGTGTGCAAGATTCCCATCTAGCACTATTAAAAAAAAATTATTGTGGTAATTTTAAAAAGGGGTAAGAGGACTTTAATTTAATAATAAAACAAGTAAAAAGACATTGTCACTTTAAATTTTTTTTTTTTTAAATCATGCGATCAATTCTCTATCAAATGATGCGTATAATTTGGAAAGTTTTTTTTAATCAATATTAACTAAAGTTTATATTGAAAATTAAATTAATTCCTTTAAAATTCAAAGAATTTATAACCATGCGATACATTAAGTTTTATATTTTTAAATTCATGAGATAAATTATCAAAAATTAGAAATTCATAAAGCAAATTATAATCATGCGACAATTTCATGAATAATGATTAAAAAACTATGAAAATCAAATCCTAGTTAGGTTTCAAATTTAAAAGTTTCAAAATGTAACATATTCTTTTCTTTCTATCTATGTACTGTGAAATGGGATATGGTTACCTTCCTTCTCATAAGCTCCTCTACCATGTATTAACATGTGTTAAAAAGAAGCATGCAGCAATATTTCTATAAGCTCCAAAAAAAAAAAAAAAAAAAAAATTATAACTCAGCCGTTTCTCAACAAACAAATCTTGGCATACCTAATATTCAAGCAAGATTAGATGTTTGTTTGTTTTTTTGCCCTTATGCCAAGACAAATAAATTTATGTTATGGCATTGAGTAGTTGTATAGTACGTAGTAAAAACTATAGTCAAACGGAAATCTCACTTGGGAATGATATTAGCTTGTCACTCAAAAACATTGGAAGGCATCTTGAGGAAGCTAGGGCCTTCTAATCTAGTGAACAAATCCATGGTCACTATTTTCTTTAGCTAGGCATTGCTTCCATGTCCATCATTAGTTTAATGAATAGATTTTGGACCCTATTATAACATATACATATTAAACTAACACAAATGGAACACTTCCTTTTCTTCTTCTAGGCCAAGGGGGGTTACTTTTTCCCCCCTCTAAAATGACCAAAAAAACAATCCACCATTTAGAAAGTTCAATGGAGAAAAGGGAAATATGACAAAGAATAATAGACTTTAGTTTGATGATATTTAGTTGTGAAGACAGAATAAATTGACCTAAAAGGGTGATAAGTGATTGGCAATTATAAAGTGATTGACATAGTAATTGAAATAGATTTAAATGAGACACAAATACAATAGCGAAATATAGTCAAATATTATATATTTTAAAAAGAAAAATAGTCAAATTTTACAAATTCTTTTAACATCAAAATTACGTGAATGACTATAACCTTCTTTTAGTTTGATATTAGTGTCTTTCTCATCAATTTAGAAATTCGTTAATATTTCCCCTTCATATTAACATATATATTAACACATGCTTGAAAGGGTTTTCCTTCAACATATTTCCTATGTTTTCGGCCAAAGCATATACAGCAACACTACAATTTTTGAAAGGAAGCTTCAAAAAAAAAAAAAAAAAAAAAAAGGAAACTTTCAAAAACTTGAGAAGAAATAAAAAAATAATTAAAAAAAAAAGAGAGAAAATTTAAAAGGCGAAGAGAAGTGGGGTCATGGGTAGGTGGGGCCCTTTTTCAATTAGGGTTTGAATCACTTTCTTAGAACTGAAATAATTAAAAAAATAATAATAATAACGATGAGAAAAAATACACACGACATACTCATGTGTATAATTATACGGTATATATTTATATATACACATCCAATACGACCTCACTTCCGCTGTTGACAATTACCCTTCGTTTGAAGTAGATCTGAAATCTACCACCCTTCCTCAACGAGAGATTACAGAGAGAGAAGACAGAGAGAGGGAGAGAGAGTGTGTGTGTGTATGTGTGTGTTTTAGAGTGAGAAAGCTCACGACTCTACCGAATCAAGCGAAACCCGCTTTGTTTAACACTCCAAAACCCTACTTATACTCACTCACTCTGTTTGTTTGGGACTCTCTGACCCCAAAAAAAAAAAAAAAAAAACCCAAAAAAGAAAAGTGCCATTCTCGCTCTCCTTCGGTGGAGAGCAGTAGAGCAGGAAGACCCAGGAAGCAAAAAAGAAAAAAGGAAAAAAAAAAAAAAAACAGAAAGAAAGAAAGCCATGGATTCTTATGAAGCTACAAATATGGTGTTTTCGAAGATTAAGAGTGTAGACCCAGAAAACGCTTCGAAAATCATGGGGTACATTCTCATACAGGACCTTGCGGACAAAGATTTGATGCGTTTGGCGTACGGTCCGGACACCCTTTTGCACTCGCTGATCGTGAGGGCGAAAATCCAGTTGAGACTTTCGTCGAACACTTCGTCCACGCCTTCGACTCCTTCTTCTCCCTCGCCGCTCAACCCAATCGCCAGGCCTTCAAACAGTAACAGCAACCCGTTTTCGCAGTCTTCCCCGAGGATAATCCCAAATGGCGGCTTCGATTTCAAGAACCCTTCCTCTCCGTCTTCGAATTCAGGTTGGCCTCTTTCTGGGTTCTCCAACAACCCGGCCATTAGCCCAAAGTCCGGCTCTTTACTCTCCTACGACAACATCCGCTCCGCGTCGCTTCCGTTCCATCACAAGAACGGCGGCGCCGGCGACGGCTGCGAACTGATCGACGAGAACCAACTCACCGAGTACCTCTCGTTCCTCAACGGCTCGGAAGACTTAGCGGTCGATCCGTGGATGGAATTTGGCCATGGCGTCCAGGATTGGGCCGGGGCCCACTCAATGAGCAATGGCGATGCCCATTTCCTCCACCGGAGGAGCTTCTCGGCGAGCGACGCGTCGTTCGTGTCCGACGATTCGAGTCTCGGTGGGTTCAAGCCTTGCCTCTACTTCGCCCGAGGGTTCTGCAAGAACGGGAGCAACTGCAAGTTCGTGCATGGCGGCTGCGGCGGCGGCGGGTTCGGAGACTCCTCGGACGCCGCCTCCGTCGTGGTCGGCTCGCCGAGCGGCAAGTTCGACGGTTTCGAACAGCACGAGGAGATGATGAGATTGAAGGCCGCTCAGCAGCAGCAACAACAAAGGCTAGCCGCTGCTTCTCAGTTGATGTCTGGAGTGTCGCCTTCAGCGTACAACAAGTACATGAACTTCCTGTTGCAACAGCAAAATGACCCACAAAGGTTTGTTGTTGTATCTGCAGATTTCCTTGGAAAGAAACCCTTTTGGGATTGGATACGGATAAGAATTTTTTTAAAAATTTTTTTACGTCTTTTTTTGGGGGGAATTTTAGAGCGGCAGCTGCGGCGGCGCTCATGATGGGGGAGGAGTTTCACAAGTTCGGGCGGTGCAGATCAGAAAGGAATGAGTTTTTGTCAATGGCTTCCGCGGAGAAGATGAACTCGGCTTCAAGACAGATCTACTTGACTTTCCCAGCTGAGAGCACTTTCAAGGATGAAGATGTTTCGGAGTATTTCAAGTAACATACCGTTCTCTCTCTCTCTCTCTGGTTTAGTTTTTGCTGAATTTGCAATTATGATATTTGGGTTAAAGTCAACATTGCAATATTAGATTGGGTTGCTGGGATTTGCATAACTAGGACTTTGACCTGTATGTTCAACTTCTCAGATGAAACCTACGAAAACTGCTTTGGTTTTCCTGTTTAGATAACTAGTTAATGTTCCTACTGTAATGGTTCATGTTTCTTATGGTTTGCGGTTTTTAATAGTAATGTTTCTTCAATTTATCCGTAAAATTGAATCAATTATTGAATCAATAAAGTTGCAATGCTAGGGTATTGTTTGGGATTTTGCAGAGAAATTGAACTGAACTCTGTGTTTTTTTTTGTTAGTGTATGCAGCTTTTTGATATATAGACGTGTATGCGTATCAAAACAATGCCTTTGACTGGATTGGGTGCTTTGTCTACGTGCTTCTTAGATGGTGCTCAAATTTGATAACGATGGGGCTACTTTTGGGGCTTGATTGAGTGCTTTTGGGAGGGTACATGCTTCTTAGATGATGGCGAAACTTTCATAACAATGAGACTATATTTGGGGCTTCTGAAATTTTGAAACCTGATTTACGACATACTCACAAATTCACTATCGCATAAAGATTTTTATTTTCCTTGATGGAAAAAATTGTTTGTTGTTCTTATTAAGCTGAAGTTGAGGAATTCAAATTGAATAGTTTCTTTTTAACATTTTGAAGCAAGTTTGGACCTGTGCAAGATGTAAGGATTCCATACCAACAAAAGCGAATGTTTGGATTTGTTACATTCGTCCACCCAGAAACCGTGAGGTTCATTCTGTCTAAAGGCAATCCTCATTTCATATGTGATTCACGTGTCCTTGTGAAGCCCTACAAGGAGAAGGGGAAAATCCTGGATAAGTATGTGCATTTACTTATTTTAGCATCAAGATTTGTGCCTTGTCAATTACTCCCGGGTCAAGTCATAGATTTGTATTGAATGCACAGGAGGCAGCAGCAACAACAACAGCAACTTGAGAGGGGAGAATTCTCAACATGTTTAAGCCCTTCTGGCATGGATTCAAGGGAGGCCTATGACCTTCACCTTGGTAAGCATGTAAACAGCCATTCGTTTCCTTTACTTGTGCCTTTCTAGAACGAATAATGGATGCCAAGCTAAATGCTTACGTTGGATTCTCTCTTTCGTGCACTCTTAAAGTTTACTTTAGTGAATGTTTTGTTTTCTTTGCAGGAGGAAGAATGTACTACGATACACAGAACATTCTGTTGAGAAGAAAATTGGAGCAAGCTGAATTTCAACAAGCCATTGAACTCCAAGGGCAAAGATTGATGAACCTGCAACTCCCAGGGTTCAAGAACGACCGTACAAGCCATCATCAACGAAGTCTCTCTGTTGGTGCTCCTGTTCACTTACCCCCTCAATCTCTCTCTCTCACTAACCAAAATGTCATTCTTCCTTTTGATAGCAATAAACAGGAAGAAGTCACAGAAGGTTTGCTAATTGATGAACCGTCGTATATAAACTTGGTGCTTTTAAGTTTTAGATTTGATATAAAGAAGCTTTTCAGTTCTTAACATGCATTGTTCTCTTTTGCAGATTGTGATGACAGCACTGCTGCCACCATTTCTTTGACTTCTGCGGTTGCTGCCCGGCAGCATCAGCAGGAAGGAGATGCTGCTTCCATTCACAATGATGGCAAGGAGCACGTCTCTACCTCGGAAGACCTTGATCTTCATAAAAGGTACGGTACTTCATCAACAAAACACTAGGAGAAATATCTCAGTGCCAAACATCATAATAGCACTTTTGTGGTTTTTGCGGTTCAACCTAACTAAAGTAAACTCTTCTTTTTTAAAACTGCTTGTATCACGAGTGCAGTGTAGAGCAGGTGCTTCCAGACAACCTCTTTGCGTCGCCTACTAAATCTGCCGGTGAACATATCTCTGACTTCTCTACCACTGCAGTGGAGGTTAACGAGAGCACCGCATCTCCTAGTGAAAACCACTCGTTGTCGCCCGTGACTTCTGCCGGCAACACAGCTTCAGATCAGTAACAAACAACTCCGTCTAAATGCTAAGGTGCTACCGCTGCTTTCCTTTGTGTTAATTCTTCCCCTCCAGTTCTATAAGATTAGAAGGAAGTTTATTCAAATTAAGATACATGATTGACTTAAGGTTCTTTACACTCGTAACAGCAAAGAGTGACTAGCGAGGGATTAACTATTCTAGGTACGATTTTTGGCTTATCTTTTCTTCCTTTCCATTAATGACCCATCATCAGAAACAGAAGGAATCTAATAACTGACCTATTAAAAGCGGAAAATGATTTCTTTGCTGTTTTTTTTTTTTGGATCTTATTATATGCAGAAAAGTAGAAGCATAGAGACAAGGAAGAAAACTCTAGTTGTATAGCTGAATCATACCTGCATGAAAGAGTAGATCCATAGAGAAGATCTCAAGGAGGTCTACACCAACCATCATCTATACATACTGCTAACAGCAAATACATATTCCATACATAAGAGAAAAAGAAAAAAAAAAAAAAGGACAGATGAAATGATTTAATGATAATTTTTTGGTAGGTTCTTTCTCTCTTTTTCTAGTTCTGTACGCTCTTTGTTTGTTGTTGTTTTTTTTTTTTAATATATATATAGGTTTGTGCTGGACCACAGAGACTAAACTAGAGCAGGATGAAGACTATATTGTATTACATTGATATCTACATATCTTTGCTTTCTTTTAGTATGTCTGTTTTTTCCCCCCCTTATGAGGTGAATTCAGCTGAATTGGAGTTCTTGTAAGAAAAATATACAGACTTATATATATATATATATATATATATATATATGTAAATGAATTTCAAAAGGAGTTAAAAACAGAAGTACTTAAAATGAACTTGGGTACATGGGGAATATGAGAAGGAACACTCAAGTGGAGAGGTCAAAGGCTGTTAAGTTTCTGGCCTTTATTTATTTAATTTTAAAAAATATTTTTTATTATAATAAATAAATATTATATTTGAAAGATCCTTTTCCTGGGTTCTTGATTGTTCTTTTCTCACTGTATATCCACGATCACATGATCACAGGAGAATTTTTTTTTAATTATTTTTTTTAAGAGAGCAAACTATAGGGGGAAAGGGGTAAAATGGGGATTTCATTGGATTATCAAAGTTAGCTTTAGGAGACTCTTTTGTCACTTATATTGTTTTACCAAAGAGGCCCACAAGTGGGCTGCAGCCAACTCTTTATCACATGGTTTCTGACTTTTTTTTTTTTTTTTTTTTTGATTTTGTATGAAAAGGGTTTTCAGATTTATCACACTCCTTGCCCTTTCATCTTATTGAAAATGTTTGTTTCTGATTGAATCTCCTGTCTTATGGAAGATGGAGCCTCACCTTTTTATTATTTATTTTTTATTATTTTTTTTTTCTGGGCATTATGATTTAAAACTATATGCCTACCCCAACATGTGCTCCTCTTAGTGGCCCTTCAGCAAATATTTGGGTAAATATGCTTGTCTAGCTCTAGCCCTTGGAATCCAATTTAGATTTAAAAAAAAAAAAATCATTTTTTTAGGTACTACATTTGAGATATATATATTTTTTATTATTGAATAAAAAAAAAGAATGAATCGTGTCGTCACGTCTCTATTCAACAAATGCCATGGTAGGTAGGAGACTTTTATTTTGTTTTAATCTCTTCTGATCTTTCATGACAGAAAGTTGAAAGAAAACGCATCAAGAGGGTAGTTTAGCCTAAATTTGATACAGCTGCCCTTTTGTCAGGCGCTAAAAGCAAAAGTAAATCCATCAGAATGAAAATAATGACACTCTCAAAAAGCATGTTTTTAGCCTAAAGAAATCGGCAAAAAGGATAGAGTTAAAGACACACACAAAAAAAAAAAAAAAAAAAAAAAAAGGGTGTTATGATTCTCAACTGCTCCAATCACTGCGTCTCTTTTCACACGTATATTTAACAATAAAAACTAATCAGGGAGACGTTACTTTTAATAATGAAAAGAAATTTATGTCCTTATTTTATAGTTTTTTTTTTTTTTTTTTTTTTTTGGGGCACAGGAGGAAAGATTTATTGTGCATTATTAAAGCACCTTTTGCATCATCTTCTTGAGACGGCCTAACAGATACAAAGCATATTGTATATAACCTGTTCCTGGTAATAATTTGGCTAGCTTTGTGAGGAAAAGGTGAGCAGCTCAAGAGTTGAATCATGACTCCTTTTATTCCATCAATGAAATTGGAAATAATAATAATAATAACAACAACAAAAAAAAAAGACCCTACAAAGATTATTATAGTATAAAGAGAACAAAAATTGCCTCCAAAACAAGACAAAAAGATGGCAATTGCATGTAGCGGACAAACACAATTGTACACTTCGGCCTTGTTACCCCAAGAGCACCCCCCGCAAAAGATGTCCAAAGAATAATAAAGGAGATCATGAAGTGTCTTCTAGTTTTGTTTTGGTTAGGTTAGAATGAACCTTCAAATATTGGCATACTTGATAGTTGGATGCAACGGTCAATCAGTAAATCATTTAATTGTAGAGGTCTCAATTAGGGATTTCTTTTGTTTGTGAAAAGTTTTAAGTGTAATTAACTATGTCCACCAAGTGGAGTTGGCCCTTAAGAAATCGTCAGAATTATATCTTATGTATATATCTAGCATATTTGATAGGACAGGAGTGATCGTTTCTCATTGAGGCATAGAATCTAATTGTAGGAATTTCTCTGAAGAGCTCATTCGATAACATTTTATGAAGGTATAATAACATTGGTCACCATTTTCACGAACTTTATGATGTTATGGGGGGCAAAAAAAGTGTAACCAATCCTAAGTAAAGAAAAGTGAAAAGTTAACCCATTTGGCAACATGAATTCAGACCCATTTTATCCAATTAAAATTAAAATGTTCCTTTTTTTCAATCTGAATCACACTTTTTTTCCCCCCTATTTCAAATACCAATCCTTTCAAATCCTTGAATCGAACTGGATTTTTTCAGTTTGAATCTGTGTGCCAAAACGTGCACTTAACATAAGCAACTCAAGTAAAGAACAATGAGAATTTCATGATATAATATGAAAAGAAAAAAAAAATAACGATAAGGTTCTAATTTAAAAGTTAAATTCATATATATATATATAAGTTTTTCATAATAATTTTTTAAATTTTAATGTGATTTTGAAAAGATGTTACATTTGTAAACAAGCACCACTACCCTGCAAAGATAGCTCCAAAGAAAAGCAATCTCATGGGAAGGAATTAAAAGCCAGAACTAGTGGTGATAATTGACTCATGGTATCAACCAATTTTGCAACCATACATATCAATCAACGTAGGGAAGAGAACTTACGCATTAGCATAGACAAAATATATGTATATTTAAGTACATCAAAACAAGATCAACCAAACAACCACACATAGGTAGTCTCATTTGGCACAATGATTGACCATTCAAGATTGCAACATATGTATACATACATACATACATACATACATATATATATATACACACACACATATATAGCTTGTGAAGATCAAACATGAAAGAAAATTTGGCAGTTGATGGTCCATTATTGGTAGGTCTATCCAAAGTTTGTGCAAAAGGTGGTCATTTCCTTTTCCTTTCTGTTTGACACAAAAATAGGGTGGTGTCAATCATGATTGCCGCCATTTATTTGGGGGCCTATTTCAAACCTAAAAAAAGAAGAAGATGATGATGATTATTTACATAAATATTTAAATTGAAGATCATGATTTAAAAATATATATTTTCTTTTATTTACATAAATATCTAAATTGATACTTATAAAGACCACATTACCCTTTCATCAAGAATTAAAATTAAACAAATAAATAATTTATTAAAAAAGGAAAGAAAAAATCTCTAAAAAAAAAATGCAAAACTAAACAAATCTTTTATAAAGGGGAAAAAAAACCATTTTACTTGCTTTATAAAGAAAAAATGACCATAACTGATATTAGTTGTATGGTATATGAAAAAAAATCATTATAATAAATAATTAGTCATGAAAATAAAATTCGTAATGAACATATAAAAAAAATTAAATAGATATTGTAAAGAAATATGAAATACTTTAAAACTTTATAAAAAAAATCATAATGATATAGTAATTATCATAAAGAAAAAAATATTATAATGATATAGTAATACTATAAAAAAAATATTATAATGATATAGTAATTATCATAAAAAAATAAATAATTTCATATACATTTAAACTTTAGAAATTAACTGTTAAAATAATACTAATAATAATATTAAAATAAATTAATTATCATAATAAAATTGTAATTATTATAAAAAATCTAAATCATACTAAAAAATGATTTCTTAGAAATCTAATCATACTTAATAAATATGTTTATAAAAAACATTAATTATACTAATAGGCTATTACTATAATAAAAAAACTAGTCATTACAATAAAAATACAATAATGATTAATAAATAAAGAAAAAAAATATGAATAATAATAAAAGAAAATGATGTTAAATATAATAAAAGTGTAAAAAATGTACTACAAGTAATTATTATTTTTTTTAAAATAGACATTTACGTAATATTATATAAAAATAAATATATTTTAAAATAAGATTCTAAAAATATATTTTTTTATGTAATTATTTAAAAAAAAAAAAACGAAGCAATATTTCTCTGATATATCAGTAATATCTGAGATTCTCCCAGATGACCAACACCGGTCTCTGCGTTACAATACGTAAGACTTTCTGTAGGCACATAAAAAAGAAGAAAAGAAATTATATATATATATATATATATATATATTGTCCTTTTTTAGCTTTCAATATGTTCATCTGTTGTAACTGCTTCTTTCTGGGGATGAAACAGAAAAGCCAAAAGCATGGTTTGGATTGTGTCTGTCTCAGTTTCTGTTCCTGTTTCTGTTCCTGAAGGCCTGTTGCCAGACACGCAAGCAATATTCTGATTCCAATGGATGGGAGTTTGAGAGGGGAGTTTTCACTTGTAGGGCCCATCGAAAATCTATATACTAAAAATATGTGGCCCAGATTTTTGTTGTACAACAAGGAAAAAGATGCTCCACCCTCATGAGATAAATTTCTTCTATATATATATATGTGTGTGTGTGTGGGTGTGTGTGTGTCCATATCATATATCTCATAGTGAAGGAGCCAAGAGAGGGAGAACTGCTGAACTGGTGAAAGTGAAAACCGAGAGTGTTTTTCTTTTGGACGACAAGATTTGAAGGTAAGAGTTAGTTTATGTAATTTCTTCTCTACTGCTCTTGTCTATCAATTTACCATCAATATTGTACAAAAAATGAAGTTTTCTTGAAACCCAACTGTAATTTTTACTAGTTTCATATCAAAACGAAATAATTTTTCTCAAACCTGCTGGATATACATATACATATATATATATATATGTATGTATGTAAAGCGTGTTGAATTTTGACGAGGTTTAATTATTTTAAAGCGTGTTTAATTATTTACCCAAAAAAAAAAAAGGTAAATAATTAATTTCTTTTACATAAATACACACATGGCTTAATGGGGAAAGTAATTTAAAAACAAAATCATAATTATTTTGTTTCTTAAAATCTGCCAACTGGGAAATCCAGGATTTATGTTTCAAGTTTTGCTTGACCCTCAAAACCCGCCAAATAAAAGATGAAAAAGAAAAAAACCTAAAAATATCTGGTTATAAGAAAGGAAAGGAAAGGAATGAAAGAATTATCACGTCCATTATTGCCACAAACACAATTTCTAAAGAGAGAGAAACTTCCTTAATAATTTTTTTCGTAGAAATGTTTATCTAGACTTTCTAACTCATACATCTTCCTTTTTCTTATTAGAAAATTTGAAGCCATGGAAGGAAGCAGCTCTAAGATCACCCTATCAGGTACATATATTTCTGAAACTTTCAGAAATTAATTAAGTGTTTTCAGGTTTTTTTTCCCTTAATATGTTTGTTACTTTTGAATTCATAACGTGTGTTTATACATATATATATGTTGGAATTGATCAGCTGAAAAGGGGTCATCAGAAATACTGGAAGAGCTACAGAAAGAGTATCAAGAGAAGGCGTCAAGAATTCAAGAACTCAACAGACAGATCGTGTCCACAAAGCTTCGTTTGGAGGAGAAAAAAAAGGAAATTCCGGAGGACAAAATGGAAGATTTTAAGGCCTTGAGTGAGAAGTATATGGTCATCCGAGAAGAACACAATGCACTCTTGGCTGAGGAGTTTGGAAAGTCAAACAAGTAATAAAAAAAATAAATAAATAAAAAATCAAAGTCGGTCTCTCTCTTTTGTACCTAAAAAGTCATGCATCTTTTAGATATTTAATTTTATTTTATTTTGCCCTATGTGTAAAACTGACGCTAGTTTTATAATAGTCGAGCCGTATCGCATAAATTTCAAAATTGTTCTTTATTATATAGATCAGATCATTAAAAGGTTAACGGTAAAATTAAGAAGAAGTAAAGTTCTTAACATGAGTTTCTGTCATTATGTAAGGTGATCTCAAACAAAATCATCCTAGATTCTACCATCCAAAAATTCAATTAACCGACTATATATGTCTACATCTAATAAGAGAAAACAAAAAAAAAAAAAAAGAAAACGGTCGAGCGCATCTCAACACAATACAATGGGCGTGATCTCAGCAAGTGGAGCGCGCTCTGTATGTATGTTGAGCGGGCTGAATCAAGCATCTCAACGTTCCGAAGAAAGTAGAGAAAATTCCGTGATAGATTTAAAACTGTTATAGAACATAGATTTATAAAATTTGAATAAAACTGTGTCCGATACATTATTTAGAATTGCTCTAAAAAAGAGAATAGATGTAATGTTTATTATTCATTTGACTTGGCCACCTCCTTAAAAGTAATAATTGCATAGATTCACAACAGTCTGCCTGCTAATTGTAATACATATGTATAGGAAAATCACCTTTTTTTAATTATTTTAATTAGTTGTATAACACGTGTTTTGTCCGTGTAGAATATATATATATAAAAAATCAAAATCATGTATAGATGATGTGACAATCACGTGATAAGAAAGGAAGTCATGACCTTGACTTTAAAAAATATATATATATATATATATAGGTAAGAGATTTTTTCATATAACAAATATTGTCATGACATTCGTGGGCATACAAGACCCTTTTATTTAAGCCTCAGAGAGCATACACATAATAATTATTCAAGTAATAAATATTGGTATAAATATCGGATCTCCACTCCATATCTCCACTTTACCTGAAACTGAGCTCGTATTTAGGCTGTTTGTTTGGCGAGAAAACACCAAAATGTTGCTCCGTAGCCAAACCTTGCTTTTGATTCTCATCAAACATGGCAAAGAGATAAGTCTCTATAGGTCCTTGAGGCCTCTTTGGGGTCCCACCCTTCACATGATCGATCAAATTCCTATAATACGTGACTGCATTCTCAATGGTCGCGGCTGGATCGCCCTCCGATGGCCAACCACTCTCCGATACCACGATCTTAACGTCGGGTGCATTTACTTTCTCTAGAGCCGCGTACAGCGAATCCAGCTGCGCCTCAAACAGGCTCCGGTACCTCGTACCACCGTCAACCACAATCCCATCTGAATTGGCCAAAGCGTATTGAAGGTCAATTGAGTCTCGGTTACCCGTATAGGCAAAGTAAGGGTACACATTGGCAAGAAGTGGCGATCCGTTCTCGGCTAGGAACCGAGCGATCGGCGTGATGTATCCGTTTGCGGCGTCGCTAAACACGCCGTCGTTAGGAGGGTAAGACTTTCCCAACAAAGAAGTGTCTATGGCTGTTGAGACCTTGATTTGTCCCTGCAAGTTGGCCGAGTTTATGGCGTTTTGGATGTTTTGCATGGCGGGTAGGACGGAACTGGCCTCGCCGTAATCGGGGTGGATTTCGTTCCCGACCGCGATGTACTTGATGTTGACATCGGGGAAGGCGAGTATGTTATTTCGGACCCAATCGGAGGCGGCTCCGGCGTCGGTGAGTGATTGAAGCTTGTCCCTAGGGACGTCCACGATGAGTTCGATGTTGAAGCCTCTTAGGGCTTGTAAGGTTGCTTGGTCTGGCCAGTAAATCCGCATCTTTCCAATGCCGTTGCTGTTGTATAGCTCTACAACTTCTGATTCACTTGGCAAGTTGTCGCCGAGTTTACCGTAACAGACCCCAATGGATTGTGCACCTACGAATAGAATTTTAACCAAACATAAGTAACGCTATGATCGACAAAGATGTAGACCACTCTTAAATTGTTCAGCACATAGTGTTTAATTATTGTCCTGACAGGGAGAGTCGGAGATATTATATGGATCAGATGTGAATCATTATAAATATTGTGTGTTCTTATTTCTTTATTTTTCTTATTATGTGATTTTATTGCGTAAGGAATTTATTGTAATGCCTAATTCTTAATACATATTTACATTAAGATGATTAAAATATTTTAAGTCATTGTTGGGAGCAAAGGGATTGTAATTAATTGGATATGAAATTAAAAGTATTGTTTAACAATTCATGCAAGTGTGTTTCGAAAAGTACTATGTAGATTAACAAAAAGTACTCTCTCGTCCCAAATGTTAAAAGGTAAAAAGAATTCAAAACCTAACATTATTAAAGATATTAAAATCGAGCAAATCTACGTAACTAATAGGTTTAATTATCTTTTAAGAGCTGGAAACTCAATTTCTTAAAAGTTTAAAATTTAACCTAACAATAATAGTGAAAAGGAGCGAAAAAAGAGAGATCACATAGAAGTATCACCTGAGATCTTCAAGCTAGGAATTAACAAACCAAGTAAGAGCAAGATGGAAGCCATATTGAAGGTTTTGTTAGAGATTAATGTTGCAAAAGAAGAGGCCATGAATATAATATAACATAAAATAAACAAGTAATTACTACTTTGCAATGGTACTATAACATCTAGCAGCTAGTCTATATATAGCCAGCAGGTAGCTTGGAAAGTTTGCAGCTCTAGAGAATTTAGACTTGGCAGGTCCTGTACGTTTCCACCAATGACTCAAGCCCGCCCGTCTATCACACCAAGTAATTTGCAAATTAATATATACACAGAAAATTACCTAGAAAATTAATTAGGAAAACATATTTTGAATATTTTTTTATAATTTTATTTATTCTAATATTTTTAATTTTATGAAATGATAAATTTATTAAATTTAATATTATAAAAAATATAAATATAATGAGGTGTCAAATATATGATATTTTTACATAGAATAATTCATATATATAATTGGTCATCAATTGTGATGGTGATACTATATTTACCAATCTATTTTAAAAAAGCTTAAACTTATAAAATATAGGCTAACAATAGACAATGATAATAAAAGGATTAAAGAGTGCAATTGGAGGGATTCTTATTATGATATCATATAAGTTTATCAATCCATTCTTTAAAAAAATAAAAATAAAAACAAAAGCCAAACAAACTTAATCTGATAGGATGTTGGCCAACAACTGCTTTATATTTCAACGTACTGTAGATGCATCGACACGCATTAATCCGTGACGAACTGGTCGAATACGTTCATTATGTGCAATAGTGGTGCACGCGCAGATCCTATGGTACACGTTCTTCTTGGCTGCGTCTCTCAATTTCCTGCCAGAAAAACAAGTTCTTGAAGAGTTTTTAGTACGTCTACTCTTTTCCTTGGTCCAACATGTTGGTCGTGGCCCAGAAGCACTATATTGTATTATAATAATCTACGGATATTAGAAGTAATGGAATTCATTTGCATAACCAATTCGCGTTGTCTAGCTAGGAGAGATTAATTGGACCAGATTGTTCAAGAGTCAATTGAGAAGAAGTTTCTCTCGCACGACATGGCTGGTGGAAAATTTGAATATTAATTGTTAAAAATTCTTTGGTAGTCTAAGGGAAAAAATCTGTATATAAATATATATATATATATATATATATTTTGACCGTCAGATTGCTTTTGCTAGATTTCAAGACCCGGCAAAGTTTTTGTAATCTTTTCTTTTTCCCTATGTGTAAAAAGTGATGCTAGCTTAATAATGGTCTTGTGATAAATATTTTACCTATGAAATTAAAGTTAGGAAGTTGTGATAAAAAATTTATGATAGGAAGTTAGGAACTATTCTTTTTTCTTACGTATTGTTGTTTTAATTGTTCGAATAATTTTTTCATCGATGATTTGATTTGTAAATGTCCACATTAATAATTTGTAAACGCAGAACTATTCCAAATAATTATTAGATCATACTGTTAAAAAATTAATCACTGACAAAAATAACATTACCCCAGCGATAAAACAAAAGTACAATTGCTATAATAAATTTTGTCTGTTAAGGTGATTTCAAAACAGAATCATCCTAGATTTTACCATCTAAAAATGTCAATTAACCAACTATTCACACTTAAATGAAAATACATATATATATATATATATATATGTATTGATAGAACACATCTCAACAGAAAACAAGGGGCTCGTGATCTCCACGAGCGGAGCGGCTATACTTTGTGTCTATGCTGAGTTGGATGAATCGAGCAACTCATCGTTACGAAGAAAGAAGGAAAATTCACTGATATAGAATTAAGAATTTCTCTAAAAAGAAAATAAATGCAATATCTAATATTCATTTAATTTGGGCACCTCCTTAAAAGCAATAACTTTTATGATTCACAACACTCTTGATATTTGTAGTACATATGTAGGAAAATCAATTTTTTTAAAAATAAATACTCTCATAGAATTTATATTGCCATGACATTCATGGGCTTATAAGGTACTTTTATTCATGAGTGATATGTAGGATTATCCCTTCAAAAGGCACATATTTGGATTATAATCCTAGCTATAATTAATATTAAAGTATGTGTATTTTGAGGGACTATTTCCACGAGTTTCTCCTTATTTAAGCCCCAAAGAGCGTACATATAATATTTTACTAGTAAAAATATTAGTATACATATTTTTTCATTTCTCCTCTTCAACTGAAACTGAGCTGGTATTTGGGCTGTTTGTTTGGTGAGAAAATACCAAAATGTTGCTCGTCTGCGTCTCCACCCTTTTGGTTCTCATCAAACATGGCAAAGAGGTAAGTCTCTATAGGTCCTTGAGGCCTCTTTGGGGTCCCACCCTTCACATGATCAATCAAATTCCTATAATACGTGCCTGCATTCTCAATGGTCGCCGCTGGATCACCCTCCGATGGCCAACCACTCTCCGATACCACGATCTTAACGTCGGGTGCATTTACTTTCTCTAGAGCCGCGTACAGCGAATCCAACTGCGCATCAAACAGGTTCCGGTACCGCGTGCCATCCGGTACCACAATCCCTTCGGAATTGAACAAGGCATATTGAAGGTCAATTGTGTTTGGGTCGTCACTATAGGCAAAGTAAGGGTACACATTGGCAAGAAGTGGAGACCCGTTTTCTTTTAGGAACTGAGCGATGGGCGTGATATATGTAGTATCGCTAAATACGCCGTCGTTAGGAGGGTAAGACGTGCCTAACAACTTAGTGTCTATGGCTGTTGAGACCTTGATTTCTCCTTGTAAGTTGGCAGAGTTTATGGCGTTTTGAATGTTTCGCATGGCGGGTAGGACGGAATTTGCCTCGGCCTCGCCGGGGTGGATTTCATTCCCTACCGCGATGTACTTGAAGTTGACGGCGGGGGCGAAGGCGACTATGTTATTCTGGACCCAATCGGAGGCGGCTCCGGCGTCGGCGAGTGATTGAACCTTGTCCTTAGGGACGTCGATGATGAGTTCGATGTTGGAGCCTCTTAGGGCTTGTAAGGTTGCTTGGTCGGGCCCGTAAATCCGCATCTTTCCGATGCCGTTGTTTTTGTAGAGCTCTACGACTTCTGATTCACCTGGCAAGTTGCCGCCGAGTTTACCGTAACAGACACCAACAGATTGTGCACCTTGAAATAAACCAAACGTTTTTAAATATATTAAATATTATGGTATCAACATTAGTCTTCATTCGTGACAAATATCTAGCATTTTTTGGGAAGACTTTGTAGTCATGTATAGTCTAAGAACAAAGATCATAACTCCTAAATAAAATCTCTCGGCTCACAATGATAGTGAAAAGGAGAGAGAGGGATGATTATAAAAAATTGTACCTGATATCACCAAGCTAGGAATTATCAAACCAACAAGTAGGAGGAAGAAAGAAGCCATATTGAACGTTTTGTTAGATTTTGCAAAAGAAGAAGCCATGAAGAGGAAAGAACAACAGGTACTACTTCTCAATGGTAATATGGCAGCCCCTGATTAGCTTTCCACCAGACTAGTAGCTAGTTTATATAGCCAGCAGCAGCAGGTATCTTGGAAAATCAAGTTGCAGGCTCTAGAGTTTTAAATCAGCGGGTGTCCTACAGACGACTCGATCCCCGTCAATCACTCCAAGTAATATGCAACCGAAGACTAAACCGACCTGTGACGGTGACGCTGCTAATACATCGGTGCATGAATCAAATATGACCCGATCGAATGCGTACATTTATCCCAATAGTGCATGTATATATGCAGATCCTACGGTATATGTTCTTGATCTTGTCTGCGTCTCTCAAATAATTTCCTGCCAGAAAAAAAGGTCTTGTCGGAATTTTTAATACGTCCAATGTTTACTTGGTCCAATCTTTTTGTAGCGGTCTAGAAGAACTATTATTGGAATTTATTTATTTAGAAGTCAAGAAATTCAGTTGCATAACCAAACTCGCACGTCCAGCTAAGGAGATTGGTCCAGATGGTTCGGGAGCCAATTGAGAAGACTGACCCGGTTTCTCTCTCACTACAAGCCAAGGGGAAAAATTGAACGTTAGATTAAGATAATTAATTCTTTGGTAGGGCAGGGGAAAAACAAAGAAACCTATTGTAATAATTACAGTTTTTAACCATAAGATTTTCATCATGTTATTATATTATCATAATTTTTTCATCTGATATGATATGACGGTTTAAAAAAAAGTGTCTTACCAATTTAATTTTTTTTAATATCCTACCACACATATTTATCGCATGCGTAGATCTACGACGTCTAAGTATTGCAATAGTGCTGGTTCGGTTTCTAGAGAATTTTAGATTTTCTCGGGTACTTTGTCTCTATCGCCGACGTGTTGTTTGTGAGATTTGATTGCTAGTACAACTGGAAAATTAGCTTTATTGGCTTTTCCAGGACTATACTTTTCAAAGAAGATATTCCAAGTACGTAAACGAAGATAACAAAAAAACAAACGAATTTTTCGTACGGCAGTGATGATCTCAGAACCACGGGGTGGCTTGGTGGAGAATGATAGTGAATCCCTAATTTTTCGCACAAGAGTGACAGGCCAGAGAATGACAAGCCAAATGAAGGGGTGAATAACAGTCCAAATAAATTTCAAATTTGGGTAAGAGAGATTGAATTCCAGGGAGGGAGACAGAGAAAGGGGGAAAGGAAAGGGGGGGGAGAGAGAGATATTTGCGAGCGAATTTTAAATAGTGAAAGAAATTTTGGTTTTCTGCCTTTTTTTTTCCATTAACTTTTTCAACTATTTTTAATGACCGGCGTTAAAAATAGTTGAAAATTTTAATTGGAAAAAAAAAAAGGTGGATGATCAAAATTTCATAATATCATACATGCAAACTGACTTCAAAAATAAGTTTTAACGTCAGTTATTTTGAAAACTGATGTTATAAATGTATATTTGATAACGGCTTTTTGACAACTGATTTTAAAAACAATGTAATACTGGTGCCCCTCCCTCCAACCTTTGACCCGTGTGATTTGTCACATATTTAACATTGGATTTCTGCACAACCGATTATCAAAAATTAGCGGCTACCGCCCTCCTAAAATCTATTTTGTTCTAGTGGACGTCGAGATATTGTGTTAGCACAAACAATTTTTATCCAATTTGTTGATAATTCACGTTAGTCATGAGAAAACTTCCCTCAAAATCGGGGTGCGTCTCAAACCAATTGAATCAATCAAACCAATCATACCAAATAATAAATCAATTAAAAAAAAAAAAAAAACTAAACCATAAAATAATTTAATTTATTTTATTTTATTTGAGTTTTTAAAAGACCAAATAAATTGGTCAGATTTATGGGTTTTCTTCCAAAATAAACTAAACTAAACCAATTTCAAATTTTATATACTTTAAAAATTTTACACATATGTGTAAAAATATAGTTAATTAGTTTATATGTTGTTGAAATTTATGGATATATTTCAAAAGAATACATTTATTCAGTTTTTATATTATTTAGTTTGGTTGAGGATGCTTTACCTTATCTTATTTTTATTTTGATTTGAATACTTGATTCTTGAGTTAATGATATTATGACTTAGAAATACATACTAAAATGTTGATTCTATTCTATTTAGGCCTTAGAATAAGTAAATGAATGTTAATAAAAAAAAAATAAATAAAAAAAAAAACAAATCAAACTAATTGCAATTGCTTTGATTTTGATCCCTTAAATGGTTCGGCTTAGTTTGAAAATCTCCAAACCAAATATATTTTATTTGGTCCGGTTGCACAATCCTAACTCAAAAACATCCTAAAAGATGTGAAACTTCTTCGTTTTAGAAAATTCAGCATAGTTGACTGGTAAGCTCTCACCAAAAATCAATTTGGGCTGCACAACTACGCATCTGGACTTTTCATCTGTCGAGATTTCATGGAGAGATCTACTTGGTTAATTACACTCTTAATATAACTAATAACATCATTTTGGTCTTCTTAATCCTTCTTGCCCGACATGGCCGTTTCAATGATATTGCTAGTACTATTTGGCTTTTCACTGCTTTGCCTCGAAACACCAGGTTTCCTAATTAGTGAAACTTCAAGCACTTTCTTTTGATATCTTTTCATTTTTTGTTTTCACTTCGATTAATCTATGTTTACATACAAAATAGTTGCAGGATCTTTAGGCGTTTGTTATGGAGGAACTGGCAACGCAGACAACTTACCAAACGAGGTAGAAACTGTCAAACTCTACCAAACCTTCGGCATCGAAAAAATGAGAATTTACGCTCCATACACACAAATTCTCCAAGCTCTCAGAAACTCCGGTATACAACTCATCGTCGGCGTTCCGAACGACATCCTTAAAACCGTAGCCACCGACCCTTCCGCCGCCGCAAACTGGGTCCAAACCAACATCAAAGACTACGCTTCCGATGTCGAATTCAGGTACATCGCCGTGGGGAACGAAGTCAAGCCCGAAGCCTCAGACCAAGCTCCCTACGTACTTCCGGCCATGCAAAACATCCACAGCGAGATCGTGTCCGCCGCTTTACAAGACCGGATCAAGGTCTCCACCGCCGTGGACACGAATCTCTTGGCCGTTTTCGATCCTCCCTCGGCGGGGGAATTCAGCAAAGGCGCGAGGCATTTCATCGAACAGATTATCTGCTTCTTGAAAAGGACGAATTCGCCTCTTCTCGCGAATATATACCCTTACTTCAGAGTCAAATACAACGGCCAGAGAGCTTCTTACGCTCTCTTCACCGAGAAAGAGGTTACCGTGAGAGACCAAAATGGATTGGAGTACAGAAATCTGTTTGATGCTCTAATGGATGCTCTGTATTCGGGATTGGAGAAATTGAACAGCGGAGATTTAGAGATCGTGGTGGCGGAGAGCGGGTGGCCGTCCGCTGGAGGTGACGGCGAAGTTGAGACGACGGAGAATGCTGGGGTTTATTACAGGAATTTGGTGGATCATGTGAAGGGAGGGACTCCGAAGAGGCCCGGTTCGGCATTGGAGACTTTTCTGTTCTCCATGTTTGATGAGAACAAGAAGCATGGAGATCAAATTGAGAAACATTTTGGACTCTTCTTCCCTAATAAACAGCTCAAATATGATAATATCACTTTCAAATAAAAATATATATATATATATTACTGGATTTTTGTGTATCATCCTTGCCTTGTGGGTTGGGTTGATGATGTTAATTTTTTCAGTATCGTTCCAATTTTGTCGATGTTTTTTAAGAATACTTTCAAATAAAGATAATATGTATAAACTTTCAATGGTGTGAAGGCCATGGAAAATAAGATCTTTTGAGCACTTTCATTCTACAGATTAATCATGTAAAAATCACAGTATTTGTTGTTTGTTAATTCTCTCTCTCACCGTGCTCCAGACTTCCAAAACCATGATTGCCAGTTTCATCTGGGGCATTGTCGTTTGTCGTTTGTCGTTTTCTGGTTTGTTTTGTTTTCTTGTATTTATTGATGTTTATTTATTCTGCTGTCGTTGCTTACTAAAGGTTTTTATCTTTCGTTCTCTCTCATTTCCTCCCATGACCCCTTCTTTTGGGCTGGATGTTTGTCTTGTTATTGCGAGCACATCATGCGGATTCTATTATTGAGTGATTTATTTTGTTGTCGTTTAATATCTTATCTGCATTTTATTCCATTGACCTTTGTGTGGTTTTCAAAATTTCCAGTTAATAGTGTTTCTGTTTTCATGTTGTTTTCCCAACAAGTTTGGAGTTGGAAAAATTAGAATCGAAAATTAGTTAAAATTTTTATTGATTTTTAAAAAATGACAAAAATGAGTTGAGTTTTTTTGAATTGGTGTTGTTGCTAAAAACTCCATTAATATTTAATGTTTTATATGAAAAATATTATATATAGCATCTTTAAAACAAATATATTATATAATTAAACAAGAAATAGGGTAAGGGATCCCTAAATCCATTTCCATCATATAATTCGTCTTGTTTATAATCCGAACATGTTAATATCGATTTTCCCCGACTTATTTAATACAGTTCCTACGAGTTAATGAGTTAACGGGAAAAGTTCATCATCCCTATTCTTGTTCTCTATTTTGTTGTCATTTGCTTAGGTTAATGTCGTTTTCTTGTTAATATCGTTTTTGTTATTATTGTTGTAAACAGTTTGTTGTTTTAATTATTTCAACAAAACAAAGTTTTTTTTTTTTTGTTCCTTCCATAATTTATTGTCGTTTTTATTTCAGCATTTTCTGTCTTTTTTCCATGGTTTCTCCAGTGATGTGGCTTTTGCATTTATTCAATGTCGTTTAACTTTCCCTGTTGTATTTTCTTTTCTTATGTTCCTGTATTTTTTTTCCCTAATTAATGCCGTTTCATATTTCATGTTAATGTCGTTTTATGTATACTATACCATTTACTCTCTCTCTCTCTCTGGTCGTTCATGTAGCTTTTTTGTCGGGTTTTTAGCTCACGTCGTTTTTTGTTTTAACCACGAAGAGCGGGGATGTCGATTTATACCTGTCGCATTCTATATTGTTGTGTCAAACATGTTGTTGTTTATTAATTCTTCTGTCGTTTCACTAAAAATTTATGTTTTTTTTGTGCTTCATTGGTTTTTTTTCGTGTAATTTATTTATGTCGTTTTACTTATTTCCTTGTCGTTCTTGGGGATTATGTCATCTGTATTTCGCATCTAGTGATCTTGTTTTATTTTAATTAAATGAGAGGTTGTTTTTTCGAATAACTCTTTATTACGTATTTATTATCATTATTTATTCTGTTGTCGTTATATGGCTTATGTCTTTTTTTTTTTTTTTTTTTTTTTTTTAAGTTCTTATTGCCGACGTTTATTTGCTACGCTATTTCTGAGGCTTTTGTTGTTTATTAATTTACTTCGTCACGTCGTATTTTATGATACAGTTATTAATTTATTGTCGTTTTCTATGTTGACATGACATTACAACAATGCCGTTTCCCGTTCATATTGTCCTCTATTGATTTTGTTGTAGTCGTTGACGCCTCAGTACTTTCTTAGTTCGTGTTGTTTTCTCGTTATTGTAATTTTACCTCCTGCTTGTCTTTTATCTGTGTATGTCAAATGTCGTTGTATTTCACTTCATCTGTCGGTGATGACGTTTGTTCTCTTGTCATTTTTATGTTGATGTCGTTTCAAGTACTTATTGTTGTGTATTTGTTTTGTTGTCGTTATTTAGTTTTCTGTCATTTCTACTAAGTGTAGTTTGTTCGCTGATGTCGTTTTACTTTTACTTCGATTTCGATTTTTCAATTGATGATGATGTTTTGGTTTCCCAGTGTTGTCGTTGCACGCCCTTATTGTCGTTTTTTATTTTAATGAAGTGTTATTTTTCGATTTCTTTTTGAATTTTTTCTCCGGTGACCTCATCTATGGCATTATTGTATCATTAGAAGGATAGAAGTCAAAACCATTCTTCAAAAAAAAAAAAAAATAAATAAAAATATACATCACCCAAAGGCCAAGGGTCACTTGATGAGCAATCATCCAACTATTTTTAACATCCATTTTGGGTCAAAACAACCACCAATAAATGAAAAATAAAAAGAAAATACAAGATGAAGGCAAAATAGAAACGGAAAGTTTCGTAAAGCAGCATTAAAAAAAAAAAAAAACCCAAAAGTGCACTTTATGAAATATGGTTTGTGAGGATTAGGAAAAAAAAAAAAAAAAAAAGGAGATCAACATAACACATGAAAACATAGGGAAGAACACTCTTGAACCCGTGAATCTCTGGAAAACACCCCCTCTCTTCCTCCTTCAAACCAAAGCAACACAGCCATATATTTCACGCGTGTATATATACTTTTTCTTTTTTTGCTATATATATATATATATATATGTATTATATCTAAAATAATATATTTTATTTCTGACTATATCTCAATCATAATTCCTAACGGACTCTTTCATCAGAATTTGATGTGCCACACCACTATTTTCAACCATCCGATTTTCATGTCTCCCACTCTGAGATGTCGCAGGCTTTGATGACCCAACAACACCATCCCGGGCTTCACAACGGTCAGATTTCTCCTACTTTGCTCTTCAATTTTTGTGGGTTTTACCGGGAAAATCAATCCGCCATGAACCCATCAAATGCCGACGATAGATCTTCTGGGTTTTCGTTCTCGACCTCGACCTCCAATGATAACAAATCCGATTTCAGGTTCGAGACTCCCCAGGCGGTCCCGCGATCTGGGCATGGTCTCACGAGGCCGAGGCTCGTGAAGTTGAGGAAAGGCTTGAATTCGCAGAATCTTAGGTCTTCGGAGATTCCGAAAACCACCCAGATTGATCCTGGATTCAATCCCTTTCCACCCGTCTCGGAGAAACGGTTTTCGGTCTCCAAAACGGGGTCGTCTGTTGTTGAGGAATTGAAAAGCTTGAAACTTGGGAGTTCTACCAGTGAGTTTGGGACTGCAAAAGATGACATTTTTTATCCAAATTCAAGTGTTAGGGCAAGTTCAGCTTCATCTAAAGGCGGGTTTTTTGCATTGGGAAGCGAAAGCGTTATGACGAAGCTTCCGGAAGATATGAATAAGTTGAACATTGAAGGTGAAAGCTTGAGCAAAAAGGACATGGATGAAATCTTCAAGCTTCCTGAAGATGTGAGGACAAAGTTGAATATTGTGGATCCAAAGGGTGAGAAAGTTAAGAGTGGAAGGTTTAATTTAAGTGCGAATGAGAATGTTAGGTTTGGATTCGGGACTACTGACAATGTGGGTGGTTCTGAGGGCAAAAAAATGGAGTCTGAACTACCAAGTGAGCTGAACAAGAAATTGAACATTAAAGAAACTAGCCAGGTTCATGGAAGTAGTAATGTCAACTTTAATTCTGACGATTTGAAGAAGTTCGAATTTGGAAGAAGCTTTGCCACTACACTTCCTGATCAGATCAAGAATCTGAGCATAAAGGACTCTTTGAGTTCCAATGACAAAGCGAATCGCACCTCTCAGGGTGGTGATATTGATTTTGGTGGAAGAAAAGGAACTTTTTTGTCTACAAACATGGAGGAGAATAGAGGAGGCAGGAGAGGAGACACTCTTGAGTCAGATGTGGGAACAGCTTCTTCTAATGCATTTGGAAAGGAAGTGCGAACTGGATATTTTGGTGACAATGAGTTTCGTGACCTTGATAAATTTTCCGCAGACCAAAAGAAAGATGATGCCAAAATGAGTGGAATTGGTGGGGGTAATAGGGATGATGAATTTATCTTTACGAGCAACGAGGATTCTTTAAAGACATCCTCTTTTGGCTTTAAGTCAACGACAAAAGCCAGTCTTTTTTCGGGCTTAAACGAGAACGTGGAATTTAATGCAAAGAGGGAATCAATTAGAGATGCAGGAATGAATAAAAAGAGTGGAAGTTGGAAAGCAAGAAGTCCTACCAAAGTCCAGATGTGGCTTGGGCAAGATTTTGTTTCTAGAGAAAGCAGCTCCCAGGAAAGCCCTGAAGCTTCGGACTCATATTCGCCCATGGATGTTTCTCCTTATCCGGAGACATTGGCTGACAATCGATGTTCTAGAGAAAACTGTGTGACGCCTGATGACTCTTTCAGTCTTGAAAACTATCTGGGAACTGATTCAGCAGCAAAAGCTGAAACCAATGCAATTGACGAAGATTTGGCCATGGCGACCGGAAAGATGGATATAAATGATGAAGTCGATGTGACAAAAGAGGAACACGTTGACAACAATGTTAGTGCTGAAGGTGGTCTTGAAGAATCTGTTTCTGGGGCTGAAACTGAAAGCTTTAAGTCTGCAAATGAGGAGGTCGACTTCATTAGTGACCACACTGTTTTAGAAACTGAAGCTAGTTCAAGCTCAAATGTTGACGGGCATGACATTGATGGGAGAGCAAAATTTGGTTTTGGTTCGAGCGCGGAGGAGTTAGGTGGGTATAACTTCACCTTTTCTGCCTCTTCTGCTTCTCAAGGCCAATTGCCTGCGTCAAAACGCCTCCAGAAAAAGAAGAATTGGGTCAAAGGTGGCCATGATACCAATAATGTAATTCCAAATGCTAAGATTTCATATGCATCATCCTCTTCACAGTTTATTTCATTCTCCGGAGCTTCATTGCTTTCATCTCCGGGACGGGGCCAGAAAGGATATCCATCCAGTCCGCAGGGCAGAAGTAGAGATAGTTCTGTGGCAGGTAAAACTCAGGTTGTAAATCAAGGGTCTGATTCTACTTCAGCAGCAATGGTCGCAGCTCAGGAAGCTTGTGAGAAGTGGCGAATAAGGTTAGAATCAATTTTTTATCTTGGAACTTTGGATATTTGATATTCTTTGTTGTGATTTATGTTGTCTCTAGCTTAAAGATTATCTTCTGTTTTGTGATGTATCAGAGGAAACCAAGCATATACAACAGGAGATCTGTCTAAAGCTGAGGATTGTTACACACAAGGGATAAGTTGTGTTTCTAGAAGTGAGACATCTAGGAGCTGTCTCAGGGCATTGATGCTCTGCTATAGCAACCGCGCGGCGACACGTATGTCACTTGGACGAATGAGAGATGCACTTGGAGATTGTATGATGGCTGCCGAGATAGATCCTAACTTTCTCAGAGTGCAAGTTAGAGCTGCTAAGTAAGTTCTTAAATTATGCTTTCTTGTACATTATTTCTGCTGGTTGGTTTTATATGTTAATCAATAACTGCAGTTACATTTCCCATTTTAGCTATTTAATACTTTATTCACAAGTTGTAAATGAAACATCCCGATGGCATCGCTTTTTGACTTGGCTGTCATCATTTTGTTTTCTGCAATTTCCATTGTTGACCTCTTTTTTGTGTTGTAAGCGTTTGCGTGGCACTGCTTTTTGTGTTAAGTAGGGATATAAATGTTCCCTAATCCATGCCTTTTATTTTTGAAGTTGTTATCTTGCCCTTGGGGAAGTTGAAGACGCATCACGGCATTTCAGGAGGTGTTTACAAGCAGGAAGTGATGTCTGTGTAGACCGAAAAATTGCAGTAGAGGCTTCTGATGGATTACAAAAGGTCCAGGTATGGTAATTTGTTACTCTTTTTCTACCATTTGCTCATACTTAGTGACTATCAAGCATAAGTTGTGACTTTATATAATATTTGCACCAGTGCCTGTTATTTGGGTGGTACTTCCGTGAAGCTTGATGTTATGTTTATTATTGATGCTCTGTTCTCGTTATAGATTTTGTGTTATTCCTCTCTTCTTCTCTTTGTCTCACTGAATCCCTTAAAGTAATCTGTGTTTTTTGGCTTACAGAAAGTGTCTGAATGCATGAATCATTCTGCTGAAATGTTGCAAAGGAAAACATCAAGTGATGTGTTTAGTGCTTTGGAATTTATTGCTGAGGCCTTGACAATAAGCCCATGCTCTGAAAAATTACTTGAAATGAAAGCGGAGGCACTTTTCTTGGTTTGTGCTTCTTCCTTGTCATAACGACTCTTTGGTCTTTTAAGCCTTTACTTTGACTTGGAATAATCTTGGGCTAGTTGTGGGTTTAACTTCTATGTCGTGGAGCAGATGCGGCGGTATGAAGAGGTGATTGAGTTGTGTGAGCAGACCCTTGGCTCTGCTGAAAAGAACTCTCCTCCGGTAGATGTTGATGACCAGTCGTCTAATGTAGGTGGTTCCAAGCACTCCAACTACTTTTACTTCCGGATCTGGCGTTGTCGTGTATCTTTGAAATCACATTTTCATCTAGGAAGACTTGAGGATGGTCTCTCTTCGTTAGAGAAACAAGAGAAAAAACTGTCAGCCACATATAGGTAACTTATGAGTATTTGATCTTTGAACCATTGTTACATAGTTTTCTTTGTCAATTAGTTTAAGGTTGTTTTGTTAATTGAAGTTCCTAATTCTAATAAATGTCCAGGAACGAAAGCAAAATACTTGAATCATCACTACCCCTAGCTGTCACCATACATGAGCTCTTACGTCATAAGGTATCATCTAGGGCTGTTATATCTCTCTTTTATGCAGTAAAAAATGAAGATATAATCAGATGTTCATTGAAGCTGAAGAAAGAAGAACGTTTTCAGAGCAGTCAAATTAGTCTGACTATTCATTTAAAGTCAATAACAATAGGTTGAATTGTCTTGACTTGTACAGACTGCCGGTAATGAAGCATTTCAGGCTGGAAGGCATACTGCAGCTGTGGAATGTTATACCGCTGCGTTGTCATGCAATGTCGAGTCACGTCCTTTTGCCGCTGTTTGTTTTTGCAATCGGGCTGCTGCATATAAAGCATTGGGCCAGCTCACTGATGCTATTGCAGATTGCAGCTTGGCTATAGCTCTTGACAGAAACTACTTGAAGGTATATCTCTAAGCTGATTTATTTTTTCTGGTCCTGCAGATGATGTGATGAAATAATCTAGAGACGTTCCATAGTGAAAAGGCCCATTTGTTGGTGAACCCTTTTTTTTTTTGTTTGGTTTTGTATGCGTCCTTGATCCTTCCAATTGTTTTATTTTTACAGGCTATTTCTAGACGAGCCACTTTATATGAGATGATCAGAGATTATGGCCAAGCAGCTCGAGATATTGAGAGACTTGTGTCTCTTATCACTAAACAAGTAGAGGACAAGGCACATCATATAGGAGCATCTGATAGATCCACTAGCAGAACAAACGATTTGAGACAGGCTCGTTTGCGGCTTTCTGAAATAGAAGAAGAAGCCAGAAAAGATATCCCCTTGGACATGTACCTCATCTTGTAAGTTTCTCTTTTCGTTGTGAACACTTTTAAGTGTTCATCATTGTGGATAATAAGATGAAGCTTCTAAGGATGAATTAGTGCAAATTACATTCCAGAGAAACATGTTGAGGGCTGAGCAAATTTACTTTTACTTAAATGTTTGTTTTCAGTTATTTGGTTTTTCACGAAGAGGCTTGCCCTGAGTACTAAAGGATCACACAGTCAACTCAATTAATTTTTTGCATATTAGAATAGCAATCATACGCTAGTGAATTATTTTAATTGATATCTGAAATTCAAGTATATTTTCTATGGGTGAATCTTAATATTTATTGCTCTTTAACGAAAGAATTGACATTGTGTAAGTTTAAATGATGGCAGGGGAGTTGATCCATCTGTTTCAACATCAGAGATTAAGAAGGCCTATCGAAAAGCTGCACTTAGGCATCATCCTGACAAGGTCTGCAATTATATGCTATAGTGTTTGCCTATTTTCATTACGTGTTCGGAACACTGCCAGGTTAGAATTAATTTGAGAACAGATCATGGAATTAAATAAGCAAAAAAGACACAAGAAAGTTTACCTGGTTTGACTTTGGCCTATGTCCATCGGCAAAGTTGATGAAAGATTTTCACTACCAAAACAGGGAGATTACAAAGAGGCAAGAGCTTATAGCTCTATCTCTATACCCAAAACCCATGTACACCCAAAGAGATTACACGTGCACCATGGAGCTCGAGAGGATAATAAACTTTTACATACACAGCTCCTACACCAAGATCCATTTTTGGATGCCCAAAAATGAGTTGCATTGCTGGCTATATAGAGGGAGAAACAGGGGCAGCAAGGACTTTATGCAACAATTAGTGCAGCTCCTTGATGAGCTCGGGGAGCAAAATTGCTAAGGTGCCAAGCTTGCTATGGTTCGAGTAATGTGGTTCAATATCGGCCATGACCTAACAAATCTCCCCCTTGGCTAATGCTATGGTACCTCTCAAATATTTCCAAATTCATTTCAGTCTCTCTATGAGCCTTGTTTAGATAGCTAATATATCTATTCAAGACCTTGGCTTAATATTAGCCAAGGTGGAGATTTGTTGGGTTGTGGCTAACATTGAGTCACATTGCTTGAACTGTGGGTCACTAAGTATATTACCGTGCAAGCTCAATGCCCAACTTGTCAAATTCCTGCCCAATAGGCAATAGCTGCCCAAGGTCACTAACATGGGCGACAAGCTTGTTGCCTGAAGCCTTATATGCTTGCAGCTTACGCCTATATATATATATATATATGGTGGGTTTGCAACTTGACGTATCCATTTGAATATTGAGAGGAGTCTTGAGATTTTGTTGACCTTGTGCCAAGTGTAGTGAGTATCAGAGAGCATTTTTTCTCTGTTCATTTTGCGGTAGCACTTTGGCTTAGTAGTTTTGGGTTTTGTGAGAGCTAAACACTCTTTTGTTATCTCCCTTTCATTAGTGGAAATTATTTGTCAGTCTCCGGCCGTGGATGGAAGCCAGAGGTTGAACCACATAAATTTCCTATGTTTTTTCCTCTTGCTTTATTTCATATTTTGTCCCAAAATGCATTCTGATTTGGCAGAGTTCTTAACATTACATTTCCATTAAACGTGTTCCATCTCATTTTAGGCTGGTCAATTCTTGGCACGAAGTGACAATGGTGATGATGGGCTTTGGAAGGAGATAGCAGAAGAGGTCTACAAGGATGCTGACAGACTCTTTAAAATGATCGGGGAAGCGTATGCAGTTCTTTCAGATCCCACCAAGGTGGAACTTATTTTCCAAATTTGGAACTGTTTGTCATTAATTTATCTTGCAAATTTTTTAACAAAACAATTATGATGATGATTTGGTCATTTTGGTGCAGCGTGCACGGTATGATACTGAAGAGGAGATGAGGAATGCGCAAAAGAAACGAAATGGAAGCAGCACATCTAGAGCACAAACCGATACTCAAAACTACCCATTTGAAAGAAGTGGAGGTAGGCGACAATGGAGAGATGTTTGGAGATCACATGGTACCTCAGCATCAACATGGACAGAATCCACTAGATCGAATAGGTACCCGTGACAACCTTGTTTGGACATGCCTTGGTCTTTTGAATATATGACAAAGTTGCAGAAGGGGTCTCGTCACTAGATGGATCATTTTACGTTGCTACATAGAGAATGTAGCCTCAGTTCAAAGGTCGAACAGATACTGAAAATTACAGCATGAAGAAATAAACGAAAAGGAAAAAAAAAAAAAAGAGAAGATATTTCCATGGACGTCAAAGGTGTTTGAAAGTTTGGATGATTTCCTGATTTGAATGATTGAATGAGTTTGGTTTGCGAAAAGAGGTGTGCTTTGTAAATCCACCAGTAACGTGTACAGAAGGGCGAAACACAGCCATACCACGTAGGTAAAAACCTTTAAACGATAAATTAACCGACTTGAGAAGTCTGCTAATCTGGTTAGAAGAGCAGCAATGAGATTGGAGAAAGGGATTTTTGTCTCGATCAGACTGTGGAGTGACATCAATTTTGTGTGTTTCTTTTTTCTTTTTTCTCTTACGTTTTTGTCTTTTCATTGTTGAATCTTGATAGAAATAGTGCATGGCAATATACTGTCGATAAATTATACATCAGGTGAGAGCTTTTTTTTTTTTTTTTTTTTTTAATTTTATTTTTTATTGTACGGTTGTGTGTTTTGTTGCTAAATATAAGTCTGTCAAAAGAGAGAGGGGGGAAAAAAAAAGTTTGAATGAAGATTTTTCTTGCATTTTTGCTGAAGTCAAATCTCCCTGGAGTAAAGTATTATTGTTATTATTTTTTTTAACTGCCTTCTAAGTCATGTTGGAATCCATATATACTTCCATGTACAATAAGATGGCCATAAATCGAGCAACAGAGCCAGGAAAATATTTTCTGGCGTAAAAAAATCTTCATGTGGTTGTCGTTTCCTTAAAAATCGGCACATCAGTGCCAAAGCCTCTCAGCAAAGTTCTAAACTTCCACCACCTGCAACAAAGAAGCAATGAGCACAAGCATTTTAGCCAAGACCACGCATAAGAATATCACTTGTGATAGAATCATAGGCGACAACAACAACAACAACAAAACTCTACCTTTGGAGGGTGGTGGAGGTGCTGAAGAAGGAATTTGTAGTCCGACGTGTGTGTTTCGAGAATTTATACGTATATTCCTAATCCAAGTTCCTTCGGATCCGTTTCCACCATCCATGCTGGTCTATTGAACCCGTTAAAAAAGATCAGTTATGAAGAAGAAGGAAACAAGTCAAGAGAGTTCTTACGGATCAGAAATGAGTACTTGTTCATTATGAAATTGAACGTTCCTTGTGCAGCACGTTTGAGAAGAACCTCCCTTGCCTCTATAGCAATTCCTTCCGGCTGTTTATGGAGAGAAGTCAATAAAATGTTAGGTAAATTATGAAACATTTAGCTTTCGGATCGCTTTTATTTTCTTTTCCAAATCATGAACACACCTCCTCGGGAAACCAAACCCCAGGCTGTGTGCTTCCCTCAAGAACTGCAAGTGCAAACGCAGCCGTTGCGGTTCCTACTGATCTGCAAGACATAAATCACATTGCCATCCTATTTTAGTAGAGCCTTGTGTTGGTAGTTTTTCAAGCTTATCATCTAGAAAAAAGAACGTGATATTCAGGGACATTTGAGAAGCAAGAAAGTTTACACAGAAAGTCTTTTGTGACTGAATATCCCGACCATATTACGCCCATTAGAACACTCCAAATCCACCTGCCCCAGATGAAGTGATGATCAAATAGAGTGAAAAACAAAAATCCTAAAGGATTTACTTGAGTTTTAGATTTCCTCACCCTCATTGACACACGCTCTCCAGCAATCCCGTCAAATGCTCGAACTACAGGATCGAACAGCTGAACTAACTGCTGAACTTTGCTTCTATCCCTCAAGAACTCCTAAATATTGGTGTCTGGTCAACTTGGTAACCCTTCTTCTCAATTTTATATGGGAAATTACGACAATTCGGCTATTGGTCCCTATATTTAATTAAAAGAACCATATACAAAGTATAAAAGTTCAAGTCATGTGGGAAGATATATGCAGGTTACCGGCGAAAGAAGATTTGTCATTGCTTCCATTCCCCAATTCCAAAAGAATGGTGCAGTTCCAAATCGAGCGCTTACAGTCGGTACTCCCAGGACCTCATGAGCACTTCTAACCTCGGGCAGATTCCTGTAAATAAGAACTTTCAAACATCTATCTGTATGTGACAAATTTAAGACATTTGCACAAGTCGGAATAATAATACGTATGTTTATCATTTGATAAACATGCAATACTAATAATAATAATAATCATTCTGTCTTAAAAAAAAAAAAGAACACTTACAAGAGATAAACGTCTCTGTTTCCTATGCCTTTTCCAAAGTCGATGTTGAGCATTCCGCTGTATGGCTTTAGTTTGATCTCCTCTCCTGATTGAATAGTTCATATCATGCATCACATGTTCAAGTTTAGATTAGAAGTGTCAAATAAGATATAGAATGCAGACACCGACCTTTGTTATAGGCAATAACCTCCTCTCCGAGAAGCAAAAAGCTAGTGGCTAATATTGTCGGGCCAGCCCCACCGGTACCAGCAGTGTAGTAGTAGAACCTGAGAAGAGCATAGTTGCACATAAGTTTTCAGGACAACAATCTGCAGTCTAGCTCATTGGCTTCATCTAGTTATTAGCAAATCAGTAGTCATCATCTGATTTTTTTTTTTTTTCTAGTTAGAATGCCAGCAATGAAGAATGGTTGTAAAGTTGTTAACCTTAGCCTTTCGGGTTCCCCTTCACTTTCAGCTCTCGCTGCACGGACTAGTTCTGCTGCCATTACTGTCATCATAGGAATGGAATTCAACATTTGGGATAAAAAGAAATGATACAACTCATAAAAGTTATCAGAAGTTTCAAATTACAGAACAAGAAAGCTTATAAGAGACCATTGCTCACTCCAGGATAAATTCCACCAGTCGTAATCGCTGGAATATTTGCAGCAACAGCTCTATCGCTAAAGGATTTAGCACGCCGTGCATAGCTCGTATCATCACAAACATCGAGATATGCCGTCTATGGAAAGAAAGGAAGAATTTTTGTAGTTACAAGTACTTTGCATAAAAAAAATAAAAAATAAAAAATAAAAAGGATAACATTGGCTGGGTACACAAATTGAAGTTTGAAAGTCATATTTTCATCAGATTCTATCATATTCTCAGACGTTGTTTAATTACTAAAAATTAAGCACTCGCGATGAATAAATACTTGACAATTCAGATAAAAAATAATTGAAAAGATAAGATGTACCGCCAGAAAGGTTACCTTTGCTCACCTTGGTGTAAATGGCGGCTTCTAGTACAGAGCACTTGTCTGCCTGCTGGAACGGCCCTGCTGCGTGTACTACAAGGTCCACATCTGCAAAAGTTTCGAATCTCGCAATTAACTTAATTAAAGATAATTAATCTAAAGTAAAACTAGCATTAAGTATCAGTTAATCAACGTCGAAAACCAATTAATTAGGAATTTAGAAGAATCTTGTACGCACCACTAAGAGCGGCTTCTAAAGAGTTCGCATTGTTAACATCCACTTGAGAAAACTCCGAATTCTCGCCAAGAGTGGCCACCATAGCAGCTCCTTTTTCCCTGCCATGCCCAACAACTCATTAAAACTCCTAATTTTCAATATCATCACAACATTTCTTTCTTCTTAGTTCTTACCTGTTGCGCCCGCCTATGACGATGCCGAGGTCGGGGCATAGCTTGGAGAGAGTAATGGCGGTGGAGCCTCCGACGCGACCGGTGCCGCCGAGGACAAGAACCCGGGAATTGCGGGTCTTGTCAGGGAGATGGACCCTCAGGTGCTCGCTTTCTCTGGCGCACGCCATTGGGATTGCGCTCTTCAAATACAGAGAAGCTCCCGCCATATCCTTCTCTCTCTCTCTCTATCTCTGTCTCTTCTCTCACTGTGTTCTTTCAAGTTTCAGCCTTAGCCTATCAGTTTTTATCGTTGGCTTTTTTTTTTTTTATCGTAGGTTTGTGACGTGATCATAGATGACGTGGCATAATTTGTACCGTCAAGTTACTTGATTTTCTTTCTTTTTTTTTTTGTTTTTCTTTTAATGTTCAAGCGTAACTGTTAATCAACTTTTTGATGACCAATTTAGACTATTCATTAAAAAAAAAAAAAAAATTTCTAGACCTTATGTTGACGGTGAGAAATATTATGAAAAAATTTCATAAATTCCCCTGAATTGTATCACTAGTGTCAATATATTTCATGAATTATACATTGTATATATTGTATTGTACTCTCGATTTATAACATTTGGGGCAAATGCCTCCTCCATTTATTTATGTTAATATTTCCGTTAACATTCTATCAAAATGCTCATAATCTTTATATTTGTATCAAATGCTCCCAAATGTATAATATTTATGTCAAAATACATAACCAGTCAAAGTAAAATAAATAAAATGCAAGAATGTTTCTAATGATATTTATGTTTATTATAACAATAATAAATGCACAGCCAGAATCAGGTTCCACCCAACCCAAAATGACCAAACCGGCTAATTAGATGGCCTAGTTTTCACTCTAGCCCAAAAAAAAAAAAAAAAAAAAAAAAAAGAGGCGCCCTAATTTTCAGGGGCTTTCAAGCAATGACCTGACAATGCTATCACACTCCTCAAAAGTGTCAAGCACTTGGGTACACTAGTTGGGCATGTGAAAGCCAAAAAGGAAAAACTGTACAAACAGAATTACTCAAGAAGAGCTTCGTAGTACAGAATGAGGGGTGACAATTCCAAAAAAGACAATTATGAAGCCAATTCGAACCATAAACAATTTACATATCCATGACAAGGCTATCTCAGGTTTTCCTGATGAGTTTTTCCCATCGAGTCAATCTCGTTCACCTTCTCCGCTATGCATTGGATCTTTCTCGATAGTTCTTCTGTGTGCTCCTTAATATGACTGAAGAGGAGGTCTATGATCTTTCTAAATGAAGCAGACCGCTTTCTCTCACGAAGCAGCTGTTTAGTTAGTTCTTTAACCCTCGCGCTCTCATTCTGCCAAAAAAAAAAAAAAAAAACAAGGACGATGAGAAGGAACTCAGATTGCACTTACGATTAGATAGTTGAGCTCTGTCATAACGATAGTCTACTCTTGAAAATTATACTTTCCAGCAGAAAAATGACACTTAAATCGATTAATGATGCTATCATCTTCCATGTACGATCTATGTACGAGTACACTAACACTGCTACATAATATAATCAAACTTAGTTCTTTCACATTGTGTAATCTAACCGTTCTATTTTACTCACACACTTGCGATGACGCATCTCTATTGGTGATGAGTGGCAGTAGGAGAAATACATACACACGTTGGATTTTATCCAAATTGGTAAAAGTTCAAGAGAATTAGTAGCTAACTGATGACTTAAACGATCTATAGAGCAATACTGTTACCCTAACAACAACTGTGGAAAAAGAGTTCATCAAAGGCTTACCAGAATTTGATCATTTCTCTGTTCATTTTGACTCTGCCTCCCAGTCCCGGCCCCAGGCAAAGGATGAGCATGTTCTTTGATGAACTTTGTGACAACCCATATCCCAGTACTGAGCCGCCTTAAAGAGAGCTTAGCCTTGCAACCCATTCTAAAGGGCTTCCGTGGCCTCTTGCTGTTCTCATCGGACCTAGTAGTCCTGCGGTAACCCTCTTTGTTACAAACAAAAGTCCTTTTGATGACGGTTCCGTCCCTTGAACGGCGCAGGCAGTCCATGCGAACAATAAAGCCCATACGCATTGCATATGCAGTATAAAACGAATGTGCAGATTCTTCAGAACCAAACTCCTGGCCTACATATGGTTCTTCAATATTTACTTCATTACACTCGTTTTTCGAATGATTCTCTTCATTCACCCTAATCTCTTCATTTGCCCATCCAACATCAGGCACCTGCTCCTGTTGAACTTGGACAGAACTAGTTACTCTTGCACTTTCATTGCCAAGATTAAGATCAATCTCGGTTGAATCATCTGAAATGATCTCCTCATGATTGTCAACACCAACTTCACCACTCACTGCAACATCAAAATTCGAAGCAATTCGATGGTTTAAAAAAAAAAAAAAAAAAACTGTCCTACTTCCACAAAGAGCATAAATATATAGGATAAATATGATTTTCACTGACATGGGTACAGATATATCCTATGTAAATTGTTGATATCAGACAACACGATTCAAACGAGTAAAAGAACCCCATTTACAATTTAAAAACAAAAACCCATTTCAAACATGGTTAAGATCAAGGAATGTGAAGTCAAATTAATAGCATTAGTTGGAAAACAAAACAAAGACAATAAATTTCCTAGAACTCCATACCCATATTTGAAATATTAATTAACACGTAAACCCATTTGAGACAAGAGCTGATTTTTTTCGTGAAGGAGCAAAACAGTAGACAAAAATTTGCGGTTGCAATACATTAAATTTGAAATATCTATAAAACCCAGAAAGTGGAAGGAATTTAGAAAATGGAAACGAAATAATTGAACGAGATTTAATTAGGCCCAATTTCCCGTCAACATTGATTCTAATCAGAAGAAAACGAACATTTACGTACAAGGTAAAGTTGTTAAGCGTTTCACTGTCGGGGATTGAAAAGAAACAATAAAAACGGAGACTTACTTGTTGTTTTTCTGAAGCGTAAATTTGGAGGATCCTAGCAATTCTACACGGAACTCGCCGACTACATGGCCTGGCCTGCAACGAGAACTGGAATTGGAACTGGCGGGCGGGGAGAGAGAGAGAGAGAGAGGAGGTAGTGGCAGGGGCTTTTTTTTTTTTTTTTGGTCCTTTTGTCGCTTAGCAAAAAACGACATGTATTTTCTGGAGACAGTTTGCTGTCGTTTGACTTAGGAAAACGACGTGTCGTTGTTAATATTATTATTTTTGGCCGCTGATCTAGAAATAAAGGACATAGTTTCCCTCACCAAACAAAGAAACTATAGCCCTCTCTTTGGTTCAAAAATTAATTAATTATAATTAATTTTTAGGTTAAAATTGACTTATTTTTCAAAAATTAATTATAATTTTTGTTGACTTAAAAAAAAAAGAGACAAAAACTGATATAAAAATTTTGAATTAAAGATGGCAAATCAAACGCGGATATCTTTTTTAATAATAAAAAAGAAAAGACATCTTGTATCTTTTAATTTTATGTACACTAAATAACCACATTTCTAAGGGACAAAAAATGTTATTTTTAATTTAGTGTCGTTTAGTGCGAGAAACATGTTGATTTAACTGTCATGGATCAAACTATGGCTTGTTTTGAAAAGACGTCTTTCTACTCTTTAAACATGTCTTCTGTAATCAAGCCTTGACTATCTTGGAAACGACATGTCGTTTTTTGTTCTCTTTTAGATTGCGAATGTTATTCACATATTTGGACGACATTTACTTTGTCTTGTGAAACGAACACAGCAATGTACATGAATTATGGACTTTGACGTATATCATTTACTTTCCTAGCCAGGATTGCTAAAATCAGAAAATTCCAATTCAATTTGCATTAAAAAGTGTCTCTCGGTAAGCATGAACTTATAGAAACTCATTTATCAAAATAATTGATTAATGCCAATAATCACTGATAAAACGGTATGAGATGAGAGATGAAAAAATTGAATTTAAAAAGGGCTTTTTGGAGATAACAATATGTTGGGTTGTTGATGTTGATGTTGAAGTTTTTTTCTTTTTCTTTGTCTGGTGGCAGACTGATGGTTTCCAATAATCTCCTTATATATGCCTAACAACATTCGGAGACGAGGCACAGATTCTTTTTGGGAGTTATTTTAATTATAGCATGTTTATGTGAAATTGTTAAGCATGCATGTATTTTAGATATGTGAAGAAACCGGCGTTTCTCGGAGAGGCATGCAATATGGGATTCTCTCCGCTATTTACTCTTGCTTGTTACCTGCTTTTTTGTCTGATCACTAGTAGTGTCACCTCCCTAGCTCTATCTCACTAGCCAATATCAGCCACTACCACAATCCCAGAAGAAAAAAAAAGAGAGAGAGAGAGAGAGAGAGAGGACAATTGTAGGGACCTCATGATAAAAGAGACTAAATGCACTTGTTTTCGGCCTGAAAATTCCCTGATTTTCAGGTGGCTAACCGAGGCCTAAGAATCGTGCACTTATGAATAGTAGCTGGCCTATACTAAAAATAAACCACCGTCAAATCTTGGGATTTAAATGTTTCTTCCATTTTTTTATATAGATCTCACTGCATACCCGAGTTATTTCCAATTTTAAAGAAATTTTTTTGATATATATATATATATATATATATATACACACCATGGTATGTAACTATCAAATCTTTAGCTACCTAGCTAAAAACGTCACAATCAGTCAACCGGTTGGTCAAAATTACGTAGTAAGGAATTATGGGACTTAAATTCAAAAGTGTGTATTCGATTCTGCATTGTATCGAAAAAACAATGTCACAATCAAAATTTTCCGTTATTGGTTTTTGACGTATGATTTATAATTTATACATTTTGAATTGATCTTTCCAATTTTTAATCACTTATTATATATGGCATGTAATTTTTTTGCCTTCTAGATACATATATATAAATATATATATATTTAAATGTTTATGATCTTCTCTCATATGTGAATCAAGAGAGGGTTTTTTTTTTTTTTTTTCCCTGATGAAATATCATAAAGTGGAGGGGCTAGCTAGGTTGTCAAGTGTCTCTGAAATGACAGCCACAAGTTTAAGAAAAAAAACCAGCAGAGTGGTCTGAATTTGACTCTGTGTTATCTGGTTGTAAGGCATGGGCTGCTCGTATACTCTGCATGGGCTGCATGCATTACTTTCTGTTCCACGTGTAAAACAGCTTATTTATACATACACACAAACGGGCCCAATATGACATATATAGTGGACCAAACTAAATTAACTTTGGTCTCCTCTAATATATATATATATATATGAACATGTACCAATATTTTTCTCCTCCTTCAGTCATTGATGATATAGTTTTTTCTCCTTCTCAACACCCCCTTGCTACCTCTACTACCACCAAAGTTGATGTTATATGTGTGTGTGTATTTTATCATACATGAATATATAAACACAAGCTAAGCTACCATACTTTGCAGACTATGTTTACTTTACTAATTAATTATTGTATCATATAGTTTGACAAGAGAAGAGCAAAAAATACAAATCTAGTTGATAAAAATAAATCGTTTTCATTTGAAAGAGCACATTTTTAAATCATCTTATGTTGGAAATGTACTGTTAGTTTAAATGCATTTTTGCATGTGATGACCCGCTTGAGAACCCAAGTTATAAACCTATACATATATATATATATATATATATATATTAGTCAAAGCTGATCAAGATTCAAGAGTTAGATATGCTGAAAGTGTATATATATATATATGGACATGAGAAACACATGTCATTCAAAATAAGGGTGGCAAGAAGCCAATATTAACACATGGCTTTCATTCACAAACTCCTCTTTTCTTTTTAACAAAAAAATAAAAATAAAAATCTCTTCTTCTTAATGATTCAGGTCACATGACACAGTCTCAGTTGGAAAATTTGGAACAAAGTGCAGGGTCTCAGAGTAATTTGAAGATTCTATCTTTTTTTTTTTTCCACTGCTTTTTCTAATCAATTTCCCCTGCCTATTGCCGCGGTAAAAATCTTGATTAAAACCCATTTTCACATTAAACAACTACTATATATAGGAATAAACTAGAGCTAGGGTTTGTCATTTTGCCGCCCTAAAAGATGGTTCTTTCCTTGAGGTCAAAAGTCACAGTCTCTCTCTTTCTTTCTCTCTCTAAAAGTTTCTTATTTTCTCTATCTAAGAAGAGGACTAAGGGGGTTGGGACATGATTATGATTAGAATACCGAGCGCATTTATTTTACTTGTTTAATTATTATTATTTTTTTTTACAGTGGTAGCAGGCTTTTAATAGCTGTTTTTAAATTGGATATTGATTAAAAATTAGTTTGAGGGCCATGTGTTTTACCGTCTTTGATTCCTTTCTTGACGGTCAAACTTACAGTTTTTTTTTTTCTCCCTCCTCCCTTTGAAACCTTCGAGAATATGATTATCTTTCTATCTCTCTCTTCCTTTCTGCACCACCACCACCCCAACCCTTTCTGTTTGTTTTTTCTTTAATTAATTAACCCTTGTCTCTCTCCGTACTCAGGAATAGTCTTTTACCATTTAACTCACATACATGAATACGTATATATGAATGATACGTTCATGTACATATGAATGAACGTATATATCTTTTGAGTATATATAACGATATATAGTGACACTTTTTCTACCTTTTGTAGTTGTTATTAATTAAATGTCATTTAATTTGCTCCTTTCTACACTGATAAACATTTATTTTGAAAAATGACAAAGTAAATATATGATGTTGATATTAGTAAGAAAACACCAAATGGTTATTTGTTAATTAAAAAATCATGTTCGGGCTATTAATTTTCCATTTAAAAAAGCCAGATTGTTTTGAACGTGTGTCATATCAGAGTTCTTGTTTATTTTTATTCTTGTGTAAATAAATTGACACATATCTTTGGTTGTAAAAAGTATAAACATGAGTTTTTATTTATTTTTTATATAAATTTATTTAAGGGGCGGTTGAGAAAAGCAGCACTGAAAGGGGTGGGGGGTTATATGAGAGAATAGTAGTATATATTATAAGTAAAACCCAACTGGGATCCCTTAGAAGTAAGATTTTCTTCCAATCTGTCCCTTCAAAAACTACAACTTGAGCATGAAATAATAAACTCAAAGACCCGGAAGACAAGGGTTAGTGTCCTCGTATAGGGGTACAATTGTGCAAACCCATCTCCCTTATAATTTATATATATATATATATATATATATATACTTGTATCCATTAAAAAAAACACTTTTTATAAGAATAATTTTAGGATTCCACTTCCTCTCTCTCTCTCCCCCTTTCAATATTTCCCTTTCATAGTAAGGGGGGGAAAAAGTGTCAGTCATGCATGAATTATTGTTATATATATGCACAGAAGAGAGAAAACAGCCTTATATATATATATATATATATATATTTTGTAAGAGAGAGAGAGAGATATATATATATGTGTGTGTGTGTATAAAGATCGGAGAGATATAAAGGGGGAGAAGCCCGTTTGAGGCGGGGGAGCAGTTTGATATGATTAGGAGTAAAGGGGATAATAGTTAAAAAATGTGGGGATATGGGATGGGATGGAATGTGAGAAAGTTATGGGTGTTTGTTTATATATACAGGCCAGACTCCCCGTCTCAGAAAGAAAAAAGAGAGAGCAAATTTTGCAAATGCAATGAAAAAGGAGAGAGGGGATCGATCTGATAGAGTCTGATAAATATGTCTGACATGAAATGACTAATGTCCAAGTGGGCTTGATCAATAAATGGGTGTGGCGAGCGGCTGCGTGTGGGTTTTTTTTTCACACTGGGGGTGGTCAGCTATTTATATACACATTTACTTGTAAATATGTGTGTATATTTATTTTTATATGTAGCATCTTCTTCTGCAGGTGTTTCACATCAAAGAGAGAGGCAAAAATTGCATAGAGATAATAGTACTATTAACGTTTTGATTTGTTATACTTATTGGGTGATTGTAGGGTCCGTTATACATTAGAGGAACATTATAATTTGTATAGGATTTTTCATCACATCGTCTATGAATTGAACATATATATACTCCTTAATTAAAACAATAAACCAATTTCGTTACTAATTGAACATTAATAGATCAAATTATGAGAATATTGTTATGTTTTATTCATTTTATAGTTACCGACGGATCTAAACTGTAAGATTAAAATTTAATTCCTACGATCCACTAAAAGCATCCGCTGTAGAATTTTTTTTGAAGCAAATTAATCTTGGTGACTTTTATTAATTATACAAGTACTATATCTTTGAATTCCAAGAGGAAGAAAGGAGAGTTCAAGTTTGTTTCAAGATTACGAAAGCACATGCTCCATATGTTAATGGTCCATGTGTTAGGGCTTATATTTATATATATATATATATAGAAGTACATAAATGTATAATAATTAACTTTATTAGACTGGACACGGCACGAAGATAAGCTCAACTTGAATTTTCCCATTTTTGGATTCAATACTCGGAAAAGTTTCTATACAATACCACGCATATATATATATATACACACACACACATAGTTTAGTACGACTGATTCATTCAAAAATAATTACTTTTTAGCTTCTCCTCGTGTACCTTTTTATTATTCTTTTTGTCAGGGCAATACCAGTTTAGCAGGGTTTGGATTTAGAGAGAGAGAGAGAGAGTTTTATCATCCTTAATCTTAAAAATAAATAAATAAATAATCTTTCTAAATGAATTTATAAAAAAGAGAATAGGAAGAGATTATAAATGTATGAAAACCCCCGGCCACTTTTGATTTGGGCACCTTTTTTTTTAGCCAAAAAAAAAACTTTCTGACATCAAATTACACAATCACCCTCGCCACGTCATCATGCCCCACTTGTCGTTAACCTTAAATCCAAACTCGAGTTTTAAGGATTCATACCCTTCAAGCACACACGAGGTGCCCCTTTATGATTTGATGTGTATATGAGAGAGAGAGAGTAATATAAATCTTCTTTCATTTTGCTTTGGAACATATTATTTTGCTATTCCATCTTCAGAGATTTTTTTTGACCTTTTCTCTTCTTCTTCTTTCATATCTTTTATTTTCTATTCATGGATTCCATGTCTTTTCCTTTGTCAAAAACTTCATGCATGGACTGATTCCTCTGTTCATCAGCGTTAGGCTTTATATTAGACTCCATTAATATCAATATTCAGTACTTCTACTCAGTTCTCTTACAAAGCTCCTTCAACAACAATATATATATATATATATATCTCTGTATATATATATATACAGCTATGGCTTCAATGAACTGGTTGGGGTTTTCTCTTTCTCCTCAAGAACTCCCTGCAGCATCAAACCCTCATCACCATCATCACCATGATCATCAAGATCATCACTCTCGGTCCACAGTAGTCTCTCGCCTTGGCTTCAACTCCGATGAAATCTCCGGCACCGATGTCTCCGCAGGCGAGTGCTTCGATCTAACTTCTGATCACTCCACCGGCGCTCCTTCCCTAAACCACCTCCCTCCCCCTTTTGGCATCCTTGAAGCTTTCAACCGGACCAACCATCACTCCCAAGGTCTTTTATCACCCCTCATTATTTTTCAAGCAAATCTTAAAAATACCCAAAAACCCTTCAAAATGACTTTAAACTCAAGTTTCTTATGTGTTAGTAGTTGATCTTTTAAGGACAAAATAAACAAATAAATATTTACAACTAAAAATGCATTTTTGTCATTTCTTCATTTAGACCCTAATTTTGTTTTTTGATATTTTTACTTCATTTTTGTTTTTTTTTTTTTTTTCAGATTGGAATATGAAGGGGTTAGGGATGAACTCGGACACAAACTACAAGACCAGTTCATCATCAGATTTCTCTGTGCTAATGGGCAACACTCAAAACCTAGAAACCCAACAACAACAACAACCGAAGCTTGAGAACTTCCTCGGCCGACACTCTTTAGCCGATCACCACCACGACCACACTGCCGCCGCCGCCGCCGCCAACTACATGTTTCCGACAACCTTCGGCGGCTCTCTGCATTTGCCGTCGGAGGAGCCGAACGGCGGTGAAAACAACATCAACAACAACAACAGCAACAACGGTAACAGCAATAATAGTAGCTCCATTGGGCTGTCCATGATCAAGACGTGGCTGAGGAACCAGCCAGCGCCGCCGACCCACCAGGAGAGCAAAAACGACGTCGGTGCAACTACCGGCACTGGTGGTGGGAGCAATAATGGTGCAACTAATGGATTGAATATTATGACGAATACTAATGCACAGAGTAGTACTCTCTCCCTTTCGATGAGTACCGGATCGCAATCCAGCTCACCGTTGCCGCTTCTTGCGCCGTCGAGCGGCGGAGAGAGTTCGTCTTCGGATAATAATAAGCAGCGGCAGCAGCAACCAAGGACGACGGCGGCGGGGCTCGATAGCCAGACCGGGTCTATTGAGGCCGTTCCTAGAAAGTCCATTGACACGTTTGGACAAAGAACTTCTATTTACCGTGGTGTGACAAGGTTTGTGTAAATGATTATCTGATTGTTATTTACTTGTTCTTCTACACTTGCTTAAAAAGAGGTTATAGATTGTAGTTTTACGATCCTGGGATAGAGTTGAAAAACTTGATAACATGCAAAGATACATACTCACTAATCAAAAAAATAAAATAAAAAATTGTTCTTTTTTTTTTTTTTTTTTTTTTCATTTCAGTGTTTTTTGGGTGTAACAAGTTTTTCTTTTTTTTGGTTTTATGTCTTACAGGCATAGATGGACAGGTAGATATGAGGCTCATCTATGGGACAATAGTTGCAGAAGAGAAGGCCAAACTCGCAAGGGAAGGCAAGGTATGGTATTCCCACTTTTTTTTTTTTTTTTTTGGCATCTGTTTGTCGGTAAACATTTATCTTCTTCACTGCTAATTAATGAATGTTTATATTAACTTGTGTTTTACTTCTTTTTCTCTTGCTTAATCTGGGGCTTTCTCGATCTCTCCTTATACAGTTTACTTGGGTAAGTTCGAAACAAGAGTATGTTCAATGTCTTTTCAATGTTTTTTTGTTTAATTATCTTTCACTTATGTATTGTTCTCTTTTGTTCACTGTATAGGTGGTTATGACAAAGAAGAAAAAGCAGCTAGAGCTTATGATCTAGCTGCATTGAAATACTGGGGTACCACAACCACTACTAATTTCCCCGTGAGTTTTTTTTTTATTTTTTTTTTTTAATAATATTTTTTGGTTATTCACTCTATATATATTAAATTAAAAACATGCATTATGTTAATAGAGCGGGTAGTAACTAAGTCACTTCCAAGTCATATATATTAGTTAGATATCAAAAAGTCTTGCAAATGTTTGATTATAACAGGCATGAATTATCACTGCTTGGAGCACTAAAATAAGGTGCGCTTACCTTAATGTCCAGTGTTAGTTAAAAAGTGTCCCCAATAACCGGAATGTGTCAAATAATTGAATATTTAAATGAGGAAACTACTGTTGTTAAATGGTAATTTGTGTCTGCTGATTAAGCTAAAATCGTTTTCTTTCAGATAAGCAATTACGAAAAGGAATTGGAAGAAATGAAGCACATGACCAGGCAGGAATATGTTGCATCTTTGCGAAGGTATATACTACTTGAAATCATGACCTAACTGGAGCTTTATATATACCAGATCTCTAAATATATTCTGGAATATTAAAGTTGCAGATTGCATTTGCTTTCTCTTTTGGCCTTTTAAGAGTTTTTTTTTTTTTTTTTTTATTGATAACATTTTGCAATAATTTTTGTGCAGGAAGAGTAGTGGATTTTCTCGTGGTGCATCCATTTACCGTGGTGTAACAAGGTAAATAGTATATACATATATATATATTTATATTCAATATATGTATATATATGCATGAACAGAAGTGTACATGTCATATATATAACTAATTTTCATAAACTTTCACGATGTGAACTGGAATATTGTCGTTCAATTAATTAACGATGGAATTAAAAATTAACCATGCATGTTCTTATAGAGTTCTTTTGTTTTGGTTGTGTAACAACAGACACCACCAGCACGGAAGATGGCAAGCAAGGATTGGACGGGTTGCTGGGAACAAAGACCTCTACTTAGGAACTTTCAGTAAGTTCTTTATATTAATTAATATTGATCTTCCTGCTTTATTGATGCAGACAAGAGGTTTGTTAAAAAGCTAGGCCAATAAAGTACTTCTTTGTAACCCTTTTCATGAATATCATTATCATATAGGTACACAGGAGGAAGCAGCAGAAGCATACGACATTGCAGCCATCAAGTTCCGAGGACTAAACGCGGTGACGAACTTCGACATGAGCCGATACGACGTCAAGTCTATACTGGAGAGCAGCACACTGCCTATTGGAGGAGCGGCGAAGCGGCTGAAAGATGTCGAGCAAGCGGAGATGACGGTAGATGGACAGCGCATAACCGACGATGACAACTTGAGTTCTCAGCTCACCGACGCCATCAGCAACTACGGCGCTCCCGCTGCTACCACCACAGCCACTCACCACAACGGCTGGCCCACACTTGCCTTCCAGCAGCCTGCTAATTTCACCATGCATTACCCGTACGGCCAAAGGGTTTGGTGCAAGCAAGAGCAGGAGACTTCTGATCATCACAACAGCCACAGCTACCATGATCTCCACCACCAGTTTCAGATGAGCAACACCCACAATTTCTTTCAGCAGAATTCCGTTCTTCACAACCTGATGGGAATGGACCACCACTCCTCGTCCACAATCGAACATAGCTCCGGTTCGAACTCCGTCATGTATGGCGGCGACAATAACTACGGAAGTGGCACTAATAGTACCGGAGGTTACGCAATTCCGTTGGCAACTGTGATAGCAAGCGATCAGGGAAACAACAACGGCTTCGGGGACAGTAGTACTAGTACTACCCATGATTTGTACGGGACAGCCACGGATGCTTATCATAGGAGCTTGTATTATCTGTCGCAGCAGTCGCAGGTGGGTGTGGTTAAGGCCAGCGCTTATGACCAGGGCTCGGCTTGCAACAACTGGGTTCCGACCGCAGTCCCGACCCTCGCACCCCGGTCTAACAACATGGCGGTTTGCCATGGAACTCCAACTTTCACGGTTTGGAATGATGCATAGATTCACTGACTACTACTTGATGATATGGATGGACATGAAGAAGAAGAGAAATGGGGAATGTGGTTTTTTTTTTTTTTTGTCTTTTTGGTGTTGAAAGGAAGAGGGAATAGGGATGTATACGCCAACTGAATTCCTAGTTCTGATTTTTCATTCTCCTTTTTTTTTTTTTTGGTTACTAATTATGATTATGTAGGGAAGAATATTAATATAGGACCTTTTGTTTTTGGGGGTCTCTAACTCGCAGCCATATGTAGCTAGCTAGCATATGCAATGGAAAATTTTATATATAAAAAAAAGGATCTAGTTTGAAGTTCAGCAATAGCATAATGAGAATTCAGTTTCTTACTTGCTATGAATTTTGGGAACTTCAGACTTCAATGGATCCTCGGAAAGTTCTTTTTTTTTTAATTATTATTATTGTTGTTATTAATTTCACCAGGCTTTGTAACTTCCTCTAGTAACCTACTTATCTAATTATACAAAGAATGGTTTTGTTCTTTTGTTCAATTTTTATGTGCTCCATCAAGTCGTTTATATATGTTTGTGTGAATGCTTGTATGATAATAGTTTCATTAAATAGCTTAGGTTAAGACACAAATAATTTTACATCTGACTTTGATCGAATTCTTTGCTTCAAGTAAAAATAATAATGATATTATATGTCATTCAGATTTTTATCAAACTTTTTTTCCCTTCCCTCTTTCCCCCATTATAGTTTCCTGCCATGGAATTTTGCAAAAAGAGGGTTATAACGAGGGTTTTCCCAATCTTTAAGTAGATCATCTGGTTTATGTACTTTTGGTTCTTCATGTTTTGTATCATTGTCGGATTTTCTTTCGTTGTTCTGTAGTCTTATGGCTTGTTTCCCTTTTTTGGATATCATTGGATTAAATATTCGGGTATGGAGTTTAGTGTGGGAAGAAAAATGATTTGGATATTAATCTAGTTGAAATGTTCATTTAGTTTTATTTATGTAAAAAAATCAACTTTTTTCCCTTTCACCTTGTTAATAACTTTTTCTATGACATGAGTAATGGGGTACGCAAGTATATGGGCAATATTTATTGAGAGAAGAACAAATATATCTTTTTAATTCCCAACCCTATAAAGGAACTCATTCCCATCCAATGCTTGTAATTATATTAATAATGGAATATGGTTCCTGTCCAATGAAAGGGAAAAATAAATAAAGTATATTGCCACTCCATTATTATTTTTGTTGGCTGTATAATAATTTTGTCTGTAAACAAAAAGTAGTTGAATCCATTCCTTTTTTTTTTTTTTTTTTTTTAACAAGATACACTAGAAAGTATATTTAAATCCTTTATATATTTGAAATCAAGTTTACGTGAGTACGAAGAACCAAAAGTTACATATATAAGATCATGAAAATAATTATTATAAGGTATAGAGTATGAAAATCGAGGACATAATTTTTCTTTTCTTTTCTTTTCTTTTCTTTTAGGTTTGTTTTTCTTATTTTTGGGTGGTGGAAGAAGACAGAGAGTTTATGTAATATTCAAAGGGGGAAAGCCCCGGTGGGAACTGGGATTACATTGGAGAAATCAGCGGAGCACCCGTGCCTTCTCGGAAAGAATACCTCACTACACTCACCACTACGTGAATATTGCTCTCTCTCTCTCTCTCTCTCTCTCTCTCTCTATATATATATATATATATATTTATACACACACACTTTTGTATAAATGTAGATATGCATTTATCTCTATATACCTCTCTAAATATGTGTATATCTCTCTCTCGTTTGTTTGGTTTTGCTTTGTTTTGCACCCTTATCCATGCAAAACCCCCCTCCATCAAAGAAGAGATTTCCAAGAAAAGTAAAACTTTATTAAAGATGAAAGGTCCAAACCCCATGCCCCTTTTTTGCATCCCATGCCTTGTCTATATACACTCGTTTAATTTTCTCTTTTTTGTCTCTAGCTAGTAACTATTCTTATGCATATTATATATGTATATGTTGATTGAAATACTCTTTGATCCGACCATTATATTTATAATTTTTAAACACGTTACTATATATGAATCATGAAAGTCAATTGATTTTATTGTAACATAATTTAGTGATATTTGTTTCTTATATTAAAATTGCTATGATACAATATATTGTACATAATTTTACATAAAATTACAAACAAATCAATTATAGTTAGTATAATTTTTAAATTAAAAAGTTACAATGGTTTTATCTAGATAAATATTGGTATGTTTATATGTATATGTTTATTGTTTAATAAGAGGGTCGATAAATGCAAAGATCATGATTTATTTATACATATGGGGTTTTGTCTATTACTCTACTTTACTTCGAATAAAATTCATACTTGTATTAATATCCTTGCTGACATTTTTGTTCCATCTGTATGACAACCAAATTTATGAGATACAAATTCTATTTAAACTAACTCTCGTAATTAATTGAATGTGCCATAGATAAAGACACAAAATATTATGAAGTAGGGTTATAATAAACATTTCTCTACTTTGGCACTCTCCTTCCTAGGTTTTTATATATTAAATTGTGAGCCCAATTCTTCTTCCTCATGTGTAGACATGGCACAAAATTCCAACGTTCAAGTCAGATACTATTTCGAGAGAGAGATAGAGAGAAGAGAGAGAGAGAGAGATGTGCTTCATTTGATATATATAAATATGTATATATACAGATATATATATATATATATAAATAATATAAAAATGCATGCCTCATGCGTGTCTGTGACTGTCGCTTACTTATCTCAAATAGAATCATCTCATAAGCTAACAGGCCCTAGGAATGCTCATTTCGCGTCTCTTTCTTGGGGTTTTCATTTCATCTTAAATTTTGATTATTAACCCCAAAACCCTATAAGGTTAGGAAACTCTGTTTGGGATTCAAACCTTTTTGACTTTGACCAGCTCCTTCCCACCTCCCACCTCCCACCTCCCCCCTCCCCTTAAGCTATGAATTAAAAAACCAAAAAAAGCTAAAACAAAAAGTTTTTTCTTTTTTTTTTTTTTTTTAAAAAAAAGGAAAAGAAATCCAATAACATTTCCTTGAACTTGCAAGAAAATATCTTGGATCCAAGTGCATATAATTACTAGTATCCCATGACCTAAGTTGATCTTCTTCTTTGCCATGTGTATACGTGCCAACTCTCTCTGTGTTGGCATGCATGAACTTGAATATATATATATATATATATATATATATATTTGTAGTTTTAACTATATACCCTTTTGCGTGTGCCTTAAGTTGGTTTCCTTTCTTAATAGTTAATACCACTTGTACAGCTCCTTTGCATTATTTTGAGATATTATAGTAGGTAGGTATGAAATCCTTTCATATCTAGCTACTTGCATGTGTTGAGTTGAATGTATATACCTCTAGATACACACACACTATATATATATATATATGCATATATATATATATTAATATAGCATACTTTGTGTTTCCCTGATCTTTAGGATCATCACCATATAAGTTTACTCTAATACAAGCATTTATAGTAAATTAAAGTGTTTTATATACACATACGGAGAGAGAGTGTGAAAGAAAGAATTCCTGATCTTGTTCATATGTCAAGCAAGGAATGTGACCCGTTTCTTTTTTACCATAAAGAAAAATAAAATAAACTTGTGGCATCGGATTGGGATTACGTGGGGACGGATTTCACTTTTGGGATACACCACCAAAAGCTTGCTCATTAAGTATGAAAATTACACTGTTCAATTTGAAGGGAATATGTGCATGAATGCTGCTTCTAGTGCTTACGCATGTGTATCTAAAATGGAAAAAGTAGGATATCTACAAGGATTTTATTTTTAACCATCAAATTTTATTAGAATATGCTAATTTTTTACTTTTTTTTATTTAATATGATTTTGATCACATCAAAAATCAACAAAATCAATAAAAAAAATATATTATATTATTCTCAATATACCCTCTGAATTTTATTATTACTAGCAATAGCATGGAATTTACCTCATGAAATATTATGATTTTGCCTCATGAAATTTGAATTAATCCCTTTTATTAGAATTTTAGTTGAAGACATACGAAAAAAAAAAAGTTTAGTTGTAATCATGTAGTTTTTTACTGTTTGTTTTTAATAAAAATTCTAACATGATAGGCTTCGTAATACTAATTGTCTTATTTTTCTATTAAAAATATAAAATGCATTTAAATTCAAAGCTCATAAATTAAAATGAGAGTTTTTAAAATTTAAGAGATAAGTAAGAATAATCTTAAAATTATGAAGTATATATAAAAATAATCTAAAAATATAAATGTATAATGTATAAAGTTAAAAATAATAATAAAAAAAAAAGATTGGTAAAATTAATGGGAGGGTGATTTGTGAAATGTGCAGGGAATGCAATAACGAAGTCGCTGGTAGATGTAAAACATTGATCAAGTGAGACTTGTGATAAATGGTTAGGAGAATCATCGTGATGATGATATACACACACACATATATATATATTATATATTATATATCCCTTGGAAATTGAATTTAATAATTGTGGTTCTACAAAAGAGCTGGGCCTACGTACTGCCTTCACTTGGGGCCATCATGGTCTGATAAATGACCGTGGACCAACTGACGAATTCTTCACCACTAACTTTACTTGCAGACATAGAAGAAGCCATATCATTTTCTTCCACACATTTAAATAATGCATTTCACCCCCCAATAATTGACATCCTTACTAAATGTACATAACATTTTTCCCAATTGTGACCCTTATTTACCAGTCTATAGTGTTCGACTGTCAAACTTGCTTTATCCACGACTTTTAATATTCCAAGCAAATGTCATCATATTTAATATAATATATATTAAAAATATCAATTTTAATCTCCGCTCGTGAATTTCAATTTATATAATACATAAATTATCATTTTCTTATTAATATCTGTTAAAAATATTATCATATTAATTGATCGTATTTATCAATAAAAATATGATAATTTACCATCATGTGAATTAATACTTAAATTTTTTACATCAGTTTTTCTATTTAGGTGCTTTTAACTTTCGACAACTTATTTTTTAAACTTTTAATTTTGACAATTTACTTTTTGATTTTTTTTTTAAAGAAATATAATGTGTTTCATTTTGTTTTACTTAAGAAAATTCACACACACCCCACGTGAGATGGGAAAATCTCATGTCCAATCAAAGGTTTTCAAATACAATTCAAACCTTGCTGAGAATATTTCAAAATTCAAATCTTCAATTTAATAAGAAGTTACCAAAATAGGACACTTACTACAAATTAACAAATAATAAGTAACAAATTGATAAAATTTAAAGTTTGAGAGAGAAATTACCAAAGACCGAAGTTTAAAGGGCATTGGTGCTAAAAACCTTATTCAGTAGGCCATGACTGTCCAGAAATTAAAGACTAGGATGGAAAAAATACAAATTCACTCCATGTATATATCCTGGTAACAATGAATACGTATAAATATGATCATACCCTTTTCAAGAAGAAAAGGATTTTTACATGTTCACATGCATACTTGAAGGAATATCCGCAACTCTGGATCTTTTGGAGTGATTAATGCTGGTCTTCTGCTCTATTCCCAACCATTTTTGGATATATTGGAATACAGAATTGTCCGCTAACAGCTCCCTATGACCAGCTGCCATTGCCACTCTTTCAACTGCTTCAAATCCATCTGCCTGTAAAATGGGAGAAACAATAAATGACATTAAAAAACAAAAAAACAAAAAAAAAAAAGAAAAGAAAAGGAAAAGAAAAATGTAGGAGTTAAAAAAGCTTAAGATAGACTGCTCAAAACTTTTGGTACGTAAACAAGCATCAAGTGAAGTACCATTGCTGATTCCGAGGGAACTGTTCCATCGCCATCGACATAGCCATACTCGGGCTGGAACGAAGATACGACATATAAGTTTGATGAGATACAACAAGCATGAGCATATCAATTGCAAAGACGTACAAGGAACATGTTTAGCTTTGAGACTAAGAAAATTGGACAAAGTTCGTCGATAATTAATTGTGGGAAAGTGCAAATGCATGACTTGTTATGTGATTCTCCAAAATGTGTCGCCAAATCATACTTAGTAACTTCTAGAAAATTCATCATCTACAAGCATTGTGAGTCGCATACCGTTGAGTGGCATATTTCGGGCAAGTCTTCAATTGGAGATTTCTCTGAACCGTAGCTGCAATTGCAGAACTCATATCAGATGCAATAATTGAAAGTTTGGAAGGAGGACAAAAAATGCACTCTTTGTTTTGAAAAAGAAAGAGGAATTATAAAGAGAAAACATTCTCCTGTCTGTCGTTCAAATCCCGTTCTAATTATTACTTAGAACCAACTACAATTTGCTAGCATAATGAAGGCTTTGTATTTTGTGACGTAGCATGTTGACATACCATACATCATAAGGCGTGTCAAACGATGACCCGTAGATGTTGTAGAAGGAGACACCTTCTGGTAATTTAGCATTTTTCAAAACTTGCCAAGTTCCAGTGGCCCATTCGAGAATAGCGGAGTTAAAAGGAAGAGGTATAGTTTTTCCATCATATTCTAGCTGCATTTATATAAAACTTCTTATGAGGTAAAGCTTCTGGTTGAGAAAAGATAACGACAATAGCAAGATTAATTTAAAATTTTAAAGAAAAAAAAAGTCTTTTGCATAGTAATGATAGGAAATGCAGATGCGAAAAGAAGAAAATCAGAAATCTTCCAATAAAATCCAAAATGAAGAGTTGTGGACAGTTTTCTTTTGGCTATAGTACCGCATTGTTCTGCAAAGCTTCTTCAAACAAAGTTATAATTTCGGGGCCAACATAGGTTTTCAATTCAACTGAAGTTTCCACATCTTTACACTGCTTTCGCCAAACTTTAATTTCTGGTTGCTTCTTCCACTTAAATTCTGGATTGGCCAGCATTTCATAGATTGATGGACACTCGATCAACTACATGTTAGTATTTCAAACAATCAGCATGATTCCATTTTGAATAAAATCCACAATATTCTCCGTTTTGGAGATTTAAATAAGCTAACAAGGACAAGAAAGCTAACTAAATCTACTTACCAACTGGTGCATTGACCACCTTGATACAAAAAAGAAGCTTTTAAAGCCTTCAACAAACTGCAATCCAGTTAAAAGAGAATCATTGATGCATCCGGGTGCACCTGTTAACAAATATTTGAGCTAAAAATCATCAGAAGAACAGAAATTCGAATTAAAAAAAAAATCTTCAATATCCCGAGCAATCAAGATATATGAATCAAACTAGTGTTGACGAGAGAAGCAATCATATTCTCCTCATGGGAAAAAACAGTGTAAAAGAAAGTGACCTTGAAAGGGACATGCGATGCAAATCCACTTGTTTACATATTTCGCAAATACCTGTCGGTGCACGATATAAAATACAGATCAAGAGACTTTCAAGAAGCAAAGAGTATATGCTTCTACAAAAGTTGTGATTATCATTTCAACTAGTGACCGAGCAAATATGCGTACATCATTGTGGATTGTTAGAAAGCACTGCAGAAGCAGTCCACCCATCGAGTGCGAGATTATGTTAACTTTTCTTCCCCCAGAGGCCGTGTAAGCAGATTCCAACTTCGTCTTAAGGCCGTCCATCAACTTGTCAATTCTTCCAACACAATAAGACGGTGAATAGTTTTCTTGTTTTAATTATAGCACCAAAAGACTAAACTTAACCGCAAAAAAGTAGTAACATGGTTGAACATAAAAAATACCTTACGCTTTGCCGGAAATCATAACCATAGCCAAACAATGTGGTTCCCTTCTTATACCCGCATTTTACAAGCATATCAATCATTTCATGGAAATGGTAAACCTCTGTCACATGTAGGCATTTCATAACCTGGGGAAGAAAATAAGTGCTTTCAGTGACTGAAAGGTTAGGCGAAAACATTTGGTTTAGCGAGAAAATTTCATTCTACAAAATATTAGCAACTAAATATGAGCAATTTGATTAATACCGTAGATGGATCTAAAATATCAATTGCATAGAGCCCATAATCATCATCAGGTACCACAAGGTCTTTATCTTTTTCCAATGCTTCTGTATAACCTGGAAAAAACACATAATTAACTTTATAGCAATCCCATTTACGAATAACAAATAGCTATACAACCAATTTTTTGAATCGGCAGAAAAAGAAACATTGCTTAATGCCTTGAATTTGTCTTGTACCCCCATCCAAAAAACAAAAAACAAAAAACAAAAAACAAAACAAAACCAATATGCACACATGGTTGCACACTTAGCTTGGCCATAAATCCTACCAAATGTTGACGCCTAGAGTTCGAATCACTCATCGCAAGTTAATATATATATGTATGCCATAAATATTTACGCATTCAAGAAATAAAATCTGAAACAACTAAGCAATTTGAAAGATATATGCCTTCTATAGGAAACTTGCAACTATGGTAATTGGGGGAAAAAATTGCAACTAAAAACATTTGGCCACTTTTTCAGCAACAAAAACAGGACTATTGGTAAGAGCCAACTCTTTCAAAAAGACCCAACATTTATTCTTCCCTTTTCCTTGCTTTATTTATCAGCAATCAAAACCCACAAGAAGTTAAGCACACAAATAAATATGTAACTATATCTATATAGTTATATAATATAATATATATAGAGAGAGAGAGAGAGACACACACACACACACACACCTGTTTGGGGGTTATAAAGAGACCAGGCTTTCTTCCTGAACTCCAGGTCAGCCAAGAGGATCCGAACCCATACCCGGGTCTCGATTTCAATGCCGAGTATCTTACTCTTGGAATTAAGAATAGAGCCCGCAATGCCGGAGACGAGGAGAACCGGGTCGCGGTCAACATCGGCGTCGTCGTCGTCGTCGGAGCTCCTGTCGTACCGAAACATGGCCAAATGGAAAAGCCTCCCTTCATGGTCCGACCCGATTATATGACCCGAAAACGGATATACCAAGAAGCTGAGAATAAGAGACAAATGGTTGGATAAATATAATAAGCTAACAGAGAACTAACTGAATCTGCAGCAGCAGAAAAAAGAATTGTTTAGCAAAAACAACAAAAGTACTAACTTTGACAGTTTAGAAATAGATAGCGAACTACCTTAAACTAACCGTTGAAGTGCGTCACCGGTCGGAATTCTCCTTCCGGTCTGATGAGAAGAGTTGGTAGTTGTGAAGTTTTCAGTTGCAGTCTCTCTCTATCTGTCTGTCTAGACTTTATAGTGTCTTCAATTTTTTTCACTGAAGTCCCTATACTTTCCACTTATTACGCATTTGCCTTGGGTTTGGGTTTCTACAACGATTTTTCTTCTTAAGCAAGTTGAAAGGCGGGGAAGAAAAATAAATAGTATAGAAAGAGAGGGACCGATGGGTAAAAGTTGCGAGGGAATGGCAGTTGTGTAATCAATAATAATAAATACAGCTCTCGTTCATTAAAAATTTGTAACGATAAATAAATATTCCAGAAACAAAATACGTGAACTATATAATTTCACAAAAAATAATAATAATAACAACGTGAACTATATATCTATATATTTATGGTCTCGATACCCTAACCTTTTTTGTCAAACCAATCTAGTGGGTGACAAGCAAAGTAATAACAAATGACAAGATCTCATCTTTGTATTATCCATAAAAACTACTTTTTAATTATTTAATTAATTTTTTAACGATATGATTTATAAATATTTATGTTAAAAATTTACAGCTTTATATAAAATTGTTTTATTTATGCAAAGTTTTTATTTATAATGTAAAATGGAAGATTTAGAACAGGAATTATAATCATCAGACTCTTCTACGATAGTCTAATTTGGTGAAAGTGATGATGAGTCACGTATTATTTGTCGTGTGAAATTCCTATTGTAGCCCTCGACTTTCGCGGAAAGTAACAAGGGTGACACATGGCATGAGATGAATGGTTCGTATGTTGCAAACTTGGATCGGATGAAACAAAAGTGAGACAATAAAATCAAAATATATTTTTTTTAGGTAGAAAAGCTTTTGGATGATAAGTCAAAAAATGGATAATAATAAGTACGGAAGGAAACACGTAGAAGGGTGGCACAAAATATGGCATCTAAGAAGGATATACTTTGGCAAACGTTACTGCTAGAAGGTACCATCATAATCCTTTTGTATATTATTATCGCTATAAAATAAAAAATACAAAAATACAAAATATTATTGGTGGTATGTTAAGTATCGTCAAATCTTATAACTATATATGTGTATATATATATCAATTATATAAATCAATAAATAAACTATCAACTAGAACAATGTAGCCGTGTTAGTTTAGTTTTACAGCTAAAAGAAAAAGAAAAATAAAATGTTGTCCTGTCCTTTAAGAAAAAAAAGAACAATGTAATTAAGTCAAGGAAAAGGCTAAAATTATAGGTTTTCCTCCTTTTTTTTTTTTTTTTTCTCTCTCTCTCTTTTTCCTAATAATAAGAGGAGCTTTTCATAAACCAATGCAAACGCCAACAAAAAGCTAAAATTATTTGAGATGCTTTTTGAATTTCAAACAATTTAATCTCTCACAGCAAGCATGTCCTTATTATTGATAATAATAATGCATTTCATTACTATCGCTATTATTAAGAATTTTATTAATAGTATCTGGAAAAAAAAATAACTTTACCAATAAAATAAAGTTGCTATGAAAATCTGTTAAATTGTCTTCTTTTAGTTTTTTTTTTTTTTAATCTGACATGATTTTAATAATAATTGAAAGGTTTAAAATTGTGGTAAGTGAAATATTTATTTAAATCATACCACAAATTCTCTCATTCTAACTACTTTTGGGAGAAACCTTTGTTCGTGTACAATTACGTCCTCATTGGCGTAAAAAAGAGAGAATAAATCTCGAGAGAAGAAATAGAGTAGAATAGGAGGAGAATACAAGAAACTAGCATGAGACCTATGCAGCCAATAGTTCAATCCTCGTCTTCGGACTGTTTCTTTTTTTTTTTTTTTTTTCTTTCTCCCTCAAGGAGTAAAACCAATCAGTTTCTTCAGTTGGTGCAGGGAAATCCAACGCTGTTTCACTAAGAAAACCATTTCAAGTTAGATATTTCCCAATGTTTGATTGGTAGATCGCGACAGTTTAGGATTGTTTTTATTATGTTTGTTTTTGTTATGAATGGATTATTTTCACCATTAAGTGCCCGTCCCCAACATGAGTGAAGCTGCTTCTTGGAGAAAGAGCCCCAATCATGAGATGTCGTCAAGGTCATCACCTCTCGCGGAAAGGTCGGATCTCGAGGAAATGGGATTCAACCATGAAAATTTCACGATAAGACCTCTTACTTTACACTATCACAACTTTGGTAGCATTATTAACTTTAGACCATAAAAAATTAATCCAACCAAAACATATACCTATCATCAGTGTGCAACAAGCTGTCCAACCGTAGGACCTCTTTTTTAATTTGACGACAACTTCTGAGGCATGGTTTTAGTGGAGTGGGAATGCAGAGAGCAAAGATATGCCTACAAACGCAATACGGCACATGCACAAGAGCAAGAGACGATGGGCGTAGGCTGCAACCATCCGGGCTGTTCCCCTCTCGATGATGAAGCTTATTCACCATCGTCTCAATGGCCGACCATTAAACCCTGTAATGAGGGAATGGGTTGAACTTGGGGTCACAGAAAAAAGGCCCAATCACATACAGAATGGAAACTCAATTTTCGTCAACATTTAACAACAATATACCAGTAAATCCACCACTAGGAATCGGCGCTAGGTTTAACCATTTAAGGGGTCTAGATAGGAACGTCAATTTCAATATATTTCACCAAATTCCCAGTAATTTGCATAACATCTAAACTCAAAATCCTTCATATTCAGCAACAAACTACCCAAAATTTAATAGAAAACGGAAAATGTCATAAAATAAAGTTCCATTGAAATTAATCGAAGCCACGACAAAACCAGACTCTTCACAGATCCTGCACGCTCAAACCTGGAAAAGAAAGTGAAAGAAGCTGTCAAAACCAGCAACAAAAACTACAAAGCAGAAAATTAACAGATCATAGAAACAAGCTTCGTGTGAAACAGCACCTGGAGGAAGGGATTGCTTCAACTTGTCAGCCTTCTCGGAATCAAACACGCAAAGTGTATAGAGGTACTTCGAGCATCGAACCTTGAACTTGACCACATCTTTGCTCCTCTTGATCTTCACTGAACGGGCATCCTTCCTTCTCGCAGTAAGAAGGAAATCCTTAATCTCGTGGATCTGCTTCGGCTGTGCAACACAAAGAAACACAAACACAAGTTTAGACCATCACTAGAAGAAAGTTACTTCCATGATCATGATTTCTTCCAGTTCCTCTGTCTAGAAACCATTACACCTAGGAAATTCACCTAAACAATCAATGTCTCACAAACGCAAAAGGAAAAGCATAATCATAGTACTACAGGACCAAGAAAACAATCAAAATCTTAAACTTTCAGTTCAGGTTGTGAAGGTGAAGTGAATCAAACAACGAGCATTAAATACAATAAAAACCTTCCAGTTCCTTAGTCTAGAAACCATAACACCTCGGAAAATCACCTACGCAATCAGTGTCGGAAAAGCATGATCGTAGTACTACATGACTAAGATGACAACTAAATTATTATACTTTCACTTCAGTCTTCAGGTTGTGAAAGTGAAGCAAATCAAACAATTAGCATCGTAATCTAAAAAACCACAGACCGGTATATGACAAACCATTTCATCTAGAAAAACGTAATCCTAGTAATTCATGACCACGACAAACAATCAAATTTTTACACTTTCAATTCAGTCTTCAAAATTATGAGAGTTAAGTAGAGCAAATAATGAATATTACAGTCTAATAAACCACATAATTGGTATACGACATATGCCCAGAACTGTATTATGTACAGACAGTTTATAACACATAAAATCTGATAATACCTATTATATGGTCAATGACAAACAGTAACTCAAGTAATGGTAAATCAAATCCATTTCGGATATATATGTATACATGTGTTTATATATATGGCCAAAACCACAAATGTATTAAACAAAACCCATCAAGAAAAAGTTTCAGCCAGAGATGTTACAGAGACTAATATTTGTTTTTCTCCATTTAGTAGCATTAAATCAACTATGAAAATTTAACAAAATGTAATTCGAATTTTCTCTAAGAAATCTTTTTTTTTTTTTTTTCTTTCAGCACCAAACAAAACTAACCCGGAGAATCTTATGAAACAAATTCGAATACCTAGATAAGGAGGAAAAGGTTGCAGAGAAAACACGAGAAAAAGAAGAGAGGCTTACCATCTTGTTTTGATTCACGGAAAACCAGAGTGTGCTTCCGAGGCAGGCGTTCCTCCGAGACTTGGAGGAGTTCCAATTTATAGGAACTTCTCAATGAAGGGTTGTCGAAACGAAACCCTAGTTTTGACTTTTACAATGGGCTTTTGGTTCTGGACCTTTAGATGGGCCTATTAAACTTGCCCAAGCCCAAGTTTGATTTTTAGCCCATGAAAATCTTCATAAGTATTGGGCTTTCTTACTCGCCACCTTACCGAAATTACTTGCTAATGGAAGGTTCAAACTTTTTTTTTTTTTTAAGGTTTTTATTTTTTTTAAGTCAACAAAAATCATAAATAATTTTTGAAAAGTCAATTAATTTCAATCTAAAAATTTAATCTCAAATATGTATTCCAAATGTATTATACGTGGCATATTTTATCGAAATTGTAGTAAATAATATATTTTTTTACCTGACAAATAACAATTTTATAAAACTAAGGTTCCGTTTGGTGAAACTGTTTGAGTTGAAATTTTTAAGTTTGAGTTTGTTGACTTTTTAAAAACTAGTTATAACTTTTGTTGACTTTTTAAAAAAAGACAAAAACTGAAATGAAAAATTAAGTTTAAACTCATTCATCAAACTAGGCATAAATAAAATAAATAATATGATTTTAAAATATTTAAAATAAATAATAAAATTTATTACTTTATTACTATAAATAAATCATGTCGCAAGTTTTTTAAGAATATTTTATAAATAGTTTAATTAGTTATAATGATTTTCAAGTTTTATGTAAAATTATTATTATTATTATTATTATTATTATTATTATAAGGATGTGATTTTTTACTATTTGTGAAATATATATATTTTTTAATTTAATTTCACTAGCTATATATATATTTTTGGTAAATAGCTATATCTCTAAAAACCCTAACTATGTTCGTGTATTACAAGAAATACAATTTTCTTTGGAAAATTGGAAAAGAAAAAAAAAAAAAAAAGTAAACTAAACTAAACTCGGGTGCAAGATCTCTAACAAGGAATTTTAGGTGGCTATATTTGTAGAAAATTAGAAAGATAATGTATTTGGTGCACATGTTGGAGTTGAGTTTTTAAGATTGAAATTGTACTTTTTAAATATTAGTTAAAATTTTTATTAACTTTTTCAGAAAAAATACAAAAATGAGTTGAGATTTTTTTTTTTTTTTTTTTTGTTAGAATTGTTGTCCTAAACACCCCATTAGAGTGGTTCACAATGCAAATTTGGGTTTTAGAGTTGAAAATAAATAAACTTGGTTCAAAAAAAATTTTAGAAAATATTTTAAAGGAAAGTTTGATTTATATTCCAAACTCATTTACCTACCTAAGAATTTGCAAAACTCACGTGCGAGACCTGTAACAAGGAATCACGAATTATAAGCAACTGTCTAAAAACTTCCCAAGTATTCCATACCTTGCAAACATCATAAGAAAAGCATTGAACCTAAATTTGGTTTTGGGTTTTCTTCCAAATCTATTAATTTGGTTTGTGTTAATTAACATTAATAATGTATTTATTTGTCTATTTTTATCTATCTATCAATCGCACACATCGGAGTAAAAGAGAAAACAAAACGTTTTTGTTTGTCCCAATTCACATTTCAATTAAGAGAATTGCATTATGTTAAGTTTAAACTTGAATTCCAAATGGAGCCTAAGTTATTGAGAACTTAAAAGGCGCATATTTACTAAAAAACATTTACTAAAAAACAAAGAGAGAGGATCTAATTATTTCATTTTCTTTTAAAGGGAAGATTTTAAAATGGAGTTTAGTTGAAAATTTTGAATCCATTAATATAGGCGCGGGAACAAATTCGTTAAAGACAAGGTAACAAGGCAGGAACTGATCGGTCAATACAAACTGGGAACGAATCCTTATCAATCTGTTAATACAAGTCATGAACGAATCTGTTAATACCAGACGAGAATGAATATGCAATTTCAATGCTTTTTATACAAGAAAATATTTTAATAATCTTATAACGAACATGATTATATTTTATTGACAAGTAAGTTATCATCTTTGATACCATTAAGAGAATAATAATAATTTTATTTGGCGTTTTAATTGGAACTCAAAATTTTTATATCAATTTTTATTTTTTTTAAATAATAAAAATTATAACTAATTTTTAAAAAATTCATCAATTTAATCAAAAAGTCTATCCCTAACTAATGAATCAAGCGGAGCTTACTAATCATAAATCTCTTTTTTAACCTCCCCCAATTAAAAAAGAGAATTTTTTAAAAAAAAATTTTGGTTGCGTAGAATATATACAAAGATTCATTCCAAGAAACATGACTCACCAATATCCTTTATTTTTTTAAAATTTATTTTTATTCCGGATCAACAAAAGGAAACCACTTGGCCTTTTTGTTATTTTTATTTTTTTACACACTGAACGACGCACTTCACACGTACGTTGTTTCCATCGTAAATTTCCGACCGCGTTCTCTCCCTCTCTCTCTCTCTCTCTCTCTCTCTCGCTCGCTCTCAACATTCCTAGAGAGAGAAACAAAAAAAAAACACAGGACAGTACGCATTCCTGTTGTGGTCGCTTTTCTCAGCAGTCCTTTTCAGCCTCTCTTTCTCTCTCCAACTTTCTTATGCCTTGTTGAGAAAGTTGCCTATCAATTACCTCCTAGTATTTAAACGAGGTTTTTCTCCATTAATATTTTCAAAGAACCCCTGCTGTCCGCTACTTTGCCGCTTCTGTATACTGTTTCCCCACTTAACTCCCCAAAAAAAAAATAAAATAAAATAAAAAGATTTTGTAGCCATTTTTTCACCAACTCTCGCTCTGCTGACGTACTGTTTGATCGGATTTGCTTTACTTGCTCTTTCTCTGTAAGTATTTCATTTAAATTTCGCAGCGCTTTCAACTTCGTTTTACTCCGCCATTACAAAGCGATCGTTTTGGGTTTTCTTCGTTTTTAAGATTGAAATTGTAATTTTTTAAATATTAATTAAAATTTTTATTGATTTTTCAGAAAAAATACAAAAATGAGTTGAGATTTTTTTTTTTAGAATTGTTGTCCTAAACACCCCATTAGAGTGGTTCACAATGCAAATTTGGGTTTTAGAGTTGAAAATAAATAAACTTGGTTCAAAAAAATTTTAGAAAATATTTTAAAGGAAAGTTTGATTTATATTCCAAACTCATTTGCCTACCTAATAAGTTGTAAAACTCACGTGCGAGACCTGTAACAAGGAATCACGAATTATAAGCAACTGTCTAAAAACTTCCCAAGTATTCCATACCTTGCAAACATCATAAGAAAAGCATTGAACCTAAATTTGGTTTTGGGTTTTCTTCCAAATCTATTAATAATGTATTTATTTGTCTATTTTTACCATCTATCAATCCCACACATCGGAGTAAAAGAGAAAACAAAATTTTTATTTGTCCTAATTCACATTTCAATTAAGAGAATTGCATTTTACTCTTGAGAATGATAAAAAATAACGATAAAAGACTCACAGAAAACTCCAAAGAAACTCACTTCTATTATTGAAGAAATATAGAATATATAGATATAATTCCCACTTAAATGAGAACCAAAACAATTGGGGTCCTTCTTTAGTCAAAAAAAAAAAAAAAAAACTGGGGTCCACCTATAGATATAGATGAATAGATATTCCCACTTGAAATGAGAACCAAAACAATTGGGGTCCTTCTTTAGCCTAAAAAAAAAAAAAAATCCACCTGGCATTTGCTTTATTTTTCCAATATCAAGAATCTAATCAACGAATCAGTAGGAATTGCTTGGTTGCCAAGTTTGGACTAGAACAATAGTCTCCCAAAAGCCAATTAGACCAAAGTTTTTTTTTTCCCCCCCTTAGCTTTCCGTTGTGGAGTGTGTGTGACTTTTAGATATGACAGATTTTAACTCTAGATTTTATAATAAAAGGAAATCTATCCTCCGTTTCGGTTAATTATCTTCTTTTTTTTTTTTTTTAATGGAGAGAAGATACAACTCGTATCAAAAAAATCAAATATATCAAACAAAGTTGGCATTTGCTTGAAGTATCCGTCCTCTATGTTTGTGTAAATTATCCTAATAATTATTAGGGATTGTCTGGAAAATTTTTAGAGATGGAGTTTTACCATTGCTATTTTTGGAGTTAAGTTCTAGAAACGTGGGCTTGCAGTAAAAAACATTTAGAAAAAAAAAATTATTTTAAAGTTTTGTATTTAATAAAAGAGTAATTGGAAAAATAGATATTTTGGTATGCGTGTTATATTAATTTTTACAAAAAAAAAAAAAAAAACAATTTGTGAAATAGTAATTTTTTTGAAAAAGAGTCTGCAACCCCCAAAAATCCTCCTAAACTCCATTTGCGAACCATACAGTGTTTCATCGTCTAGAAAAATGCCCTTGAACTAGGCCTTATTGTACTTAATTGTGCTAGAGGTAATTCAGATTTTTTTATTGGCTAATTATTAGAATTGATTCATTTGAATGCTTTAATATCTTACAATAATGGAATTTAATTTTAAATTTTCACTTTTTTATAAATCTATCTATACCCGTTTTCCAACATTTACACTATTTAAATGCTTTATTAAACAAAAACTATTCAGATAAATATTTAATTTGAATACATTATTCAAATTCAATATTTGAATGTGAAAACTCAATTTAAATAAACATTAAAATACAATCTAAATCCCCATGAATCTTTTGTCGAATCTTCTATACACTCCTCTATTTAAAATGTTGGACTAATCGACATACAGAAGGGTAAACAACATATTTAGATAGACGATTAGATTATAATTGCTCCAATCATTTACCATTTGAAATACTTACTATGTTTACAACAATTATATAGAATCTACGGAAAAAAAAACATGTAATTATTTATTTATTGCCATATTAATGGATTATTATTTTTTTGTTTATATATACCATATATATATATATATAATGATGTATGGTAATCGCTTCTAACAAGTTAAGGGGGCGTTTGGTGTTTGAGTTGAGTTAAAATTTTTAAGTTTGAATAGTAATTTTTGTTAACTTTTTAGAAAAGATAAAAAAAATTTTCAAAAAAAATAAAAAACTTTTTCAGAAAAAAATAAAAATTTGAGTTTAAATCTTAAGTTTAAACTTAAGCTCCAAATGGAGCCTAAGTTATTGAGAACTTAAAAGGCGCATATTTACTGAAAAACAAAGAGAGAGGATCTGATTATTTTCTTTTCTTTTAAAGGGAAGATTTTAAAATCGAGTTTATTTGAAAATTTTGAATCCATTAATATAGGTGCGGGAACAAATTCGTTAAAGACAAGGCAACAAGGTAGGAACTAATCGGTCAATACAAGCTGGGAACGAATCCTTGCCAATATGTTAATACAAGTCATGAACGAATCCGTTAATACCAGACGAGAACGAATATGCAACTTCAATGCTTTTTATATCAGAAAATATTTTAATAATCTTATAACGAACATGATTATATTTTATTGATAAGTAAGTTATCATCTTTGATTATCATCTATTAAGAGAATAATAATAACTTTTGTTTGGTGTTTTAATTAGAATCCAAAATTTTCATATCAATTTTTATTTTTTTCTAAAAAATTAACAAAAATTATAACTAATTTTTAAAAAATCAATCAATTCTAATTTAAAAATTCCATCACTAACTAATGAACCAAGCCAAGGCTTACTTGATTATCATCCAATAAGAGAATAATCACAAATCTCTTTTTTAACCTCCCCCCATTGAAAAAGAGAATTTTTTTTTATAAAATTTTTAGTTGCGTGGAATATATGCAAAGATTCATTCCAAGAAACATGACTCACCAATGTCCTTTATTTTTTTAAATTTATTTTTATTCCGGATTAACAAAAGGAAACCACTAGGCCTTTTCTTATTTTTGATTTTTTACACAGTGAACGACGCACTTCACACGTACGTTGTTTCCATCGTAAATTTCCGACCGCGTTCTCTCTCTCTTTCTCTCTCTCTCTCGCTCGCTCTCAAGATTCCTAGAGAGAGAAACAAAAAAACCACAGGACAGTACGCATTCCTGTTGTGGTCGCTTTTCTAAGCCAGTCCTTTTCAGCCTCTCTTTCTCTCTCCAACTTTCTTATGCCTTGTTGAGAAAGTTGCTTATCAATTACCTCCGAGTATTTAAACGAGGTTTTTCTCCATTAATATTTTCAAAGAACCCTGCTGTCCGCTACTTTGCCGCTTCTGTATACTGTTTCCCCACTTAACTCTTCCGAAAAAAAAAAAAAAAGATTTTGTAGCCATTTTTTCACCTACTCTTGCTCTGCTGACGTACTGTCTGATCGGATTTGCTTTACTTGCTCTTTCTCTGTAAGTCTTTCGTTTAAATTTCGCATCGCTTTCAACTTCGTTTTACTCCGCCATTACAAAGCGATCGTGTAGCCTATTTTTTTTGTTCAGTCCTTGTTTGATAATGGCGACCACCAGTGGTTTCGGCAAAAGAAAGAGGGGTTTTGAGGAAGTGGGGTTTGATGATTTTTTCTTTTTGTTTCTGGGTTTTTAATTATTATTATTTTTTTTTGAAAGTTTTTTGTTTTGAAATTTATATCTGTTTTTGTGATTTTTTTTGGTGATCGATGAAGGTCCAGAAAGAAGCTATGGAGGCATTTGCCATGGATGTGGAAAGAGGCCAGCAAATATCCTCTGATCCTCTCCCGTTTGCCAGAAGGTGAGAATCTGATGTCGATCAACGAAAAATCAAAAAAAAAAAAAAAAAAAAAACGGTGTGAAGAAACAGAGTAAAAGAATGCTGCTTTTGTTTCTCTCTAAAGCGTTTTATGAAGAATGGAAGGAAAAAAAAGAGTGAAGTTGTATCTTTCAGTTTTCCTTTCAACTGTTTTGTTTAGAATCTAGAGTGAAGTTGTATCTTTCAGTTTTGTATCTTGTGTTGTGAGTTTTTTAAGCAGTTCAGTTCAGTAAATTTCTTTTGTTTAGGCTTATATATATATGTAACGAGAGTGGGTATTTAAGTGCAGTTACCAACTTGAAGCACTGGAGAGTGGCATCAAGCAGAACACAATAGTGTTCTTGGAGACTGGCACTGGCAAGACTTTGATTGCCATCATGCTTCTGCGGAGTTTTGCTCATCTTCTGCGCAAGCCTTCTCCGTATATTGCTGTTTTCTTAGTCCCCAAAGTTGTTCTCGTCACTCAAGTACGTCAAACATACACAGACTCTCCATTTATCTAATGCACATGCATATATCTCTTCTTGTTTTAGCATATATTTAGCAAAAAAATTGTCTATTTTGCACTTTTGATGCTCGTAAGAAGCCTCGAAGGAAAATTTCATTTTTGAGGATTATAATCTCAACTTTTGTTTTTTCTTGTTATGTTGTCCTTAGCAAGCCGAAGCTCTGGAGATGCACACCGACTTAAAAGTTGGAACATATTGGGGAGAGAAGGGAGTTGATAATTGGGATGATAAGATGTGGAACGAAGAAGTCGAAAAACATGAGGTGGGTTTTGTTTTGTTTTTATGTTTGTTAAATATATTTTAATGACTTTTATTTAAAACGTGGAGATTCTTAAATTATGAATTCGTTAATAAACTTTCTATTTCAAAAGTAAATGCAATCTTCTTGTTTTCGTAAATAACGAGATTTCTTTGTAATGCAGGTGTTTGTCATGACACCTCAAATATTACTTAATAATTTGAGGCATTGCTTTTTCAAGCTTAGTATGATAAAGGTGTTAATATTTGATGAATGCCATCATGCCAGGGGTAGTCACCCATATGCTTGCATCATGTCGGTGAGTTGTTGATTCTTTGAATGTGAATTTTTCTTTCAGATAATTGCCTATTTATTCTGGTCTTTCATTTGCTAAAGGGCTTATGTTGATTTGTTTTAACAAATAGAATGGTAGATTTCTAATTGTGTAGGTTGTCTTTCTATAGTAGTTTGTGTTCTATGCATGTGTTTGTTATGACTCAAGTATTTGGACCGTTTGCAGGAATTTTATCATCGGCAATTACGATCTAGTGTAATAGATCTTCCAAGAGTATTTGGAATGACTGCTTCCCCCATAAAATCCAAAGGTATCATCACTTTGGGTTTCTTTTCTGTTATGTTTAATTTTACCTTGTCATCCAAACAGTCTTAACAATTTCTGACCTAGTTTGACCTCTGTTAATGTAGTTGAACAAACAGAATTTGCACATTGGCAGCATATTCATGAACTAGAGACACTCATGAACTCAAAGGTTGTTGGTTTGCTTTTTCGTATTGCTTGAAGATTACGACTTTCTTTGTGCTTACCATTTTTTATCTCATATAAATTCTATCCCCGTAATTAGTAGCTTCACTGTCTACTTTGTTGATTATGTTATTCTTTGATGTTGCCTATGGTCTCTAACCTTGATGTTTCCTCTTATGGTGGTTTTCTGCTGAAGGTATATACATGTGCTAGTGAATCTGTCCTTGCGGAGTTTATACCTATATCGACTCCAAAGTTCAAGTTTTATCGGGACAGGGAAATCCCATATAGTTGTTTTGAACATTTGGCAGAGCAGTTGAGGATTCTAAAAGAAAAGGTGCGTGATAATTCATGCAAAAGTTGCTTTTTTGCGATATGATATTGTTGCCCTTCTATGTAAGGTTTACAACTGAGATTTATCTTGTTGTTTGTTTTCTTGCTTCATCTCCTTTAGTTTTACTATTCTTTGAACCAACAGTTCATGCTTTGTTTCTCGTGAATTTTTTTTTCTTTTTGTTGTGTCTTTATTGAGTTCAAAGGAGTATTAGCTTTTTCTCTTTTAAATTTCCATGTCTTGACTCTTTATTTAAGATGCAACTTTTTTTTTTTTCCCTTCAATATATATGTTTGAGGTTATCGACTGATTGTTGGTTTTCTGCTTCTCAGCATGAAACATCGCTGAAAAGTTTAGACCTTGACAATTCCACAGAAGAATCTATTAACAAAAAGCTAATGAAGGTTTATTCTACTTTCCTATTTTGTATGAGCGAACTTGGTGTTTGGCTGGCTATGAAGGTATTATTTAAATAATGTCTTGGGTTCGTTCTATTTGTCATTGGCAATGCCCTAGTGTGCATAATAAAAATGAGTGTTTGTAACAGGCTGCGCTTGCTTTCTCATGCAATGAAATGGACTTCATTTCACCATGGGACAAAGTGGATGTATTTGGCGAGGCAATTGTCAAGAAGTTCAGTTTGGACGCCTTCCATGCCTTTAAATATTCCTTACCTGCTGGTACATCTGTTGTAGCTTGTTAGAGAATCAATGTTGGTTTTTGTTTGTTATTGTTACTCACACTGGTTACTTCTTCTTCTTCTTCTTCTTTTTTTTTTTTTTTTGGTGCACTTAGATCCAAACTGGTCAACTACCAATGATCTCAAACAAAATATGGACATGGGGCTTCTAACTGCGAAAGTTGTCTGCCTAATTGAACTGCTTCTTGAGTACAGGTATGCATGTTATGCTAAATTGTTTTAGGTCTTATGCATTGACAATTGGAAAATAAAGTATACATTTTTCTTCTAAATTTTGATGCAAATGCAGGTTAATTGGTCAATTATTCTTGTGTTAGCCCTTCTCAACTTTGTAACATTACTTGTTAATGACAATGAATTTATGAATACAGGCACTTGAAAGATTTAAGATGCATTGTTTTCGTAGAAAGGATTGTGACCGCTGTTGTTGTTCAATCTTTATTGAGTGAATTGCTTCCGAAACATATTGACTGGAAGACAAAATGTATTGCTGGAAGTAGCAATAACACATTGCAGTCCCAAACAAAGAAAAAACAGAATGAAATTGTTGGAGAATTTCGCAAAGGCATTGTATGTTTTCTTCCTCACAGATTCATAACTGTCTACTTGATACAAATTGCCTTCTTTCTATAGTGAAAATATTTACATGTGTGTTCCAGGTGAACGTAATTGTGGCCACCTCAATTCTTGAGGAGGGGCTAGATGTTCAGAGCTGCAATTTGGTTGTCCGTTTTGATCCTTCTTCCACTGTTTGTAGTTTTATACAGTCTAGAGGTCGTGCTAGGAAGCAGAATTCAGACTATGTGCTATTGGTGAAGAGGTAATTTGTTATTCAATAAGACTATAGCTCTTCCCACGTTGTCTCAACTCTCAAATCTTGTTATTGTGTACCGCATGATTGTGAAGTGTTACTTTTGCTGATTTATTTACCCTGGAGCTTTACGTGTGTATGTTTTTTTTTTTTTTTGGGTGAAAGAAACCTTCCACTTTTAACGAAAATTTAATTTGCTAATATACATGTTCAATTTTGTCAATTAGTTTTCCCAAGGAAAATTTTGTTGGATATATATAAATGTAATTCTTTTATGTAATTTTTCAATTCTTTTCCTTTATCTGTTTCCAGTGGGGATCTTAGAACCCAATCTCGGCTGAAGAAATATCTTGATAGCGGAGAAATTATGAGGAAGGAGTCGTTACGCCATGCTTCCCTTCCCTGCGTGCCTCTTGAAAGTGAATTGCAAGAAGATGACTTTTATTGTGTTGAAAGCACCGGAGCTGTTGTGTCACTCAGCTCTAGCATTAGTTTAATATACTTTTACTGCTCAAGGCTCCCTTCTGATCTGTGAGTTTTATTTGCACTCTTTTTCATATTTTCATTGCTTTTATTACACTTGTGTCAGTTGTTTTTAGTTACATTGTATTTTGGTTTTGTTTGAATAGGTATTTTAAACCTGCTCCGAAGTGGGATGCTACTACCGGCACCCTCTACATGCCGAAGAGCTGTCCGATACAATCAATTTCTGAACAAGGAAATGCAAAGTTTCTTAAGCAGATTGCATGTCTTGAAGCTTGCAAGCAGCTTCATCAGATTGGTGCTTTAACTGATAATCTTGTCCCGGATATGGTGATGGAAGAAGACAACTTAAAAGAGCTTGGTAATCTTTTAATCTTAAGACAACTTTTAATTCACTTTGTTTTACCCATTCTATAGTTTGGATTTGTTTATCATTTTCTGTTGTTTGGACTTCTGTACCTCTAAACTGCTTGCTTGAAACTGCTCATTTTGCAGCAAGTCAGCCTTATGAAGATGAACAACCTACTTATTTCCCTTGTGAAATGCTTGGATCATTTTGTCCCACTGATGCCAATGTATTGTATTATTGCTACTTGATTGAGTTAAAGCAAGATTTCGGATACGACGTCCCAATTCACAATCTTATACTTGGCATGAGAAGGGAGCTTGAAAGTGATATTGCAAACATTCATTTTGACTTACAAGTTGGGAGGGGGATAGTTTCAGTAAACTTGAAGTATGTTGGAACGATAACTCTTAGCCCAAACCAAGTAAGATCTCTCGTCCTCAGTTACTAAAGTTGTTACGCGTTTCGTGGGTAACACTTGATAAATTAACAGATTCTCTTGTTTGCAAATATTATGATAGGTTCTGTGGTCTAGAAGGTTTCAAGTAACTCTGCTTAGACTTCTTCTGGATCATAAGTTCGATAATTTGAGTGAAGTTATTCGTCAGCTTCGTTTGTCAGAAATTGTTGAGATTGATTTCCTTCTTCTTCCAGCTACCACCATAAATCAGATACCACAGATTGACTGGGTCTCTGTCACCTCTGCATTATTTTCCAGTGAAGCATTTAGTAAGGACCACATTAACTGTCATTTACCAAAGGGCAACTCTTGGTTGGTACATACAAAAAATGGTCATGTCTGCACTTGCATGCTTGAGAATTCTTTGGTCTACACCCCGCACAATGATCATGTTTATTGCATCACCGGAATTCTAAGCAAATTGAATGGAAACTCACGCTTGGAGCTCAGCAATGGCAGATTTACAACATACAAGAATTACTTCAAGGAAAAGTAAGTACTCCTTTGATTATATACTCTAAGTCTGTATGTATTTAATTATTTAGTACCTTTAATTATCTTTCAATAAAATTCATTTATTGATTGAAATTTCTGTTTGTTGCTAAATAAGATATACTCGCTTCCACTTGTACTCGCATTATGTATCTGTACAGATTTTTCTGGAGTATATCATATGGAAACTTAATAGTTTGAAACTGACTGTGAATTGCAGGCATGAGATCAATTTACAATTTGTCGAGGAGCCGTTGTTCAACGGGAGAAGACTCTTCCATGTGAAAAATTATCTCTTATCCAGAGAAACGAGGGAAAAAGGTTTGTATTTTGTTGTACTAGAGTCTTCCTATTTTCTTGTTGAAATGTAATAAGGGAGCATTAAGGTTACCTGTTAATGTTCTAGTCATTTAACGTCTGTTGTTTTAATTGTAGAGCCTTGTTATATTCCTTGTTGCTTTATTTTACATGTATAATAGTCCAACATAAAAACGAAATTAGGAATATCAAAGAATGCACCCTTTCAGAATTAGCATGTGATTAAGTTAATACCTAGGCACTTCATTGTTTTTCTTTTCTCAATTAAAAACTGAATAATTTGACAGAGCTTTTGTTTCCATTGTGTCTTTGTTTATGGATCATTAAGATTAAACCTTATTTTCCTTGCTTTGTTTCATCTTTGCAGAGGCTAGTGATACCAACGTGGAACTGCCTCCTGAACTGTGCTACATCATTATGTCGCCTCTTTCACTTGGCACGCTATATTCATTTTCCTTTTTCCCATCGATAATGCATCGGATCGAGTCCTTGGTAATTGCTGCCAACTTGAAAAGGATGCATTTGGATCATTGCATGCAAAATGTCAACATTCCAACCGCAAAGGTACTTTACTCTACGTTTGAAACCTGTATCAACTGACAATCTCATATTCAAAGTGTGTGGCTACATAAGTGATTCTTTAATTCAAAGAGGGAAAGTTGTCTTCATGGTGTTTGCCTACACTTATTAAATTTTATTTCAATTTGTAGGTGTTGGAGGCTATTACCACAAAGAAGTGCCAAGAGCAGTTCCATTTGGAATCTTTTGAAACTCTTGGCGATTCATTTCTTAAATACACTGCTGGTGTGCATCTTTTCAAAACTTTCGAAAACCAGCACGAGGGCCTTCTGAGTGTGAAGAAGGATAAAATAATTTCTAATGCTGCCCTATGTAAGCTTGGATGTGAGCTCAAGCTTCCGGTAATTGTCTTATTCCAAAGGAATTTAATGCTTTAGGAGTTCTTCTAACAGACTATCTTTTTCTTCATTGATTTGCTATGTTTCTGACTTCCTCCACCCATCATTTTCACACTGTAGGGCTTTATTCGCGATGAGAACTTCGAACCTAAACATTGGATCATACCCGGTGACTGTTCTACTACCAAGGAACTACAACAGGATGTATTACCTAATGGGAAAGTAATTTATATTAAAAGAACCAGAAGAATGAAAAGTAAAAGAGTTGCGGATGCTGTTGAGGCACTTATTGGTGCATTTTTAAGCACAGGTGGGGAAATACCTGCCTTGAAATTTATGAATTGGATTGGTATAGATGTTGACCTCGAGTTCATACCATACCAGACAAACTTACAAGTGCCAGCAGATAAGATTATTAATATCAAGCATTTAGAATCCCTGTTGAACTACAAATTCCGCAATCCTGCTCTTTTGGTGGAGGCATTAACCCATGGTTCCTACATGCTTCCTGAGATTCCGAGATGTTATCAGGTATGTTTTGTAACCTTATATTTTTCTCAGAAGTGTATTCTGAGATTTTCTAACCTAGTCATGTACAATTTTCTTCTTGTGCAGAGGCTGGAATTTCTCGGTGATGCCGTCTTAGACTATGCCATCACGATGCATTTTTACAATATATATCCTGGGATGTCGCCAGAACTGTTAACTGACATGAGGTCTGCTTCTGTTAACAATAATTGTTATGCTTTGTCTGCCGTCAAGGCTGGATTACAAAAGCACATTCTTCAGACGTCGCACCAGCTGCACAAGGAAATCTCTGCCACTGTAATCAATTTTCAGAAGTTGTCTTTAGAGTCGACATTCGGATGGGAGTCAGAGACTTCTTTCCCTAAGGTCAGTCATTGAATTATGGCTTCTTCTTCTAACAACCCTGGTGGCAAGCTTTTCTCGCTTCAAATAAGTTCTTAGAAAGTTGTGTTGAATTTTTTGTTAATAGGTGCTTGGAGATGTTATAGAGTCTCTTGCTGGTGCAATTTTCGTTGATTCCAAATACAACAAGGAAATTGTATTTCAGAGTATAAGGGGTCTATTAGAGCCCTTAATGACACCTGAAACAGTAAAGCGTCACCCAGCGAAAGAATTAAATGAACTTTGCCAGAAAATGCATTTTGATATGAAGAAACCGATGAAGTCCCGTAATGACGGTGTGTCTTCCGTTACAATAGAGGTTGTAGCAGATGGAGTCACATACAAACACACCGCAACTGTTTCGGACAAGAGGATCGGAAAGGCAGTGGCGTGCAGAGAAGTTTTGAACGCCTTGAAAGAAGCCTACAATTTGAAGTAGAGTAAGTACCATGGTATGAAGTTTGAGGCTGGCTTTTGGTTTTTTGGCGGATGTGTTTGTGTTGTGTATCAGTAATCCAGCTTAATTAATGTTGAGAGGAGTGCCAAAGTGAACATCTTTTGTGGGGAGTGTTGTAAACTTAAACAAGGTTTTGAATGTTCATTGGAGTCATAATTTTGTTATTCTTTTTCCAACTTTTAAAAATCGAACTTCTATTTTCTGGGAACGAGGAGTTTAGCAGACTGTTTGATTATTTAAACGACTTGTCGTTTGACGGAAATGTCGTTTTCGCGGCGATATTGTTCAGCAGCGGCAAACCACATATTTTGATTGTCAATTTCGAACAACTAACAAAACTTCTTTCTTTCTTTTTTTATTTATTTTTTCATTTTTTTGTCAATAGATTTATGAAAAATTAGGCTGCATGACCTGTTTAAATTATATAATCTAATAGATAGTCTAATTTTTGTTTATTTAGTTAAATGATGTAATGTGTAAATTTTAGTCAATCAATTCTAATTTTGTCTAAACAACTGGCCTCTCTCTCCTCCGTCTGTTCATTTCTCTCTTCCTCACCGTCGATCTGCCTTGGTTCGTGAAATTTGGTGTCAGAAGGATGACTAAGAATCGTGATTCGCCATGAAATCTCGTGGTGGTTGGTTGTTAGTTGTTGCTTGCAGTCGCTAAGGATGACTGATTATGAAATCTCCGAGCGGTTGAGCTCAACTCGGGGCCACCTTCCAAGACTAGCTCGTGATGATGATTGTGGACTCGTGACGGTGACGGTGACAGCGACAGTGACAGTCAAAAAGAGTCGCAAGCTTCAATGGATGGTTTGTCTTCTCCAATGACGGTGATTTTGTTACCAGTGTTACATATTTGTGATGAAGAGAGAGAAAAGAATGGGAGAGAGATAATTGAAAATAGGGGGGGGGGGGGGGGGGGGAGTTGCATTTTTTGTTTTTTTGATTTTTTGGTTTTTTTTCCTTCTTAATAGTAAATCATTAATTAACTTATGATCAATAAATGATTGACTAAGAAAATTGATGATTTTTATTCATCAATTATTGATTTACTTATGGTTAATCAGTGATTGACGAACATTAATCACCATTTTGGGAGTGTAAGAGAGTTGCATTTTTTGTTTTTATTTTTCTTAATGGTATCAATGATTGAGTAACTTATGGTTAATCAATGATTGATTAAGAAAATTAGTGATTTATATTCGTCAATCACTGATGTACTTAAAATAATTAGTGACTGAATACAAAATTGATGATACATTGTGGTCAGTCAATAAAATATCAATAATCAATAAGTGATTTATCCAGAGTCAATCAGTGATTTACTCAAAGTCAATCAGTGATTGACCCTGAGTTAATTAATAATTAACTAAATATGGTTAATTGATAATTGACTATTTATAAAATTGATTAACCATTTTAAGAGAAAAAGGCTTTTCAACTAATTTTTAAAAACTTGAGTCATTTGTTAATAAACTTTTTTTAAAAAAGGCTATTTGCCTCTATATTCATAGATTTAGAGTACTTGGCCAAAATGATTCTTGAACTCTTTAAAAGTGACGATATGGTCCATATATTTTTAGTTTTGCCAAAGATGACCATAAACTCTCCAAATGTTAGCAATTTTAGTCTTTTTCGTCCAATTTCATTAAATTTCTAACGGAATGAGTCATGTGACCATCACATGAGCTCAATTAATCATGAAAAGATAAAAATACCCTTATTCATACTAATAACAGTTAAAAAAGAAAAAAAGAAAGAAAGCCTACTCTCTCCTTCTCCCTCGACAAATCCTAAACAACCCAACCCTCTCTCCCTCACCTTCACCCCCACTGCCCAGCCATTGGCCTTCCCCCTCTTGTTCTCTTCGCCTCGCATTTGGCCTCTCTACCTCGTTGTTCGTGCCCTCACCCCCTCTAATAGAAAACCCAGCCCCTCACCCCTACCACCCAGTTGTTGCCCCCCCTCGCTCTGTCTGCCTTGACATTTGCACCCTACCTCACCAATAGAAAACCTAGCCCTCTCAACCCCCACTGCCCAGTCATTGGCCTCCCCTCGTTTGCTCTCTCCTCCCCACAATTCGAACCCCCACCCCCAACAGAAAACCTAACTCCCTCACCCCCACTACACCATCGTTTGCACCCCCTCCCCCACGGCTATCATCGAACACTCACAGGTTGTCGGTCGCACCCCTCTGGTTATCAATTTGGTTTTTTGATAAACAAAGAAAGAGAGAGAAAAGAGAAAAGAGAAAAGAGATATTATTTTTTTATTATTTTTTAACATAATTATTATTAATTACTAAAATAACCTCAGAAATTAGGTCACATGCATTGTACATGACTTATTCTATTAGAAATTTAACAGAAAGAATGAAGATTACTAACATCTAGAGAGTTTATGGTCATCTCGACAAAAAAAAAAAAAAAAAAAGGGATCGAATCATCACATTCTAAAAGAGTTTAGGGACTATTTTGATCAATTACTCTTAGATTTATTTGAGCAAACTTTTTATTTTATTATTTCTTTAATGGAGAAGACACTTTTTCCCCCTTAAACAACATTTAAAAAATTCTCAGAAACGGTAGGATATAAGATATATGTCCTTTTTTAAGATGCTTGGAAGTATATAGTTGGCTTCTAAAATATTTATAGTACTAATTTATTTATGTACATATTTTTATGTAATGGGGTTTATCACTTGTTATTACAAAATAAAAGAAACTCAAATCTCTCTCCTCCCATCTCTCAATGAGGTATTTGAAATGCTATTAAATTAGGTAATAATAAATATGTTATTTACTTTAAATATTTTAAATCTTACCACTAAAGTTTAAAAAAAAAATGCTTTTAAACGACATGTCTTTTGGGAGTAGATACAACTTGAATCCTATTATACGAAACATGCCACTGTGCTACATTGTTATAAACAACGTCGTGCCTTGCACTTTTTAAAAAATAAAACATCTTCTCGTTCACCTTAAACAATTATGTCGTTTTCAACCCGACAACGACATCAAAACTTCAATCGGTCTCTAATTCATGAAACGAACGTCGTATTTAGTTGGACAGCTGAAGCTTGCAGGAAGTAGGAACACAACAGTACAACGTTGTTGTTATTGTTTTTTATTTTTTCATACTTATTTATTATTATTAAAAAAAAAAAAAAAAAAAAAACCCACGCTTCTGCTGAAACGACGGTGAACTTCTAAAGTAAAAACCTCACTCCTCGTGGTCATCAAGGTACGGATAAACGGTGGAGATTCATCTTAATAATTGTCGACGTGGCAGCATCAGAATGCTTGACAAAGGGGTCAGATCCTGGCGGGTAAAAGAAAAGGTACCAAGTGAAGCCCGAAGAAGAAGAAGAAGGTTGAGAGCCATGAAAGGTCTTCTGCGACCTCAGTGCAGCTCAGGCACTGTCTCATCCCCAAAACTCACAAATAAGAAACTGCCATTGCCCTTACAATTGCTTCCTCTAAAGCCCGTTTCCTCTCTCTGTCCTTTTTCATCCAACTTCGCCTTATCCATTAAATTCCCACTTCCTTCTCGCTTTCCTCGTCATGGTATGTCTCCGAACTCAAACCCCTCTTTTTCAATCTGGGATTTTTTTTTTTGTTAGCTTTCCATCCTAGTATTTCATTTTTCAGTATCTGTGTTCCGTTGTAAAAAGATTTTTTTTTGCATCCCCACAAAAGATATTCTATTTTGATGGTTCTATGAAAAGATTTGTGCTTTAAGTGATGCCTTTGAATTGTTATTATGTGTTATTTTGAGAGGTGAATATCTCTTCTTTTGTTGTATTTTGAATTGCCTCAGTTTTGTATGCAACACAAGAAAGCCAAGTAGGTGCAGAGGTGAACAATGAGATAAGAGAATGGGCTATGCAAGGTGTGTGGCAAGTACTTTTAATTTAAGCGTATAATTAGCATGCTTCTTAACCCGTTATTAGTAACTTAGTGTGTGTTTGACACACCGTGTAGTATCCAAAAAATTCGATTTATTTTTCAAATCCAAATCCGTCTTTTCACTTTTCCGAAATCTAAATCACTCATTTTTCTTTCTTCCTGACACACACTCATTTTAGATTCTCAATTCAAATCCAAAATTTTCAATTCAGGACGGTAAGTCAAATGGGGGACTTAGAAATGCCTTCCCTGTCTTAGTTTTCTCCTCTACATATTGGGGGTTTTTGGGGGGTTCTCAGTTTTGTTACCATCTTGTAGCATTTCCAAAATGCCTTAGCTTGAGGACAAAGTTTTTTTTTTTTGAGTTAGATGTGGGATTTTTTAAGACCATAACGTGAACTCAATCATTGAATTGAATTTACCATGGCTTTTTAAAATTAGATTCCGGTATGAATGCTCGGGTTTATGGCAGATTTTTATTCTTTGAGAAAGGATGTTGAAATGGCTTCCGAACGTGTTGAAGAGATCAGAGCCTCTGCTGGTCTACAACAATTGGAGCAAGAACTTGCAAGTTTGGAGTCAAAAGCTGCTGATAGCTCATTCTGGGATGATCGAGCTAAGGCTCAAGAGATCCTTTTGGCACTGACCGATGTCAAAGACAAGATTAAACTGCTTGCCGAGTTCAAATCAAAGGTTCATACACGTTTCCTTAATTTGAATTGTGCTTATGATTGAGATAATAACACGAGCTTGTGGCTAGATATGGTGATCCTAGCTTATAAAGCATGAAGTGGTTCTATTATTTGTAAAATCTTGCTTCAGTTTCTGAAGAATTTACATATTTCCTTCTTTAAGGTTATGGTTTTAATTCATTGTAAAATCACCATACAGAAAAATTTTTATTTGATGCATGTTTGCAAAGCTAATTTGAGTAGCTAAATTAGTAACTAGTTTCCTCGCAAAAAATTTCATTGCATTCACACTTTAACATGATTTTGTGGCTTGAAATGCTGATAGCCGCTTAGAAAGCTCGAAATGGTTTTAGTTATTGTGAAATAGTGATAAGTTTCGGAAGAATTTACAGGTTTCCTTCTTAAGGTCATGGTTATAATTCCTTTGCACTTTATATTTGATGCTTGGGTTTCAAAGTTAATCTTGTTACCTTAAAAGTTCCACTGCATTAGCAATTTATCAAAATTCAAATCCCAGATAATGTTCCTTTTTCACTTCTTAAATTCTGGATGTGATATGTTGCGTAATACTCGAAATACAGATTGAAGATGCAGAAACAATAATTATGTTAACTGAAGAGATGGACTCCATAGACACCTCACTGCTTGAAGAAGCAAACACTATCATCAAGGAACTAAACAAGGCATTAGATAGGTTTGAGTTGACTGAACTTCTTTCGGGTCCTTATGACAAAGAAGGTGCTGTTATCTCTATAACAGCTGGTGCTGGAGGCACTGATGCTCAGGTACATAATAGTAGTAGCATGTCCAACGCAACGCAATAGTCAAGATGCTGCCGTTCAGATTTGACCAAAAATTAATTTTCCCATCTATTTTTTCTCTCCTTTTCTTGTTATAAATACCTTTTGATAATTTCCAGTGCAGGATTGGGCGGACATGCTTCTCAGAATGTATGTGAGATGGGGAGAAAAGCAAAGATACAAGACAAGGGTGGTCGAGAAATCCCCAGGAGAGGAAGCAGGGATCAAATCAGCGACGGTTGAAGTTGAAGGTCGTTATGCTTACGGATACTTGTCCGGGGAGAAAGGAACACATCGCATTGTGAGACAATCTCCTTTTAATGCCAAAGGTCTTCGCCAGGTATCCATAAAACATATTTTTTTTGTCTCGTCACATGCTAGGCTGCTAACATTTTATCCAAATAGGTGAGATTGACACGCATACCCTCTTACATGTTTCGACTTGAAATTATATCGCAGACAAGCTTTTCTGGTGTTGAAGTAATGCCTCTTCTTCCCGAGGAGTCCATAAACGTTGAAATCCCAGAGGAGGACTTGGAAATGAGTTTTTCAAGGGCGGGTGGGAAAGGAGGCCAGAATGTGAACAAAGTTGAAACTGCCGTCCGAATCACTCACATCCCAACTGGTGTCACTATTCGGTGTACAGGTTTTTCTCTTAAAAATTATTGCCATTTCCCTTGTTTGTTTTTTTTTGTGGAGAATTTTTTGGTAGCGTATGAAAACCACGACAATATAGTTCTTAAGCAGTACATACTTAATTTAAGAAGAAATGAGTATAATCTGATCTTTATGGTTAAAAACAGTAAATGTCACGTCTCACCCAATCATTTTTTCATGTCTTACGGGAAAATTTTCCTTTCGTTAGTGTAGAAGTTCAGAGCTCACAAAGCTGTCTGATTTGGGTTTTGCCGAACTTTTGTTTTGGCACAATGCAGAGGAGAGATCTCAACTAGCAAACAAGATCAAAGCTTTAAGCCGGTTGAAAGCGAAGTTGTTGGTGATAGCCGAGGAGCAACGGGCGTCCGAGATCAAGCAAATAAGAGGAGATGCAGTGAAGGCCGAGTGGGGCCAGCAAATAAGGAACTACGTTTTCCATCCGTACAAGCTAGTGAAGGATGTACGGACGGGATTGGAAACATCAGACATTGTGTCTGTGATGGACGGTGAATTGGAGCCCTTCATCAAGGCCTACCTCAAGTACAAATACAGCATGACGGTGTCTGCAAGTGGAGTTGATGTCGCTTAGTTAGTATATTTTCTTTGTAAAATTTATGTAATTATCATAGGCCAAGCGAATTCAGAATTTAAACTGAGGTTCGGTTAATGCAACATCTGAACAGACTTCATCTTCATTGCAATTCGCTGCAATGTTGTTCACATTGCTTTTTTTTTTTTTTTTTTTTTGAAGTAAAATTCTTTACATTGCTTGCTCAGTGAATCGGCTATACCGCATCATCGGCATTTGTGCTATGAGTAGAGTTCTCGTTTCATGATTTATGAGTATTATTATTGTTTTAAGGTGATTTAATGACAAGATTTGAAAATATTATCAGATTTTATATATATATTTATTCGATTTCATTCTGTCTAATCTTATTCGAATAAAATAATCAGTTATTTTTAAATTATTTCTTCTGGAATCAGACTGAATCCATTATTTTTAAATTAAATTTGCTTACTATTAATTCTGATCTTTCTAAATTTTTAGTATTTGCATTTTTTTTTTTGGCTGAAAAAAGCTATATTAAGAATAGATGGATTTCAAATTAAATTTGCTTACAATCAATTTAGATCTTTCACATTTTTTTTAACTTGAAAAGGCTAAAATAAGAATAGATGGATCAGAAATCTGGCTTGGTCTCTTGAAAGAGAGAAAATAGTCGCACAGTATAATCAGCTTCGATCATTTGGGGAAATAATCATCACTTCCATCTATCCCATTCAGCTTCGAAAAAGAAATCCCTAAATTACCAAATCCCATTCATGAAAAAAAATATAAACAAAAAAAACTAAATTTATGAAATTAAAAGACGAGAATGGATCAGAAATCTGGCTTGGTCTCTCGAAAGAGATAAAATAAGTAGCACAGTTTAATCCGCGTCGATCATTTGGGGAAATAATCATCAAATCCATCTCTTTTATTTTCTACATTTACAATCGGAAAAATTCGAAAACAAATAAGAAAAAGTTCGATTTTTTTTTAATAAAAAAATAAATATAGAATAAAGACGAGGATAGATCAGAAATCTGGCTTGGATTCTCATAAAAGAGAAAAGAAATTAAGCACAGTATAATCAGCGTCGATCATCTGGGGAAAAAATCATCACCTCCACCTCAATTTTGAGGAAAATAGAAAAATTTTAAAAAGACTGGAAATTTTAAGGGAAAAATCAAAGAATGGAATTTGCCCGAAGCGGCGAAAAACAAAGAGGCTAGAGAGTTCCTGGTGGGGCCACGAGAGGCCTCAACGATTCGCAGAAACGGAGCCAACTCTGGCGTCTGCTCATACGCAACGCTCACTGATCAGATTGAGGAGCGCTGGTAATCAGTATAAGACGCCTCTTCTATTCGAATAAACACACACACAAAACATAAACACAAAAATAACGCACATCATACAAGCTTCAAGATGCAGCTTACTGCATCGGAGAAGGCCTTGAGATTTGACTGAATGAGGAAGAAGAGACCTGTTTCGTATTTATAGGCCTTCGCTTCCTTCTTCAAAACCCTAATTCCTTTGGTCCTTTTTTAGATCTACGGCTGATGCGATGCCACGTATGCAATGGAGCATCTTTGCGCCGTACTCGACTTATGGCTTTTTTTTTTTTTTTTTTTTTTTTTTTTTTATTTTGGTCATGCATAAACAAATTAACTTGTTACGTGAAATTTTAGAGTTTGAGTTAGTAATTTTTTAAAAATTAATTATAAATTTTTTTAATTTTTTTTAAAAATATAAAAATTAAGATTAAAATATATAATTTAATTAGAGTTAAACTTAAATGTCAAACAATGTCATAATCAATTAATGTTAAGTTTGCGTTTGGTTGAAAGTTTTAAATTAGAGTAGGTTGAATTAAAAAAAAGATAAAAACTAAGATGAAAAAATACAGTTAATCGGAGTTAAACTTAAATATTAGGCTTTGTTTGAGGTTTCAGTTCAACTCCAACTAAACTGTATTTTTTCATATCAGTTTTTATCTTTTTTTTAAAAAGTCAACAAAATTTATAATTAATTTTTGAAAAATCAACCAACTCTAACTTGAGAATTTCATATCTAATCAGCGAACCAAACACAAACTAAATTAGTTTCTTAAACAATATTTTACACATTTAATTAATATAATTTTTAATTGACATAATATAATATTTTTAATTAATATATCGTGATAGTATTATATAAAATGAATAATGGTTTTTTTTAGATTATTTTCATTTGTCATTAACGCCACAATTGGAAAATACTAGTAGAACTTGAAATGTTTTCTTTTTTCTCACTCTCTATCTTCTTTAATTGTGATGTGTCGTCTCATTTTCCAAGAAAAATAAAAGCGTAATTTAGGATCACTTTACTTCTTTTGTTAAAAACGAATTAAAATGGAAGAATTTTAATAAGAAATTTTAAGATTTAATCTCCTTGAAATAAAATGATTTGAACACCTGTAAAACCTGCTCCCATAGTTATGGACAATGCTACTCTACCATAGTCCATATGAATCTTTTTTTTTTTTTTTTTTTTTCTCTTCCATAGTGATTAAAAATTGTTTATGATGAGATTACTATTAAATATATGTTTGGTCAATCTGTTTATATTTTGTTTTTTAAAAGGAAGTTTTAATAATAAAAAAATGATTAAGCAAAATTAGTGTAAATTTCAGACGGATCGAAGGTAAAATGAAATGACTTAAAAGTTTAAGAACACGAATGTGTGTGTGTTTTTTTTTTGGCAAAAAATATGTAACATCGCCATTCAACCCCTGCCTGTTAACTAATGTATTAGATGAAGGATAAAACATGCATTGTTTTTGGGTGAAGGAGTGAGTGTTCCTTCATCACTTTATGTGCCATAGTAGTTTGAACTTGGCGGTTCCGTCTGAGCTAATGAAGGGGATTCAATCAAGATGGTTTCTTCTTTCCGAACAGCAAGCCTAATGAGTACGTGTTGCCCTTCTGCGCTGCAACTTCAACCCGCTTTCCGCCAACCTAGCGAAACAATTCAAGCAAATGAATGTTCAGCAGTTAAACACAACCATGTTTTTCCTAGTCCGCAATGGTGGAATGGGGAAGCATTTTCTACCATGTTAAGCTTGGGAGTAAAGAAATACCTTGTCCATGAGCCAAAAACCGATGGTTGGCATGTATTGCACCAAATACATGACAGCTAGAACAGGCTACAAAAGAATAAAAAATCATAAAAATTTCATGTATCTAGAATGAGGCAAAAAAACTACGAAAAGGAAATGTATGAGATTGGGATGGTTGTAATAACAAGACAGAAAGAATATAAAGGCAAACTCGTCAGAACTAGAATCAGTTTATCGACAATAGAATACCTGGTATGATATCCAGGCTTCCTTGAGTCCATGGCTCGCCGCAATTATTGTCAGCTCAGCACACCTTTCTGATGATACACGCCTCTGTCATGAAGAAAAGGGGAAAAGAAAACTATAAGGAACTTTGAATGAAAAATTTTCAATTGATAAATTATGTCCTGCACCTGCTAAGTTCTTTATGAATAAAGATGACGGCACGACAGCGATAGAAACAACGGTAGTATGCATATCTGAAGTCCAAGACAGAACATTGGAAGATTCTAACCTCTGAAAGACCTTTACTTCCTGAAGATGATGATCCAGAAGCAGTTGATGTCTCTATTGGCCCTGGGCAAACAACAGTCACCTTGATTCCTTTCTGACAAAGCTGTTTAGTAAAATGTGGTACGAAAATCAGTAGATTGTAAATTGGATATATCATACGTGGATGAAACGAGGTGCAGCAATTAAGATTATACTCGAATGAGAATAGATTCATCGTCAAGGAGATCGAAGATCAAGAATCAGTCTCTCTCTCTCTCTCTCTCTCTCTCTCTCTCTCTCTGCCTCTCTCTCTTTCGTCACACCTCAACTGCCCATCCACCCTTACAAGGTGAACAGTTCGAGAACCTCTGTGTCTAACTAATTGTTTAATCACTAGGCCTATCATGGTCAATTACAGAACTTCTACCAACTGATGCCATTAAAGATAGAACCAACCTACATCCCTATTCCCTAAAACCATTTATCTATGTTATAAAGGAATTTATTTACATGCAACAGCTCAAAATGAGCAACTACATTACCATCTTGATTCTCTATCCTTCTTGTTAATTTTTCTGTTTCCGAGTTGTTCATTTATGGTGGAACATTAATATGTCAAAGGATCAAATTAAAGCAACAGATTGAAAGGCAGCATGCAACTCAGTCATTTCGCTTGGGAAAGAGGCAAAAATCATACCTCAGAACGCAAAGTATGAAAGTATCCATTCAGAGCATGTTTAGAAGCAGAGTACATGGCCTGACCTGGTGCAGGTGTCTTTCCTGCAGCACTGCTCATCTGCACATAAAGTCTTAGCAAATCATTATGGAACTTTTAACTGGAGTAATTTTTTAATTCTGTAAAACTTCATAGGAAAGACATAGATTCATAAGACAGCTCATTAGGCAACACGCAGGCTCTACTAAAGAGTAAAGGGGCTATCGTTTTCAATTTATTTCTAATTGCGTTGTGTGTAGAGGAGGCTGAAATTACATACACGTAGTGATTAATAGCCAAGCTGAACATCCACATACCACAACGAAATGACCTTTTCCCCTCCTCAGCATATGAGGTGCCAGAACTCGTGTGAGAGATATTGTCCCAAAAACATTGACATCAAATGTTGCCTAAAACCAGCAAGAGAGATACCTAATGAGAAAAGGAAAAAAGAGGGGGTAAAAAGAAAGAATATCAAAGAAAGACTATCTTCGAGTTTTGAACTCTTTAAGCAAGCCGTGGGCTAGTGTGACACAAAGGGCCAGTACCGACTAAGATAAGGTCTGGGACTCCTCTTATTCATACCTTAAGACCTTCCTCAGGAACCTCCAGAGCTGATTGTTTCTGCAAAAGAACAATAAAGTAGACACATTCTAGGAATTAAACACTTGCCCGCCCCAGTATCTAACCTTTTTATTTTTTATTTTTTTAATTAAGAATTTGAAATATATAAACGATTTTGCCTGTGTACAATTTAGTAGCTAAACGTTGCTCAAGTTTGCACCATCACAAACAGATTATTGATCACTTACTGGACGCTCAAAAGCTGCATTATGGATCATGTAATCAGCGCCACTATCGGGAAAAAATGACTCCACTTTCTCTACAGCCTCCCTGAGAGAATCTTCACCAGATGTCAAATCCAGTGGCAAAATCTTTACGCCATCAGGTACATGTTTACCTGAGCCAACAACCGAAACCGATTATCAAAATTATAAATCATCAACGTTAATTAAAAATGTCAGAGGCATATATATACAGGTTTTCATTCACATACCAGTAAGTTGTTTCTTAACTCGCTCCAATTCAGCCTCATTTCGCGCAGAAAGGATAAGCTTAGCTCCCAAGTTTGCAAGTTGCTTAGCAAGAACTTCCCCTTCACACCCCACCACAAAACAAATCACAAAGCTTTATGACTTAGGATTTGCTTGACAAGGTATGAATGGATTTGAAATAAATAATGGATACTCTCAGACTATCATTAATTCAATAAAACGCCGGCAACAAATGAATTTTAAAAGAAAAAAAAAAAAAATCTTTTCACATTATAACACGTGTATAAAAGTAAGGAACAAAAAAGGAGAAAAAGGAAAAATATGACATACCAATTCCACGACTAGCACCAGTAATCCAAAAAACCTGAAACAACATACAAACCCAGAAGAAATAATTATTCATTTCTATTCCCCACAAACAGTATTTCTTAAAGGAATAAAAAATTCAGAGAATTCGGCTCACCTTATCTTCAATTTCTTCACGCTTCACGTGTCTTTTTGAAATCAAAGTGAAATCTCCTAAATTAACAAACAAATTAAATAAAATAATAAAAAAAAGCCAAGATCTTTACAGACTAGATGTATAAAAAAATAAATATATATATATGTATTAACAAATACACAGACATATACCTATATATTACCTTCAGCTGTAGCGAATTTGAATAATAAGACAAGAAAAAGGAAAAATACGGAAATGAAGAAGATAGTTATCGCCATTGTAGTCAGTCTCCAAGTTCGATTGAGTTTCCAGTGTTTGGTCATAAAACACGTAGTTTTTCGTTAAGCTCAAGGGAAAGAGGCCATGAATTGGGCTTAGAGTTTCGTTATGGGCCACATTCTAAGACCACTTCGTGAAGCCCATTTGAAAATGGGCCAAACATCGCGCATGTGAAACGACATTGTTTTAGTCGGTTAATGGAGACAGATTCTCACGCTGGGCCGCCGTTTCTCGCTCTACTTCTCTTCGCCGCTACAGAGAGAGAGAGAGAGAGAGAGAGAGAGAGGGCTGTAGAAGTTTCGGAGAGAGAGAAGAGAGGTTAACAATGGCGGCGAGGAACTTATTGCTGAAGCATCTGAGAGTGCACGTCCAGGCCTTGCCTCAAAACCCTAGCTCCACAGGTTCTCTTTTCCTGTCCTCTTTCAACGCTCTACGCCGCCGTTTTTCCACGGAGGAGGTCAGGGGCACCTTCCTCGACAAGTCCGAGGTCACGGAGCGTGTTATCAACGTCGTCAAGAACTTCCAGAAAGTTGATCCCGGCAAGGTATTGTATTCTAACCTCTCCCAACGTTTTAAATGCGATTTCTATAAACCCTAATTTGTTGGACTAATTTCGTGTTGAGGAAATGAATGGAACTGTTGGAAAGAGTAATAGATATATGGTCTTGGAATTTGAACACGCGAGATTTTTACAATATTATCTAGGAAATGTTGATTTTTTTTTGGAGAAAAGGTGTATACTTTGCAAGAATGACTGGGTTTAAGAGGTTTTTCGCTGAAGATTGGGTGAGTTATTCCGCTTTTAATTATTATGTCTGTTTGGTGGATGACAAAGCTTAGGAAACTTGAAGAAAGTGAAATAATTTACTAGTTCCTAATGTAAAAGATGTTTTATTCTTTTTTCTCTCTCTCTGGTAAGTAGTGGAATGTATATTTTCATGTCAATCAATTTTTTTTTTTTGAAAGTGATGTCAATCATTTTCAGCATTGGGTAATTATATTCCGAATTATGGATATGAGGGAAAAAAGATTAAAAAGACATTGAATTTGTGTCCCAAACTTATTATAATTGTTGAAAGAAGGACTATCTTACACTGATACCACTTACTTGTTGCACCATTTAAGGCCACTAAACGATACTTCTACATTGGAAATCTTTGGAATTTGTATGATTCTACACTAGACTACATCGACAGATTAGAAAGATTAATCTTGTAACGTCATATTGTGTTTCATACTGTCTTTTGATTTTTAGGATGACTACCTTGTTTCTTTCTTTCTTTCTTTCTGTTAATCTGTTATTCTCGGGTTCTATTTCAACTCTTGATCGTTACAATCACAGGCTATCTTTTGTGTTTTTGTCTGCCTGAAGAATTTTTGATGTCGTTCTATGTTTTGACTTTTGAGACTGTGTGACATGTAAATGTAATTGGCATATGGGACAATTTTTTCTTGATTGCATGATGTGATGAAAATTCCAATGGTTGTTGTGGATGAGTATGGGAGTAAGCATTCATATTTCATACAGTGGCATCTCTGTCTGTAGTTTATGCACGCCTTTATGGGCACCCTTTAATATTGTTGTACTGAAAACTTGAGAATGTAGCTACGTTACTCACCCTTTACTACCATTGGGAAAACCTGATTTTTAGGTCCTTTCGCTCGAAGAATGCCAATCTCTGATGTTTGTTCATAGGCTCACTTGTTTACGCTTTTATGTCCTTTTTTCCTGTCTTTCCCAAGTACTTTGAAGTGAGCCTGTTTTTTCTGCCATTTTTCATTCTGAACTTGTAGTTGAAATATTGGACGACCATTTATTTCCTTAATGCTTAACCACTTAAATTAATATCTTGACAGGTTACCCCAACTGCTAATTTCCAGACTGATCTTGGGCTAGATAGTTTAGATGCTGTTGAAATTGTGATGGCCTTGAAGAAGAATTTAGATTCGAGATCCCCGATAATGAAGCGGACAAGATTAACTCCATTAATCTTGCTGTTGATTTTATTGCATCTCATCCCCAGGCGAAGTGAAGGAGAATCATGAAGCCCCATTTTTAAATCTGTAATGTTTCTTGTGGAGGTCTTAGCAGTCAGTTAAACCATTGGTTCTTTGTACCTTTTTCTCTCTACCGGATTTGCCCCATTTCCATAAATGCCGGTTGGATTTTTGGATGACTTTGCTTAAAGAACTTCAATGTTTCTTATTTCTTTGATGCAAACAAACCATGATGGTTTGATGAGTAAAATTGCGTTGAACAAAATCTTGTATTGGTCCATTTAACTTTCGCTCTTGCTTGATAGTTAAGTGACATACTTTCAGGAAGGGTGAATTATTTGTGTGATTTCGGGCTAAGAAATAATGTCACCATTTAAAAATTCTGTCAGTCTTTGCAAATGCAATTACAACTTAAGCTTGCTGAAGCAAATCCAAGTTTGTTGTTATGCTTTTTTTTCATTACTGTCTTTATGTTTTGTTGTTTCTTTGAAATGCACCGTTTTGGGTCGCTGCATATGTTTATCGTTTTTACTTTATCTTGCTTGTTGCCGTTTACTTGTTGAGTCTGTAATTGAGATGTCGTTTTGAGCCTTCTTGGGCTTCAAACTTTTGAGCTACTTTCCCGTCGTATTTTTCTTTCCATTTGGCTTGCAACCTCGTCGGCGAGCGGAGCTGCAGCAGCGCCGTTGGGTTGGCGGCAAGGCGGCATCACAAACAACAAATCAGTTAGGAACTTTTGTCTTATACAATATCAATTGATGTAGGGGAAACGTATTAATTCTTGGATTTCTGGTATTATTCAGCCTCGCAACAGTTAAAACAGACGGTTGAAAAACGGGAATATAGTACAATTTAAACGACAAAAATTGTAAACGACGACAAATTAAAAAGGCAAGACTAAACGGCAAAAAATTTAAGCGGCAATATCATTTGAAAAACGACACCGAAACAAGAACGACACAATAATGCCGAAAACAGCGATAAAATTAACCATACCTAAAAACGACAATACAAATGAAAGAACTTAAAATTTGGAAACAAGGATGAATAGAGAAACAGCAAGTACAGAAAACCGATGATTAAATTTGAAAAAAACAAACCTGATAGTACGACAGCACCTGAATTATCAATAAAAAGCAAAAAATAATGTAAAAGTAAAAAATGACATCCACAAAAACGACAGACAAACTTATTCCATTAAACTGCAAATACGACAGGTTTTGGTTTTTTTTTTTTAATTAAAAAACAAAACAACAACAAATTTGAAAACAGATAGCTGCCTGAGCAAAAAAAAAAAAAAGTAGAAACATGCCTTTTAATAGGTGTTTGGTGAATGAGTTGAGTTTAGTTGAGTTAAATTTTTAAATTTAATAGTAAATTTTGTTAATTTTAAAAAAAAAAAAAATTTCAGAAAAAATAAAAAAAAATACAGTTTAACTTGAGTTAAATCAAATCCAAACAACCTCGAAGAACAGAAGGAAACAAGAAGAAAAGACTAATAAAGAGAACAATAGAAACGACAATGAAAGTTTGAAATAATAAAATACCAAAAACGTAATTAAAAAAAAATGGCTTGATATATTTACCTGATAGTCACAAAAAACTGGAAAACGACGACTAGAAAAACAACGGAAAATCACCTAAAGCTGCTCTTTTTATTATTATTATTATTGTTTTACTGTTTTTAAATGTTGTAGATTAACAATGGAAACTGGTATTTAGTCAAGAAAGAAGTAAAGCGTGTGAGAAATTATGAGAGGAAGACTAACAACAGCAACAGTTGCATTTTTTTTCCCCACCTTCCTTTTTTCCTTTCCATGCTACTGACTAGAATTGAGGGAAGACTTAGAAATTTCTCCAAAATGGGAGTCAACCATGGGGTAAGGGAAGGAGACTCCAGTCTACTGCGAAAATGCCCTTCTTCCTAAACAAAATTACGTCTCTACCATAGTTCCCCAGTGTCCACGGTACGCCAGTTTCTTCGAAATTAGATTCGACGACTACGTGAGAACTCATAACTGCGTGTTGTAAATGGCAAAAAAGTTGTTTCCGTGTTTTTTTTTTTCACTTTATGTTCCAAGTCTTGCAAAATTAAAAAGTTATAGTTTTTTAAAAATGACCAATAAGTTGTCAATCATTATTAATCGATGGATCAATTAATATTTTCTTAAATAAAAAAGTGAGTCGTTTTTTTTTTATAAGTATCAAAAACTATTTATCTACCTAATCTCTCCAAAAGGAATTTTGGAAGAGAAAAGCTTCAGAGCATTGAAGGAAAAAAAAAAAAAAAAGAAGAAGAAAATCCTGATATGACACACACTTTAAATGCGAATTCAACTTCAATTTATGAGCTTGTTAACAAGTACACAATATCTAATAAGTTAAAAATTGTTTAGAGCCAAACATAATTGGATTGAGAGGAAGAAGTCAAAGCATGTTTTTTTGTTTTTTGTTTTTTTTTTCTTTAATTCTTGTGATTTGTCTATCTAACATATGTAGAGAAAAATAATAAATCATAAGAAAACAATAAGTGGAACCACAAATGGAAAAGGGGAAAGAATGTCGTCCAGGTGCAACAACATTGGACAGTGCAACGTGTCAATGATTTCTCATTGGAAGAAGCACAAACAAGTGACGAGAAGCTCTGGCTCTCATTGGGCAAAACACACAATTCACGAATATCACTATTAAACACTCCACCATCAATAAACAATGGGACCATCATCATCTTGACCTTGACTTTTTGACAGATTTTTCTTTTAAGAACAGTAGAAGGGGCATAACCGCAATTAAACCAAAAAGGTCAGGGCATTCTTTTAAACCCAGCTCTATAACTAAAGAACCTCTCCCGCTCTCTCTTCAATGACCAATTGCAGATTCTGCAAATGGCAAATCGAGCTTCTGGTTTGCGTCATTTGGTCGTTTTATTCTCTCTGCTTTCCTTTCTCTTTCACTCTTCACTTTCCGAAATCTTTTTTGAGGAGCGATTCGAAGGTACTACTTCTCTTTCTCTCTTTCTTTCTGCCTTTTTTCGTTTGATTGTTCTGGCTTTGTTATCTCACTCGTGTTTGGTTCTTGAGAAACTACCTGAGAAAATTTGCTTTGGAACTTTAGAAACTACTTCACAGTTTCACTTTCGACTCACTCCTGCAAACGTTATTTAACGGTGTTCCAAAAAAATAGTATAAAATTAACTCGCCAGTAGTAGAATGGCACGTCACTTACTTTCATATTTTAACGACTATTTTTAGTTAATTTAAAAAATAGACAGAAAAGATAGAGAAAGTGTAGATATATCTTTTTTTCCCTCTTCAGTACATTTATATATGTGTATCAAATATTCTCTTCCAATTTGTTTGTCTTTTTTTTTTTCCACAATTTTGTTGGCGAGTTTTTTTAACATATTTTCTGTTGTTGACTGTAATATCCTGTTTGGAAGTCAAGAAAATGAAGAAGAAAGTAAAACTTTCACAAATAGATTGAGAGAGAGGGAGGCAATAATAATAATAATAATAACAAATAACAAAAAAACAAAAAGCAAAAAAAAAAAAAAACAAAAGTTGGGGAGCTAAAGTGGTCATGTGGCTTTTACCTTTATTGTCAATTATGGAAATGCAAAGGAGAAAAACGTGTGAAAGAGACTGAGAAATTATAAAAATTCCCTTGGAATTGTATCAAAGAGGTCCTGATTTTGTGGTTTTGAGTTTTGCAGCTTGTTTGGCACTTCCTCAATATATTGTCTCTAGGCATTGTTTAAAAAAAATTCTATAGTATTTTCTGTCACAAAAATTTAAATTTATTTTTTAAATCTATTATCCAAACGGGGCTAATACTTATTATTTTGTTATGCAAAAAGATGGGTGGCAATCACGTTGGGTAAAATCAGACTGGAAAAGGGTTGAAGGAAAAGCAGGTTCCTTTAAGCACGCAACAGGAAAGTGGCATGGGGACCCAGATGATAAAGGTATTTTTTTTCTCACTTTTTCTTGTGTCTATTTCCCTAGAAATTCTCCTGAATTTAGTAATGAAGGGAATAATGTTGAAATTTTAGTTTTTACAAAATTTGTTTAAAATCAATGATGGTTTAGACAGGGTAACTGTCGACCTTTAGCAAAGGCAGGTATGATTAAGGAAATTTTAGTTTTGCACTAGATTTTAATTTTTTGTTTTCTAGTGTCAATTGGCATTCATTTTTTTAATGAAAAAAAATCTCTCGGGGTTTCAGAATCGGGACCTAAGACTTTATATCACGTTCTCACCCACTGAGTTAGTCCTAGTGGGGCAGCTTCACTTGTCTTTCTTATTAATTTGTAATGATCATGATATTGTTGGACAAGTGACCTCAACAACTGAATGGAAAAAATCTGTCATGATCATGATTATTTTCGACTTTGTTGTCAAACCTTTGAGAAAGCCGCTTTGCAAGATAGAATTGATTGCTTATAGTTGGTAGCCTTTAGTTGCTTTTCTACTTTCCTTCTTAGTCAGTGTACGTCTAATGGTCGATGCTGGTAAAGCTTATGTTATATATAAATGTGTGTGTATTATAGCTCATAGTTTTTAAAGACAATGCTGAACATTTCTCAGGTATTCAGACAACCGGTGATGCCAAACACTTTGCCATCTCTGCCAAGATACCAGAATTCACCAACAAAAACAGAACATTGGTCTTCCAATATTCCATAAGATTTGAGCAGGAGATAGAATGTGGCGGTGGCTATATAAAGCTTCTCTCCGGATTTGTCAATCAAAAGAAGTTCGGAGGGGACACCCCTTACAGGTTCGGCTTTTGCCTTTTGTCTCGTGAAAAATAATAAAACTACGGCATGACTAGACATATTTTTCGCATCGTGTAGGCAATTATACAGGCTTTAGATGATGGTTAAATCAATTTGGACCATTAAAACTTTTTGTCATTGGGTCATGCCTAATAAAGAACGCAGTTCAAATTTATGTACTTTAAATCGATTTGACCATCATCCAACGCCTGAAAATTGACTACACAACACGACTAGAATATGCCCAGTTGCACCATGGTTCTATGTAGTCTTGTCAAAAAAAATCACTGATGCGCTCTCGGACAAGAATATTTACGTCACTACCCTTAACATTGACACCCTTATGATTTATAACTTACTTTTTGGCGCTTCAACGTAACCATTAAGAAGACCTTGTGCAAGTTCTAGATTTTTGTTCAACACATACACTTTCTCTTCCCTCTTGATATCGTAGTAACGTACATTCCTATTGACTCCCAAAGATTGTTTGTGCAGTTTGATGTTCGGACCGGATCTATGCGGCACGGACACGAAGAAGCTTCACGTTATACTCTCCTACCAGGGCCAGAATTACCCCATCAAGAAGGATTTGCAGTGTGAAACTGACAAGTTAACTCATTTCTACACGTTCATTCTTAGGCCTGATGCAACTTATAGTGTCCTTGTTGACAACAGAGAAAGAGACTCGGGAAGTATGTACAGTGATTGGGACATTCTTCCTCCAAGAAAGATCAAAGACGTTAAAGCAAAAAGGGTATAACAAAGCTTTAGAATACACAAGTTTTGTCTTTCAAATTTGTTCTAAAAAATGAAAAAAGAAAAAGAAAAAAGGAAGTTATTTAACTTTGGTTTGAATGCGTCTTTTGCCGCCGCTCACAGCCTGCAGACTGGGATGATAGAGAATACATTGATGATCCTAATGACGTTAAACCCGAGGTCTGGAAGCTTTTACTTTGATTTAACGTAATTCATAATTCATTTGCTCTCAATAATATTAGTTCAAAATCAATATGCAGGGATATGATTCAATTCCGAGAGAAATTCCTGATCCAACAGCTAAAGAGGTTTGTTCTTTTTCATTTCCCTTAATGATTTGTTTTAGTGTTGTCATCGTGTGATCTAACACTTTGCAGTAAAAATAAACACTTCCACAACTCATATTTTACTTTGTCGAATCAGCCTGACAGTTGGGATGACGAAGAGAACGGCATATGGAAACCGCCGAAGATACCGAATCCAGCATACAAAGGACCGTGGAAGCGCAAGGTAGATCAATCAAACATCCGACTACTGACTGATAACGCCTGAAGCTTTTCTCTCTTATCATTTATGCATGGTCTCATTTGTTTAACTTATTCTGACACGACAGAGAATCAAGAACCCCAACTACAAGGGGAAATGGAAGACTCCGTGGATTGATAACCCAGGTATGTATAAAAAAAATATTGGATCGCAGATAGAACGTTTATTTCGCAGAAATGTTTAAAATGTCTACTCTCCACTGTGCAGAATTCGAAGATGACCCTGATCTATACGTGCTTAAACCAATTAAATATGTGGGCATAGAAGTTTGGCAGGTAGGGAAAATAATAAACTTGGGTGATTTGGTAGCTTTCTCGTCGTTATGCTAATGGAGTTTCGACTTTTGGATTCAGGTAAAGGCTGGTTCAGTTTTCGACAACATTTTAATCTGTGATGATCCAGAGTATGCCAAACAAATCGTTGAGGAAGTGTTTGCGAATAGGGAGGTAAGCCTTTCTTTTGAATGTTATTGGTGGATATCACATTCCTACCTTCTCAGTCATGCAGTCCATTACTTGCTTTCTCATCTGCAAAAATTTTCAGGCTGAGAAAGAGGCCTTCGAGGAAGCAGAAAAAATCAGAAAAGCACAAGAAGAAGAGGTTCGTCACCTTTCTTTTACTGCGTTTCGAGTTTTGTGATCTTAGATGAACAACTTATATCATTTCTGGGTTGGGCATTTCTCCATGCAGGAAGCTCAAAGAGCAAGAGAAGAAGGTGAGAGAAGGAGACGGGAGAGGGATCGTGACCGAGGGTACCGAGACAGATATAGAGACAAATACAGAAAGGTCTGTAACTTCATGCATTAAAAAAAACCATGTTTTATCAATTTCAACTGGAAAAAAATAATAATAATAAATTCATACGTGACTCTTGTGTTTGTCTACATAGGATGTACGATATGTATGTGTGCATGTGCCGTTGTTTTCAATATCATACGCAGTTGTGACAATTTTTTTTTTTGTTTTGATTAATGCAGCGTTACAGGCATGACTGGGATGACCATGTAAGGATCAATCCACGCCTCTAATGTTTAAAACAAATCTCCAAATTAATTTCCAAAACTAATAATTTTCCTAATCTGATTTGCAGGATGAGCTTTGATGGCATCGTGGATTCGGTTTTCTACGTTATTTATTTGACACGAAATTCCCCCGGACGAAGTTTTCTGTTTTAGGATTGTCGTATAAGTCCCTTGCATTGTTTCCTCCATCTCTGCCGGTGTCACTTTGTTTACTAATGTCTGTCATGAACGTGTTGTTTTCATGCACTGCTTTATTACATGAAATAAACTCATTAGTTCTCTTCCCAGATAGAAAATCTTGTGTGGTAATGCGGGAAATAAAAAGGCTTGTAGTCTTCAGTAAGATGTATCCGAGCAATAGTGCGGGCATTCGACTAATCAAAGCGTGCAATTTGCATCTCATAAACAATGTTAAAACAGTTAGTACGAAAATATTTCCAAGAACTTGGTCTAATTATTGGCATAACAAATCCTATTAGCAATTTAAACTTTACAAAATTTCATGATGGTTTTCCCAGGGAAATAATGACACAACCAAAACTCAAACCTAGAAAACTCCATTTTTGTCGTTGGCCGACTGTGGAATAACCTTAGATGGACATCAGATGAGCAAACTCACTATCTTCTCCTCACAGCAGAGGGCGGACCACCACGCTGGACTGCAGTGGGCTGCTGAGCTTGGCCCTGGCCCGCAGCCTGTTCCTCCGGCATGTTCATTGCTTGAGTTATGGCATTCATGATGATGAATCCGAGGGGAATCAGGTACATCCACTAATAAAAAGGCAACACATGGATTTTAGTAAGTGAAAACTTTAACTTTTTCACATTGAAAATTGAAATCAACAATTCTTTGAAAACTCACGTATTTAGCCCAGAAAGACTTTTCTGGTGGCTTCGCAACTTCACCCTCTCCATCCTCACCACCACCAAGAATTTCCTCAGTGAATATTGGAGCCCTGGAACAACATAGTGAACCATGTGGATGTTAGCTACCAGCGATAGTAACTGAAACGCTTGATTGCTTAATGAGTGCTTTCGTCGTCATTTGACAAAAATCGTTCTTTCAAATGGTCATTGGAGACATTCTAAAAGTATTTATTCCACGCCCATAATTAATCCAACATCATAATTATGAAACAACAATGCAAGGACATTTTACCTGGGTGCTTGCTCGCTGTTCTTCAAAACTGTGTGAGAGTTGAAAGACCACTTTGAAGGCTGAAATTCAGAAGAAAAAAAGCGTTGCGGCAAAGAATTTATTCATTTATCTATTTAGCTTCCGAATAAATACTAGGAAATAGATAGACCCCATTCTACATAAGAATAAGGCCTCATGTTTATTTATTTTCCTTGGGTCTATTGTCATAAACAAGAGCGGTAAGGTTTATCCATTCTTACAAGTTTCAATTGTCGAGGATATGGGCATGCACCTGGAGCACCATAATTGACAGCCAAGATATTAACTCCGTCCTACAATGCATAATAAAATACAGTAAGAAAGAAAATGCCTGATTTTATGCAAGGCAAAATGGATCTGGAAAATTAGCAATCTCATTGAACTGCTACTTAAACAAAATAGTTCCTTCTTCAGATGCACGAGGATAATCAATTTCAAAATCCTTTTTATGCAATTTGATACAAATTGTGTTAGAACCTAAAGTATAACAGAAAACCATATTGTAATCTACAAAAACGATTAAAACGGCACACGCATAAAATGATATATGGAAATATAAAGAAAGAGGAATTCTGTTAGATTAATCACTAACTTAATCAAGAAAGAAAGAGTAAAGATTGGCAACATCGAGACTAACCGTGTGAATAACAACATGCTCATCCAGACCATCCCGCGGAAGACATCTCTGGATTTAATTGATATTTTCAGTAGTGTTAGGAAATCATAGCTTATTATAGGGGCTAGAATGCTAACTTAAAAGAGAATTTGGCCAAGAAGTTGCATAACAGATTTATGGAAGTATGTGATTAGCACGAAAGAAAGAAGCCTTCTGATACAAAGTTTCTTACCGCTTTCACCGATGAAACAACAAAATCTCTCCCGGGAGAGTTCAAAACATTAGATGGCAATCTTATCCTATAAAAGTCATCCGCTTTAAGTAGGTTCTGAAAAAGTAGTACAATAATGAATAGAATTCTTATTTAGAAACTGAGGAATCAAATCACACAAAAGCTATATCATATATCATATATTTAGAAAAGCACGATAATTTAATAGAACTTGATGAAGATCTGGTAGTTAAAGACTGTCTTTCCCATAGATATTCTCTACAAAATTCAAAGAAAGAAAAACTGAGTTCACGGGAAAAGATGAATACCGAAAACTTGTCCTTCTCTTCGGAGGTAAATTCATTTCTTGAAAATCGCAGCTTTGTTAGCGTCTGCCCCAGCCCACAAGTCAAATTGCACGTCAGTCAATTGGTATTTTATGATTTTCCCAAGTAATAACAAGAAAGACATGGCCAGAGCCAGTCCTTGTGAAAAATATTTAACCAGAATAAAGGTTGAATAATGGGTACTTAAAGAAATGAATAATTTCTTAATTCTGCACTTAAAGAAATGAATAGTTTTTATTTCACGCTAGTAAATGGATCAATGAGAATAAAGTATTTTCCTTTATTTTCCACTAAAATTCTCCGTAACCCAAAGAGTTCATAAATTGGTAAATAAATCTCACGTTTCAATCTGATAACGCAAAATTCCATTTCCTACCTATGCCAATTGTTAAAAAAAAAACACCGAATCAAATTATACCAAATTCTAATCAATTTAACAGATTTCAGCCCTAAAGTCCTTTCTGTTTTTTTTTTTTTCAATGATTTTTCTCAGGAAAAAAAAAAAAAAAAGAAGAAAAACACAGAGCGAAAAAGGCAATCAACCTGGCCACCGTGATTGGAAGTCCTCAGGCGAGCAGTGAAGGTACCGACGGGAGAGAAATCGGAGTCTCCGAAAGCGTGTTCGAGTTGGAACTGGATCTTGAGTCCGAGTCCGGATCCGAAAACCTCTTCCGGGTCGAGGTTGCGGCAGGCGGGGAACGAGTGTGGGCGACCTCAGGAGGCTTACTCTGAACCCCTCCTTCGAGGCCGAACTCGTCGTCGTCGACGAGAAGCTCATCGGACTGGAAAGCTAAAGAAGAAGAAGCAGCGGCAAGCAGAGCAAGAAAGAAGACCGACCACTGGAAGAAGACACACACACCCATATTTTTGGCTCTGTTTTGTTTTTCTGTCTGTTGAGTTCCGGACTTCGAAGAGAGCGAGAAATAAGAAGAATGACAACACTTTTGAAGAGGTTGACCATGGGCTTGGATCGGTTGGATAAATTGGGCTTGACAAGGCCCAATTATGAGTTAGTCCTTTGTTTCTTATGCCCGTTTTGGGGGTAAAAGTTTTAATTAAACTTACACCTATCAACTCAATTTTTATTTTTTTTTAATTTTTTTATCTTTTCTAAAAAATTCAACAAAAATTATTATTAAAACTTAAAAACCTTAACTCAAACTTACACCCCAAACTTAAAAATCTTAGACTTTTCCGAATGCACTGACACAAATTTAAAAATTACGAGCTAATATAATAGAAAAATTATTTTATTATATATATTAAAATGATGTAATTTTTCACTATATATTACATAGTATTTCACAGTGATTTTTGTTTTTGTTTTCATTTTCGGTGCTTTAGTTATAGTAATACACAGTAATTTGCTGTAGTGATCTACAGTAATTTATAATAATTTTTACTTTTTTCTACAATATAATGACTTTTTTATCCTTCATCACTAATTATTTTTTTCTTTGCTACAGTGTTATGTCGGTTTTACTTTTTTTTTTGTCAATTGATAATTTTATCCTTGGATTTTAGTTACTTTTACTGTTTGATACAGTGTTGGGATAATTTTGTCCTTCTAAAATTATTAATGCACGATTTTGCCTTTCCTTTGTAGTTACTTTTTTTCTTTGCTATAGTGTTATTCCGTTTTTATCTTATGTTTTTTTGTCAATAGACAAGTTTACCCTTGGGTTTTAATTATTTTTACAGCTTGCTACAGTATTGGGACAACGTTGTTCTTCTAAAATTATTTTTAGATGATTTTACCCTTCTTTTGTAGTTACTTTTACTGATAGCTACAATAACTAGATATTATTACCCTTTTAATGTGCATTTTTTATTTTGTTCATTGAAGATGTGTTAAAGCGTAATGTTTGTATGTATATAATCTAACTGAAATTTATTTATTTTATTTTATTTTTTGTAAAAAATAATTAATAAAAAAATTAATAAAATCTGTTTTTTATTTTGTTGTTTTTCTTTATGGTGAGTCTATGGTAAAGACCCTTGTATGGTCTCTACCGGTAAAGCCCTTTTTTAGGCCGTTCAGATTTAATCGAACGGTTGAAACATTGATGGTGTACCATACTTATCATACACCTTACCCCAGATAACTCTTCCCATCCAAAGTCATTTCCATCGCCCGCGACGGACGCAGGCGACCCACCTCCAGGCCCCCAGCCCCGGCCGCTGTCGACTTCATTTTCTCTCTCTTCCCCTTTCTCTCTCTTCTCCTCTCTCCCGTGGCGACCCACCTCCGGCCACCCCACCATCGGCCCCAGCCTCCGCTGACCGGCCGCCTGCGGACCCTTTATCTCTCTCGCTTCCCCTCTCTCTTTTCTCCTCTCTCTCGCGCCCCCCCCCCACCCCGACCCCCAGCCAGCCCCCCCACCCTAGGCCCCTTCCCCTGGCCTCCCCTATACCCCGCCCCCCCGGCACCACCCCCGACGACCCCCCCGGCCCGTTCTTTCTTTTTTCCTCTCTTCTCTCTCTCTCTTCCCTCTTCTCTCTCTTCGCAGGCCGGCCCACCCCCGGCCACCTGGCGCCCCCTATCCCAAAGTCGTGTGTGGGGTGGGCTAGGGGGCTGCGGGGTGGCCGGGGTGGGTCGGCCCGCGAAGAGAGAGAAGAGAGGAAAATAAAGAGAAAAGGGAAGAGAAAGAGGGGGCCAGGGGGGTCGTCGGGGGGGGGTGCCGGGGGGCGGGGTGTGGAGGGAGGCCGGGGGAGGGGGGCCTGGGGTGGGGGGTGCACCGGGGGGCTAGCTGGGGGCCGGGGGTGGGGGGTGCGGGAGAGAGGAGAAGAGAGATAAATGGGAAGAGAGAGAGAAGAGAAGAGAGAGAGGGGGTCGCTGGTGGCCGGCAGGCCGAGGCAGGGGCCGTGGTGGGGTGGTCGGAGGTGGGTCGCTATGGAAGAGAGAGAGGAAGAAGAGAAGAGAAGATAGAGAAAATGGGGTCATCGGCGGCCGAGACTGGGGGGCCGTAGGTGGGTCGCCGGCGGCAGGGGTGGGTCACCGACGACAGAGAAGACTTTGGGTGGGAATGATTAATTATGTAAAGTAAGGTGTATGATAAGTATGATACACCATCAATGTTTAAACCGTTCGATTAAATCTCAACGGCCTAAAAAATGATTTTACCGGTAGATATCATACAAGAGTCTCTATCACATACTCACTCTTTTTTTTTAAATATTTTTTTTCCTTTTGTTTTTTTTTTCCTTCTACTTTTTAAGATTTAAATTTTAAAGTTTAGTTTTTAATTCATCTTTTCTTCGTATTTTTGTTATTTTATAATTTTTAATGATTTTTGTTTCCACATTTCCGATTTTCAAATTTTTTTTATTCTCTTTTTTCGATTTGTGCTTGGTTTTTTTGGCTTTTTCATTTGTTGGCTTTTGTTTTTTTAGATGCTATAGTTCATTTTTGTGTTTTGTATGTATATAATCTAACTGAAATTTATTATTATTTTTTTTGTAAAAAATAGTAAATAAAAAATAAAAAATAATAAAATAATAAAATCTAATTTTGGTTTTGTTGTTTTCCTCCAATATTTTTTTCTCATGTTGAAATTTTTTCTCCTTTTGTTTTTTTTATATATATTTATTTTTAATTATCGTGATCATTTTTATTTCTCTATCTTTATCTCTGCATCACCATAGAAAAGTTTTTTTATATTATTGTTATTATTATTATTATTATTAGTTTATATTCTTATGATTGAGAGAGATCCTGAAAAAAAAATTAAGGACAAAAAAATGGAGTAAAATATATATATGGTCTGCTTTCTTTTGTTTTGTTTTTTATTTTTGTAAGTTATTTCTAGCCTTTTTTTTTTCCATAGATTTATATATTTTGTTTTTCACTTTTTGATCTATGTTAATTTGTTTTTCTAGCTTATGGTGATGATAGTTTGGAATGGAAATGCAAAGATAACTATTGAATACCTTTTTTTTTGTTTATATTTTTGAAAACTTACTGTAATTATATTATTTATCATAATCAACTGTATTATTAAATATTATTTAATTTTCTTATTTATTTATCTATTTATTTTCCTCTCCTGTGTAAACCACGTGCATTAAACTAGTTAATACTAAATAATAGGACATCAAATTAAATTAAATTTATTTAAAATTTGTGTTATATTGGTTAAAACTGAGAAATTTATATTATGTTGATTAATAAATAAAAAAATGTAATTATTTAGATAATTTTTTTTTGACTTTTTTTTGTCCTTATTGTGATTCATAAACTTATCATATAAACTTATCACATAGTTATAGTTTACTTATTAAATTTTTATTTTTTAACAATTTATAATTTTTTAAAACCATTTTGAACATATAAATTAATAATAATTCACTTTTTATTACTAACAAAGTTTATTTTTTTAAATGAAAATTTATGCTTAAAACTTGCACTTAACTTAAATTTGTGTTTAAAATAAAAGTGATTTAAAATGAACTTATAAATTTAAAGGTTGTATTTGGTTTTCCATCTCAAATTCAAAATTTTCATATCAATTTTTCTAGTTTTTGAAAAATCAACTAACTCTAACATAAAATTTTTCATCTTTAAATGGTAAAACAAACGAAAGCTAAGCATGCGTCTGATATTAAAGTTTGAATTTTAGAATTTGGATTTGAATTGATTGTGCATTTATCGAGACATTTTAATTATTAGAGTTAAGAAGTGTAAAAACTTGAAATATATTTGGAAAAAAAAAAAATAAATATGGAGCTTGTTTCATTCGTCTTGAAATTCTATATAATTAAAAAAATTATCTCATATGGACTTGACTATGCAAAGTTATGTATTTTTAAAGTTTGAGTTGCAAAATTATGTAAAAAGTGAAGCTGTGGGAAAAAGATAAAAATTAAATTATAATTATATCTTTGAACTCTAATACCAAATAGCTCCTAAATTATAACAAGCTATTTTTTTATCGAAAACAATGTTGGGGTTTTTTTTAAATGAAAATTAACGCTTAAAACTTACATATAAATAATTATTAAGAACATAAAAATATTTGTTAATCAATATCAACTCAAATTTATATTTAAAATAAAATTAATTTAAAATATTTAATTTTATTAATATTTAATTAAAAATTTAAAACCGTAATAAATTTACTCTAAATAGATAAAAATAACTTAAATAAGATAGACAAAAAAATCTACATTTTTTAATGAAGACTCGTGTGTAAGTCACATGTCAAAAATTTTTTTTTAAAGATTAATATTAGTATCAACGGGATAGATTGTTAAAAATTTATAAGTTCAAGGTTAAATTGTCAAAAATAAAATTAAGGGTATAATTTACAACTATGGAATAAGTTTAGGGTACACCAGTGCAGAAGTTACTTTCGTAATATTAGCAACTTCAAGGGCGTTTTAGCAAACATCTGTCGGAACTTAAGAACTCGATCGAATTCCCCCAATTCTTCGAGCCAAAGCCCTAATCGTAGAGATTGTTGTATCACTCTTGTTCTCTCGAACACAGAGAGAGAGAGAGAGAGAGAGAAGAGTTTAGGAGAGAGAAAGCTCTAGAAAGTTCGTGAGGGTGAAGAAGCCATGGACGCTTTCAGGAAGCAGCTGGACCAGCTGATGGGTGCCAACCGGAACGGCGACGTCCGGGAGGTGAGCCGCAAGTATTACGATCGCGATGTCTGCCGCCTCTACTTGGTCGGACTTTGTCCTCACGAGCTCTTCCAGTTAACGGTAGGTTTTTGGTGAAAATTTTGTTTGGATTTCGGGAAAGTGGAACAAAGAGGAAGACTTTAGTACTTGTACTGGTTTATGTTAATTTGAAAATATGTAATTCGACAGAAATTTCGATTCTCTGATGATTATTCCTGAGAGTGAACTGTTAGGTTCTGTCGTTTCGGTTTTAATTTTGTAGCTTCTGTTTTGTGATTATGTTCTGCGGTTGAATAATTGGATAGTTATTCTTGAGAGTGAACTTTTTTTCGGTTTTGTCGTTTTGTGTTTCAATTTAGTAGCTTATGTTTCATGATTATGTTCAGCATGATGCTGAAGAGTGATAATCTAAACATTATGGATTGTGCCTGTATTAGTGTTCTTTTAAATTTTTTTTTTTAAACCGTGATATTCTTTCGTTTTCAAGTCATTACCTTTTACTGTATTTGATATAAAATCGTTCGTCGGGTTTGTTGCAGAAAATGGATATGGGACCATGCCCAAAGGTGCACTCTTTGCAGCTGAGGAAAGAGTATCCTTTACACTTTAGAGAGCTTTTTGTTTATTCTTTTAATTTATTATCAGTTTTTGACATAATCGTAATGGGCAAAGGGGGTTGATATTGAAACTTACTTTGCTTTAAAGCTAGTGGAAAACAACTCTCTGTTACATATGGGTTCTGCATTTGCTTCGTCTAAGTGAGATTGTCAGATCTTGATGGTTGTTCGTAACTGAAATTAACATGAAGGAGTACTTCCCTGGTAGTTTTTAGTTTTTTTCTTAACTTTTCCAAAGATATGAAGAAGCCAGAGCGAAAGGGGTTGATAACTATGACAGAGATCTGGAGGATGTTATAGACAGGCTCATTGTTGAGTGTGATAGGAAAATTGCTAGAGCTCTTAAGCGCCTCGAGGATGAGGACGCAAAGGCTGCCATTGCAATTTCTGTATCTGAGGTTACTCAGGTGATGTTTGTGTCCCTATTTTCATATCAGCTTAAAATCTTTGGCAAATTGGCAACAGACTCATACTGATTTTTTCAAATTGCAGACACCTGAGATAATCGAGTTGTCAAAGCAGATCAAAGAGAAATTGAAAGAAGCTGATCAATGCGGTAGGCTATGTCTCAAAAATTATATAAATCTCCCTCCCTTTTATGTTTTTCAGTTCCTAGGTTGTGATGTAGTGAAGCTTTATTTTCCCTAAATAGGATAAAAATTATTAACATCGAAGACATTCTTTAGTATGTGTTCATATGTTGTTGATAATATATTCCAAGGACTTGAATTCGGCACTTGGCACCTTGGGGCTAGGCCCCGTGCGTGTTGGGTGCTCTCATGTGAGTCCCTGTGCTGAGTGCTTTTGGATGAGGCCTTGCCCACTGGCCGGCAATTGCATATCTGCAGTTACATGTATGCTCTATGGCTGCTTCCTGCGTATTCATGAGGTTGAGGCTGCTATGCAGATCTTGATGGTAAGACAGATCTTAAGATTCGAGCTCTGGAGGTGGTAGAAGAACTCAGAACCCAAAGAGCAGACAAGCAGGTTCCCCTTTAGTGCTGTTTTAGTCTTAAATTTCCTCTTATTGTTGTTTTCCCCAAAGTAGTTTTCTGACAGGATTTTTTACACGTTTGTTCACAGTCCATGCTTCTTTTGGATGCCTTCAACAAAGATAGAGCTTCTTTACCTCAACCACTTCCAAATCCTCCACCGTTGGCACCTTTGCCTGTAGTTGCTCCGGATCCTCGCACACAGGAAATGATTAATGAAAAGTTAAAGAAGGCAGAGGATCTGGGTAAGACAACAAATCGCTGAACTTTTAGCAATATCAGTTGTTGTTGTTGGGTTTTATTTATTTATTTATTGTTATTTTTTTTTGTGGGTTTGATTTAGTCAAATTGATTTCCATGCACTCAGCAACTATTTGTATTATCCTTTAAAATGCTTCTTTTTCCATCTACCTTCCTTAGGTGAGCAAGGGATGGTGGATGAGGCACAGAAAGCATTAGAAGAGGCTGAAGCGCTAAAGAAGGTGTGTCCAGAAAGATCCTCTTTTATTTTTTTATTTTTTTGGGTTGGTGGGGGAAATTAATCTTTGCCATATGATGTAGTAGTTTGGTACTGTGTTAAATGTGTCCCTTTTTTTTTTCATCGTTTTACGTTATTGCAACTTTCCCTTTTTCCTCTTATTTCCATCCTAATTTATTGTTTTATTTCTATCCCTTTTCAGTTGCCTGCCAGACAGGAGCCTGTTCTTGATTCAAGTAAATACACTGCCGCTGATGTCCGCATTGTAAGTTGAATATACCCTCTCTTTTTTTTTTAATATTTGTTTTCATTTTTAGTAGGAAAGATAAAATCATACGTACTAAGAACTGGGGAAAGAAAAATAAACTACTCTCTCATTCTGAACTGTAACTCAATGTCAGAAATTGTAGCGAAACTCTGGCAGGTTGATATGTTGATCGGTCTACAATTTATTATGCTAATGTACTAAACAGTTCATGTATGGGAGATTATCTGCATAGTAATTGCAAGTGTAGGAAATTTAGTTATTTGTGACTGCTGAGCGATATTTTTTCTGACTGCTGGGTGATATTTTTTCTTTCTTTTGGTGCTATTTCAGACAGATCAAAAGCTACGAGTTTGTGATATATGTGGAGCATTTTTAAGCGTTTATGACAGGTAAAATTTTACATTATAATATTCCAAATTGGCACTGTTTGTTATCTTTCTTGAGGGAGACATAGAAATAGTATTTGGGTTCCCAAGTGCTTCAGCTTTTGACCCAGCAATTAAACCTCCTTGTACCAGCAGGCTCTTGTGCCCAGTTTTACGTGGATAACTTTTGCAGCTAAAGAATGTGCGTCTTTTTCCATTTTATGCTTGTAGATTATGCTGTTGTTGGCTGGAAATTATTTGGCATCTTCACTTATCCATAAAAAGATTTAGTGAAACCTTTTTGTGCTCTAAATAAGTGAAGCATCTTACATTTTCTTCTCATTTTCAGTGACCGACGCTTGGCTGATCATTTTGGGGGGAAGCTTCATTTGGGCTATATGCAAATCCGTGAGAAGTTAGCAGAGCTTCAGGTAAGACAACTTTTTCTTTTTGTTACTTTATTTTCACATGGTACGGTTACTTGCCTTCACTTGTCATTGGTAGAGGTGAGGCAAATGAAAATGAAATTGATTGTCTGGTGCTTTTAGATGAAAACTTAAATCATGCTTCCGAAGGCAAATTAAACACATATTTAAAGATTTTTTGTTAAACTTGAGAGTAAAAAAAAAAATTTTAGAAGTAAAGAAAAATCCATCATAGCTTATCTGGTGTTTTATCTGTTCTGTGTTTGAAGTGCTCCTCAAGTTGTTATTGTGAATATGTTGGTTCAGGTGCTGGTATAATGTTTCAAATCTTTAGAGATTCTGGTAGTATTCGATCTGTGAGTTTTTCTAACCTCGGAGAAGAACCATGAAATTTTTCTAACTTATTTTTAACTAGTATTTGGTTTTTGGACTCTTGAGTGGGGACGATTCCTGTGAAGACAGTTCATCAGTGCTGCATTTGGATATTCGTCCAATGTGATTTATACTTGTAAGATATAAACTTTTACTTTCTAGTGTCTGAAATTTGGTATTGCTGCCTTCCACCTATGTCACTTCATGGGTTGAATTGCAGACCTCCTTGGGGAAGAAAACCACATGTTCAAAGTGCCGGTGGTGGGTACGGTGGTGCTGGTACTTTGAAAGCGCCACGTGTTTAAAGTGCCGGTGGTGGGTACGGTGGTGCCTTGTTCGTGGTCATAGTTATGTTGTGTTTTATGTGCCCCTCTCCCTCTCCCCCACCCCAATTGTCCTGCCCCCCTTTTTGTTGCCTGTGGGCCCCTTGTATTATACGGTTCACGTTAGTTTGTTTGTGTGCATTAGCTTTCACATTTGAGAATACTCTGAGATGCATTTTTGTCCATCCCATGACACCCTTTTTGTTGAACCCTGAACTTCTCTCCAAATACATTTTTTAGGTTTAGTACGTCGTGTCATTCCGTATTTCCTTGGATCTGTAAACCTTTTCTTTTAAGAAACTTGGGTTTCTATTGTTTTATGACTTATCCATGATGTGCATTTAAAAGTGTCTCCTGCGTCATTGTTTATGTATTAAACGTTTTACCTCCACTCCATTAGCCACATTAAATTAGAGATCGATTTATTCATGGAGGTATTTCAAAGGTAATTTCTGGAAATTAATGTATCAGGAAGAAAGAAACAAGGTTCGCAAAGTTGATCGATATGATGACAGAAGGTAAATCTCTCTCTCTCTCTCTCTCTCTTTCTTTCTCTTGTGTTTCAAGTAAACATATTTGAACGATGTTTCTTCACCTAGTTCTTCTTCCCATTCTTTTTAATTTATATGTTATAAGATCAAAAGAGCCATTTGAATGATGTTCGTCACCTAGTTCTTCTTCCGAAATTTCTCATTCTTTTTAATTTATTTGTTATAAAGATCAAAAGAGCCAAGTAGGGACCGAAACAGGGAATCTAGTAGGGACAGGGAAAGAGGCGATAGCCGTGATCGTAGGGATAGGGATTATGATCGTAGGAGCAGGGACCATGAAAGGTATAATGACCGGGACCGTTATGATCGTGAACCTGATAGAGATTCAGGTCGTTCCCGGAATTATGATTCAAGAAGTCGCCGCAGGTCACGCTCAAGGTCAAAGGAGCGTTCCAGGGATTATGATCGCCACAGGTACTCATTCAACTCTTTTTTTCTATTTGGAGCACTTTCTTAAGATCGTAATCTGAAATCAAGTATTCTCGTCCATCAGGCGTTATGATCGGTACTAGGGGATCCTTCTGCAGATCCTGTTGAAGCAAAATTTGTGATCTTATTTAGGTCAGTCTTGAAACTCATGTAGGAAAAGATACCGTGTTTCTTCCTAAATTTTATTTTTGTTTCTGGACTTGAGCTGTTTCTTTTGTGGACGTAAGGAATGCTCTGCTTAGATATTCTGACCTTCGTTTTAAGAGGTATGTTTGAGAGGTATGTTTTACTATTTACTTATGGATTACAATTTGCATTCTCACTTATGGCTGCAATTTTAGCCGTGTTGCTGCACCTGCTGAAATTTGGCATAATATGTGAGATTTGAGTTGCTGTCTCCTCTTGCTCTCCTGTTTTAAAAGTCTTAGTCTTTTTTTTTTTTTTTTTTTTTTGACTTTGATAAAATCCAACATCGAATGCGTGGTAAGGGGTGTTGAGGTTCATGGAAGTTCTTTGGTGTCTTGTTCAAGTAACGAAGAAACGGTTCCAAATTCGGAGCCAGGGGGAATTGTTTAGCAAATATCGTCGTCTCTGCACTTGTATCGTAAATTTCATGGCTTTTTTTAATTGGAGCTCAGAGGAAAGGCTTTTCAATTCGTTTAGTTCTGTGAACTGCTGACAACGTTCTATGGGAGTTGTTTATCTGAGGTTTTGAATTTAATGGCAGCTTGTGTTTGTGTGATGGCTCGTTTCTTTTCTTTTCGAACATGCAAGCGACATGTTGAATGAGACTGAAAGTAGCTTCGATTGGTTTTGACATAGTAATCAACAGCAGAGCTGCCTCGATTATGCTTTTATAAAGCTTCTCGTGTCAAGAAGCATCCATATAGGGATGAATTTTCTTTATAAAATAGTATTTTAAGAATAAATGTGGAATATACCGGTAACAGTTAAAACAGTTATAAGATTGATGAATTTTTAATGAAGTTCTAATATAAGCAAAAACCGAACTTGAAACTTTTTATTTTTATTTTTATAATTTTTAGAGGGTGTGGTTAAAGGTAACTGAACTTCAAAGCTTTATTTATTTATTTATTTATTGAGTGGGAACCGCGGCTTCATTCAATCAATAAACCGGAGAATCAGGAGTATCAATATACGCCGGGGTTGAATCAGCACAAAACAAATCAGAGGAAGAAAGAAGAGCAAAAGTGGTTAGCAGAGGTGGGCAAGGAAACATAGCAACAAAGCGGAAACGGTAACCTGACCTCAAAGATTCATCGACAATGAGATCTTAAACAACCAAGACAGATAACCAGTATGGATAGCATATACTACATTTAGCGCATCCGTTTCGATCATCAACACCACGAATTCGGCTAGATTTTTGGCCACTTGAAGACTAAAAACAAAACCCCATTTATAGCAAATGTCCCTCAATATAAAGCTTGGGCTGCTTCCACAGGCGGAGGCTTATATTATGGTACGTATGATGATTTCCTAAAAAATCTTCCAGCCCATTGTAAATCCTCAGTCACCCCCTTTTCTAGTACTCCACGAACCGCCAAGTTGCGGCTAAACCAAATGTTCCGACTCTTACCACACAACGCTTCCACGCATTAAAGTACTACACTAACTAGCTTACCTTTAGCCTTTAGATCCTTGTAGGAAATTTCACCGAATTCCTTTAATCTATGAATTGAATTGGATTTGATTGGATTGAGAGATTAATAGAGTGGGATTTTTTATGGATCGGATTTGATTGGATTGGATTGGATTGAGAGATTAATAGATCGAGATTTTTTCAATTTGAAGGTTTGGGAAATTGAGGATTTTCCAAGTGGATTGAAAGACTGGCCGAGTCTAGTTGGCATTTGAACAAGTGTTAAACAGTGGTGGTTACTTAAGATCATGTTTAAATAGCGCAAAAGAATTTGAGTCCTCGATCATTATGAAATCGATCCATAAAACTACTCTACTCACTCTTCTTTTCATGACAAACTAAAGAAGAACAGTATTCAAACTGCCATCGTTTGAACATTGACGCAAAAAGAATTCGACCATCTTTTTCCTACATTCTTGATCTTGCGACATAGTAAAAGTTAAGAAACTACAGAGGAGAAAACAAGGTTGTCCAAAAAGCTTACAATCAAAAGAGCCCACAACAAAAATTGCATTTTGAAAGCTGTATGAGAAACCCAACTGATTACATCTGCCTCCCAGCAGCGTCGGCAACGAAGGGCAAGTAAGGGGTCCGACCCAGAACGGACGAAGCCAACCCATAAACAAAGCACAAAACGCTGAACACGAACAGGGCACTGTGGGCCCAAACCATGATCCGAAACCCCAACCCAGACCGACCCGGACTGAAGATCCGCTGGATCAGAATCGGCAGGACGAGGAGGACGTCCAGGGTGACGGCCTGCATAGAATTGAACCTGACGTAGTGGCTGAAAGTGGGGTTGCGGACGACGCCGAGGTAGAGGGCGAAGAAGGCGACGAAGCTGGCGTAAGGGATGGACCTGTAGAGGGAGACGACGGGGAGGAGGGGGTCGAAGAGAAGGCCCAGCTTTGGGTACTGGACGAAGAGGTAGCGGCCGTATTGGAGGGAGTTGAAGAACGGGAGGGCGTACGCCACGGCGGAGATGAGGCGGTCTGTTGCCGGGGTGGTGGTGCCGCGGTTGTTCGACATCCGAGCTTGAGATTGAGTTTGAGTTGAGTGTTTTGCTTTCCATTTGGTTTGGAGGGTTTGGGGGAGTGGGGGGGTTTTGAGGAGAGGGTGGGGTAATAAGAGAGATGGTAAGCGAGCTCTAATGGTGGGATTGAGGGGTAGGGTTTTAGGGGTTGCAGAGGCGGAGACGTGGTGGAGGATGTGAATGGACGCCATTTTCCGAGCGAGTTTTACAATGGGCTGAGTACCGAGTAGGAGCTTTGACCTTTGGGGTTTGACAATGGCGGGCGGCTTTGCTGAATGCCGATTGCCGAGCGTAGGTTGCTTCTTGTTGCTGATGCTATTCTTGTTTCTAGGGATAATTGTAGGGAAAATGCTTTTTTCTTTTCTTTTTTTTTTTTTTTACATACCTAGTCTTGTTTATTTAATTATTTATTTATTTTTGAAATGAGAAATTTCACTGAGCAGATACAAAAAGACTAGTCTTGTTTAATTAATCTTGCTAATTTTTAAATGGCTTTTTTTCTCTATTTTTTTAACCTAATAATGATAATCTGATTGATTAATTATTTGAGAGATGATAAATCACCGATCGATCAATATTAATATATGTGAATTTTAATAAATCATTATTTAAATATAATCAATCAATATTTTAATGATCACATATTATATTTATTTACTAAAGTTTGGTTTATTTTTTAAAAAAGTTCAATTCTTTTACATTTTCCGAGCAACAGCTAAATCATGCTATTTAAATGAAGAATGATGTCCCAAGAATCATGTAAGAGCTTTATTTATTTTTGGCTATGAGCATCATGTAAGAGATTCGCAGCAAGTCTTGTGACAATTTGCGAGGATCCTTTATAAGTAGAACATGATACCGATAGTGCGTGTTTCTTACAATTGAATTTGATTAAAACCACATGAAGATAAAAAGAATAGACCACTTCTAATACAGATCTTAAGACAGAAAAACAAAACCCCACTGGTAACGTATTTTTTCAAGCCCTATCATAGAAACCTTTAAATTGTAGTGTGAAAAAAAAAAAAAAAAAGTGTCTTACCCATATGGATTGCTAGAGCTACGATAAGAATGAAGGGGGGAAAATTGAGTAAATCATAACGTCTGGCGCAAGATGCAAATTGCATAGATTATTGTTGCTAATTTTGTACAAAAATCATGAGAATTGAGAAAGCAACCGTCATCCTTAAATCTATGTGTATCAGTTATATCGGCATTGGCTGCTCTTAAGCAATTTTCCAAAACGAAAAACTGTAAAATTTAGAGCAAAACCCTTCTATAGATTCCATAAATATGTACCAATAAAAACTTTCTGGAAGGTAAACATCTAAATTCTAACTCTAGAAATCCTTGGCTTTTTTTCTCAGTTCATTCAACTCCTCCTCGATCTCGGACTCACGAAATCGGAACACAGTGTTCATGGGGACAGCAGTTCTCCCAGGTGGAAGCTCTCCTTTCTGATTAGCATCAAACAGGACGAAATGAGTAACTGGAATTTAGTAAATTCATGTGGAAAATCAGCATTTAAAGATTGTGTCTCATAGATTATGCAAAAATATAGAGTATGTTTAACCATCCTGGCTAAAGTTCTCTTACAGTCAAATAAATACAACATCTCTCTTTCTTGTCGTTTTCATTAATTTCGGTTGCAATATTTTTATCTCTAATCTTTTTGGACAACTGAATATGACAAACGGATGGGATTAAACTACATAAACAACTCGCCCTCTTCCTTCAGCCCAAATTTGGATAAATTTCAGGATTGACATTGTAAATTGAGAATAATGAGCATAGTGTAAGTGTCTTCTAGCAATTCTCTATGTTACCTTTGAGCTCCCAGATAAGTCTTTCTTTAAGGCTTCAAGATCATCATCAACCGAAGAGCCCTCTAGTAATTGGAACTGTAAGAGGGAAAAAGGAATATCTTAATCATAACATCAATTGCTCTAAGAAAAGTACGCCAGATAACAAGCGATTTGCAAGGTTTTGAAGTATATGATAATCAGTATGCTCCATTTCAGGTCCCAAGTTATATAATTTTCTTGGCAAAATTACTAGCAATAGAGAGGTATTCACTATGGGCTTTATTTTGATTACAGATTAAAGGAATCCAAATAGTCCTTATGATTGTTTCAGTAACAATAATAAGCATTTGCGTGGTAAAGAACATTAATATGGCATCAGAATGATGAGGTGATTCTTCGTGAAATCTGTAAGATTTAAAACTGAAGGGTTCAACAAGAACATTTAAGAAAGAAAGCAAGAATAGATCCTCAAGCACCATCCTTTGACAGAAACAAAGGGATAGCTTGTATTACATATCACCACAAAAGTGTAAAAGATTTTACCTTTCCCTCGAGATCGTCATTTGTTAATTGATTATAAGCCTCAGCCTGAGACTCCATGGCCAACACTGCAGGATGAGAGCAAAGAAATCTTTAGCTTTGCCTGCTAATCGAAGGACTTTTATTCCACTAATCTCAATTAACTACGAAGGAAAACCCTTTTCTGAATGAAAATAGAAGAGAGAGAAAACAAACCTTTTTCCTCCATCTTGTTAAATGCATCAAGAGCACTACTTGTGTCAACATTCCCCAACAATTCGCTTACTTTGGTTGAAGTCCTAAAAAAAATATACTTTTTTAGTGAAAAAGACTGAATGCCGGCCTATACTATACAAGAGAATAAGAAATTAACAAAAGATGGAGCTTGAGACGAACTTTGCTGACTGAGCCCGTGCCTTGAGGACATCTTTCTTTGCTCTTGCCTCTTGTATTTTGCTCTCTAGAAGCTGTTCAAAAGGATCACGAATTGTAGAACTTATTTACAAGACACAACTCCGAAACTTAAAAATTCAAGCACTCAGCGTTTCCCAAATAGAAAGTGGAGAAAACCTAGCCAGAAACCTCGGAATTTCTCTCCCTCAAAGAAGAACTCAAAGAATTAATACCAGCTTTTCTGTCTCTGGGATTTTGAACCGTCAAAAGCTAGTCATCTAACATCTCAAACTAAGGCACAATGGTAAGAAGTAAGAACTAACAAACCAGAAAAAACATTAACATGCAACCTACCCGCGTATTGGAGACAAGATTATCCACAACACTTTTCTGCTGATCAAGCTGTACCCTCAAAGCACTTGCATTGTCCTATTTAGAATAAACCAGCATAAGTAGTTTAGAAGCTACAACCGCATATCATTCACCCGTACCATACTTATGTTTCATATTAAGAAAAATAGAGATACATACAGCAAAAGATTTCCGTCTTTTAAGAGCTTCGCGAGCAAGATCCTCATCTCCCTTTCCAAGAGCCAATTGTGCTCTTCTGTACCTATCATTCCAGCTGAGAGATTAAGTATTACAAGAACCACATAAATACTTATGCAACAATAACAAAGCTTCAGTGAAAAACTTACCACTCATCAGAAGCTTGCTGTGCAGATTTATATCTGTTCTCCAACTGCTTTTGAGATGCCAAAACCTTCAAAGAAAGAAAAAATTAACCAAAAACAAATCAGAGAATGTATTTGCACTTTTTGAGAAATGGGTGATTTTCAGAAAACCATCAAATCAAAGAACATAAAAACAAACTTAAATTGAAGAGAGGGAACTACTATACTTGTGCTGTGGCTTGACGCATCTTTATCAAGTCATTGCTCATATCAACAACAGCTTGGTCCAGAATCTTCTCGGGGTCTTCGAACGAGCTTAGAATTGCATTTGCGTATGACTATATTCAAACCAGAATGAGAAATTTACGCAAAAAAGAAAAAAATGTTATCCTTCAAAATTTATCCTTTTTTTTTTTTTGGATTGAAGTATTACCTTGATGACTCTACCGAATCGTCTGAAAAGATTCATCTGAGAACCAAGAGCACCACCGCCATGGCAATTAGGCCTCAATCTATCCGAGTCAGCAATTCGTAGCCTAGGGATTGTCAGTCCTTCCACTGCAAGAAAACAATTAAAAGTAATATTTTTCCTCTGTTTTCCCGGCAACCAAACAAGGCGGTGGTCGTGCTATTAGCACCAAAATGGAAAATTTCTTGAGTAGTGGAAATCAAAATATATATTTATATCATACCACCGTAGCGGAGGAAGGAGGATTTGAGGGGCTGAAACCGAGTAGAAGAAGACGGGCGTAGTGAAACTATGCTTGAGCTTCCCACTGGAGGCGCTTTCATCGCCATTTTCTTTCCACCGAGATCAAAGCAAAAGTCTCTCTCTAAACAAAATCGAATTTCTCTAGAGAGAGAGTGAATATCGTTGCGTACTGCGGTTTCTGTCTTCAACTCAACTCCAAAGTACACAATTCATCACCGACGTTTTTGGGTTGCTTCGTTTCCCTCTCATGATTTCTGGGGACAAATTTGGTTTTTTTTTTTTTCCTTTTTATTATAATTTACAAATTATTGTGTTATGTCATTAATCCCGTTTTACATATCCTACGCTAGCCTATAGCCACTTAATTTTTTGCTAGCCTATAAGTTATAACCACTTAATTTTTTTGCTATTAATATTACTACCCTTTTTCAAATCTATGTTACTTTTTTTTTTCACCTTGATAAACATAATAACTCTATTTTTAGTGATAAAATCAAATGTATAATTATCACTTCTTATAATAATAGAGTTAAATATATAATTATCACTTTAATTGATCGACATCACTTAATTATACTTACAACCATTGTTATTTAAGTTCTTTTATTGTGTAATGTTTTACCAGTGTATGTTGTTACATTTAATGTCATTGCTATTTTGTCATAATTAAAACACATGTTGATTGCAAAGCATAAAAGCAAAAGTTTAAGCTGAATACTTAGAAGATGCTCCTCTAAATTATTGTCATGGTTTAAAAAAGATAGGCGAGCAGTCTGTGAATGAAAAGCAAACTATTTGATTTTGAAGTAGAAATATCTTATTTTGCCTGTGAATGAGCCAAGACACAACTTAAACGCTTATTTTGTGCCCAGATTCTGCTTAATATTTACTCTTATCATGGTTTGCTGTTATTCTCATCCACTGTTTCATTTAAGGCCCTGAAAATTTTCAATGAAGCCCCTTAAAAACCTTTTATTATCTTTGCCTCTCTTTTTTCTCGCCATTTCAGAAATCAAGAGCATGGAAGTTTCTTATCCCCAGATTGACAAAATTTTTGTGCTTGCTAGATCTTGTAGCTCCTCGCTTTTCTTCGGTTAATCAGATTCCAATATATTCATGGAGTAACAACCACTATTTTTCCAAATAAGAGAATGAGGTTCAGATGATCTTAACCACTTTTCTGCATTTTCTGACTCGGTTACAAATAACTGTAATGCTCTATAACTAAGATCTCCTGTTCAATTTTTAGTATCCCGATTAGTAACACCTAAGAGCCAAGATTAATACATTGGCAGAAACACGAAATAATTCTGCAACATTGAGGATGTCCTATTAAACGTGTCTTGTGTAGGAGCAAGAAACACTTGAATTCAAAGGAGATGAGTGAACTAAACGTTGGTTTTTTATGTCCTCGAAATTTTGCAAAACAACCATGTCCGGATCTGCAAGAATGGCTACATAGGTGACTGGATCCACACTGTGATCACTTTAAGTTTTGCTCGAAGGAATAGGAATTCTTTCGGAGTCTGAAGTAAAGGCGAGGATCCTCCCTTCGTTTTTTGTCAAGTAACCAAATTGACAAGTTTTTAACTAGGGCAAATTTAGAATGGCAATCCAATCCAATGCCAAATACATAAAGACAAAAGGAGAGCTCTGATTGACCGTGCTGATAATCTAGGTCACTAACAAGTATGAGAGGTGATGAGCTAAACCAAAAACAGTACTAAACAATAGTATACACTATATTAGTTTAATAAAGATATAATTATGACATTTTTACCACAAGTTTTGATTAAATTCTTTACCACACCTTTGATAAGAACATAGACTAACAACTCTCATCATTTAAACTAATGACATTATTTTTTTTTTTTTGGAAAAAAAATCACAGGTTCTTAGAAACTTCATTAGACAAAACCCACAGAAAATAGTTTTCTCCATTTACATGAACTCAAATTCAAACTCGTTTTTATATGTATAGTGATAACAAGTATTAATATAATAACAATAATAATAGTAATACACACAGAATTTTATCATATTCTTGGCCAAAACCGACCAGATCTTGTCTTGCCATCAATTCTTCCTGCTTAATTGTAGACCCAATCTTCATAGACTTTTTTCTTTTTTATCCCATCTTTACCAAAATTGTTCTCCTTTACCTTGTAAAGATGGAAGTATCAGGCCGAAGTATCTGTACAACATAGCAAGCCAGCAAACATACAGAAAAGCATAGGACCTCCAAACCAGACTCTTCAACATTCTCTTCAGGCAAAGGAAAAAAGACCCTCAGGCTGATCGAGCTAACTTGAACACTACACAATGATGTCTTTGGGTCCCCATTCTACGAACTAGCCCTTAGCGTGCTTCTTTGACCAACATCATACCCGAGCTTTTTGAATCCATTCTGAAAGTTAACCACAATATTAGCACCTCCTTAAGTGAATATAAGAGTTAACTTTTACAAGGGAATAACAGACTTTAAAAAAAAAAATGCTTTCAAAAATCAATTTGAACCGTAAGCAAGTAGCAGAAGCCCTGCAAAAGATAACTCTCTTCTAACGACAAGGGTAAAGTGAACAACCAAAGAGCACAAATCCTATCTTCTTTCAACAATAAAGGCGTAGTTCAAGTAGTAATATACAGAAATATAAAAACAATAGATATAATAATGAACTCAGTATCAATGCATCATGCGTTAGATATGTATTGCATTCACACTACTCCGTCTTTCTGCAAAGTGAAAATATGACAATCTAGGATGTCGAAAATCTAAAATACGCTCTTGGTTGTTTAGATGCACGAAGTGCCGTACATAAGCTTCAATTGGGAAAAAGTTTCCAAATTTCCCGCTGTTCCGACAACAAAAAAGAGAGAGAACTATCTCAATAGTCAATTCTATGCTTAATGAAGTATTCAGTTGGAAAAAAGTTTCCAAATTTCCCGCTGTTCCGACAACAAAAACAACAGAGAACTGTCTCAATAGTCGATTCTACGCTTAATGAAGTAAATCTAAAGAAACTTGTACTTTAGATTCAGAAATACGAACAGTCACTCACCACAACCTAAATGATTTACCTGCTACATATTATACGTGTGTGTGTGTGTTTGTACACAGATCCTTATATACGACAACTACCAAGTCGTAATTCAATCATATCTGGTTGATTTATAAGCATAAACATAAACTGCAACCATAAAAACAGAATTTCCTGTTATTCTGATAAGGATAATCGTATAGAACTATCACAATTCCATGGTATATAATGATCCAGAAAATATATGTATCAGCTCAGAAAACTCAAAAACAACACAAACACCGAAACCTCAGAGGAAAAACAGCTAAAATTAGCTCTATTAACAAAGCAGAATCACACAGGGCGGTAACAATAGCGAGAAAAGAAAAACCCTAACTCGAACAGATAACTAAATTAGGATAAGAAAATAAAGGGAAAATCAACCTTAGAAGCAGATTTCGAATTGGCGAATCGGCGTTTGTCGTCAAAAACGGAGACGGAATCGGAATCAGAGGAATCAACGGCGGTGCAATCGGGAGGGGATTCGAAGAGGGAGAGAGAGAATTGCTTGTCGACAACGCCGACATCGAAGTAAATAAGACCGGAGCTGGGGACATCGACGCGGATGCCTTTGACGGGGAACCAGAGGAAGAGCTCCTGAGCCGAAACGCCGGACAAATTTCCGATCTGGCCGAAACTTAGGGTTCCGGAGACGTTGAAGTCGTAATGGACCTGGTTCTCGAACTTGGCGTTGCAAGGCTGGTTGAGCAGGACCTGGAAGTAGCCAGTGGACGGGTCGTGAGAGAACTCCGTTATGCCCTTGGGGAAGAGGCCTATAGGGAGATCGTGGAGGCGGAGATAATCGTAAATGGTGGTCGGAGAGGCGGAGGCGGCGGCGGAAAGGGCGGCGAAGGAGAAGAGTATGAGGAGGAGAGAGAAGAGAAAATGTGGGAAAGTGAGGGAAAATGTGGGAAAGTGAGGGAAAATGAAAGATTTTGGGGGAGGAAGAGGATGACCCATGCTTGAAGAAGAAGAAGAAGAAGAAAACTTTTTGGTTCGTCTGTTTTGATTGTTTTAAGGTTCAGATATCAAAGGAGAGAAAGAGGAAAAGGATCATTTTTTTCTATTTTTATTCTTTTAAAAATAATTTTCGTTAATCTCTATATATATATATATATATATATAAAAACACTTGAGGGAGGCTTCACCGTCTTGACAGCAAAACACCGGCATTGTTTTGTGCTTGGGAAAGTGATGTGTGGAACACGCGCCTCTTCTCCTGTTTGTGTCGGGAGAAGTGGGCTTGGAGTTGGACCACAGAGTGACGCGTGGCCCAAAATAAATTGGATCAATCAAAATGAGGCTTTTTTTTTTTTTTTTGTTTTAATAAGTCAACCAAAATGAAGCTGGATGATGACTGATGTTTTTGTTTTTTCTTTCTTTAGATAACAAAATAACTCAAAAATTTAGCGGAATGTGATCGTAAATATAGCCTGATAATATTCTACTCCTGCTTCCAGTATTGTTTTGAATTTGGAATCCTTCGTTCTCAAAAAATTTTTTTTTTTAAATGTCTAACCATATATCAAGTTAATTGCGAAGCAATGCAGAGAAGTACCGTTGAGAGTGATCCATTTCAAAAAATAAAAAATAAACTCAGTCAAAAATAGCATATGTTAAAAAAAAATCTTTCAAATTTAGCAACATATTTTCAAACTTTCATATCTAACACTATCACGTTAGATCAAATTTTTGAGCTAAGTCCAACTAGTCGAAAATACCCTTATTCAGTAGGGATGACAATGAGGCGGAGCGGGAATGAGTATGCTTCCCCCATCCCCATACCCATCACTCTTTTACCTTCCCATATTCACCTAATTTAATATATATGTGAGTGCGAATAATTCTCATTAAGGTTGCTGCACTTATACTCTATCCATTAAGAATTTAAAAAAAAAAAATCTCAAAACAAATTTCATTAAAGTTTTAATAAAATTTGACAACACAATCATAAATATATCTGAAAATAAAAATAAAATTTTAAAAACAAATCTAATCTTTAAAAAACTATAAATAAATTCATAAAAAAACTAAAACATTAAATACTCAAATTATGTGTATATATAAATATTTTTTTAAGTGTGAATATGAGTGGGATGGGTGCAGATATGCGAGAGCTTCACCCTACACCCACACTGAGATTTAATCTTAATCCCTATATCCACCTCCATACCCATATTTTTTCCCCCATACTCGCTCCCAATGGGATAGGTACCCACACCCATATATAACAATGTCATCCCTGTTATTTATCAGCTCAAAACCTAAAGCTCTCTCTCACCCGCTCATTCTCTCTCCTCAATCTTGCAAGATTTAGAAAATATTGCTAGATTTAGAATTATTTTTTCAGAGGTACTATTTTTTAAATTACTCCAAGTTTTCTTTCCTCATCAGCCAAAAAAAAAAAGCCTTTTTTTTTTTTTTTTTTCCTAATCTAAATAGTAAAATGTAATTCAAGCTAAGCTTTTAGCTCGACATGCGTCTTTTTCTCGTTGGGCTTGATTTTGCCCCTACGCTATATTGGCATCGGAGCTCTAGCTGATGATATTGTTTCACTTTATGTTTTTTTTTAATTAAAAAAAACAAGATAACAATTGTTTTCATTAATACAAAATTAAAATTAAAAAATAGTTTTCTTTAACAGATAATTTTATCAATTATTAAAAAAAAAACATTTTCATGTAGAATGAAATCAATCGTGTCTTCACACCTCGCATCTCAACATATAAGGGATGTGCAACGTATTGGTGGAGACTCCAAACAAAACCTAATTTTCCACCATACCTCAAAATCTTTTTCATTGACAAAGAACAATCAGAATTGCCTGTAATTAACCAAACAATACCAAATATTGCTCTGTAAAGGTTTGGAGGGAGAGGAGGAACAAAATATACGAGGTAAAGAAAAGGCAAATACTGAAGTGCAGGGTATTATTGTTCTTAATCAACATCATTATGCATACAGTTATCAAAAAAAAAAAAAAAAAAGAAACCATCATTGTGCATACAGCGAAGAGCATTGTTTGAATCAACATCAGACTTGGAACATCTTTAATGAAGTGTTAAATTAATATGTTCATTAAAAATTTATTTGGATTGAAAAAAAGAACAATGTCTAATTTACCATGTACTGAACTTGATGATAAATTTTCCAACGAGTTTGATCAATGCTAAATTTAACGTTTAATTTTTATTAGTTGGTTTGTCAACTTGTTTATCTAATAATTTACTGTTTTGTTATTATTTTGAACTATTTAAATTGAATAATAAAACTTTACTTCTACGAATTTCATCTTGTTTTTCGTTTTTTGTTTTTTGTTTTTTGTTTTTTGTTTTTGTTTTTTGTTTTCAAAAGCAAGTGGTAAAACTATAATGTCTAGCCCAAGATGCAAGAGTGACAAGAGTTAGGGAGGTTTATCAGGAAAACTTGCCGAAACCTAACCACTCGCATACAACAAGAAGAAGAATCCAAAAGGAGAAGTACTCTACCAAATGCCTCCATATCCAAGACCCAGTTATTGAATTCGATACCTTAACAATTGGTTTGTTAGAGTAACATTATCAATAGCACAGTTTCAGACAGAATATAAGAAAAATAAAATAAAAGAAAAAGAAAAAGAAAGAAAGAATGAGTACCATCATAGAGAAAAAGTTCTCAGCTACGGTATTGGAGATTCAAAACTATGTTCATTTGAACCCCTAAACTACATCTCATTTCAAGCAAAAAAAACATTCTACCACACTGATGAAAACCGCCGCAAGTTACAACGTTACTAGGTAAAGCACCCACTTCTTCATCTCCACTCAATTCCATATACTATGCACGTTTAGTCATAAAGCTCTAAGGTTGAATCACAAATAAAGGCTGCAAAGAGATTCAAAAAAAAAAAAAAGTTACGATAGCAGACAAAGTATACGCAGATGTGTAATTAACTAACGAGATCAGTGGTTAAGAATACTTACCGTGTCCACGCTAACAGGTTTGCCATCATCCGCAAGGATCTCAACTAGAGTTCCTGATTGATCAGCCTAAAGAAAAAAAAAAATCCAGAGACAATTTAGGATCTCAGAAACGTGTTTATGAAAGCTTACCCAAACAGGAGAGACACTCCCAAAGATGCTGCAACAGAAACTATGATCAGTGGAAAACTACTATAAAGCAACCGAAAAAGTTCGGAGTTCCTTCTGGTATTAGCATAGGATACTGGACTGTTAAATCAGATATCACTGTTTGGAGCAATAAATCAGATTGTAAATCGCTTCCCCTCGCAATTGTTATACTATGCCCATCTCACACAACATTGGCCACTTCAAGCATCAACCAACTGACTAAAAGAAACCACTTTTGGCTCCTATCTCTCACAACAAAGGAAGTGCACTTTTTTGTTTCCGAAAGTAAGATCCTAATTTTTTCTGTCAATTAAGTAAAAATGAAACAATAGGATAACTCATGTCATTCATGAGTAATTCCTCTTTTACCAAATTCTATTCTTCACAAATTTCCTCCAAAGTTACCTAAATCCTTCCCTCTACTGTGTTACTCCTTATCTCATCAGCCAGATTTTAATGCAAAATGGAAATGATGCTGTTAACCTACAAGAAGTTTATTTTGCATTAAGAAGCTCAGGTCTAGTGAAAAAGAGAACTTACTTCAATTTCATTCATCAATTTCATGGCCTCAATAATGCATAAGACTTGTCCCTTCTGTACTTTGTCACCAACCTGAAGAGAAAGCCTCTCAAGTAAGCCAACAAAAAATTGCATTCAGCAGACACGACTGAACAATTAATAAACATAATCACATTTAAAATAGTATGCTATAGCAAGACTATTAACCTTCACAAATGGAGGTTCACCAGGTGCTGAACTCCGGTAGAAAGTTCCTGCCATTGGGCATTTAAGAGGTGGAAGAGATGACTTTGCCGACTTGGCAGCAGGTGGAGATAGTGCCGCTGCTGGTGCTGGTGAAGAAGCCGGAACAGGCGCAGGAGCAGGGGCAGGTGAAGCTGGTAGTGCATAAGCTGGTGCATGGACTGCAGCCGTTGGAATGGGAGGAGGTAGTGGTTGAGGTAAGGCCTCCTTCTTACGAATTACTACTTCACAGTCAAGTTGTTTCAACTGCAGCTCTACAATGTCTCTCGAGTCAACAAGCCTGAAATACACATAAAACATTACTTGATTGAACCTGCCTGATTGAGATAACTGACAGTAGTGATTTAAGCTCTCTCACTTTACGAGGCTTGAGACTTGACTGATAAACTCAGAGATCGATTCCTCCGTTGCCAAAACTGCTGGCGAAGACTCACTTGACACTTTTGGAGTTGGAGCATCTGATTTGGTTGAAGGTGTCGCTTCAGCATTGAAGGATCCATCGACAGCAACCTTGAAGTCAACAGAAGACCCCGAGAGCATGTCCCCCAAGGAATGTAAATTTGAAAACATATTGTCTAGCGAAAACCAATCAAAGAACCTTACCTCATTCAATTGGGCTTTGACCACAGTGGAGCTTCGGCTTAGTTGTAAACCCTGTCACGCAGACCCCAATTTTCACCTTCCTTAGTAAAATTTTGCATTTTGTGTGTATAGTTTTCGATATACACCAATATCCTATGGTTATCCCACGAATCTCAGTGGATATAAATAAAGATTTCCTAAACAATAATTAAGAGAGAAACAAAGACTTGTTCTTTCTGTTTCTTCACTTTCTTGAATAATTATCGCCATAAATCTCAAGCATTAGCCATTTCAATATAATCTCAAGCTCAAATAACAATAAATTTTTCGGGTCGATTCAACAATGAAATATCTGAACATATATTAGAAAGTTCTCCAAGCTGAAATAAGCGAAACACCGAAACAATTATCTTCAAATCTAACAGAAGTACCTTAGTATCTCAATAATCTAACAAAACAAGATGCAAATCCGAAATTCCAGCCCGTTAAACATTTTCCAACATTTTCCGAGAAGCTAAACAGGAAAAAGCAGAGACACCGCGGTAAAACTTAAGATCACTATACACGTATACATACAAATGCATACAAATTCATGCTATATGTAAAGATAGAGAAAGAGGCAAGAATCAAATAGAAATGCAAATAGTTAAGTTTACCTTGGGGGTGACAAATCGGAGTTTAGGCCTGGGAGAGAGACGGAAAGAGACCTTGTAGATAGGGCAATACTTGCAATTTCCGTCATTATAACGTGGCAAACCGGAAGCTTTGGTCACAGCAGAGGCCGTCGCCAGAGAGGACGCCATTGTTGCGCAGAGAGAAGAAGAAGCCTTAAGAGAGAGAGAGAAAGAGAGGGAGGTAAGAGAGAGGTTACAGAGGAAAAATTGGGAAGTGATTGAACAAACAGTTTGTGTAGAGAGAGAGAGAGAGAGTTTTGGGGAGTCTGAGCTGTAAGCGAGAGGGAGGAGAGAGGGCTCGATGAAACCAAAGCGAAATGAGGGTGAGTGTGGGTGTCTGCGGGAGAGTTCATGTCATGATCGTGAGCTTCGTTTCATCCTTTGCCACGTGTTGAAATGGATTTTATTTATCGGCGTTTGTTGACCTAATTTTGACCCAATCTTGATCTGATAGGTTCGTTTGACAAGTAGGGTTTATGTGAATATTCATGCTACGGGCTCCGGAACCAGGCACGTGCTATCTGAGTTTTCGAGTTTTTGATATTTTTCTTCTTTAAAATAATGATGATTAAAAAGGGTCAAATGCCGGATAGAAAGTATAAGAAGCTTCTCTTTCTTAAAAGGGCAAAAAAGGAGGGGGGGGGGGGGGAGGGGGAAAAAAAAAAGAATTGTAATAACGTATGTAAAAAACGACGTCAAATCGAACGAACCACATGTTATGATGTTCAAGAGCTGTGGTCTTTGTGGTGTTTATTGTTTGCGGTCTTTGTGGTCGTTTTTCGCGGGAAAACGACATCTAATTCTTTCTTCGTTGAAAAACGACATCTGACTCTTTCTTTGGAGACAAATGAACGGCAGGTTAAAGAGCTGAGGCCTTTGTAGTCGTTTATTTTCAGAGAGCGCAAAATTCGACGTCTTTTTTGTCGTCAATAAAAAAACGACATGTCATCTATTTCCTAGATGTTTGTTTACCGCCCAAAAAGAGGAGGATATGTAGCATGGTGTATTTTCTTCAACAAAAAATGTTGTTGTCGTTTACATTTTTAGCTGCTATCACTTATAAATCATGCCGATTTTTTTAATCTTATTTTATTTTACTATAAACGACTGCTATTTTTTGCTTGTCTGAAAACCAGCAAGTTACCAAGTTATCCAAACAATGTCACAGAAATACCACTATCAAGCAAAGAAAAAAAAAAAGATTTTTTTTGGGTTGGGGGGGGGGGGGGGGGTTGGTGGTTGGTGGTTGGTGGCGTTGTGTTGGGGTGGGGAGGGGGAGTTACTAACAAGTCGACAAGTAAATACCAACACAAAATTTGGCATTGTCAAAACGCTAAGAAAGAGAACACCTCGACAAGAAACTAGAATATAAATTTTTCATTAAAACGTGAAAATGAAAACGGACAAGGCAAATATGTAGGCATCTGAACCAACCAAAATATCATTGGTGTCCTGTCCATTCTGCTCTCTCATAGCATTTGTAGTCCAACTCCATGTCTCCATCCCCATCCAGAACCCAAATGAAAATATATCATCAAACTGATAAATAAATAAACAAACAACTATAAACTTCACCTTCTCTTTCCCAAAATTGCAATCCTCCATGGCATTGATACCATAAAGTGACCTGCCCGCATCAAAACCATAATAATTATGCACGAACTAACATTGAACATTCTTTAGCCATAAAAAACAAGACAGGAAAAAAAATTTAATATTTCTAAATGTGACATCTAGATGGAACATAGTAGATGATTTTATGTCATGAACAAACTATTAACGGTTAACCATATAATGCATATGAGCATGGTATGGTAACCCAAGAATTCACAAAAGAATCACCTCTCTACTGCTGATGACAAAATTTCTGCTGGCCTTCAGTGCTTCACTTTCTTAGGTTTCGACTCGATCTTTCCATATGCCATAAGTCTTGAGTTTGATAGTTTGAGTTCGGTTTGGCGTTGCTTTCTTCTTGCTTTCCTAGACAAATTGTTGCTCACATCACCTGCTGACTCTTCCAACTGTGGTTTCTCACCCTCTTTGGCGACATCTGAAGAAGTAGCCTTGTTGGCATCATCCCTCTTTCTCTTCTTTTTCCCGGTCTTCTGCCCATATAGTTTTCCTTGCCAAACTTCTTTGGCCTTTATTTTTATTTGGTATCTCTGGCTATTGCTTGGCTTCCACTCATCTTTGTAAGGAGCAATCTTCTTAATTGGCACGTATTGATTTAAATCCTTGTCCTCCATCATTAGTATCTCAGAAGTACTTAATCCATATCTATTGGATTTTATTTTAGCATACTTGAACCTCGTTTTCAAGTCTCCAATTGTATCCTCATAATCCAATCTATAGTATTCCTCTAGCATTGTCTGCTTAGCCTTCTCCAAAAGAGCCAACTTACGCTTCCTTTTCCGCTTACCTTCCTTCGTGACTTCTTCTTCCTTTTCTTGTTCATCATCTTCTTGTTCTTCATCGTCTTCTTTTTCTTCGTCGTCTTCTTCTCCTTCATTCTCCATCTTAAGCTTTAAGATTCTCTCTCTGGCGGCTAAGAACCCATCACCGCTCTCACCACTATCCCATCCTTTAGGAAGTCCAAGCAACTCATCCTCTCTGTCAAAATCTGGTTTTTCAATCTCACCGTCCTCATCCACATCACTACCAAACTCCGGATCAGCATCCTCCGCTTCATAGTAATTGTCACCAAACGCTTTCTTCATCATTCGATCATACTCCTCGGGATCAAACTCCTCCTCCAACTCTTTGGCACTCAAGGGCACAATCTCATCCTCTTGAATCCCGGCGCTCAACATGATTTTCCTAATCCTGTCATCCATCTCCTTCTTCTTCAAATTCTTCAAATGCCTCAACTCCTCCTCTCTCTCCAACCTTGCAATCTCCATCCTCTCCTCCTTATGCTTCCTCTGCTCCTTCCTTGCCTTCACCTTCTTCCTCACCGTTCCCTCCACTGCTCTAGAATGCCCCACAACTTGATCCCCGGCATTCTCCTGAAACCTATACTCATACTCCTCTTGCTTCTCAATCTCCTTCTCATCCTCCGATAGCATCTCCAACTCCTCGTCCCCAACTCCAACACTAACAGCCCCTTTCTCATTGTTCTTGTCAATCCACATCTTATTCATAAAATACTCCTTCAAAAAACTCGCATTCTCGTCCAATTCCCCACTACGACTGCCACCAAAATACTCATCCAATTTCTTATGAAACTCCCCATCATCACTCTCATCCTCATTCCCTTCATTCTTTTCCTTCACTTTCAACAGATCATCCTCATTCTCATCCACCTCATTCCCCTCAACCGCCTCAAGAAACGCATTACGTATCTCCTCTTGCTCCTTATCGTAAGTGAGTTTCTTCCTATTCCTATCGCTTTTCTCTTCCTTATCAGAAAACTCAGGCCCTTCTTCAATCAAATGCTTCGCTACCACATCCTTCAAGTACATGGCCTTCTTCTTTTCCTCACCCTTATTTCCACCTTCCCCTTCCCCATCATCGGAATCCGACTCCATATCGAACAATTTCACATCCTTGCTCTTCAAACTCGGGTCCTGCTTCCTGACCTTGATCAGCGCCTCGAAGAATTCCAAGTCCTTCTTCTTCGAATGCACCGAGACGATGTCGTCATCGTCGTCGTCCGATGACGATGATTCCTCCAAATCTTCGTCTCCTTCATCGCTGTCTTCTCCTCGTAATCGTCGAGGAATGAGGCCTTTCTTCTTCAACTCCTCGTACCGCTGAAGGTCCTCGCGTTTCTTGTTGTGCTCGAATCTGCGAGCGAACTCCTTGTCGATCTCGATCTTCGAAACGTCGTCGTTGTCTGAATCACTGCCGTCGAACAGCTTCACCCCCATTGTTTCTCAAGGTACCGAGCTTAGGGCTTATTTAAAGAATTCGTAATATGAAAATTAGAGCTTGAAAGTCGAGATTTTCTCACAATCAATAAAAAAAATCACAAAAAAAAAAATCCATAACAGAACAAATCAGTATAAAAAAAAAAACTCCTCAAAATGCAGAATCATCCCTCATCAGGCACAGGAAAAAAAAAAAAAAAAAAAAACAGAGAGAAAGAGAGAGAAGAAGTTTGGAATAGAAAGGAGCAATAGAACATTCCAGAAAGAAGGGAGAGATAATGGAGAGGAAAAATGAGTACCAGTGGGCGGCGATGCTGAGAGAGAAAATTGCTCCGGCGACCGGCAGTGGTGGCTGAGAGATTTATAGCGAGAGGCGGCGGCGCGATATGGGAAGAAGAACACAGGTTTGAGGCTTCTTCTGCTTTTCACGAGGGTGAGAGAAGGGTTGGTAATCGTGTGTTCCATGAAACACAGTAAAAAGATGTACCCAAATCATTCTCAGCCACGTCATTATCTAATAATGTTCTTTTTAAATGGATTTTTTTTTTTTTTTTTTGGAAAAGAAATGGATTAGATTTGATTAGTGAAAAAACAGAGAAAGGTTTTACCAATTTCATATGGTTTTTCCAATATATTTTATTCTGAGCATGTATTGGTGTCAAAAAATTCAATTCAATTTGATTAGATTCAGTTTAAACTTAAAAACTTTAATTTATTTTAATCTTTTCTTAAAAATATAATAACAGTTTTATTATTTATAGTTTTTATAATTCAAATTTTAAATGTTCATAATTTTTGTATACACAAATTTAAATGCATAAAATTTATAGATGAATTAAACAAATTTCATAGTGATATTTTTTTTTCTGAACACGTTTTAAGTTTTTACACTTTTTAATTTCGACAGTTTAAATATCTCATCATACGCACATTCAATTTAACTCAATTTTAATATTAAAAATTCAAGTTTAATCCGTACACCAAACGAATGCTGAATAATAATAAAAAAAAAAAAAAAAAAAAAAAAAATCTCGCATTTCAAACAAATTGAACATTTTTGTGTGTGTGTGTGATAAACTGTAGAAAAATTACTTTTATTCCTACTGTACAGTTGTTGTTGTGTTTTTTTTTTGGAGAAAAATTCCTACCATACAGTGTAAGTGCATGAAGCTTTTACTAAAAAGTCGTTAATTTCTTACATTTTTAGTGTAAGTTTTGAATTTAAAGGTTAATGTTGAAGATTCAAAATTCCACGCATTTCTTCTATTAAACTGCACACTAAATGCAAGGTTATTAAACTGCACCCTTAATGTACCAGCCCATTTTAAATACAAGACAAGATGTAAAGACTTGATGAGGTTGGGGTGTGGCAAAGTGGAGTCGTATTACCAACTGCAAGTGAAGACACTTTCTTTGCGGTACATAGAAGACTGCAGATGACTTGGCGCTTTCTCTCTACATGTCTGACCATACACTTAACAACACTCGGTATGATTTTCAAGATTCCACCGGCTGTCTGTAGTTTATGCAATTTGTTGGATCAATTTCTCGTTAATTTTTCATGGGATTCCCTTATCAACATTTTGTTGCTACAACATGACAATCGTTTAGTGCCTTTAATAAACTAACTCTGTGTTATTGAACTGAGATACTTGCTACGTTTAGAGGCACTGAGTTAAGGCAGATTCACTTCCTTGGATTGTTAGCAAACCAACATATATCGGGAATGGAAAGAGTTTTAATATTCGTAAATTTCTTCCTCGTACTAGCCATAAATAGGGAGTCGTGTTTCAAACATCCTGCACTTGAGGTTCCAGTCTGACGTAGATGTCAAAGGTCACAAGCATTATGTTTATACCAGTATATGTCATTTTTAACGTCACAGTCACAGGTCATCGACTGCTGCGCCTGATGCATCACCAACGACATAAGGGCAGCCTTGTCAAGTCCAGCAGACCAACAAGTTTGTTGCCTACCAAGTAGGGTCTCGGTTTGTCGACTCGATATACTATGTTTAACTAGTAGATTGCTGACGGTATCGTGTGTTGTGTTTGGGGACACCTGCTTTTTTGCAATTAGAACTAACACGACAGATATGCTATGACGGTGATGATACAGGTCGCTACTTCGGCATTTGTTAACCAAAGGTTGGAGAGTATTATGAGTTTAGTAAAGCTTAGTCAGATGGAGCAATGGCGAGAAAAATACTATGGGGATCTTCGCAAGTGCAAAATGGTAGGTCCATTTACGCGCCAGAATTTAATTACAAAATCCAGTTTTGTTTCCACACGAGTCCGTTGACAATACAATACATGTGCCTATACTACAACAGATTGTCATACCTATTTACTCAAAAGAAGATGGCCATTGGTTCACTTCCGTTCTGAACATAGAACTAAAAACGATGGTCATACGGGACTCTTTCACGTCACCGAGTGTGAAGAAGATGCGGGAGAAAGTCCTCAAACATTCGGTACTTTAGTTGTGCTAATCTCTATTATTAGTTTCTATGCGAGTTGTTGCATACTATTAACATTGTGAAGACAATATAATGTTTTGTTTGTTCGTTGCTTGCGTGACTATGTGCTTATATAAAATGACAGCTGAAGACCTGGCAAGCAATGCTAGCAACCGACATATACTGCGCATTTCCCACCGGTATTAGCTTCAACTCCTTCCATGTAGTGCACAGAGAGGACATACCGCAACAACAAAGTTATTATGATTCGGGATTGTACACCACGATGTCGATGTGGGCAGCTTCAAGTGGTGCAGAAAACTATCCAGAGGTTAGTCCCAGTGGTGCTAATCTTACTACATGTAGCCTTATAACACTGATACATACTGTACCAATCAGTTAGATTATGTATGTCACAGACCTTATATTCAATTTCATAACCATTGTTCCGTCCATCAGTTCAACTCGGTTCAAGCAAAGGTTGCAGTTCGGCATCAGATTAGTAAGATCTAAATATAATGATTGACGCGCCAAAGTTCTGTAGTCAACAATCACCCACTATCTAGCCCTGTTAAAGTCCAAATCCATCTCGACTCGAGTTATCGAACGAGGAATAAACCATATAACACAGGAGACCGTTGGCAACCCATTGCTGTCATCTCCAAATGTCAGTTTCACGAATAAGTCTGATTGGCAAAAAAGATGTGGTTCGACACGCAATCATCACAGCAACACGGCCATACACTGGCACTAGGTTTCGGGTTTTCAATTTGCCTCATGGAGCAACCGTTTGCTGACCCGTTTGTTGATCACTTCCATGGACAATATTTCTAGCTGTACTAACAGATTCTAAGCTTTTATCCTTGATAAGTTTAGTTATGCCAACAACCGTTTATGACATTGACGGACTAGAGACAAATTTAATTGCAACTCACGCATCTTGTTTATTACTAGCACCTTATATTTCTTCCGACTCTGATACAGAACTTATAGTTTGAGCCAACGATTTGAGCAATATCAAATTGTCATGAACTAATATGGCTAGTAATACATTATCTTACAAGAGATCCAACATGGGTTTACTTGTTCACACATAGAGGCCAATATATTTCAAACATAATAATTATTACACCATGTTAAGTAACATGCCTGAGATAATTTACAACGGCTCAAAGGGTCAAGAACAATCTTCACCATCATAATGTTAAAATAAACATTACTAAAGTGGAAAAGAAAAAAAGCCACCACTCGAAGAATCAAAGGAAGCATTCTAGCATCAGTCTCTCATTTGTCAACGAAAGTTCTCTACTGTGTCGTCACACTCTTCGCTAGATTCCGGGGCTGATCGACGTTGAAACCTCTCAAGACGGTGAGATGATACGCCAGCAACTGCAGAAAAAGACGACGAGTAAGAAGATGGATTCATAATCTTAAAGATCTTCTTTTTCAAACCTCTCTGTGTTGATCAATGAAAGTAGCATAGACAAAACGAGCAGGTAGTGCTAAAGGATGACAAAAGTGGATAAATCTGCAGTGATAATATGGTACCTGCAATGGAACTATATTCACTACCGGTTGAAGACAATCCTCAACCTGCGGAACTTCAATTACTCGACAAGATCCGCCAAGGCTCACAGATGCAGCATCTCCTATTGAACACATCACTATTAAGCGACCTTTCCGAGCATTAAGTTGCTGAATGACCGACTGTTGCTTGCTGTCAGTGACCAAAGTACAGTTATCAGTAACAAACTAGGTAACTTCAAATTTTAAACCATGTTCCTGCCTTTAAAGAGAACCAACCTGAAGCAAGAGTCACGGGTAGCTATGACAACAATAGGGAGATTTTCATCAACTAAAGCCAAAGGCCCGTGTTTCATTTCACCAGCAAGTATTCCTTCACTATGCATAAGTGCCACTTCCTTTACTTTCAAAGCACCCTCCAGGGAAGTTGCATAGTTGTATCCTCTCCCAAAAACAAGAAGCGACTGCTCCGCGATTAACAGTTGTGCAAGATCCTTCATCTCCTGGTCAAGCTTCAGGACCTCCCTGACTTTGTCTGCAGAAATATAGAAACAGAAAATCATGTATTGATGTTTAGACCTTTTTTTTGCAAATCACTTGTACGAAAACAGGACAAGAATTGATTGGATTCAAGAGAACTTGCGAGCAACGAACAATCAGAAGAAACTTACTCGGCAAGTCATATAGTCCATCTATTATAGCATCTCTTCTAGCTTGATTTGAGATTGTGTCGCCACCTATCGCTAGTGCTAACATTGCCATCACAACTATTTGACTTGTGTATGCCTAATTACAATAGTAAAAAATGCTAAACCAAGTTAAAAATGACCAAACAAGCCAAAATAAAAAAAGGTACAAAAAGGACCAAAATAAAGACAACATTGCTTCAATATTTTACCTTTGTACTGGCAACACCAATCTCGCAACCAGCATTTATATGAACACCACAGTGTGTATTCCTGGCAATTGCACTACCAACAGTATTTGTTACGCCGACACACAATGCACCATTTTCCAGAGCATACTCCAATGCCTGCAGAGTGTCTGCTGTTTCACCGGATTGACTGACAAAGACAGCTGTATCTTCTCGGTATATTGGACCCTGCCTATCCACTAGATCACTAGCAATTTCCATGGTAACCGGGACACCTATATGATTCGCATGATTTAAACATGGAGAATTAGTACGACTGATGTACAATCAGCAAAAATATTCAAGAAAAACATTAAAAAGTTCTCACCAGAAAGTTCTTCCAAGATGGGTCTAGCAGCCAAAGCAGCATTGTAGCTAGTTCCACAACCAATAACAAGAATACGTCTGCTTCGCCTGATTGTTTTAAGATGATCCTTCAAACCACCCAGAAGGACGGTCTTGGGTTTGCTGGAACCACTACGTATGAGCCTCCCTCTCATTGTGGTCGTAAGAGATTCTGGCTGTTCATGAATCTCTTTCTGCATATAATGTTCATATTTTCCTTTATTTATTTGCTCAACCTCCATCTCAAGAGTGGACAATGCACGCTGAACTGAAGCAACTCTTGAAAGGCCACCACCACGTTTTCCCTTGTCTTTATCAAACTTTAGGATTGACACGGCTCCGTCCTGAAAATACCATGTATAATCAAAATTTGGTAATCGTAGATACATTCCTCAAGGATTTAAGCAATGTCAAATTCAACTTACTAAACGCATCTACCAAGTGTGAGCATAAGAATAGTGGAATTCCCATTAAGCTACTAGAATCATCAGGTGGCCATGTAAAAACGTTTGAGATTTGTTTACACATATAAATTGACACAAGTGAAAAAAGAACTAAACCTACAAATGATTGAGGGGGGGAAAAATGGAAATTCACAACAATCATATCAATTCCATGCATATTAAATTTTTCCTTTTTATCGTGCAAGTTTCTTGACAGAAGTACTAAAATTCTGAAACCACTGGAATATAAATACCTTGAGATGAACCACTTCACCATCCTCAATCACCAAAACCTTTTTTGTGTGCTCAACTACGGCATTGGCATCACTCGATAAAAAGAGTTCTTTAGGATGTCCATTCTTAGAAAGGAAATTATCATCATGAAATGCAGATCCACTTTTCACATCTTCTGTAAGTTCCTGACATGACACCAGAAAGATATATAGATAAGAAGATATGTAGAAATCCATGCAAATCCAACTAGTGAAAGGCAAAGTACTCGACCCATGCTTCCAATGTGGATTTTCATAAATAACATGCTCATAAATTTTGTAAACTTTGTAAACTTTGGCAAAAGCATTTAACAAGTCTAAAGGAAAAAAGCACGACGAATTCCTCCTCTTCTTTCCTTTTTTCCCCCATAGGTTTTGGCTTTTCCATACGTTTTCCTACATGATAAAGACAGATGATTTCCTACTTTCCCTAATGAAGAACAGATATTTGCCAGAACCTATGTAGTGAATAAATGAGAATTATAAACAATCTGGTCGAACCATGAAGTGAATAAGAAAGAAAATATAGAAGATATGCAGCACCGAAAAACTCGAACTAAAATAGTGATAAGCACAAGTTACAAGACAAAAATTATCCAATTACTCAATATGCAACTTACTTTAACACCAAGAAGCAAAGGACTCCCACGTTTGCAAGCAATCAACTCATTCGGATAATGCTTGCTTTTGAAAATAAGTGCATAGGCCCCTTCAAGATGCCTCATAACTTCGAGCACGACTTGACTAAATGTGACATTCTGCTCAGCTGCGACACAAAACTTATGCTATAAGATAACATCATTTTGAATCGAACTTCATTTCTTTGTATGAAATGAAAAAGAAAAGAATTTAATCAGGTGATAAAACGACGTGAAGTACCAAGAAACAAATCTTTAAGGCATTAGTAGGTTCTCTATGCTGACAAGGAAAAATCTTTAAGAAATTGCTAGTAGAAAAGAACTACCTTCCTCGTTCGACTTGTCAAAGACATATTTAGCAAGTTTTGGAATTATTTCCGTGTCTGTCTCAGATTCGAACGTGAACCCATGTCGAACTAGTGTTTCCTTTAGGACCTGAAATCAAAAGGAATCATGGAAATATCTCATCAAAACCAATGGATGATCAAGTTCAAAACCATTCCAAAGAGAGCAAAGAAAAGATAAAAATCTGCTGAAATGTTAAGCAAACCTCATAGTTGGTGATAACTCCATTATGAACAACTAAGAATTCATTTCCGGAACCGGAAGTCTGGGGATGGCTATTCCTCGGGGCCGGCTCTCCATGAGTAGCCCAACGGGTGTGCGCGATTCCGGCGTGGATCCAAAAAGACTCCTCCAAATTAATTTCCTTCTCAGCAACCTCTGCAAACAACCAACACCACATTTTCTTCTTCAATATCATACTATAACCAGTATAACACAGACAAATAACACATTTTTGGGAAATTGGTGGAAAAAAATTGATCGACAAATATACAAAAAATATATATATATATATATATATCAATTAATGCAGGCGAATTATGTAAATGACATCTGATAAATTATCAATTACCAAACTTATGAAACAAATAACAGAAATATCAATTGTTAAAAAGTTGAAACATTTCTTTTTCTTTTTCTTTTTTCTTTTTCCTTTTTTCCTCCTTTTTTCCGTTTGGAGCTAAGCAAATCTCTTCTAACAAGAACACAAAAGATTCCCTCCGACAAGCCCCGCAAGATCAACCCGGTTTCAATTCGGGTCAACCCGAAACTTCTATCAGATATACTAATTTAAGGAGGGGAAAAAAAAATTCATTTCCACTTTCTCCTCTACTGAGAGAGAAGACAGAAAAAAAATTTCAACCGTTTTCCCGGGAACCAAACAGAATGTAAGATCCGAAACGAAAATTCGATGCAAACAAAGAAGAGAGGGAAATTAACCTTGGTAAACTGATTTGACGAGAGACTCGATGTTGCCCTCCTGGCGAAAGACGAGGGGAACAGGAACAGAGGCGGAAGAGGAAGAGGAAGAGGAGGGTTGAGGGGTGTTTGGATCGGAGGAAACAGACAAGGAATCGTCAATGGAGATCCCAGCGGAATCGTAACCCCGGTACTCCAACCGCCTCAGCCCATTGAACAGAACTTGAAGAATGTATCTCCTCTCTCTGTTCACGTTGTAATTTAAGTACGCGAAAATCCCACACATTTTCTTCTCTTCTCTTCTCTTTCTAATTTTCCTCTCACTTTTCCTTCCTTCCTTTCTCGTTCTAAAGCCTCTTCTCTGGGTTTTAATTTAAAGAGGTAGAGGGAAGGAAGGCTGCGGACAGAAATTTGACCTTTGACTTTTTTTTTTCCCGTTGTTTCTTTTTTTTTTTTTTTTGCCTGAAAAAACCTTTGCCCGTTTGGGATCTGTAAAATAGACAGACAAATAACCCGTGGAAAATAATTTTTCAGAGGGAAAATTAATTAAACTCATTAATTAATGGTACGGTCGTTGTTTTGTTAAGAGGTAAGGGTATTTTCGTCTTTTTAAGATACGTAAGTTTTTGCTCAATTGGCACTTGGCAGTTGGGTGATTGGGTAGATTATGAAAGAAGAACGCAGTGGGGGGGTGGGATCTCGCGCAAAAAGGAAAGGCACGGGGGTAGCTTTGTCTTTTTAACTCTCGTCAAGTTTGCTTTAGTGGCGTTCTTTTATTGGCTGAAGCTATCAGTGTATTTACATTGGATTGGAAATTTATTTGTTTATTTTTGTTGAAATACAAGGTTGGAAATCTTTTCTTGAAGTGGCTGTCAGGGGGGGGGGGGGGGTAGAAAAATCTTTTCTTGAATGGAACATGAGATTGCATGTCTTGTTAATTAAGCATGTTTCTTCGCACGTGTATTTTTTTTTTTTTTAAGGATAAACGAACTTCATTGTACTAGTAAAGCATGGGTCTATTTGGTGATATTATATCTCTTTTATTTTTAATTAAAAAAAACTTAAGTTAATAGACTGATTTGAATTCTATATCTTATTATAAAGTCAAATATAAAAGTACCGTTGGACTCTCCATGCAATAACATTACATCTCAATTTTAGTTGCCTTTTTTTTCTCGTTTTTCTTTTGAGCATGATTATACTACAGCTCAATTGTTTGAATTATGTTTACATTTCAAATTTCATTTGTTGAATAAAAGTTAAAATGATATGAGCCGCTAAAAATTTTGTTATTACATAATAAAAAGCAGTTTAATTTTGAAAAGGTCTATTGCTGGCCTTTGTTTAATAAATTTTTAAAACGTATGTCACTAGAAGAATAAAAAAAAAGATTGTAATGTAATTCTGTCCTTTTTATTTTATTCTTCTGAATATTCCATGTGACGGGACAATACTAGGAAAAATAAAATAACATTCCTTGTACATTAAGCATCTTGAATGACTATATTATTTCTCTCTAGTCTCTGTCTTTGCCGTATGCTGTTGATTATATATATCTTTCTTGGAAATTGTTCTAGTTCAGCGTCTGCTTTTTTATCTTCTTTGTGCCCTTTTTTTTTTAAATAATATATCCAAACCATGTTGAAGAATATTCTTTTATGATCTTTTTGCACATGTAAAAATCAAATATTTGCCTTTTGCATAAAGAATGTGAATTAAATAGGACCTAAGACATCTTTATGATCAAAGTACTGAACCGTGCCATGCTTCAAATGAAGAAAGCTATAATAAATAAAGGTATTGCCAAAGACAATGTAAACCTTAACCATCCGGCGTGATGAGCTAATAGTTATGATTTTCAACTTATCCAAAATATATATATATGATTTTCATTATGACATATATATACACACACATATTCTTTTCTTTCTAAACCTAACGAAACAAGAGAATCACACCTTATTCCTTTTTATTATCATTATTATTATTATTATTATTCTTTTAAATGTCATCTATCACCAATATTTATCAATAATAATGATACAAGTTAGAAGTTGAATTTGTTTAATATCAAATCAAGTTATTATGTTATTACAGTGTTTGCAAATAGAGTGCACACCCTCTTTTATCGAGTTTTTTAAGAACAAATTCTACCAAACCAATTTAACATGATGTCAGAACTAAAATTTTACATACGATGATGAGTTTTGACCCGACTCATTTGCATGACATCACATGACATAGTATCAAAACTAACATATAGCGGGGTTGTATCCAATTCTTTTACTTTATATTACGTGATAGTCCTATTTTACCATTCAATGTGACAATCCATCACTTATAGGTGCTAAATAGCAAATGCTCTTTTTGTCTATGGAAGCAATGTTGTTGTGTTACTTTCCTTCAAACTAATTTGGGCACAACAGGTCCAATAGATACATACAAGTACAATGATCAGTTTGAAGTGAATGCCTTCACTATATTATTAACATTTCACAAGTAAATGAAGAGCGCCTTTTTCAGCTTGATCTGACAGTCTCTATAGCAACAACTAAGTCGTCCAATTTGGCCCCAGTAACTTCCTTTACAATCTTGCTGTCCTTCAAAATCTTGAATGTTGGAACCACCCTAATCCCAAGTTCCTTAGCCAGTGACTGTCAACAAAGATCAAAACCAAGACAAAAAGGAGTTGTACTTAGAACATGTCAAAAACTCCTGTGCTCTCACTAAGCATACAGGCGCACACACACATACACTAAAGATGAGTACTGGCAGACCTTGTTGTCTTGATTACAATCCAGTTTTAGAAAGACAACGTCAAGATACTTCTCCGACAGTTCTTGAAATTTCGGAGCTATCACCTTGCAAGGGCCACACCTGCAGGGTTAGAGAAAGAATCACAAGTCAAGCGAAAGTCATCTCTAATTTGAAGGTCAAAGAAGTTGGGGAAAAAGCACTAGTAATTTTAACAAACAAAAAACTTTCTCCTCATTATTGTGCTGATTCAAACACTGTCCAAGGCCTAATATACATCATTTTCAACAACGAAACAATGATTTTAATGATAAAGCAATGAGTAATAGCAATTAACATCAGGACTCTACTAGGAAATGTGGTCCAAAGAATTTCAATAATGTTTCCATGAACAATTCTTTGCGGGAATGGATTTTTTGAAAGTGGAAATGCCACAAAGCGCAAACCAAGATCCATAACACGAAAACCACGATCAGAGTGAGAAAGGAAAAGATGATGTATGGTAAGAGTATAGTATTGAATCTACAATTTCAGCTTTGAGACAGAATAGGGAACTCAATAGCTAAAGTTGGATCTTTTAAGCCATCAATAAAAACGTTGGATTTCTTTATTAGTCCGAAATTCGCATTTTCAAACCAAAATACCTGTTTATCACCTCAAAATACTAGACCTGAGAAGAAAAATCCCAAGCCAACAGTACTTTTTTTTTTTTTTTTAATAACTCCAAACTGATAGTACTTCCAGTATTGCAACTACTTCCAGTATTTTACATAGCAACCGAATCTAAAACTTAACAATTAGATACCCAAACTTACGAAAAGTTTAAAAATTTCAAGGCCTGCGTTTTCTTGAAACCAATTAGTATGATTTCTTCAGTATTTGGGCGAAGCTTAAAGCAGTATATTCACTTCTTCAGCTAGTCATTCTTGAATTCGACAATTTAAACAAGAAAAACAAGGTGCTTTTACATTTCTAAGCAAACACATACAAAAAGTCACCTTTTTTCCTATTCGACTTTTCTCAGGAACCAAACAGAAAGTTAAGGAGCAACACGAGTTGTGGAAGAATCATACCATTGCGTGTACATGTCGAGAACGACGGTCTTGTCGCCGGCGGCGTTGACGATGGGCCAGAAGTTGTCTTTGTTGACCTCGGTGACCTTCCCGACGGTGGGACCCACGGTCTCCAAGCTTGACCTAACACCATAAGTTCTGTAGGTCCCAGCTCCAGCCCTCTTTCTGCTACTCAACCTCAGAACCACATTCTTGTTCGAAACGAAGCAGCCGGAGGAAGACGACGACGACAACGACGATGACGACGACGACGACGGCAGCGCGATCTGCTGCCTCGCGGCGCAGGACAACGACGGCGGTGATCGGACGGACTGAGGAGAGAGAGTAGTGCAAGATTGGAGAGCCATTGTTTTTGGGGGTTGTGGAGAGCTCGATGAGAGAGTGTCAGAAGAATCCGTTAAAAAGAGTTTAAAATAATGAATCCGATTATTGAGATTACCTTTCTGCCCTTCCAATTTCTGTGGTGCTCGTGAAAGATGTTGGTACTACTTTCGCCGCTAGATAGTTTTCGCTGTAGTGTCGGGAGATGAAACGACAATACTAGCCTTTCGGGATATTGTCGACGTGGCTTCATGTTGGGGGTGGTTTTGGTCATTTGGTGAAATTTTGGTAGGGCCCAGGGCGTGTAATGAGAGGTGTGGATGGCGTGAAAGGGTTGGAGGGAAATGATGGGATCAGTTTTGGTCTTTCTTGGTTGTTAAAATGACGAAATTAGAGCTTGGGAAGCTGTTTCGTTATACGAAAATCAAGTCGTGTTTTGGTCATTTTGGTTGATATTTTTAACTCAAGTGGCGGACTTACAACATCGTCCACAAAAATGGGAGGAAGGCTTGCTCTAAATTATTATTTTTTCGAATTTTTGTTATTAAAATAATAAATTGGATTTTTTTTTTTTTTAAGTTTTAGTGACGTGTTGGGGCAGATTTAAACACAAGAAGAATCAAATTGCAAGCTTATATTTATTATTTAAATTTAATTCTAATTAAATTATATTTTTTTATCTTAATTTTTATATATATATTTTTTTTAAATCAACAAAATTTATAATTAATTTTTAAAAAGTCAATTCTAATTTAAAATTTTCATCTATAATTAACTTAAGTTGTAACCCACCACGTCCTCACATTACTGAAAGAGCCTGTTAGAGACAAATGAATCTTCTAAAACGATCTCTAAAAATTGTCGTTTTTAATTCTCTCTCTTCAGTTGTCCAACGATTTATGACTCGATGGTTTCAAGTGTCTGATTTAGGTCCTTCTTATTGAGAAAGAGTGTGGGTTCAAAACCCACCTCTTGTACTTTTTTATTTGTTTATTTTTTTTATGTTTTCCTTTTTCGGTTATATTTTTTTAAATAAAAAACTTCTTTAACTCTTTACTTCTTTTTCGTTTCCCTTTTTTTGTGTTCTTAATTCTTATTTTTTACTTTTCTATTTTTGCATAAATTAATCATTTTTTTCCCAATATGTTCGTTTATAAATATGTTTCCCATTTTCTTAAAAAAAAAAAAGTGTTTTCCTCAAATTCATATACGAAATATGTATCTGAAAAACTTTCTTTTATGCAATTAGCAATAATTAAAAATAATAACTACAGTGAAATTTAAAATAATTTCCATTGATTTTGCAAGATTGTTTTTTATATATTCAACTTTTTTCTTCTTGCACAAAAATAATTTTCACAAATTGTTGAAATTTGATTAGCATCATCAATTATAAAATTACAATATCTCATTATTTTAGTAAAAATTATCAAATTACAATATTAATTACCATATTATATAGACACACCTGCAAAGTATATTTCTCTATCAATACATACATCCTAACAATACTAAAAGAGTGGGTTGTGAGATGTTATGTTCATTCTACGTCATTCAAAACAATACCCACAAATTTAATTAAACACTTTATTATATGTATCGTATCATATTTTATTATTTCAATGTCTTACTAAAAGGAGTCTATTTTATGAAAGGTTTTAATAATTCACAATATATTCAGCTTTCGGTTATAATAGTTTAAGGCAATTATATTTTATGAAAGGTTTTAATCATCTACAATATACTTATCTTTCAGTTGTAATTGTTCAAGGTGCTTTGGTATATGTATCGTATAATGTTTTATTATTGTAACTTCTCACTGAAATGTGTCTATTTTATAAAAAGTTTTAATCATTCACAATATATTCATCTTTTGATTGTAACTATTCAAGAAAACTCTATTTAATAAAATGTTTTAATAATTCACAATTTATTCATCTTTCGATTGTAACTATCAAAGGCAACTCTTATTTGCAAAAGGTTTTAATAATTCAAAATCTATTTATCTTTCAATTACAATTATTCAAACCAACTCTTTAATATTTATATTAAACAACACTTATAAATGTGTTTGTATGTTGTTCAGTTTTCAATAATTCAAAATAATTGTGGGAGAATCGTATTTTTACTTGTGAAATTCATATCCTAATAATACTGAAAGAGTGGGTTTGGGTTGCAGTATTAATCTTTTTGGTCGTCCAAAACGACATCAGAAAGGGGTCATTTTTTTACTCATTTGCGTATGCCGTTTGACAAATTTGTTGGTCACCTCTTCGTAGTCTTTCAAATAGAAGTTGTCGTTTTTCACTCTTGCAAGTGCCATTTGACAACTTTCAAATAGATGTTGTCGTTTTTCACTCTTGCAACTGCCGTTTGACAAATTTGTTGGACAAAACCTCTTTATGCTCTTTCAAAAAATATGTTTGCAAACACGCACCGGTTACTTTTTCTTCTTCATTTCAAAGTGCACTTCCTGTTTCTTATTCATCTTCATCTTCTTTTAAAATTTTTTTTATCTAATCTCGAAATCTAGGTTTTTAGATTGGAAGTTAATCTCTTCCCCAAATTTCTTTCCTCTGTGTGTGTGTGTGTGTTTTTTTTTTTTTTTTTTTAATTTAAAGTTATTTGTTTTCATTAATCGTTCATTGATTTCCTCATTTCATTAGGTTGTCCCACGGTCCCGTTGCAGTCGCACGGTCTACATAGTCTCTCATAAGATCGATGTCTACAACTGAGGTGCTTGGTGGGACGACCGAATTTGGTATTTTTCTTTTTTTTTTTTTCACCTGTTTATTTATTTATTTATTTACTCTTCTTTTCCTTATTATTTTCCCCTTTATCGGTTATCTTTTTATCCCTCCTTTCAAGCATTGTATTGAATCAAGTTCCCTCGTATTTTAATTTTCGCTTTTTTTTTTCCCCCCCTATATTGCAATCCTTTAAACGACATTTTAACAAAAAATGCAACAAAATTAATATTAAAAAAAAAAAACACCAAACAACATGAACTAACGAATAAAAAAACATTTCAAATAGTTTCAAAATTAACATATGAAAAAAAAAAACTTGAAAGAGGTAAAAAATTAATTCAGTACGTACTATCTACTTTTTTGTTATTGAGAAAAAATAGTTTAAATGATAGTAACTTTTTCAATTAAAAGTTTTATTATATTGTATCATATATTATTATTACAACTTCTTATTAAAAATGACGTCTGTTTTAAGAAAGGTTTTAATCATTCATAATCTATTCGTCTTTCAATTCTAACTGTTCAAGATAACTCTTGAATATTTAAACGACACTTATAAATATGTACGTGTATTGTTATGTCTTTAATTCAAAATAACTACGAAAAAATCATATTTTTTTCTTGTGAAATTCTTATGTTTGTAACTAATTAAACTTCATCGTACAATCTCTATCTTAATTAATTGGTACGCATTGATTTCTCATCATATCCTAACAATACTATAAGAGCAAATTAGTTCACCTTATACTGTTCAATGCTTGGTCGTCCAAAACAGTTTTATATTGTTGTTGTATTTAAACTTTCTATTCTCTATGTTGTCGTTTATCTGTATTCCCCTTGCTGTTTGTATATATTATTTTCCTTTCTGAGGTTTGTTAACCCAAAAAAAAAAAAAAAAACTTCTTTTTGAAACTTTCGAGAGAGTAAGTGACCATGATGCAAATTTATTTCTAAAAACCCCCTTTTTAGGTTTTTTTTTTTTTTTTTTTTAATAATGATTTCTCCTTTTTATCTCTTCCAATATCATGTTTTGTAGCGTTAGGCAAAGTGGTTGACTACTGTATCATCTTCTTGCGAGTAGGTGCATGTTCATGATTTTTCATTTTTTTCTTTTTTTTCCTTTCCTTAAAACAGTATATTGCAAACACCACACTGCTTTTTCTTTTTTTAGAAAAACATTTTAAATGGTTGCAAGTATTCAATTAAATGCTATATTATATGTACCATATTATTTTTTATTATTGTAACTTTTTACTAAAATGAGTATATTTTATAAAAAGTTTTAATCATTTATAATCTATTTATTTTTCAGTTACAACTGTTTAAGACAATTCTATTTTATAAAAGATTTAATCGAATATAATTTATTAATTTTTTTGTTGTAATTATTTAAGGTAATTATTTAATATTTAAACAACATGTATAAGTGTGTTCATGTCTGTTCAGTTTTCAATCATTTAGAACAACTAGGGGGAATCCTATTTTTACTTATGAAATTCGTATGTTTATAAATAATTAAACTGCTCCACGCAATCCCTCGACCAAGGAATCGGTATACATTAATCTCTCGCTCTCTCTATATATATAAACACTTGTTTCTCTTTCTAAGAAAAAAATACACCGGGACAAATATTTTTATTTATATAATTCTCTCATGCACATAAGCATTGGAGAAGACCTTAAAACATGTGTATGTGTGGAGAATTTGAGGAAATGATATTTTCTTATTAAAAATGTTATAGCCGTTGTTTCACTCTTCTTCTTCTTCTTCTTCTTCTTTCTGTGAATCCTGCAGTGAAATTTTGATATATATAGAATTCCTATTTTTCAAACAACTCACCACGAAAAATATTAGATATTAATTTTTTTAAAATTTTAGGTCCATACATATATACTAAATTAAAGACATTTGATAGTTTTTACTAAGCTATATTAATTATAAAATCCATAATATTAATTATTTTAATATGTATATAACACGTGCTTTGCACGTATAAAAATATTAGTGTTTATAAATAATTAGATTTCTCTATGCAATCTCTCGCTTAAATAATTTGTCCGCATTAATCTCTCACTCTCTTTTAACATGTATATAATTATTTGTTTCTCTTTCCAAGACGAAAATACACCGATACAAATATTTTTATGGATATAATTCTCTCACACACATAAACACGGAGAAGACATTAAAATATGTATGTGTAGAGAATTAAATGAAATTGATATTTTTTAAATAAAAATATTGTGGCTGTTGTTTCGTTATTCTGTGACTAAATTTTGAGATGTTTAAAATTATTATTTTTTTGAAAAACTCATTACAAAAATATTAATTATTAATTTTCTTAATTTTAGATTCATACACGTATATATATTAAATTAAAGATATTTAATAGTTTTTATTAATCTATATTAATTATAAAATAAATTCGTGCAACGCATATATACAAATAATAGTGGTCAATCAAGTTAACGACGTGAAATCAAGAAAAAATTAAATTAAATTAAAAAAGATAGAGATCTTTTTTCCTTTTTTTTCCCTCTAAACCTGTGTATATGTATATATATATTATTGACGTGGCAATGTGGATAAGCCTTCAATATACAGTTTACCAACTAACTTGTATCGATTGCGACAAGACATGTTGATAAACTCCCATCGGTTTTATCTCGGCCGGCAAATTTATAATAACAACTATATCTGTCTCCAGTGGGTTGAAAATTAAATCTGTTAACACTTATAGACTTAGGGGTTGATTATCCATCAAACATAAATCTTTGCGTGTAAATTAAATGTGTTGACATTTATAGACTTATTGGTTGATTATCCATCAAATATAAATATTGGCGGTGTTTACTTCTGTAAGAGTTGTTTTTATATAGAACCAATGGTGGTCCTAATGTTATTGATTGTTGGTCATCGATGGATCGAAAAATTTAATTGATTAACGGATTTTGTAAAAAAAAAAAAAATCTTATATGTACTCGATTTTAGTATGTAGAGGTATATATAAGTTATTGGACTTCGAGCATGTATTTTTTCCTTTAAGTGTCATCAGACTTTACTAATTTATTCGTTTTTATTGAAGGGTTTTGTCTCATATACTACAAGATTAGTTGTTATATTTAATATCTTTCTATCTATTTAATAAGTTTAATAAAATTTCTCCTTTCAAAAACGAAAAAACAAAAAACAAAAAATAAAAAAAAACAAAAGTATTATTTTAGCATGTATTTGGTTGATTTGTTTGAGTTGGAGAATTGAAGTTATTTTGGTTAGAATTATGTAAAGTTTTGAGAATAAAAAGTGTAAAAACTTGAAATGTGTTCGGGAAAAAATTATTAATATAAATATTGTTTTGTATGTCATAAAATTATATGCAATTTAAAAAAAAATCTTATTTGGATCTGCAATATCAAAGTTATGGACTTTTTTTTTATTTAAGTTTTAAATTGTAGAGTTATAAATACTAAAATTGAATTGACTTTTTTAAAAAATAAAAAAATAAAAAAAATAATTTGAATTGTCCAACTTAACGTATACTTAATATTTCATATATAAGTAAAAAGCAAAACACAATCAAGTGTCGACATAAGAAAAGTAAACTTTTAATAATCAGATTCTAGTAAGTCGTGAAACATAGTTATGGAAATATCATCAAAAACAGTAAAATAACGTAAGAAAAATAAACCAACATAAATACATAAGATTTATAGATATTCGTTTCGATTTAAGATTAACATCTTTTTTTAGTAGTTGTATGAGTAGTTGTAGTAATTCATTAACAAACATGCAAAATTTTACTTGAAAAAATTGCACATCCTAAAACTTTTTGTATTTTTCTAATCTCTTTTTAATTATCAAGCATCTTAATTTACAATAATTAAAGCTAAAACAATCCAAATTACAAATATGAAAGTTTTCAAAACTATCCTTAGTAAGATACCTCTTTAATGTACAATGGCTTTGTGTGGACAATAATTGTCAACAATACATACATAGCAATGTCTCTCCACATTACATGCTCCACATTCTATGGGAGAAAAAAAAAATCACATTGGTAATTTGATATTTGGAGGCACAAATTGGAATCCACTTTGTTTTTGTATTTCATTTTTGGTTTGTTTGTATTTTTGTTTTTTTATATGGCCTGCCCATATGTACGGAGAACTCCCCAAAGTAAGGAAGAAGTAGACAAATAATTTGGCTCGGGGGGAAAAAACACACACACAAAAAAATAAAAAATAAAAAAATAAAACACACACACCACAAGAAGAGCATTGATAGTGCCATTTGTTCCCTTGATCCTAAAAGAACACGTGCAAAAAACATCTTACCAAATAAGATTTTGAAAATTTAAGAATTATGTTTTCAGATCAATACTTTTAAAATTAACATTTTCAAAACACGAGTTATAAAACACATTTGGTTTTGGAGTGCAAACGAAACAACATCTTTGCAGTTGGAATGCAAAGCAATGCAATCCACACCTAAGTGATAGTGATAGCCCTATATGTGTAATATATTCAACAACGTACAATGTAATTTAACAATTATGAAGGTTGCAATTTCGAAGATAGTTATTTAATGCTAGCTTTAAGATTGTCCGACTCTCGTTTTAGCCAAATAGACTTTTGGAATTTCAGAGAGAAAAAAAGATGCTTTCCAAAAGTCAAAAGGTTAAAGCACAATATGACATAACCATACAAAAATAGAATTAAATAAAATTCGTTTTGAAAAAAAATCCAGTTACATGATAATCATTTTAAGAAACAATGCTAGATGTATCAAGACAGCCTTTCTTTTTGTTTATTTTTTTTCTTCTTTTATTTTTTTTTCTTCTAAGACCAACGAGAGAGATCATGGACATAGATATTATATGTGGAAATACATGGATGAATGGCATTCAAAAAAAATAATAATAAATGATCGAAATTTTATAAATTTATCAAAATAACCTTTTTTTTAATGATTAATCAGTAATTTAATATGTGATTGATGATATTAATATTTATATTTTATTTATTGATTACAATCAATTATGCACTCATTTTTTCTTAATATTTTTTTTGATAATTTTATTTAAATATATGTTTAAAAACAATATATTTTATATATTATAAATACAATAGATATAATATCAGTCATAAAGTCACAAACTATGTAGCATAGGGGGGAAAAAAAGTAGAAATTGCAACGATTTTTTTTTTTTTTTTTTTTTTTTTATGGTCATGGAGTTTACATCTGAAAAGTCAAAAAGGGGTGGGATGAGATTTGAGAAAGAGCATTTAAGGCTGGCCAAAGTTGAGCTGTAGAGGCAAAGAATTTGTGGGCAAGAAAGAAAAAGAGAGAGAGAGAAACGTGAAGGAATGGAAAGAATCAAAGAAATATGCATGAGAGGGGAACGCAGATAATTAGCCCTCACGAGAAACCAGGAAAAAAAGTTTGAGTGCATTGGGTGGTTCCAATATTAGACCTTGTTAATTATTTTCATGAATCACAACCTTTTGGTTTGTTTGAGAGGACAATTTTCGTTTTAACTTACGTTTGATTCATTAGTTGGAGGTAAATTTTTTAAGTTAAAATTGGTTGACTTTTTAAAAATTAATTATAAATTTTATTGACTTTTTCAGGAAAAAAAAAAAACTGAAATGAAATAGTATAGTTTAGTTGGAGTTAAACTTAAATGCCAAACAAAACCTTAGATTCAAAAAAAAAAAAAAAGCAACTAATTTCGATGTTAAGAGCTTTTTACTGTGAAAATATACCGAGAATATATATAATCATAATCACAATCAGAATAAGAGAAATATATATAAATTATAAAAATATGACGATTAAAAACAAAATTTATTAATAAGATATCATTTTATGTCTTGTCGTGAATTTTTTCATATGAATCAATCAATGATATGTTGATGAAATTTTTATAAAGTGTGATTTTTTTTTAGTTATACTAAAATGTTTTAAAAGCAAATACGAAGATTTTATTTGTAGTAGACAATTGGCAAAACAATTATTAAACCAAGAAAATGCAAGGAGAACCACACTACCACGATCTATTTCTTTCCCCCCCACCCATGTTTAAAGTTGTATATTTTAATTTATAATTATTTTTGCAATAATATGATGAGAAACTGCGGATTTTCAACTACTTGACCTCCCCACAGGTAATACATAAATTGTAATCTTTGAGTAATAACGTTAGATAAGAGAGAAATCACAGTTTTTTTTTTTTGAAACTAAAGTACCGTTGCCTTTAAAACTCCAAGGAAAGAAAATTGCACAAAAAACGTCGACTTTGTTGCATAAAGCTAAAATCAAAAAGAAGATAGGATGAAGCGACTAAAAAATCTCCCAACATCAAATTAAAATTTAAATACGCTAGCAAAAATAATTGCAGCTTACTTTAAATTATTGGATTGGGATTTAGAGGTAAATAGTAATTTTTAATAAGTTTTTGAATAAATGACTGAAGTTTTAAAAATTATTTAAAACGTTCATTTTTTAAAATGATCAATTAATTTTTTTAAATGATCAAGTGATTGATCATATAATATTGTCAATCCAATCAATTATTGATTAATTGTAGTCAATCACTGATTGATTGTAATATAAATCATCAATTTACATAGTTAATTAATGATTGATCATAATCAATCACTAGTTAAAAAAAATTGAAAAATAGAAAACCACCATTTTACTAAATAAAAAAAGTTTGAACATTTGTTAAGTTGGGTGATAAAAAAAAAAAAGGCCAGCCTAAATTTCCAACTGGATATGTAATTTTCACTAATTTTTTTTTTAATTTGAGGATGAAGGGATTTGAATTATATATTTTTTTAATAAAGTAAGTGTAAAATTATTATTAAATTATAAATATAATAATATTTTCATTATTTTTTTGTTGTGTCAATTTCCTATCTCGACACTAACTATGCTTACTAGGCATTTCGAATTTCAACCCATAATTGAAACAATTAATTGATATATCCTATGAGTATATTAATAAGTGTCCTATATAGCCTTAACCAATAAGTTTAAGCTCACAAAAGAAGTCGGTATAGGGATTTAAAAAAATAACAATAAAGATAGAAATTGAGACGTTTAATTTAACATTAAAAGCCCCAAAACCAAGATTTTTTTTTTTTTTGAAGAAACAAGAAAAACAAACAAATAGCACAAAAGAAAAAAAAAAAAAAAGAAAAAAAAAAGAGAGAAAGAAACAATGTGGACGATGTTTACTATTTTCCAAACATTAATATCGTACAAGAAGATGTGTCCTTTACCATTGAAAACGCGCTAGTCTTTTCTCTCTTAACTTTCCTTTGCGTCTTCTTCATGACCTTTCTTTCTTTTACCTCTCTCGTGAAATATATTTATAGATATACACATATATATAAACTCATCTATATATTGGCGCTGAATTCCTAGCAAAGCCCACCTCCTTAAACCACCCAAAAAAATTCATTCTTTTCTCTCTCAGAGATTTTCGGGTTCTAGTCAATATTGGGTATTCACCAAATAAGATTGTTTCTTGTTTTGTTTTGGTCTTTAATGGATCTTCGAATGAGATTGATTTTGCTTGGCGAATTGTTGTTCTTCGCTCTGTTTGCGAGAGTTTCGGCGAACTTTGTATTCCCCATCGAGCATAAGTTCAAGAGCAAAGACCGGTCCCTAAGCGCATTGAAGGCCCACGATGCCCGCCGTCACCGGAGAATTCTCTCCGCCGTCGATCTGGAATTGGGCGGCAATGGCCTCCCTTCTGAAACCGGGTATGCCTTTTCCTATTTTTGCAATCAATTTCGTTTCTTTCTTTCTTTCTTTCTTTTTTTTTTTTTTTTTTGCGGCAATTTCGTTTTGGTTACCAATACGATGAATAATGATGTTAGATTTCTCTGTTTTGAGGTCATAGGTGTTGGGTTAACTTGGTTTTGAGATTCAATTATTTTAAGTATTATGAAAATTTTAACAGGATTTTTCGTTGAGGCACCGATTTCATGTAGATTGGAGGAGGTTAAAAAAAAAAAAAAAAAAATCCTTTTTGAGGTTTATATGTTTGGTAATTTTTGGTTTCCCTGTCCGAGACATTGTTGACTCCAGTCATTAGATCCATAGCACATATATGGTATAAAATTGTACAGGAGATGTCAATCCATATGTATATGTATTTCATTGGATGGAATGATGTGGTAATTGTAAAATCTCTTTCTTGATTTGTGTATTTATTTTTGATGCCATGAAATCCTCAGGACCACATCTGCTCTGTATCAATTCTGTATTTGAAATTATTGATCCGAAAAAGGAAAAAAAAAAAAAAAAAACATTGAACCAATTTATTTTATTGCCTAGAGGATGAACGGTAAAAGGGCATAGAGAATTATGAAAAGCGAAAATCCCACTTCTGTTTTGTGTACTATAATATAGTCTCGTGAGATTCAAATAGTAAAAATTTGACAAGTACTATGTTTGCTTTATTTTATTTATTAAATTATTCAATTTGGCTGCTGCTGATTTGGTTTGGTTGCTTTAGGCTGTACTATGCAAGAATTGGGATCGGGTCTCCTCCGCAAGATTATTTTGTGCAAGTTGATACAGGAAGTGATATTTTATGGGTGAACTGTATTGGCTGCCAGGCATGTCCCAAAAAAAGCAATCTTGGTGTATGTCTTTTTTAACCCTTACTATTTCTTTTGTTGGATTGTAATTTTAGCATTTTTGTCTTGCGTAATCCCAGAATGTTACTTTAATTTTCATATGTTTAGAGTGTTAATCACGAGTCTTATCGTCTTTGCTGCACTATGTTGATGATTTATCAAATAGACTTTTGTATTTTGAATGTTATACGACAGATAGATCTCACATTATATGATCCAAAGAGCTCCACAACTTCAAAATTGGTTACTTGTGATCAAGATTTTTGCACTACCAATTTCGACGGTACACTTCCTGGTTGCAGGCCGGAGTTGCTATGCCCATATAGTGTTGTTTATGGAGATGGAAGCTCAACTGCCGGATACTTTGTGAAGGATACTTTACACTTCAACAAAGTGACTGGAAACGGGCAAACCGGACCAACAAATGGGAGTGTAATATTTGGGTGAGTATAATTTCCAGTATTGCTCTTTATTGTGCTTGTCAAGGTTTTCAATAAAGATACGAGTGTTTTCATAATTGCCGTTTTTGGAGTAGATGTGGAGCTAAACAATCTGGGGAGCTGGGTACATCTTCTGAAGCCCTTGACGGAATCCTTGGTTTTGGACAGGCAAATTCATCAATGCTTTCACAGCTTGCTTCAGCTGGAAAGGTGAAAAAAGAATTTGCACACTGCTTGGACACTATAACTGGCGGTGGAATCTTTGCCATTGGGGAAGTGGTGCAGCCACGGGTGAATACAACTCCATTGATCCCTAATCAGTAAGTGATGCTGTATTTCAGAGGCTTTTTTGTAGTATGACTTGCATTGGTTTGTCCTGGCTGTGTAATTTATCTTTATATTGCGAACGAAACATTCCAGTCATTTTGGTGACATATGAACGTTGGAGTTATCAGTCAAGTTTTGTGATTCTCATGCTTGTATAAGAAGTTTTTGCTTGTTCAATATACTTGTCTTTTCTTGACCAGGCTAAGTCTTGGCATTTGAATGTTGTCATAATTTACTTCCATTAACTATCTTAGGGCACATTACAATGTTATTATGAAGGCAATTGAGGTGGGTGGTGATGTTCTCCAACTTCCCACAGATACATTTGAAACGTCCAATGGGAAAGGGACAATCATTGACAGTGGTACAACCTTAGCTTATCTTCCAGATGTGGTTTATCAATCGTTGATGGCTAAGGTACACCAATGTTCAATTGTTATTTGTTTGAATTTTTTGTTTTTTTAGTTTGAAGTTTGCTATACACATTCGTATATATTATTCTTTTCTAAATAAATATAGGTTGTGGCTCGGCAGCCCGGATTGAAATTGCATACTGTTGAAGATCAGTTTTCGTGTTTCCAATTTAGTGGAAAGTAAGGCACTATTGGCAACTGTTACCTTGGAGTATCTTTACTTTAGCATTTTGATGCCCAACTTTGAAGTTAAATTTTTAGCACAGCGTGATCAATATATTATCGGCGATGTTAGGTCTTGAGATGCAAGGCTTTTAGTAACCATCCACCTTATTTGTTCTTTTAATCTGCCCATGCAGCGTCGATGACGGATTTCCAGTTGTCAAATTCCACTTTAACCAGTCTCTTACTTTGACAGTCTATCCTCATGAATATTTGTTCCAGATTCATGTAAGTAATTTTTTTTACAAATCTATGTAATTCGAATATTCCTTGTCATTCCCTAATCTCTATATAAACATTATAGAGATGCATTCTTGCATATAAACAATTTTTGTTGCGTGTCTGTAGGACGATGTTTGGTGCATTGGTTGGCAGAACAGTGCGTTGCAATCAAAGGACGGAAAGGAGATGACTCTTTTAGGAGGTAAAGTCTTGAGTCACTTGTCTAGACTAGCAAGAGAAACACCGGCATATTATAATAGGTGGAGGCAATATATAACTTGATTGTTCGAATGATTTAAAACGGAACTTAATGTTACTAACTTCTTCTCTGTCTATACTTTACGTTTGTTTACCTTTCTGATTGTTTCTAATTGCAGATATGGTGCTTTCGAATAAGCTAGTTTTATATGATCTTGAGAATCAATCTATTGGGTGGACAGAGTATAACTGTGAGTATCTTCGAATGTCTTCTTAGTCCATGGCATGTCCTTTTGGCCTTAGTCCTCTGAATCCTGATGTTTAGGATGCAAAAAATTAATATAAAAGGCGACAGTCTCACGTGTTCTTTCTCTCTCTTTTAACGCCTTTTCTTTTAGGTTCGACAAGCATTAAAGTGAGGGATGAAAACACAGGAGCAGTGTACTCTGTTGGTTCTCACAATCTCTCATCAGCATCCAGCCTGATAAATGGAAGAATACTGACATTCTTGTTATTAATGATTGCCATGCTTCACAATTTTATTTGTTAGACCATTTGAACAAGCGACACACAGACATTCACCATTTTTGTTGTACCATAATTTATTCAATAGAAATGTGTGCCTTGGTGTTATTCTGGATGTTATTTTTCTTTTCATGGTACTCGTGTATTTTTTTTTTTTTTTGAGGGAATAATTTTACTTTCAAAGATTTCAAAGATATCTCAGCGTCTTCTAATGATAACATTTCTTCTGTTTCAGAACATTCTCTCATAGCAAAAGCCTAATTTATGGTTCTACTAAACTATTTTGGATAAAAAAGATAATACAAATTGGTATACAATCTAAATATGATATAGAACGGTTTTTGTCAGTGCACACTTAAAATATGATTTGATATTGAAATGTACACCATGGGTAATTACGCTTACGAATATAACTAAAGGCGAGACAGGCTTTACAGGGTTGTCCTCAAAAACTGTACAACAAAATACAGTACTGCCAGAAGTAGCAAAATCTGGTATGCATCTCTTTGGAAGCTGTCATCCCTCTGAAAGAACTGATTGAAAAAAAAAAAAACAAAAAGAAAAATGTTAGTTTCTAAAAAGCAATAAATTTGGTTTAAAAAATCAGTGGAAAACAGCAGAGGAACTCACCTTTGTTGGATCGCCAGACGGGTCCGGATAAACCTCCGTGTTTTGTTTTTCTTTTGGGAATCTGCTGGACAAGTCTTTCACAAGATCGGCCAAGTCTTTTGCACCCTCAGACGCGGCAAATAGCCGACGGGATGACCAGAAATATGCTTGAGCAATGAATGATGAAGATGATAAATCCCATGACTCTTCATGCTCAATCACCTGGCCACTAATCTGGTTTAGAATAAACTTTGAATTGATCCTTATCACCAAATCTCCTCCAATACCGGCAATGAAAGACTTCGGCTTTCCTCTAACCGTCCACTTGATGCTCAGCTCACTGGTTGATAACATAACCATTTCTTGCACACTCTATTAACAGAAAGAAACAATGATCAAAATAAAACCATACTCACGATTCATTAAAAATAGAGAGAAAAAAAAAAAAAAAAAAACAAGAAGGAAATCGTAAACGTATCTCTCACCACATAAGGTTTGTCAAGTGCATTGGACACCCATAACGGTCTCTTGTATTTTTCGCGGCCGGTGAAACTTCTAACCGGATCCTGCATTTTTGAATGATTGTGCACTATGATACTAGTCAGAAACTATTATATATGAAGAAAAAGCTTTAAAAAAAGAAGAAAAATATTGGTCCTTAAATTACAATAAAAGTTCTCATTTTGGTCCCCAAGACTTTAATACCAAAGTTTTTAAGGATAAGGTGAAAGGTCTTTTAACAATGATTCTAACTTTTTGATACTAATTGATGTGGCGAGTAAACTGATTTTATGTGTTTGATTTACCTGCGGGTGAAGTTACATAAGATACTGACCTTGTATTTAACGGAAACGGCAAAGGTTCCGAGGGCGCGGTTGCCTTCTCTAAGCTCTAGGATGTCACGAACAAGTTGTCTGGCAGTTGATTCCACCAAGGGACTGCTGATACACTCGAACTCATTGCAGAGCTCGCCAAACTCCATTCCATCTACAATCTTATCAGCTTCTGATGTTTCTGTAATTGTCTCAGTAGACACTTCTGTCCTACTAGATTCATTTCTAACTGCAACATTAAAAAAAAATAAATAAATAAAAGAAAACAAAGATAGCAATTTGGTCATGTTTTGTGTCAGTTAAAACTAGAATTTTCTACAAACTAATGAGCTGTAGCGAAGAACAGAATCATTGTCAAGATATCAAATTTGGTCCTTCCCCTGTTTGGAAACAGGGGTCTGCAAATTTTTGGTCCCAAAATGTGTGTAAAATTCGTCTTTCCTGTTAAAAAAAGATTGTTTGATTAGTAATCTAATTGCCCAATTCTATATCTCTGGTGGGCGATTTTTGTTTTTTATTTTTAAATATGTTCTTGGTGTTACATAGGAAGACAGTCTTAGAAAATGAGACCAGAATTACTATTAAATGTGAATTCTTAAATCGCTAAGAAACATCAGTATTTCACACAGTATGGTCGATTTAATAAATACGAATTCCCTATTCTGTTCTTCTCAATCTCATTACCATAAAGGAAACAAAAAAGAAACAGAGTTAATAGGAGAGAAAATATCTAACCCCGGAGCGAAAAACTGGGGCGGGAATGGGAGGGCGGAGTGGAAGGCTTGGAGGTGAAAATGCATCGTCTCCAGAAGCTTTTTCGGCTGAGGCCGGCTGTGGCGGTGGCGGTGGCGGTGGCGGTGGCAGTGGCGACGAGAGCAGAGGATGAAACAGAGGCACTCATCTCTCCCCATAGTGTGTATGTTTAGCAACACCACCCTCTTGTTTTTGGCCACGTACAATTTGAGCCTCTCTTGTGGATTTTCCCTCCTCAATCTCTCGTTTTTGCGATAAGGTGGGCCTTTCTCCTTCTTACGTGTACCTTCATTCATTGTGTGGCCATTATTTTTTTATTTTTTCCTTCAAAGAATTGGTAGATAGAGCTTTGATCTTTGGATGTTTCAAAACCATAAATTCCATTAAAATCATATCAAAATTATATATATATATATATATATATATAAACAAAATTGACATGACAAAAAGACTTGTTTAAAATTGTATTATAAGGCATTTTGTCATAGCTAATCAAAGAATTCTCATTAGTGAATTTTGAACTTTTTTCTTTTGTGAAACTAAATTCCGGAAAACATTGTTTTGATAAAACACAATTTTTAACCATAGGATAAATTGAAAACATGTAAGTTAGGAAAAATATAACGAAGACTGATGGTTAAAAATTATGTTAGACAATTGATAATATATTTTTACTCATAGTTTACCTTTATAAAATGATATTTGTAACTTTTTTTAAAAAACTTAATAATTAATTGATTTTAATGTAATATTCTTCGGTGATATATATTATTTTAATTAATAATTCTAAATATTATCATATTATTTAAAAGTTCTCTATAAATTAATTAGTTGGTAGAAGATAAAAATTAAATCTTATCATTGAACAAGAGACGATTTCTATATTCTTACACCCCCAGCGTGGAAATTATTAAACAACGGTGGAAACAAAGATAAAATAGTCCAAGGCCATGTGGTTTGAGAGGTGATTGCTGCGTCAGTGAACATACAATGATTTTATAACTTTTTTGGGGAAGAAAACCGTTTTTACAAAGCTCAAGAGAAAGAGAACTGCCATGACGTGTGCTGGACAATAGAAGACAACATCACTAATATTTAATATTATTTACTAATAAAAAAAAAAAGAGTCTTATAATATATAATTCATTAATAAGGTGGACTTTTTTATTAATATAATTTATTTATCTATTAGTATGATATTAAATATTATTGATGTTTTTTAATATTTTTTTAATGATATTTGCCTAGACGAAACTTTGATTCTGTCTAGCTGTGTTTTTCCATTTTGGATCCTCCTACTTCAGTTCCCCTCCTTGACCGCCTTAATTCTTTTTTGTCTCTTCTGTTGTTTACTGTTTTTCACTTTTCTAGAGTTGGCTTCTTTTCCTTTATTCGCATACAAATAATGTCACCATTTGGGGTCCAAAGGCAACAATTTTGTATCGACATTGAAAAACAACAATGTCTAAATTCTTTTTCCTTAGTTTTCTCGCTTCAATTTGCATTGCTCTCATCACATTTCTTCCTGGCTTCAATGGTTCATTTCCATCAAAACACCACTCAGGGTGAGTTTCGTTTCGTGTTTCGATTTGTTATATGCAAGTTTTCGAAGACATGTTATCGGTTCTATTCAAACTTTTCGTTGTCGGGGATAATGTAGGTACTTGACGGTGGGGGTTACACCTCCACAGAATCTATTCTACTACTTTGCTGAATCGGAGAGAGAGCCATCCAAGGATCCTGTGGTTTTATGGCTCAATGGTGGCCCCGGATGCTCTAGCATGGATGGCCTTGTCTATGAACATGGTACATTTGCATGTTTTCGTTTTTTTAATGCATGAATGTTCCTTTAAAGAGGGATTTAGAGTTCAAGGTTTGAGGTTCAAGATATCATATTTCAACTTCATGTGAATGAAAATTCTGAGAATAATTTGAATTAATTATTTGTAATTCAAAGAATCTTAGGAGAGTTTGTGTGTGTGTGGAGTCTAATAATCAACCTTATGGTTTTTGGGGCACGGTTTGAGAGACGTGTGATTCTATTGTAATTTTCTTCTTCATCCTGGTGAAATAATACGACAGCTAAAGCAGACATAGCAGAGGGTGAACTACTATAAATCTTGTGTGCTCGTGTCTGCCTTTTATCTTGTATGTTATTGCTTGTGGTAGTAAAGGAGTAGAGCATCTATTTCTAAACATTCAGCCCTTCAAATATTCTTACTTTGTATAGGGCCATTCAACTTTGTGGCGGGGAACACGCATGGTAGTCTGCCAACATTGCACCTCAACGAGTACAGCTGGTCCAAGGTCACAAAGCTTTCTTCTTTCTCCTCCTGGTATAATGTAACTTTGACAATTGCTGAGTTCTTCTCAGTTCGCATTTGTCTCTCCCTTTTGCTTAAATTTTCAGGTTTCAAACATTATCTACTTGGATTCTCCTTGCGGTGTTGGCTTCTCTTACTCTCACGACACCCGCACATATGAATCAAGCGACCTAGAAGCCGCTACTTATACACATAAGTTTCTCCTTGAGGTGATACTAATTTGAAACCAATAGTAATACAACAGCTAAAGTTTCCGCTAATGTTCATTGTTTAAGTGCTGTTCGTTTTGTGTTCAAAATTTGCCAATCTTACTTATAGTTTTCAATGTGTCTACTTGTTTTGAAAAAAGTGGTTCAAGGAATACCCAGAGTTCAGTTCCAATCCTTTTTATGTAGCCGGAGAATCCTATGCCGGAGTTTATGTACCGACTCTTGCTTCTGAGATAGTAAATGGTACGGCTATATGTAGTGTCATGTTTGAGCTTTGGAAAATTCAAATTGAAACGGATCGCCAAAAGGCGAATTGAAACTATGGATCTAATATAACTGTTGCAGGAACAGAGAGTGGTGTGGAGCCTATTATCAATCTCAAGGCAAGAGATGACGATTCTTTACACATCCTAAGAATTATCCGCACTATATCATAAAATTTTTAATCACAATGTAATTGTTACTTTCATTCAATTCAGGGATACATGGTGGGAAATGGGGTTACCGATCCGGAATTTGATGATAATGCTCTTGTTCCTTTTGTGCACGGCATGGGACTAATATCAGATACAATGTTTGAGGTGGTTTTAAGTTACAATATATGTTTTTTTATAATAATTGCTAACCCGTTGAGCTACTTTTCATGTCCAATTTCGTGTTTGAGCAAAATTTTTTATTGGTTCACATCCTAAGAGCTCAAGCTTTTAGGAGAATTGTTAACCTAACATTATACCAGAGCATGAGATCCTGAGTACCAATCCTTGTAATTGCCCTCCCTAAAATTGTCATTGCGTGTTGAGCCTTTGACATGTTTCGGGCATGGCAAATCTTGCAGGAAGTTGAAGCTGCTTGTGCAGGAAACTACCACAATACCACCAGTGAAAGATGCAACAAAATGCTTCAGAAAGTCGGCGATGCAAGTTTCTCTGACCTTTATTTCTTAAAAAATTCTTTTCTAGTTATTTTGTATTTATTCATTAGTTACCTTTGTTCGAATGCTATGACATAGGTTCTTGATGGTCTCAACGTTTACGATATCCTTGAGCCCTGCTTCCACAATCCAAATGTGGAAGAGGACGGAAATGGAAACAACAGCCTACCAATTAGCTTCCGGCAATTAGGGATCACAGAGAGGCCACTTCTTGTGAGAAAAAGGATGTTCGGTCGTGCTTGGCCTTTTCGTGCACCAGTTAGAGATGGAATTGTTACACCTTGGCCTAAGTTGATTAGCAATTTCGAAGTGGAATGTACGGTACGTCCTTAAACTTGTCTTTACTTTAGACCTCTGCTGTTGTTCCTGTCTAACAGAAATGAACACTTGATCAGCAATTTCAAGTTTGAAGCCAATCTGATCCTTTTGACTTCTTTATCTGAATTAAATGAATTCCTGTTCTTTACTTGGTTTGCTTAAATTGAAATTAATATTATGAGACAGAACGATAGAGTTGCATCGGTATGGCTAAATGACAGAAATGTCCGGAATGCAATCCATGCAGCCCCGGTACATAATTTGCCTTGCAGCTACTACTTCCTCACTCCAAACTATAAATCTGAATTCAAAAATGCCACTCACTTATTTTTCTCGAACTTTAGGTGACTGAGATAGGTGAATGGACGATATGTTGCGAGTTATCTTTTGATCACAATGCTGGAAGTATGATCCCTTACCACAAAAATTTAACGGCTCATGGATTTCGAGTACTTGTATTCAGGTAAACATTTTGCCATAGATTACACAAAGCCTAATAAGTTGTCAAGCACATTAATTTGATGTTACGGAATTAATCTTGATCACATAATTACAGTGGAGACCATGACATGTGCGTGCCGTTCACTGGGAGCCAAGCATGGACGAGATCACTCGGATACAAGGTCGTCGATGAGTGGAGGCCTTGGAGATCATCAGCTGACCAAGTTGCTGGGTATGCATATGTTTCCTTTCTGTACAAATGTACAATAACATAAAAACTGAAATCTCAAAATTTGTTTGTGAGCGTGCGAACAAAAGTCCCACATTCGCAACACGTGAAATGAATCATGGGTTTGAAAGGAATTGGGTTACCCCTCCTAATCGGTTGACCAGACTGAATAAATCAGCATCTAGAAAATTCATTAAATAAGCTTTCTATCTTTAAAAAAGTGTTTTTTGGATTGTAATCTTTTGCAGTTATGTACAAGAATACGCCAACAATCTCACCTTTCTCACCATCAAGGTTAGTGTAGGATGAGTTGAAAACTGTTGTTTAGTATTGATTTTAAAGTTCTTATATTGTTGTTTGTTCTAATTAGTGAAAAGGGTGTTTATTAGTGATTTAATTATCTGTTGATAATCTCTTAATGTCATGCAGGGAGCTGGGCATACTGTTCCTGAATACAAGCCAAGGGAGGCATTGGACTTCTATAGTCGTTGGTTAGAAGGAAAGCCAATATGACTTGTGCATATAGATTTATAAAGTAATTATATCTCCATAGTCAAGAGAATAATTACATAGACAAAATGTAAGAGAGAGAGATAAGAAATAAAGAAACAAAGGAAAAACATTGATCCAATCGCGCGCCGGATTTTATCAATTTATAAATTCTTTCAAATCACATATTTTTTTAGCAAAAAAGGATCATAGATATCTTCACATCCTCGACCTAGTGAAATTAGAGAAGTGGTAACCATTAGGATTATTGATATATGACAAAGGATCTGTTCCTGAGCATTCATCAGCTAACATGCCAAGAGTTTCAAGAGATTAATACTTAGATGTGAAACAATCCATTCCAACTTAAAAGTGATAAGACTTTTACGATTGCAAAACTCGAATTCATGATATGATAAAAGCGAAAGTCTCATATATGCCATATTTCAGTTCATCTTAATTGGCCCATAACATTTGTTTCAATGACAAAGAAAAAAAGAACTGGTTTAGTCCTTGCTTTGCTAATGACGTGAAAGTTGAAACCTATACTTAGGCTATAGCTGCCACACTTTTTTTTTTTTTTTTTTAATGTGCATGAGAATGAGATTTCTCTCACTTTTAAGCAGAAATGGTTGGAAAGACATGACTTTTGTGATGAGATAACAAGATTTCTCTCATATGATTGAAGTTTTAATTGGTCGAAAAAACCAAACAATTTAAAGAAGTGATCTCAAACGAAAGTGACGATATATAACCGACATCATACTAAGCAATTATATATGAATGCCTTCTTAGATGGGGCTCTATTCATCCCACATATGTTTCAGGGAAAAAAAAAGAAAAAAAAGAAAAGAAAAGTGATAACACCTGTCTGAACCATCATTGTCCTTGATAATGAATTATTTATAAGAAACGTACTACTTTTTTTTTTCCCTCTCTCTCTTAAAAGAAAAGTGATAATGCCCGTTTGAACCGTCGTTATCATTGAAAATGCATGATTGTAACTCCCTCCTTTTACCAACTCTTAATTAGCCATTTAACAAAACTTTGAGATCTCAAAAGTTGGTTTGAAATAATCAAAAAGTCAATGAATCCATTTCACTTCTCTAAGATCTGTCAAGAAGTTACTGTTTTTTATGAATTAGTACATTTTTTTAATGAAAAAAAAAATCAGTGGTACACCTAACAAGTGTTATTCGATAAAATACTAAGTGGATCCTGTTGATTAATAAAATTAAATGTTCGAAATAAGACCTCCTCAACCACTATGTCATCATTATCAGTGGTATTGAAAACTATACTATTAAATCACACAAGAGCACGCAAACTAGAAGTACTTGGCATCCAAACTTGGTATGTACTGTCTTTAATTAATTGTAATAAGTAGCTAGCAAGTGAGCCATTCAACCTCTTTGATTTAGTACTCTTGAATTTAGGTTAAACGACAATAAGAGTTAAATTCAAATAATTAATTTTCAAACTTTAGCTGAAAAAATTTAACGATAAAAAACCTTCATCCCATAATTAAAATATCAATATTGACATCTAAAAATTCAATGTCTAAGAATCCAAATAAAGAATATTATTAATAAAAGAGGGCATTCTCTAAATATAAAATGAATATTTCCAAGAAATTAAGAACAGTAATAAATGTAATTTAGGAGGCTATCTTCCTCATTACTGTAGTTCTCAATTTAAAAACTATAAATATTAAACCTAAAAATCCAGACATAAAAAAGTCCTAAGAAAACTTGCATCTCTCTAACAAAAAACCAGTCCATCGCCTCTCTTCACATTGTTCTTCGGTCTTCGCTTACGCCGAACTCGTTATTTCACGACTCTTGAGGGATTGATCCCTCTTCAAATTTTACGCGTCTTAAGAGCTTCTTGCAAGCAACTTTCATGGATATTCAATAATTGTTGAGCCGCCTGTATAAACCCAAAAATCAAGTTTAGATACGACAAAAAAATTAATATCAACAACTCTTGTAGCATCAAAAACAGCTAAAAGTTTATAACGTTGTAAAGATAAAGTCGTAATGACGTCAGTGCTTAGCTATGTGGGGAGAAAAAGAACATAAAATCTCACATATGAAACAGTCAAACAAAATAGTGATAGCTAACAACTTAAAACTTAACACAAAATAGAACATTAAAAAAAAAAAAAAAAAAGAAAGAGGAAGACATACATTCTTGCAGTTGCTAAAATCGACACGACCATCTAGAGTATCGCGAATAACTCGATGCATCTCCTCTGCCAAACTATCCTCATTAGGCTCTGAGAAAAACCACATTACTTTTAGAACTTTGAAATACATTTATTTGCTTAATTAGCCAGGTGACAAAAATCAAATCCAACAATCAACAAAATCATTTTGCACATCTCTTTATTTAACATCGTTTTGAATTATTATTATTATTATTATTATTTTTTAACGACGGAAGACCATAGGTACCGGCAGTTTTAGCGAGGAAGAAGAAGATAGCGGAAGCAAGGTCATCTCTTCTGTGAGCCCCTAACATATTTGCAGCGGTTTGGAAGTCCGGCCACGCTGACAATACCCTATCTAAGCTTTGTTTAAATCCGAGTAGCGACTCCCTTGGAATTTCAATTTCGGAATTAAGACCTTCAGCTGCTAAATAAGCATTATAAGCATCCAATAATTGTTCAGCAGCCTGTGTAGATTTAAAAAAAAAAAAAAAAAAAAAAAGATATGAAAGAAGCAACGAATGACAGATAAAAAAAAAAAAAAAGAAAATATAACTAATGATATTTATACAAAACCAAAGGGTGAGGAAGATAATACCTCCCTACAGAAGTTAAGACCGATAAGAGCTTCTAGTATGGACATAGCATTAAACAGATTCTTAGCCAAACCATCCACAGTAGGCCCTGAATGAAAACCAACGTTAATAATAATAATAATAAGTAGATTATTAGATGTTCATATTATGGACAACAATTTTGCTTATTTAGGTCATAAAAATTCAATGAACCATCATTAAAAATAGCCCAGATTAAATGCGACTGTATTAATATAATCTCATGTTGTTATAAGTATTGCATTGAAAATTACCGGTTCATGCACCTTTATAACCAATATTTGCCTTCTACATTTTTTTTCCTTAATCAAATCGTGTTAAGCACAAACAAATCTTCATAATCATCAAGATATTGTTTCATTCTCATGTCAATTAATATAATAGTACATACAAGATATCAATCTTACGCAACAAATTAATCGTTATTTATTATGATTATTATATCCTATATACATACACATATTGCATATAAAAACAACAACTTCGCTCAAAATTTGTAAATGGTACAGCAGCTCAAAACTCCAAAAACAGCATGAAATTTTGCATAAAAAAACATAAGAGAATCAAAGGGATTATTAAGTACCAGAAGTAGAAGCGAAAAAATCGAAAACACGAGCGCTAAAATTCTCTTTTTTGATGTCCCGGGACACATCGAGGGCACTTTGAAGCTCTGGCCATTCTTCTAACAAAAAAAGATCAATGGCTTTGTTAAATTTGGACTGCGACTCCATCGGTTGCCATCTTCTCCGGTCTGCCATCTCTCTCTAGATCTCTTTCGTCTTTGTGTACGAAATACCTAATACCTAAGTTATAAGAGTTTTTCTTATTATGAATTGCAATTTATAAGAATTTGGAGTCAAGGGGAATTAATTAAAAAAATCACTTAAAAAAGATTTAAAAAAATCCAAATTTAAAAATCAAAAAGCGTTTTTTTTTTTTCAGATAAAGATAAAGAAAGTTTCCTAAAAATTTGATTTTTAAAATTTTAAAGATTAAAAAAAATTTTAAGAGTTAGGATTTAAAAAAAATTAATTTATAAATAAATGAGTTTTTCGTTTGAGATAATATAGTATCTCGTATCAATTAGTCCTTAGAGATTTTTTTTAATGGTTAAAGCATTAATATACTACTAAATTTTCAGAAAAAAAAATCTTAAATATGTCTATGTTAAAATTGTATTTAACTACTTCCTAAAATATTTAACTAAAGCATGTTATTTGTAAAAATCAAATTTAAGATCAAAAAAATATTTTAGCATGTTATTTCTAAAAAGATTAAAAAAAAATCCAAATTTAAACATCAAAAAGCGTTTTTTTTTTTTCAGATAAAGAAAAAGAAAGTTTCCTAAAAAATCGATTTTTAAAATTTTAAAGAGTAAATTAAAAAAAAAACAATTTATGGGTAAGGATTTAAAAAATTTTAATTTATAAATAGTTGGGGGCATCATATCAATTAGTCTTTAGAGATTTTTTTTAATGGCTAAAGCATTAATATACTACTAAATTTTCAGAAAAGAATAATCTTAAATATGTCTAACTTCTTCGTAAAAAAAAAAAAAAAGGTATATAACTAAAGCATGTTATTTGCAGAGTTAATCCTAAATATTAAGGGTGTTTAAACAAATCAAAACGCTTATATTTTTGGTGAAATGCAAATCAACTAAATATATGTCGGTCAAACCATTTAAGTAATGTTGGTCGCACTTGGCCTTTTTAGGCAACGATTAGAGATGGAATCATTACACCGTGGCCTAAGTTGAGTAGTAATACTTAATGAGTAATTTCAATTTTAATTCGTGGCATAATTACACCATTGTAAATAAATACACACATACACGTTTAGACGTTTGTTTTGTTTCAAAGATGTTTGTCCTGTCAGGTTAACATTTTGCCCCTTCCATAGATTACACCACACTGGTACTTTTGTTGCGAGTGAGCGAACAAAAATCTCACATTGACAAAACATGAAATGGATAATTGGTTTGAAAGGGATTCGATTACTCCTCTTATTAGGTTGACCTTTTAGACTTAATAAAAGGACATTTAGCAAATTAGTTAATTAAGATTTTCTATCTTGAATAGGAAGTGTTTTTTGTGTTGTAATTTTTTGTAGATTTGTACAAGATTACGGCAACAACCTCAGATTCCTCACAACAAGGTTAGTGTAGGATAAATTGCAATACTTCATTTTAGTGAATTATTTATTGTACAAGCCAAGGTAGGCTTTGGACTTTTAGTCGTTGGTTAGAAGGAAGACCAAAATGACTTGTGTATATTTTTAGGCCAATGACATTTGTGTCAATAATATATATGATAAAGAAATGGCTTAGTCTTTGCTTTGCCAATGAGTTGAATGTTTGAAATCTATACATATGCCTAACTTCCACTTTTTTTTTTTTTTTTTTTTTTTTTTATAGCTTTCTCTCACATTTCAGCAATGATGGTTGGAAAGGAATGAGTTTTGTGATGATATACCATTATTTCTATTGGATGATTGAAATTGAATTGACTAAAAACTCCTCACAATTTAAACAAGTTAGTTCAAACGAAAATGACTAGATCTTACAACTCACATTATGCTAAGCACGCAAAATTAGATAGGGCTCTGTCCATTCCATATGTGTCTCAAAAAAAATTTCTTAGAAAAAAAGTGAAAAAAAAAAAAAAACACTTCTTTGACCGGTCATTATCATTGAAAATGAATTATTATATAAGTTTTGTGCCCATTTTGCCCTTTTCCCTCTTCTTAAAAAAAAAAAAAGAAAAAAGAAAAAAAAAAAGAGAGGGATTTCTCCGTTCTTCTACAAGTTTCCAAATTTTTGTACCTAAAAAAGTAACACCCATAAGCACTCCATTCAATTTCTCATTAAGGTAGTGGTCAAACAAATAGGTTGAAAGTTGCGATGTTCATTCTAGAAGAGATAACAGAAAAAGTAAGTACAAAGTGGTAGACTAATGACAATTTTTGGTTCAACTCCCTCCACCAAAAATTCAACCAAATTTTGATTTTAACATTTCTCTAAAACTAAATTGTTGAGCCATTTTACCAAAAAATAAACAAATAAATTGAAATTGGTGGGGCCCAACAAAGCATTCATTGGACACTAGTCCCTTATCATTTTCTACTGATTTTTTTTTTTTTTTTTTTTTTTTTTGCACTTTTTGCAAAAATTTCCCATATCACTGGCGTGATTTCTCTGATTCCAAGTTGGAAGTTTCCTTTTGTCATTTGGATAATAACTTTATGGGCCAAATGGGCCAAAAGGAAGAATATATAGTATCACCAGAATATATGTGGTAAACAAAAATATAGTGTTTTGGGGGACTAAGAATGAAATTTCCTTTACCTATATATCTTGAAGAGGAAGAAAACCCTCTTCTTCTTGTTTTTCTTCTACTATGTGGTTCAAAGAAACAACTTATGATTGGAGATGATTGGGCAAAGCACTAAGGCTGAGAAGATGGTCCTCTCTCTCACTTTCTCTCTCTCTCTCTCTCTAGTTGGAATTCCCTTGTCATTGTTGTGGGTTTAAGCAGCCGAATCTTTTTTTTTTTTTTTTTTCTTTTTCCATCCCATTTGTCCTTTTTCAATACCTTTTTCATGCCAACTGTTTCCCCACTTTTTTTCTGACCCTTAAAACTGATTTTCTTTCTGCTTCTCTGGTTTACTTTGTTTTTCGAGCTCCCACTTTTTTTTCTTTTTGTCTACATATACCTTTCTGATAATGTTCTTTTTCCTCTCATTGTTCTATCACCTTCCCCACATACCCTCACTCTCCCTCTCTCTCTCTCTCTCTCTCACTCTCTTGAAACACACTCACATACATGAGCATTGAGCTATACACACACACACACACACACATACACAGACATATATTCTAGCAGCTTGTTTCATTACAAAAGTTGAAGAAATGGCCAAACCCAAATCCTTACTTCTCTTCATATCTCTTTGCATTCTGTTCTCTGCTGAGGCTGCTCCTCCACGTTCTCTGGTCACTCATCTTCCTGGTTTTGATGGCACTTTTCCTTCAAAACACTACTCGGGGTCCGTTTTTTCTTCCTTTTTTTTTTTTTTTTTTTTTCAGTTCCAAGTTTTTTTAATGTAAACCTAAGACACAGTTTTTACTTCTTAATTGTCAGATTTTCATTATTTTCTTGATTTGACTTCATTCTGATATTGATCTGACCGTAAAAGCCTGCGTAAATTCTTATTTGACTAAAGAATTCATTTGACTTTTTGGGAACTGGGTTTTGCAGATACATAAACATAGATGGGAATCTTACAGCAGGGAAGAATCTGTTCTACTACTTTGTCGTTTCAGAGAGAAACCCAGCAGCTGATCCAGTCGTTTTGTGGCTAAATGGAGGACCTGGATGCTCTAGCTTCGATGGTTTTGTGTATGAACATGGTACGGATAAATTTTTACATACAAAAAAACTGTTAGCATTGGTTTCTGAACCACCTTCTTTTTTTTTTTTTTTTGCTTAACGTTCTGAAAACACTGTACTTTCTTGTTGGATTGTCCACTATGCTAGAAGATGCCGTGTGCTACACTTTCTCAAGACATACTTTATGAATGTTCATTATACTAATATTTTTTTAGTTTGTTGTGATATTGTTTCTTGTTAATTAGGAGTCATACAAGTTTTTTTTTAAGCAGAAAAAGGGGGCCATTTCTGTCTTCCTGCCTGATGAGTTGATAAGTATCATGATACTAGGTTTTCAACAACTATAAGCCTAAGGTTTTAAGAGTAGGTAATGTATAGTCGATATGTCAAAAATTAGACTTTTACATGTGACACGACTCAAATACATATAAAGATATTTATGGTTCATTTAGTTTATCAGTAGTTAGAAGTTAAAATTTTGAGATTGAAATTGGTTGATTTTTTAAAAATGAGTAAAAATATTCATTTAAATTTAATTTTTATTAAGTACTTTGTTTTTTTTTTTTTTTTTTTTTTTGGGTTTTAGAGATATATAGAGCGTGAAGACGGCGGATGCTTTGTAACCATAGTTACTTTAATTTTTAAGAAAAGCGGTCGTCTTTTTTTTTTTCGGTTGTTTTATGTGCGAGTACCAGACAATTGCTGTTTTCTGTTTAGAGTCATCTTGTGTGTGCCACAACAAGCCACATCGTCTGATTTCTGCTTTGTTTGTCTTGTATAGGAATGTAACAAACTGAAAAAAGAAAGAAAGACAGAAAGAAAGAGAGAAAATATATAAGAAATTAATTATTGTATGTAGCCATTATTAATGAGTATTCTATTAAGGAGAATAATACCGGGTTTTGAGTTTAATTTCTTCTTCAAATTATGCTTATATATATATATATATATATATGCATCATGGTTCCCACGTTGTGGATAGCTTATACTTATATATACTATGCGACTTGATTTATATTAATATACTATTTCTGCTCATTTAAATTATATATATATGTATATATTTTTTAATTCATTTTCGCATTAATTAATCAATGCAGGACCATTCAGTTTTGAAGAAGGAAAGCCAAAGGGAAGCCTACCCAAGTTGCATCTTAATTCATATACTTGGACCAAGGTCAATATATATATGAGCATATATTATATATTATATAAAAATATATTCTTCTGCAGAATTGTCAATATCAATCTATAAATCATTCTGTCATGGAAAGCTCTATTATCAGAAGTACGGTCTTTTTTTTTTTTTTTTTTTAACAAATACGTTTTTTTTTCGCTTTTTTATTATTATTTTTTATTTTTACATTTTCTAATTTTCAGGTTTCGAATATCATATATTTGGATTCTCCTGTTGGTGTTGGACTTTCTTATTCCAAAGATCCAACCAAATACAGAACCGGAGACCAACAAACTGCTTCTGATACGCATACATTCCTGCTCAAGGTATGTAGTTAAAAAATATATATATATATATATATATAAATATATATTGTTCAGTAATAAATTATTAATTAATCTTTTGATTTATTAATTTATATATTTTTTCAGTGGTTTGAGCAATTCCCAGAGTTCCTTTCAAACCCATTTTATATTACTGGAGAGTCATTTGCTGGAATTTATGTGCCCACTCTTGCTTCTGAAGTTGCCAAAGGTATGTTAATTATATATATTATTTGTCATAATCTCTTAAAAAAATTATAATCTTACTATAAATAGCGTATGATGAATTGTAGTAAAAAAAAATGTGGATTAATTAATATTTGATTAGCATGATTTTTGTACATTTTATGTAGGGATCAAAAATGGAGAAAAGCCAGTTATCAATTTTCAGGTACATTATTCCTTTAAATGGAAATATCAAAATGTTGTACGTTGACAAGTTTAGGGCTTTAGGCGAAGTAGGTAATTTATAAATGAATAAATATAATTGGGCTGCAAATTATAAATTAATTGTGGATAGGGATACATGGTGGGAAATGCGGTCACGGACCCCAAATTTGATGGCAATAATGCTCTTGTCCCATTTGCTCATGGTATGGCCCTCATCTCAGATGATATCTATGAGGTAAGATATTTATTTTCTTTGCTATCTTTTCTTTTTCTTTTTCTTTTTCTTTTTATAATTTTCCTCTCTTTGATTTGCCACATGTGACATCAGAGATTGATTTTTTTTTTTTCTACCTTTATATATTCTTAATGAAACGAGGTTAATTTATTAATTTTAATATGTGAGATTGTCATTTTGATAAACTCCCTATTCCGGGACTATTATTATTGTAGGAAGCCAGATCGGCTTGTAAAGGAGACTACTACAGTAACTCTCAAAAGGATAACTGCAACTCAAAACTTCTACGAGTAAGAGAGGTATATACATGCCGGCCAAAATAAAATATATTTTTTGTTTTGTTTTTTTTTTTTTAAAAAAGTACTTGAATGACATAAATTTAAAGATAATTATACTAATATGATACAAAAATTTAACTTAAACCAATATGATAGAAAATTAAACTAAAGTACACTAAATTTTATGTTTTATTGGTTAAGAGCGAAAAATTTGTGTTATGTTAGTTAATGAATGAAAAAAGTAGAGAGTTGTTCACCGTTCGTCATCCTTAAATTTGAGTGTGTCCATCGTGAGGACTCGTGGATACCACGAGAGCTGAGCTGCGGGCCGATGGTGAGGGGATTGGGTTGGTGTGTGGGCCTGCATTGCTCGTTGTGGGTGGCGTGTGTCCTTCACGCGTAGCGGGTTTTCCTCCTTGTTGTTAGCCTTCTTTCCGCGATGGTCCGATTGCGCCGATGGTTGCTTTGACATTGATGGGTGTGGCTTTAATGGAGGTTGCAGTGGTTCTCTTTTTTTCTTTTGTCTGTTTTCTGTATTTGTTTGTAATAAGGGCAAAGGTTTCTCCTCTGGTCCCTCATGTAAGTTTTTGTGTTGATCAGGTTTTAGCCGTTGTTTATCTTGCATTCGCATTTTCCGTTGTAGGAGTTTTTCTCCGTGTTTAAGATAGGGGATCGCTTTGGCTTTCTCCGAGTGGGTTGATTACCTGCGTGTTTGTCCTGTTGGTTTGTGGAGTACTTTAGGTCCATTTGGTGGTTCCCTAGTCGTTCGGTGACTTGTCGATTAGCTTATTCCAGATTTTGTTCCGTGGACTTGTTCTTTTACCGGTGTCTCTTATTTTTTAGTGACTTGATAATAAAATTTCTTGGTTAAAAAAAAAAAGAGATGCGCAATACTAGTATATAGGTCAATTTCATGGTCTGATTCAGTCTCAAACCGACAATAAATTATGATTATTTTCGGGGTTGAATATAATAATGTACTATATATATATATATATATATATATATAGGCTCTTGATGGAATAAACATATACAACATACTGGAGCCATGCTACCATAGCCCAGATGCCGACAAAAAAAAGTCGAAAGCAAACTCAAGCTTGCCAATAAGCTTTCAGCAGTTGGGAATGACTGAAAAGCCTCTTCCCGTCAGGAAAAGGATGTTTGGACGTGCTTGGCCTTTTGAGGCTCCTGTTAGAGACGGCCTTGTCACTTTGTGGCCTCAACTAGCTGCTTCTGGCTCTAGAATAAACGTCCCTTGCTTTGTAAGTTATATATATATATATATATATATATATATTATTTTTATTTGTTTGCTTATGCCCTAAATCATGAGGGCTCATCTCACTCTGCTGTCTTAAACTTTTGCGTTTGTGATTACTGTAGCTTCACGTTGTTAAAATCATCGACTTTGCATATTTGGATGTCAAATTAAGATTGTATATGAACGGAGGGAGTTTGTATGGGTACCATGCATTTTGAACACCAGAACACAAAATAGGTAAATTTGACGAAACTTAATAAAAATACAAGACATAATAAGTTGTCTATTCTCTAGAGAAAGATCCTATTCAATGATGTGGGGTGTAATTTCTTGTCACATGCATGGATTAGGCATATCACTTCAGATCTGGCAAAACGTACGGGTATTTATACAGGCTGGAAGTTTTTCCCATTCCAGCCTTGGTTATTTCATTCTTTTTTCTATTCTTTCAAACCCCTTAAATGGATTTGTCTGTTTTCCCAAAAAAGTTGTGTTTCTTTTTTTTTCTCTCTCTTTTTTTGAGTGCTAGCCAAGATTTAATGGCTAGAATGATTGTTATATATGTGGAAGTTCTATGTGCTGTATCACTTCGGGTTTTCTTAGTTTAAATGCAACTTATGCACCACTCCTTTATTCATTCATTCATTTATTTATTATTGGATGGTTCGATTTGGCCAAAATAAGGGATGGAATCTTTCAAGTAGTGCCCTTGCAGATCCGGCAAAATTTTATGTTCTCATTTGCAATTTGTAGCCTATGATGCCAACTTTTCTGTTTACCTTTTTTAGAAGAAATCTCTGTCAAATTTCAATAGTTTTTTTTTTTTTTTTTTTAAATATGATTATGATATGATCTAATGTGAAAAAAAAAACATATATTAGTACTAGAGTATTTTTCGTTCCTTATTACATAAATATCCTTTCTTAGCTCTTTAACTCTTTTTTTTTTTCTACCAATTTTTTTTTTTAGTTATGTTGCTGTTTCGCCGCTTTTTCAATATGCAAACTTAAGTTTTGAATTCTTTGATCTTTATTTATTATTTGAAATTATTATTACTTTTTGGCTAATTATAGGATGACAATGTTGCAAGTACATGGCTGAATGACAAAGCAGTTAGGGAAGCAATTCATGCTGAGCCAGTAAGAACTTTCAAAATTCATATATCTATAAAATTTTCATTTCTTCACGATCTAAATCTTATTCGATTCACAACCACCCCCCCCCCCCCCCCCCCCCCCCCTTTTTTTTTTTGGGTGTGCGTTTAATAATATCAGGAAAGCGTAACGGGGAGTTGGGATTTATGCACAAACAAAATACATTATTATCATGATGCTGGAAGTATGATCCCTTACCACAGAAACCTCACAATGCAAGGATATCGAGCCCTCGTTTTCAGGTGATTTTTAGGACATTTTATATTTTAGAATTTGCAACAAAAATGTAAGCAATTTTTCACCTTTATTACCAAGTAGTTTGCTTTAAAAAAATTTTTTTTTTTTAATTTTTAATTTTTATAAATAATTTTGACAGTGGAGACCATGATATGTGTGTGCCATTTACTGGGAGTCAAGCATGGACAAGGTCACTTGGATATAAGATTGTAGATGAGTGGAGGCCTTGGATCTCCAATTCCCAAATTGCAGGGTAAATTATTCTCCTCCAAATCTCACCTTTTGTCTTAAACAAAGAAAAGATTGTTAGTTCTGCTTTTGCTCCACTTGGGTTTCTTTTCAGTTTCAAAAATTATTTTTTATGATGCTATACCTACATATATAATAAAACTGACACATAATAGATTGTCACATAAAAGAATGATGCTCAATTCTTCTGTTTTTTTTTTTTTTTTTTTAAATATTTTTTTTAATTCACGTGATAATATGTGGTGATACATTACTGATGATAATAAATAAAAGCGTTTTTTCTCTTTTGTATATATAACTTTCTTTATAAGATTTTCTCCTTTCACCCAATATTCCTAAAGTTGACGTCTGTGTGTTTTTATATGTATAAGTATATATACGTGCGACAAAATAGCTACCACTATCATCACTCTACGCAATGGTGAAAACTCTTGCCACTCACAAAAGGAATCTGTTCTACTTGTTGCAGATACTTGCAAGGTTATGACCACAACCTCACCTTTCTCACCATCAAGGTTTGCCACTCAGCCTTGAATATTTTTTTCTTTGGCAATCTTTCGTAAATAAAGTACAAATTTTGTCACTAAAAAAAAAAAAAATCAATTACCCTTCTAACAAATTGCAATTTTTTTGCCCTTCCAAAATTTCAATTAATTCCACTAACCAAATTTCACATTTCCATGGGTATCAATAGGGAGCGGGGCACACAGTTCCTGAATACAAGCCCGGGGAGGCTTTGGACTTTTATAGCCGTTGGTTGGAAGGAAAACCCATGTGACACATTTGAAGAAGCTTTTCTTTTTCTTCCCCCTCAAAAAAAAAAAAAAAAAAAAAAAAAAAAAAAATCTTCTTTTGTCCAGTTATGTATGTTTTGTTCAGTACCATGTAATTCCCATCTTTTTTTTTTCCCTCCATTTTAATCATAGGAAGGAAATTAAAAAGCAACCAATCCAATAAAGAGCTTCATTTTTGTTGCAAAAGGCTAATATCAAGAACTAGCAGCCTTTTACCTTGACTTCAAAGTACGCGCATTTTCTTTGGTTCTTCCAGAGGAAAAAAGAAAAGAAAAGAAAAGAAAAGAAAAAAAAAACCAGTTTTATTACTTTGTAAACCACTTGACCAGTTGACCTGACCAAGCTGCCAATGCATAATGAAACTTTATCGTGAGCAAATTACGATTATATGCATTGTCAAAAATATTTTTTATTATATATAAGAATGTTTTTCTCTCCAACAGCAATCAGACAACAGAGACAATGATAATAATTTATTTTCTTGTAATTATTAATTGATTTATATATATAATTTTTTTTATTTTAAATATTGTAATATGAGCTATTCAAAATTTTTAATAAAAAGGACAAGTATTGTTGTTAGAAAACAAAAAAAAAAAAAAAAAAAAAAAAAAAAAAAATTACAACTGCCTATTCACCTTACATAACACGTTCCCATTCGCAACCACCTCTTGGATTTTTGTTCATAATTATTTCTTTTGTATCTTTATGAGATATATGAACCTTATCCTACCTTAATTATTTATTTATTATGATTATTATTTTGGGTTCTTTTCAAAAGTTTTCTTTTATTAGGTGAAATCGTGAAGATCCCTAGAGAGATTTGTTGCTGTCCATAGTCTTAAGCCACTGCTTTTTATTTCTCAAGTAGTAGATTAGGGGAAACTTTTTGCAACCATTTTTTTTTATCAAAAAAGCAACAAAAACACATACACCTCACTTGCCTCTTCTTGTCCCCGTCTGTGATAATCCATGTAGTTTCAGCATCACCAAGCAAAGAAAATTCCCCTCTCTCCCCAAAGTCAAATGTGAACTACTCATTTAAATACAAGAGAAAACCATCTTCCTAATTTCTGAATAAAAAGAAATTTAGGATACTGCTGGAAAATTATCCACTCGTCATATTTTCAAAGAAACAATTCAAACCACAAGGAAGAAAAATACAAGCAAACTTGAATTGGAAAGACATGATAGAAAAGTTCACATCTGAAAATGGCATTCAAGAATGAAGAATCTGACCACTCACAGTTTAAAACAAAATGAGGCTTCATTATCAAAAAGAAGATTATAACTATCATCAACATGACAAACAACAAATATCACATAAAATTTTATGAAACAAAAATAATTGACAAAGAAAACGAGAGAGCGAGAGAGAGAGAGAGAGAGAGACGGAGAGTTGGGTTACAAAAATTCCAATCCTACCCGCGCTAGAGAAAGAAAGGACAGTTACCCCAGACATGCTAATAAAGCCGGGCCAACCTCTCCAGTTCAAACATTTGACGGCCATATAAATTTTCTATTTTCCCTTTCTGTACGGAAAAATAAAATGAAAACAGACAAAAGGAAAAATCGAGAACAAAATAAGTCGATTACCGGAAAGAAAGGAAACGTGATCTCCTTTCCCCCTTTTCATCATTTGCGGGACTTGTTTTCATCTTCTCCAGGCACAAACCTAGGCAGAGTCAATAACGTATTGACGCGAGAAACTCCTTCTAGAGCAGACCAATCTTTTCCTGGCTCTGAATTTATTTCCTCTTCAGCATCCTCTTTTCCTCCTTTTGGATCCATGTACTGGCAGGTTCGGACAGTTCCCGAGCGGTTCAGACTAGTAGGACAAGGCAGGTATTCTTCTTTCTCAGTAGTGCAGTTGACCTCATCCGCTGAAGAAAGCTGTTCCTTGGACCTAGTATTTGCAGCAACAGACATGTTGTCTGCGTCTGAATCGAGGAAGAGGCAGACTACAGCGCAGTCATCTACTTTGGACGTTGGATATTTGTGTCTCCAAGATCGAACTGCCGTCTCAACCAATGCTCGAGCTGCAGAGGATCTCGCAGGGGCTGTCGCTACTATGTCTACCACTTCTTTGTTTGAGAGCACATCCCAAATCTACCACGAGAAAAATTGAAATTAAAAAAAAAAAAAAAAAATTTATTGGGCAGCAATTCAGTAAAGCAAATTGCTTAAATATTAAGTTGGCTTCATCTCGTACCCCATCTGTAGCCAAGACTATGAATTCATCTTTCTCACTGATCCGCCTATAGGATATGTCAGGCACGGAGATTAGACCAAAATCCTTGAGGCAGAAATCTCCAAAAGCCCGAGCCATGGCAAGGCCAGGGGAGTCATTGTTTGGTAGCCAAACTCGAGCAACCTCAGGTTCATCCTGAAGTGCAAAAACACGTCCTCTACACTTTCGGATTCTCTCTGCTTCCTCTATAAAGGAAAGAAAGCGACAAAAAAGCAAGGGCTCTTAGTAGAAAGTTTTACAGTGCAAACAGCAGGTTAAAGAGAAGTTGTCGGCAAAAACCATGCCAACAGACCGTATATAACCATAATATTCACTTTTCTATTCTTCATTAACGTCCAGGTAAATGAAAGCCATTAGACTATATACCAAGAAACCATACCAATTATTTCCGCAACTGTTCAACCATTAATTATCATTATTGTAAACAAGAAGTGCACACAAGTAAATGAAATATTCATGTTACTTAATTTGATATCTTCACAAATGTGAAACCTATGTTAGTTCTGCTCCTAATTGAGTCGAAGAAGTCTCTAAATACTAGAGAGAGAAACCTGGAAGATTTGGTTTGAGGTCCACGGTCAACTGAATTGGAATCAGAGAGTTGTCTTTATCTCTTGTACCGAGTACAGCTCTGGAGTCTCCAACATTTCCAATAACAATGTCCCGATCCTACAACAACAGGCAAAATCGCTCATGATCAAGATGAGAATACGAAAAAAGTGAACATCAGAACTGTTTCAAATGTTTTGTAACGCCACCTGCTTCACTAGAGTCACGGCTGTTGTCCCGCTACAGAAGCAATCGATACTCCCTTGCATTCTCAGCTCCCGATCCATGACTTTGAACGCTTTTAGAAATGATTCTCTCAGTGTCTGAAAGATGTCGGGGCGCTTTTCTGCTTCCCCGGTATCCGTGGAGGCCCTCAGTTCTCCATCAGCAGAGGCAGTATCCTCCGAGTTCATACTTCCTGCACTATTTAGGCTGATCTCTTTGAGAACTTCACCACTGTTTATGTTCACTTCCCAGTGCGCACTCAATTTCAGAGGAAGAGAATCCCTCACTCTTTTTGCCACCATATGACCATAAGGACCATGGCCATCGAAGACACCACAGAAAACCGTGTCTGTTCGGGAACCAAAATTCTGGTATGAAAAAGTTGAGAAAATTAGTGATTGTAAAACCAAAGGGGTAGATAGAAAAATGAGCGATTACTAACAATAGGCAAAAACATTTACTAGAGGTTGGTAACAAAGAATACGAATCTATAATCCAGACAACAAAGATGAACAGATCACTATAAGATAATCAGGATTCTGGCATGACACTATCCATACAGGTGCATACGAGTAAAGCATACTCGGAGTAGCGTCTTTTATTAGTAACCTTCGACATATAAAAACTGAGGCAAGACAACTTGTTCCTCAAAGACGAATTCACAACTGCAAACACGACATATAAAAGAAAAAGAAGAGTTCACTTTGCACCATGCAAGCATGGTTTGCCCGAAGCATGTGGTACATTGAATAACATCCTGAGAAGTAATATGAATTTGGAGAAGTACATATTACATCCTAAAACAAAGTAAACGGATCCCTTAAATATCCATAAAAGCAATAATTATGAAAAATTCAGATGAAAGTGCAGAAAAATCATATCAGCAATTACCAAAACTAATACAAATCAGCAAAATATCACCAAGACTAACATATTGATTCACATACAAATACCTGATTTCATTCAAAATACGAATTCAAAATATGAGATTGAGAAGCTAAAAACTAACCTCCCAAACAATCATGGCATCCTGGTTAGTACCCTTCTTGCCTTGCTGAGTAAAGAGAGAAGCAACTTCACTGGAGCCATTCAAGAACATCCTTCCAGGAATCCGGTGAAGAGGTTCTTCTCTGCGATAGTCAAAGGAGGAGTTCCGAGAGCCTGGTCTTTTCTTGGAGTTCTTCCATTTCTTGACACCCAGATTGGGAGTCAAGGGTGATGAAGAGGCGTGAGGGCTCCTGCTTTCTGCAGACAAGCAGGACCCCATTCTGAGGGCCCTGATTATGCTCAGTATGCACTCCAGACCACCCAAACAACCTACACCCCTGTTCTCTATTGACGGATCCGTCACAAAAACTTCGCTGAAAAATCCTATAAAAAAATAAAAAATAAAAAAGCAGAGAAACAATATTTTTCTTCACCACCCTTTTCTCGTTAATCCTTCAAAAGCTGCAGAGGAGCTTTTGCAGATCCTTTTGCGGAAAAATCTGGGAAACCAAACACCAGGGGGTTTCGGTTTTTCCTTGAATGGAAAAAAGGGATCTTTTTTTATGATCTGTCTTTTCTTTTTTCTTTTTAATATAAAAATGGAAAGAGAGGAAAAGAGAGGAAAACTTGTAAATCACTTGGCTTTTTTTAATGAGGGAAAACTACAACAGAAGCAAAAGGCGGGTTTGGATAAAGAGAGCAGATCTATGACAGAAAATCTAGCTGAAAAATATCACTTTTTTTTTCGTTGAGAACAAAAACCCACCTCAAGAATCAAATTACGTATCCCAAATTCAGAAGCAAGAGAGGGAACCAGTCAATTACAGTTACTTGTCGTTCAAACTTTCTAGAATCCTAAAGCTTTCGAATTGTGATCACAATTCCCAAGTATCAATGAAGATAACCTCCAAAAAGCTAAACCCTTCTCGGATCAATCGTGAATTGGTGGAAACAAAGTCCAGAAGAACTGAATTTTATGAAAAAGAAAAAATGGCAGAGAGAATGTGCACAGAAAACAGAGTAGCTCGTGTAAAAAGAAAGACTTTTTTCTTTTCTTTTCCCTTTTTTTGTGCACAATATAAGTGGTGGAAAATAACCAGTTCCAGTAGATAGAGATGGGTTTGGAAAAATGGAGAGATTGGGTTAGAGAGAGAGAAATTGCGTTCCAACAAGAAAAGAAAAGAAAAAAAAAAAGAGCAAAAATAGCATCAACCACCACCACCACCAACAACGACGGAAGAAGAAAATAAAAGATGCTAAAGATTGCAAAGTACTCGCTCTCTCTGGATCAGAATAAATAAGACCTGACTTTTTAGAGAGAGAAAGTACAAAAAAACTATTTTTTTAGGAGAGAGAGAGAGGGTATGGGAAAGAGATTGTTCATTGTTGTGGCTTAGATAAGATGAGATTTTAATTTTTGGTAGGAAGGAATTTCATTAATGACAAGGGATAAAATAATAAATTACTGACCAAAAAAGAAGAAACAAAAGGATAAATAAAAAAAAAACTACAATGAAGTTCTTTTTACGTAACATCATTTAAATATAATCAAACAATTAAAATATTATTTATATATGATATTTATAATATATTTTATTTTTTATTAATATAAATTAAAAAATAATATATTAAAAAAACTCCTCAAGTTGACAGAATCTCATCCCCCTGTGAAATTCGACGGCCCCCCAAGTTGACGAGCTTTGTCGCCTCTGCCCCCCACACCGATGACCTAGGTCCCCCCCCACCCACCAAAACGCCGACGAGATCTAGGTCGTCAGTGCAGAAGAGGGGGACCTCGTCTCATATCGTTGGCATTGCCCCAGGTGGGTTGAGTCATCGGTGTGGTGGTGGGTGACAGGGCTCGTCGACAAAGGGGCTCGTTGTCGATCATCCAAGTCACCGGGGATGGCTTCCTCAGCGTCTGCCGATGGAGTGTCGGGGGGCTTTGTCGACCGTAGAGGGGGGAGTTTTTTTAATTTATTTATTTTATATATTATTTTTTAGTTTTTTAGTCTATACTAATATGAGATAAGGTGTATTATAACAATCATTTACAAATAACGTCTTAGTCATGTGATTATTTATTTATGATTTTAAAAAAGGAACTCTACAAATAGAGAATATAAAAATGGGTTTACCACAGTCTTACTCTAAAAAATATTATTGTTTGCACTTTGTTGGGATTACTTTGGTTAAAAAGGAAATCGAATCTTTAGCATACTCTCTTATCTGATTGCTTCATTATTAATTTTTTTGCATTTTATTTTTGTAATAATTAATTGATTTTGTTATATTTATTTTAGAGATACTTCTCTTTTATATCATTAATTGTTAAAATAATTTTTCATTAATTGTTAAAAATATCATTTGAAACCATAATTTAATATAAATATTATAAGTAAGTCAAAAAATTATTATTAAATTATTTATTATAAAATTATATTTGTCGAATCTATCAATGTCGGATAGAAAACAATTTCTTCAATCTTTTGTTCTCTTAAAATAAATAATAAAATTTTTATTTTTTAGATAATTGATTGATTTATTTATTTTTTAATGGTTTTTAGGATGATACATAACTAATAGATCAATATTCTTCTATACATAAATAGTTTATTTGCTTAATATTAATTGCTAATTGATAATCATGTCTATCTGTCATTGTTGATGCTGTGATATGCTCCAACCGCAAAGTACCACTTTCGACTACCCCGGTAACATGAAAGCGTCTGACCACCCGGATTGAATGCTGGTGATCCGGGTACGGCCGACCAGATGCCGGGTACAACCGACCAGGCGACCCGGGTACGGCCGACCAGGCGACCCGGGTACGTCCGACCAGACGACCCGGGTACAGCCGACCAGGCGACCCACGTACGGCCGACCAGGCGACCCGGGTACGATCGACCAGACGATCCGGGTACGCGAACCAGATTGTGGTACGGCCTTGTACCTACTCCTACAACACGTCACATCGCCACCTGCCACCACCTATTCTGACAGGGACACGTGGCGTCAGTCCATTGGACTAATGGCATCCACCAGCCTAAGACCTAGTCATCTGCCGGATGCCCTAGGTAGCCAACCCAGTCGGGTTGCCCCGAGCACCCGGATCCGCGAGAGGCGCCTATAAATAAAAGAAGAGTCCACAAATCCAGATATGGTCATTCTTATCTTGCCAAAGCTCTGCCTCTCCCTTCGCTCATCAGTTCTCCAACTGACTTAAGCATCGGAGTGCCCGCGGCAGACACCACACCGGTGTCCCCATCATTCCGAGGTGCTTCCCCTTTTGCAGGTGATCCGACGGCGGAACGACTGGCCGGTCCTAACCCGACCACCTCGGGTGTTGTTGCCGGAACCATTTTTGGCATCAACATTTGGGGCTAGAAGGAGGGCCCCTGCCTTTCCAGCAATCAACATTTCTGCATTCGAACTTCCCCGGGAACAATGCATGATCCGGGTAGAACCTTCCCGTGACGCGGGTAGAGCTTCCCCGTGACCCGGGTAGAACTTCCTTGTTGACCTTGGTAGAACTTCCCTGGGAACTATGCGAATCCGGGTAGAACTTCCTCGAGAACAATGCATGATCCGGGTAGAACTTCCCCGAGAACAATGCATGATCCGGGTAGAACTTCCCCGAGAACAATGCATGATTCGGGTAGAACCTCCCCGTGACGCGGGTAGAGCTTCCCCGTGACCCGGGTAGAACTTACCCGGGAACCATGCTTGTTGACCTTGGTAGAACTTCCCCGGGAACTATGCGGACCACGGAGTCAGTCTCTTGACCGAGCACTAACCAAAAGGAGTGCCCGACTAGGACCCAACATCTGCCTGAGTAGACAAGCAACTCCCGCGGTTCTCGGACCACGGAGTCAGGTCCCACGAACGGGCACTAACCAACAGGAGTGCTCGACCAGGACCCAACATCTGCCTTAGCAGACAACCAACTCCTGCGGTTCTCGGACCACGGAGTCAGGTCCCACGACCGGGCACTAACCAATAGGAGTGCCCGACCAGGACCCAACATCTGCCGTAGCAGACAACCAACTCCCGCGGTTCTCGGACCACGGAGTCAGGTCCCACGACCGGGCGCTAACCAACAGGAGTGCCCGATTAGGACCCAACATCTGCCATAGCAGACAACCAACTCCCGCGGTTCTCGGACCACGGAGTGAGGTCCCACGACCGGGCAATAACCAACAGAAGTACCCGATCAGGACCCAACATCTGTCTTAGCAGACAACCAACTCCCGCGGTTCTCGGACCACGGAGTCAGGTCCCACGACCGGGCGCTAACCAACAGGAGTGCCCGACCAGGACCCAACATCTACCCTAGCAGACAACCAACTCCCGCGGTTCTCGGACCACGGAGTGAGGTCCCACGACCGGGCAGTAACCAACAGAAGTACCCGATCAGGACCCAACATCTGTCTTAGCAGACAACCAACTCCCGCGGTTCTCGGACCACGGAGTCAGGTCTCACGACCGGGCGCTAACCAACAGGAGTGCTCGACCAGGACCCAAACATCTGTCCTAGCAGACAACCAACTCCCGCTGTTGTCGGACCACGAAGTCAGGTCCCACGACCGGGCGCTAACCAACAGGAGTGCCCGACCAGGACCCAACATCTGTCCTAGCAGACAACCAACTCCCGCGGTTGTCGGACCACGGAGTCAGGTCCCACGACCGGGCGCTAACCAACAGGAGTGCCCGATCAGGACCCAACATCTGCCCTAGCAGACAACCAACTCCCGCGGTTCTCGGACCACGGAGTCAGGTCTCACGACCGGGCGCTAACCAAAGGAGTGCCCGACCAGGACCCAACATCTGCCCTAGCAGACAACCAACTCCCGCCGTTCTCGGACCACGGAGTCAGGTCCCACGACCAGGCACTAACCAACAGGAGTGCCCGACCAAGACCCAATATCTGCCTTAGCAGACTCCTAACTTCATTGGTCCCCAGACCACGGAGTAAGGTCCCATGAGAAAGCACAGACGGCTCCGACAACCCGACCATATCCAATTAACCGACTACAACCCAATGGCAAGAGCAAATGTTAAGCATCGAACAACTAGATGTGGAGCTCAATCACGCGCATCTTGATTACACGGAGCATCCCTGGCCAGGTCAACCCAAAGATGCTGGAGGGCTTATGTTGATGTCGTGATCTGCTCCAACCGCAAAGTACCACTTCCGACTACCCCGGTAACATGAAAGTGTCTGACCACCCGGATTGAATGCCGGTGACCCGGGTACGGCCGACCAGGCGATCTAGTACGGCCGAGCAGGCGACCCGGGTACGTCCGACCAGGCGACCCGGGTACATCTGACCAGGCGACCCGGGTACATTCGACCAGCCTAAGACCTAGTCATCTGCCGGATGCCCTAGGTAGCCAACCCAGTCGGGTTGGCCCGAGCACCCGGATCCGCGAGAGGCGCATATAAATAAAAGAAGAGTCCACAAATCCAGGTATGGTCATTTTTATCTTGCCAAAGCTCTGCCTCTCCTTTCGCTCATCAGTTCTCCAACTGACTTAAGTATCGGAGTGCCCGCGACAGACACCACACCGGTGTCCCCATCATTCCGAGGTGCTTCCCCTTTTGCAGGTGATCCGACGGCGGAGCGACTGGCCGATCCTAATCCGACCACCTCAGGTGTTGTTGCCGGAGCTATTTTTGACATCAACAGTCATGAATATCAATTTATTAACGATGGACTAATGAACCATCTCTCTCTCCCTCTCTCTTTTTGAGACCAAATGAACCATCTTTAATAAAATGATTTTTTAATTTAAAATAACTTTGAATATTTATTAAAAAATAACTTTGAAAAAAGTTAATCTTCATGTAAATTCCTTAATTTAAATCCCACGGTTGTAGCTCAGCAGTGATACTAATTAATTAGAGTAAAGAGACGGAAATTAAGAGAGAGAGAGAGAGAGAGAGAGAGAGAGAGGAAAAAGGAACCGTCCAGTTCCTAGTGGTGTTAGACTTGGATGATAATGAAACTAGACATGTGAGGGAAAAACAGGAGAGAGAAGAATGAAAGAAGAATCGACTTTAGACGTACAAAACTATGATGCAAATGAAATAATATAAACCGATATTATTATGCATAGTAATAGCTAATATTTGGCAATTGGCAGAGAATAGAGCTGACAAATTACAAAAATGATTTGATCCTGTTAAAATCGGTGGGAGATGAGTGGAGAAAAGCACATTATTTGGGGGCTTTTTTTAAAATTTATTTATTAACTTCTTTCCTCCAATAAAAACAAATTTCAAGAAAAAACTCCTTTCCATATCTTTCAATCACGATAAATTATTTATGTTTTATTTCATAAAATATCTTAAATTTAAAGATTTCATATCAGTTTTTATTTTTTATTTTTAAATCAACCAATTCAAACCATTTTATTAAATAGAACCTTAATGAACCAACATATCACATTATTATATTTACCTAATATATCTATTTAATTAATTCTTTATGTTTACCTGATAGAAATATCATCTCTATTTCAATCATCTAAATAAGATAAAATTTATTAAAATAGAGAATAATAACTGCATTAACACGATATTTGATATGCCCGTTCTAAATAATTTCTCTGTTGTGACATCCTGTATTGTCCTTTTTTTTTTTTTAATTCCCCCCACCCCTTTTTGTGGGCTAGAGCCTAGATTCCTTTTCTTCACTTTCACATTAATTCATTACACATTTTGTCGGGTTATTAGAAAAAAATGCCTTTTCTTTTGTTTTTTCTTCCTGGGAAAAAAATATATATACTTCTCTTTATTTTTTTTTTTTATAATCATACGTCAAAGTTTGGTTAGTCCTCCCCTAAAAAACTTTCCTTACTCCTAAAGATTGAAAAATAATATTATTCTAAACAAACAACTGCAAAATATATAAATATATCATTAAAAAAAATTTAGCAGTTTTTTTGATACATTTATGTCGATAATTCCATCTGTTACAAGAACAAAATCATTTTAGTAACTAGATCAGTAGTAAGCAAAAGAAACACCAATAGATTTCTATTCCACTTCAAATCCTATAGGTTTCAAATCCTACTCTTAAATTATACGTAAATAAAAACATTATTAATTATATATATTAATTAAGCTCTCCCTTCAAAAACTACATTAAAAAAGAATTTAGTTTTTTTTTTTTGTTATTCTGGTTCAGATATTGTCTTTTTCCCAAAACACATTAAATTCTTGTCATGTAGGTGCATATTTCTTTTTCCTTCAATAATAATTTTGTGAGATCCATAAATGACTTCCAAACTCATGTTCAATGGAAATGTACGCATTATCTTTTTTGTTTTTTCCTTTCCAGCTCTATAAAATACTTCTGGTACTTCTCAATTTTATTATCTAATTATAGGAAAAAAAATGTCCATTGCGTGATTCTAGTTTTCCTATATTAATTATACAACTTTTTTTTTAATGTCTATATTAATTATACAACCTAAGCTGGCTACGTACATTCAAATTAATTAACTATATTTTTTATCGTAAAAGAAAAAAAGAAAAAAAAAAAAAGCGGACAGTGTCATTCATTTTCTATAATAATATTCTACATCGAGTGCAAGTGTATATATAATATCAACAATATCTTTCTAATCATCCACAATACAGCGCATATATACAACACATACATATATCATGCATATATAATATCTATTTAGGATAGCACACTATTTTTATGTGGTCCTGAATTGCTCACGTCAACAATAATGGCTTTTCAAATTTACCAAAAAAAAAAAAAAAGGCTTTCAAATTATATCTTCCAACATGAATCGCATGTTTCATTTAATTAATAATATGAGCAGTTGAGAAAGTTAATTTATTAGCTAGTGTAATGTTTTTTTCCCACTCAAAATGATGTTACTTTTAAATTTTAATTAAAAACACGGACAGTTTAGGAACTTAACTTATTTAATTTTTCCGGAGTGATAGATAAGGATGACTAATCACATGCATGGTACGTAGCATCCACAGCTGTAAACTTTTTATTTGGTGCGTGGTGGAATTAATTCCCAACCTAATTCATGTATATGTCAATAAATTTAAGAATCTGACCAAGTTTCTTTTAAAACAATTATATATATATGTATGCATATATATTCCAAGCAGTAAAAATGCAACAATTGTTACCAAAGTCTATTTTATTTCACAGTCAAAGCATTGGGTATATAAATAAACAAACATTTATCAAACATATTTTTGAACGGGGATTTAAATATTATATAATCAGATATTAAATTATTATTAGATTAAGTTTATAACCATTAAATATAAATCTAACTATTATATTTAATTAAACGAAAAACATGTTAAATTATATTAATGATTATCTTCATAGATCTGCAACTTTTTGTTCTTTTAATAATTCCCAAAAAACGCGTCATTTGGTTAGTGAAGTTACAAACTTAGGCTATATATACAAATCAAGGTTTGAAACTGCTGATTGTTATTTTGTTCACGTGAAACATGCTCATATATATATTTTCTGTCCAATCTTGAGTACTATATCAAAACAATTATTTGGGTGTATTGATTAGTTTTAACCCACCAAAAATGACTTGGTACCTTTATGAACTATTAAGCATGTAATGTAAAGCAAATTATGCATGTCTAGAAACTAATGATCTTTTGGACCATAATTGACGAGAATTTAGCCGTATTTTCAAAGCTTTCAAAAAGCAAAGGGGGAAAAATTGCTTGTCATAAGAAGATGTTCATAAATGGTAGGTGCCTAACATCTAACTATATATGCGTCAACCCTCTTTTCTGTCTTTCTTTATATGTTTATGTTTCTCTATCACCTTTCTTCTTTCCCATATTTTCATTTCTTTCTTTTTCCTTTTTTTTTTTTTTTTTTTTTTTGTCAATTAATCTCTAAGTCTTCACCAACTGATGGAAGGGGAAGAAACTTTTAACTAATGCATATTGTTTTCATGTCAAAAGTTTTCACATGTGGATTTCTTAATCATCTTTCTTTAAGAAGTTACAACCATTGACAAAATAAATTTCTATCAAGTTTTGAGTGGGTGACCCTTTTTTTTTTTTTTTTTAGTTCTTTCAAATTTGTGGAGTAGAAAAATCTGATGAAATTAAATCCCACATTTAAGAAATATTCGCAACTGATAGAGTACTTTTTATTCAGATACAAGACATGTGAAAAATGTGTGTGTGTGTGAGTGTTTTTTTTTCTTTAATTATAACTATTGATAGGTTATTTGAGATATATTTTTCTTTTCAGATAAAATAATTTTAACTAATTATATTTTTCTTTTCAAATAGAAACTTTTAACTAATTATATATTTTTTTCTTTTCAAATAAAACATTGATAGCAACTTTTTTTGAATTGTCTGAATTTGTTTGGTCGATCTGTCTATAATTAATTTATAATCTGATTGGCTCTATTATATTCATACTAATTTTAACTGTGTATTTGTGACATCTTTTTCACCACAAGATCACCCAGTTACCCAAACAATTATTGCATCTTTTCCTAGACATATATTCTCCATCATATAGGCAGTTGCAAGACATCATGTTCTAATCCCATGATCTTCGTCGACAACCTATATCTGTATCATATATATGTTTTTATGTATAATTCCACGCATCCACGGGACAGATTATATCTATTTTGGACAACTAAAAGATCATGAACATCTTCGCTAGCTATATACACAGAATTCTATCATAAAAATAAAAAAGAAAATGAGCTATACACATTACCAAATTGACTGAGATTACCTATGTGATGAGGACACGCAATATTGTCTCATCAAAAGACAGGCTCCACGTAATTCTTGTGTGAACCATATGTTTTTCACAACATAAAGTTCAGCAGCCAAAAAAAAAAAAAAGTATAACCTATAGTTCGTTTTAATTAGTATGTATTTTAACAATATCGAGTCTCTAACTCCCATTTATATATTGAAGAGAAATAAAAAAATATTTTCAGATTTCAAATACAAGAGCATCCATCCAAATTTCTACTCTTCGTGAGGTTACATTCATCTCGTAAAGTTCTAGAACAGTCTTTTGGTTCATCTATCCAATAATAAGCATCTCGTCATAACATCTCCCTAGTCAAAGCCATGCTAATTACAAACACCAACTTTGGCCGGTCTCTTTTTTCTACTTGTCCCTTCTTTCCTTGGCACAACATAGGATCCTTACTGAATTATTGTCGTATGTACATACATACATACATACATATATATGTATGTTGTATGTAATACCACTGTTTTCTTCTCTCTCCTTTTAATCTCTCTCTCTCTCTCTCTCTCTCTCTCTCTCCTGTCACATTTAATGCATGAACGAAACGATTTGTAATCTTGATTCTCTGGTGGAGAACCTATGGTAGCGACTGAGACTAATTCAACTTTTAATCTATGAAGGTTTGACCTATATATTCTCGTGAGAAATATCTATTAGTGAACTGATTTTATTCATTTTAAATCCAAGAATCATGGGGGTAATGATCAGATTTCCAGCACTGACTCAAAATTGTTTTCATAGTTTTGATATATGAACAGAAAAACAAAAAAAAAAAAAAAAAAAAAAAAAAGCCATATAGTAGTTTTATCGGGGTTGAACTTAAAAAATGTATTGTCGGGTCAAAAAAAAAAAAAAAAAACACTGTTAAAATCATTTGATAGCACATATGAGTACAAGGGAATGGTGGTTATATAACTAGAATTTCTTAGATAAATGAGTACAGAAGTAAAAAACAAAGATCTACCTGAATTCCAAATGGACGTAACTTTTTTTTTTTTTTTTGGGAAAACGTACGTATTAATTGTTAATCAATTGATCTGTGTCGAGATTAACTCAATAGATAACAGATAAAAAATTTGAATAAAAATTTTCAAATTCAAAATCTGGAAAACCTATGTACTTAGTTGTTTATAAGTTAATTTGTGTCGAGACTGGCTCAAAGAATATAGGAGATAAGAAATTTGAATAAGAATTTTTCAAATTTAAAATCTGAAAAATATTATTATTTATTTTCAATAAAAGAAAGTCATAAGTCTAATAATGTTTAAAAAAATGTTGGTCAGTTTGATTTGAACATCAATGGGAACGTGAACATATATATATATATATATAAAGAACTTATATATATATAAAATATATAAAGAACATAATTTCTTTATATATATATATAAAGAAATTAACGAACTTAATTCTTCATCCAGGAACCTTTATATATATATATATATATATATATAAAGAAATTAACGAACTTAATTCTTCATCCAAGAACCTTTCTCCATCAATCTGAAATATCCCTTCACTATTTGATTTTTCAAAAATAGATTCAATTGTGAGCACTTTTTCTTTTTCCATGTATTGAAAAAGATAAAGCACTTTATACTATTTAATGCAAATTAAAAAGACGTCTGCTAAAACAAAATTTATTTGGGAAATCTGACCGATAATCGTGCTAATTATTGGACAAGACTAAACTTTAATTTGCTATCTCAGTGTCATAGAGAAAATTAAATATTCACTTAACTCGACGTGTTATAAGTTTTCACTTTATCTTTACTAAATTATGCTGAGCACAAATAAATATTCATAACAAAGTTATTTTTCTCTTTCTCATGTCACAATTACATAGTCTGATCGGAGAATTCCGTTACTAAGAAGGATAAGTGCAAATTTTAGCAGTACTTTTTTGAAGGTAAATCCGATTAAGAACTGATTCAGTCTTGAATAAGATGCTTACATTTATTATATGGCTCAGTCGCTCAGATATGTGTAGGATCAACTGTCTGTATGTGTGTGTGTATATATTCATGCACGTGATGACACGTAATTTGGTTACCCTTTCTCTGTTATAGTCCAAGTAATAGGAATGTAGGGCAGTACAACAACTAGTGGGGCATGTCTCATAATTCCATGTGGATCCCCATGGTCTACAGAACCTTCTAATATTAAGCTTAACCTACACTACCCATTTTCAACGTCTTGCTTTAAGAGATTCCTTTTTCTTTTGTTTTCTTTTTGACAGAAATTAAATCTATTTTAAGGTTTTATAACTAGCAGGCTGCAGGCATGTGGTTTCTTCCCCTACCATTGAACTGGATTTTAAAACTAGGAATCTAGGATATATATATATAGTAAAACAGAAACTCCAATCTCTTGTTTAGTAGTGACTCTCATGGTTAGAATTAAAAACGGATTCGTGTGCCTAGTTGTGATTTTATAATATGATTAATCTCAACAAGCAAATCAGATTATCCATTTTAAATTGAAGGAAATCTGATGCAGATCTCAAAGTTAATCAAAGTATATATTGTTTATTTACGTCCCTTTTTTTATTTTTTAGATTTTATTTTTTTGATAAACTAGTTGTTTACAATTAGTATCCTAATTCTATATCATCAAGGGTAACAAAATTAGCATAAGAACACGAACAATCACAAAACATGTAAATATTTATAAAGGTTACTTTAATTTGAGACAAAGTTATGTTTCAATTACTGTAGTAATTTAATACATTGATCAAGAAATTTATAAGAGAAATTGCACGTCCTTATAACTCTCTGTGCTTTTTTTCCCCCCTAATAATCTCTAATATCCGCCCTCCTTAATTATAAAGATAAACTAAGATAATCGAAACAGTAGACGGTAGCATAGTGAAATGTGCCTTCAACCTGTTCTGCTGACTGTACATATGTGTGAAAATATAAAAATACCCTTAATTAATAAGCTGTGTAGAGCTTTCTGGGACTGCTCCCATCCCCGAGAAAGGGCTTCCCACATACTATCTCTACGTAGGTCATTAAGTCGACTTCATAACTAAACATAACTGTTTGTTATAGTTGGCAACAAATATTTAATTACTCGAAAAAAGAAGTTGCAACAAATAATTTCACGCATGTCTGTTTGACTCCTTGGACAAACCAGTCTAAAAGTTTGAAGAAAGTGAACAATGCATAGACACATATGCAAGAGTAGAAGTAACTTGTTAAAAAGATATTGAATCGAGTACTAAAATAGGGTCTCTAGAGCTTAACATTATTAGAACATTCCAAAGCAGCAAATGCCTTCTCCAGATTAACAACTGTCTTTTCCATCGCAGCAGATACCTTTTCTATCACAACAAATGCCTTGTCCAACTCAGTAACCTCCTTCTCTCTTAACAACTGCCTTCTCATTAACATTTTGTTGTTGCGAATATTCTATTTGTTGCTGTCTTTGTTGTTGTAGGAGCTGATACGACATTTGTTGCTGCTGTGACCGCAGTTGCACAGCCTGTAATTCTCGACGTTGCTGTTGTAGGCGGTGACACGAAATTTGTTGCTGCATGAGTGACCGCTGTTGCTCCGTCTCTAATTGTCGTTGTTGTTGTTGTCGCTGTCTTTGTTGTTGTGAGAGGTGATCCATCATTTGTTGCTGTTGTGACCGCTGTTGCCCCGTCTGTAATTGTCGTTGTTGTTGTTGTTGCTGTTGTAGGAGCTGATACGACATTTGTTGCTGTTGTGACCGCTCTCGCACCGCCCGCAATTGTCGACGTAGTTGTTCTAGTTCCTGTCTTTGTTGTTGTAGGAGCTGATCCGACCTTTGTTGCTGTTGTGACCGCTCTTGCACGGTCTGTAATTGTCGACGTTGTTGTTGTTGTAGTTCCTGTCTTTGTTGTTGTAGGAGCTGATCCGACATTTGTTGCTGTTGTGACCGCTCTCGCACCGTCTGTAATTGTCGACGTCGTTGTTGGTGTTGCTGTATTTGTTGCTGTAGGAGCTGATCCGACATTTGTAGCTGTTGTGACCGCTCTTGCACTGTCTGTAATTGTCGACGTTGTTGTTGTTGTTGTTGGAGCTGATCCGACAATTGTTGCTGTTGTGATCGCTCTTGCACCGTCTGTAGTTGTTGACGTCGTTGTTGTAGTTGCTGTTGTAGCCGCTGTAAATGTTGGTTCGCCATCTCTAAATCTTGTAGTTGTTCTTGTATCATCCGCCGCTTTTGTAGTTGGTCTTGTTGCTGTAAAGGTTCCCGTTTCAGAACAAATTGTTGCCGTAGTAGCTGTAATTGGAGTTGTCGTTGTTGTTCTTCCTCTCTGACTAAGTATTGCCTCCAACCGAAAATCTCAGCTTGTTTCGATTCGTTATCAACAACTTCAACAGCCCTGTCGACATTTTCGATCTCGCTTATGCGCACCATCTTAGCCAAAGCAGTCTTCGCAATGCGAACCTTACAACAAACAGAAAATAATTAAGACGGACAATTGTAAGGATCGAACGCTGTATTTCTAATTCTCAAGGTCCTAATGATGATGATCTCTGTAATCTACTAATTCTTCGAAAATTGTTTTCACAGAAAAATTAGATTATTAGAGCAATCTAAAATACATAAACACATTAAATGTGTCTATATATACCCTACAATTCAAGAAACTAGTTCACCCAAAAGAAATCCAGTAATACCTCCAAATAGAAATAAAACGACTTATCAACATATGGATTATTCTCTATTTTCCAAGCAATAAAGCTAATATATATTCATATACTTATAAATATATGTATATAAATATATATATATATATATTCTCGTGATTACACATGATATGGTTTCCTTTTCTTGTTTATGTAGTCCAAATCATACAAATATATATATTGCAGCGTACAACAACTTGTAGGGTGTATCTCAAAAATTCCGTGTGAATTCGCATGGACGAAGATTAAAAGTTTACCATTCATGATATTTATGGGAAAAAAATTCTTATTGAAAATAAATTCAGGATTTATCAAATCCTAACCCTAAATATGCAATTTTTTCCCTTTTTTTTTTAAGGGATTTCCCTAAATATTCCCATTTCAAGGAATTGGCGACATGAATTCTTAATCAAGCAGGTGTCAAAAAAAAAAAAAAAAAAAAATCTTAAACAAGCAGAAATCAGCCCCCACGTACCGTCTACACCGCTTGTCAATGTTGAGAGCCCTTTTCTTCCTCTACAAGTAGGGTTTGTCAAAGCCAAAATAGTCCTACACTCATATATACACAAACACACATATACATACATGTATATATATATATACACGTCCCTTTTTAATTTACCCACTCAGCTTCCACTCAACGCTAGCCACTAATTCATTTAAATAATGATAAAAAAACAAATACTAATGTAAGTCCAAACTCACAAATTGAACCGTGAATTAAACTTAAATCTAAATCAAAATTAGAATACAACAGTATTTGATATTTCAGTTTCTTTGTTTGTTTTTTTTTTTTTTTTTCCGTCAAAATAAACCAATGTGCAATAGAATCTTATTTTTAATTTTTTAAATTTCGGTCCAAGAAATTGTGAATTTATATAGTAATATAGTTGATTTTTTTTTAGATTTTTTTTTTAAATTGGAATGGGAGGATTTATTTGAGATTTAAAGTTTAACATATGAGTACTCAAAAATAAAAATTAGGATAATTTCATGTAAAAAAAAAAAAAAAAAAAGGTAGACAAATGTTGCAATTAACAAATTTCAGATAAAGCATTTGAAATAGTATTAATTGTATATGTATTAGAGTATAAAATAGGATAACATCTCCTTACTCTCTAAAAAAAAAGGATAACAAACCAAAATTAACATTTTATTTTCTTTTTTGTGTCAAATAAAAGTGAATACCTGAATACGATGCCCTTACCACTAAGGATAAGTAGAGTTGCTCGCTTGCAGACACATATTATATCAGATATAACAAAAGTGATATGATCAATCGAAGACTTCTTTCAGTTACAAGTCTTGCTCTGTATCTGATAGAGAACAACGTAAGTATACGAGGGATTAAGAATTTATTAGTTGTTTAGTAACATATGTTTATTTTTTCTAGTAAATTAACTTTGAATTTAGGGTACGTATTTATATCTTAGGATTAAATATATCTTATTACTTTAATATCTCTATAAATATCTTAGTGATTGTAGTTTCTTAAAAATTTTATGATCAGTATATCGAATTTCTAATTTTCGTTTCTTCAGTTATTGTTCTTCTTTTTGAATCCTCTCACATATTTAATTATCTTATAAGTAGACTCTCATTTTGAACTGCCAATATCTCCCAGTTATTACAAAACACATTGGAACAAATCATCCACTTATATAAACTATACATATACACCCTCATGTTGTGCTCGTCCAGGCTTCATAACATTTGTCCATCTCACAGTTGAAGCACAATATTGCTCGTCCAGGCTTCATATTTTTAATACTTTTTATGCTTAATGACTTGGATTGAATCATATCTTTAAATTACAAAATAAAATAAATAAATAAATAAAATAATAAAAATAAAAAATAAAAAGAAAACTGACTTTAAATCCAAACTCGAATAGATATTGTTGTAACAAAAAAAAAAAAAAATTCTGTATTGGATAATTAGTGGAGTTATTATTCACTGACACAAAGAATGTTAAAAACAGAAACACTAGTCTAGATCTATTTTTATCTTAGAAAGGATTAGGAGATTCTTCCAGGAGTGGATTGACCACAGCTCCAAGAAAAATGGGAGTTCCCGAGCTGTCTTCTCTGATCATGAAGACGAAAGGATGATCCACTGGTGGTGGAGAATACATAGAACAAGTCATGTTTTCTTCATAGGTAACAGCTGCAGCTTCAGTACCATGCTCATCCACGGCAATACAGGAAATCTGAAGGATTTCCATATTCTCAAACTCAAGACTTGCATCATCACTAAGAGCTTTTAGACGTTCAGATTCAGCGTAAGTCCCAATCGCTTCATCATCTTGGAGACCGAAAACTTATACTTGAACTTGAATTTTGGTATACACTTGCTCTTCCAAGCTCCTCGGCATCAAACTTGAATTCTAGGTCAGGAGATCCGGGTTCGAACTGAACTGACCCAATAAGTCAAGTAGCCCGTCTTTCGCGTCAGGAAGGAAAAGGTACATGGCAAATCTCTCTTTAGTATTGTTTCTATTCCAATAATTTTCCCAATAGTTTTCGTAAGGCAAACTGAGAATCTTGAATCCTTTAGAAGATGCGTACGAATATCTGTCATCCCATGAGTGTATGAAGGGAACTTGATAAATATCCCCATTAAGGGCATAAAAATTGTCACACCTAATTGTTGATTCATCAAATTGATGACGTGACCAAGCTCCTTTGAAGTGGAGAGCATTTGCAAGAATCTAGGCACTCTTACATTTTCTTATCGTTACGTTCAAGAAGATTTCTAATAAGCCCTTTAGTCGCCTTCTCGACCCACGTATTGATTTCATCTACTGCCTCTTCCGTCTTCAATGATTACGTCTTATCAACAAAAATCACAAAGCAGTACTGAAGATATAACAATCACTATACAATCATAAATTTAGGGTAGAAAGAAATATGTAAGTTCTAGTTAATTACCTTGTTTTTATAGTCGACGGTTGAGAAGTCAGCCTTGAATAGGGCTTTGAAGAACTTGGTGAAAGGAAGGGTTGAATTTGTACTTCTTGTCAATCCAAGAGCCATCAACGGTAGAGATTTGAGGCCCTTCGGCTTTCTTATCATGATCTGACGGTGCAAAAATAGCCATGAGTTGAGGATCAATGACCTTTGCATTAAGATCAGCCAAGCTTTCGAATCCCAGGAGAGGCAACAATCGCTCCAGAGTAGGGGCCTTTCAACCCAGAAGCGACCATGGACAACGGGGTGTGGATCGAAAAATGCGAGAACATGAAGTTATCGTTTAACTCGTCGTCACAATCTGCATATTCAACTCAATGGCTTTTTATTTTTCTTTTCTTTCTCTTGAACTTTCTTGATCTTCTTTTGTTGTAGTACTTGTTAGCCGTAGATTTTGTTTTACTTCTGGCCCCTATAAATAGGGTTGAAGAACATTTTAATCCTGTTAGGAGAGAGGTTTTATTTATTTATTTATTTTTTTTTTTGGAGAGGGATTTCAGGGGAAAAAAAAAAGTTTTGAGTTTCGGTATAGTTTTTGGATTAACATTATTTTGTGAAAAGCGGATAAACTTTATTTTAAATATGAGTTTTAGTTCTTGTTACTTCTTCTTCTTCAAAACTATGCCGAGTTTTCTCGAATTTTTGTCGTTTTATCTTTTTTTTTTAAATGAATTTTTGTCGTTTTATCTTTTTTTTTTTTAAATGAATTTTTGTCGTCTTATTTTAATGAAAGATTTAGTTTGATTCCTTTCCAGATTTGTTAACTGAACTTTTTTCTCAATTTAATCCCTGTTTTTGCCTCTCCTAAACTTTCCTAATTTCAAGAATTAGTATTTAATTAAGAAGTTTCAACTTCTATATATTCCTTCATTGTTTCACTCATAACTCATAATTGTTTGAAAATTTAAGAACGCAAACGAATTACAAATATATAATTTAAGTTCAAAAAAGGTGAGAGAGAGAGAGAGACGGACTTTCACATTTTTAAAAAAATCGCAGTTATTTTATTTTATTTTTTTTACTCGACTTAAATCAGATGTGTGATTTCCCAAAAAAAAAAAAAAAAAAAATCAGATGTATGCCGTTTAATAGTGGCTGTTGTTTTAGACTTTCTGTTGTTTCCATCGTTTATTATAGTTGTCAAACATAAAAAGTACATATCTTTCTTGCTCAACAAGTCATGTCATATTTTGTTATTTTAGTTATTTTTAATTTTCTCTTGATTGTACATAAATCCTAATAAATTGGATTTAGTAAGTGTCGTTTGGATCGTTAGTTGGAGTTAAAATTTTTAAGTTAGAGTTGATTAACTTTTTAAAAATTAGTTATAATTTTTTTTAACTTAAAAAAAAAAATAAAAATCCAGCCAAAAAATACAATTTAGTTGGAGTTAAACTAATATGTCAAACAAAGTGTAAAACTAATTACTTTGTTTTTTTTTTCATGTGATTATAACATGAATTTAGTGAAAAGATTAAGCATGACAGATTCAAAATTTGAGGGACAAATTAGAGTTTTTAAAACTCCGGAGATAAAGTGGGAATGAGTCTAAAATTTAAGGGGATAGATGAGAATAAACAAACAAACGGAGCAAGAAAAATCATTTATTCCATCAACAAAGAGGAATGAGAACATATCTACCAAAAAGAGGAAACATCAGAATATACAGGTTTTGCTGCATCACACAAAAACAAAAGTCTCAGCCTTTGGTCCACCATTTGAGTGTTGTTGAGAAGAACTTAAGGGGTATTTAGTGTATAAGTTTGAGTTAAGATTTTTAAATCTAAATAGTAAATTATGCTGATTTTTCAGAAAAGACAAAAACTTTTTGGGAAAAAAATAAAAATTTTTGGAGAAAAAAACAAAAAAAAAATTGAAAATGTTAGTTTGGGCTTATCAACCAAACAAACCCTTAGACAATATTGATTCTTCTCGTAATAAAGGGGCAATTCTTGACTCTTTTGTTTCAGGGTTAAGAATCATCAGACCAGAGTAGCTCTGCTGGTTTGAAGACGAACCAGCTGTCGTGGCAGGTACTCTTTGTAGGTAATTGTAACGCCGTGTTAAGGAACGTGCTACATTCGAAAACGGATCCCAACGTCGCATGAGGACAGTTCTAGAACTTTCTACTCTTGGAACTACTGTTCTAGAAGCATCCAAGTACTTCGGAAGATCATCTGGGGAAGGACATTTGAGTCGCACACACCGCCAAAGGCTTACGTATTCAAGAGAGCTTATGTTGTAGATGCTGTCCGGGACAGACTCGAGGTTTTCGCACATCTCCAGGTGAAGAGATACAAGCCCAACAAGGTTTTCAATTGAAGGATGCAGCTTTTTAATTGCTGTTCTATCTAACTCGAGTTCGGCTAACTGCTCCATGGGCTCTACAATCTCTGGGAAGTTTCTGAATTTTGAGCAACCGGAAAGATAAAGGCTCTGAAGAGATTTCAACTTACATATGGCTGTTGGGAGACTCTCGAGGTTTCTGCAATCACTGAGATCAAATATCTCAAGACAAGAGACGCGTTGTATTGATGAAGGCACTTCTCTAATTGATGTCTTGCTCAGGTTTAGATTTTTCACATTCCTCGGCAGCTCGGGAAACTTTCCTAGAGATAAACAGCCCTCGAGAGTAAGATTGGTAAGATTCAGAGCATCTGAGAGATCCGGCATTTTAGTAAGATTGCTGCAACCACTCAGATCGATCTTTTTCAAGCTACCAAGAGGCTGCAACCAAAAATAAACGTCTCAAAATATAAGACCTAAGAATATATCTATAACAGTTTGTTCAGAACCAAAAGCCGACGTTTAGATACCTGAACGCCACTCCAAAGTTGTTCAACCTGACTATTAGGCATGACAAGCTCCACAAGATTCTCCGGAATAAAATTTATTGGCAAAAATCTCGAACGGTATCCATCCCACTGCAGATATGTTAGCTTATCGGAAAGAGACTGGAGATCTTCGGAAGGCCACACGATGCTCTCACCTAAAGGTGAATTGTAGATTCTGAGAATTCTTAGATTACACATCTTTTGGAACACCACTGGGTTGAAGTTCATTTGTCTAATCTTAGACATGTCCAAAACTATTCCTTGGACTGCTCCGGTCGCCTATGTACAGTCAAGAAAAGAGGACAAATGAATACATAACCTATATTACAAAAGCGCGAAGAACCGTCTACACAATTAAATGTTTAATGAAAATGAATTTTTTTTTTTTTTTTCCTTTGATCGTTTTCTTGGAAAACTTTAAATTTGCACTTATTCAAGGAACTTTATAGTTTTCCTTTCATACTAATTACCGTGTTATTCTTCAAGACATGATAGATATCCCGAGCATTCCACAACCTACTGCGTCGCCCTGGTTCCTCAATGGATTCTTTCCGAACAATTTCCAGACCCATTTTTTGTATTAAATCATGCATCCAAAGTTTGTTGTCATATGTGACAGTCAAAAGAGACTTGTCAATGAGAGCGTCTATTTCTGTTATACAACACTGGAGTATTCTCACTACAAAATCACTATCTTCTCCATTGAAGAAACATGCTATATCAAGAAATATACGCTGCTCATTATCACATAGTTCATCATAACTTGTTCTTAGGATGTTTTGAATTCCGTTTTCGGTACCACTTTGCAGCCTCTCCAATGAAATTCCCCAATTTTCCTTGCTTTTGCCGCGAAGGAAAGAACCCAAAACTTTAAGAGCCATTGGAACGCCTCCAGCATAGTTCACGGCGTCTCTGGACAACTTTGTGTAACTTGCTGTTGGAGAGTCCTTTTCTTTGAAAACCGAAAAATTAAAGAGCTGAAGAGCTTCTTCATCATTTAATTCCTCAACCTTGTATATTCCGTCGGTGTTAGTACTCCTGAGCACTTGAATATCTCTAGTTGTTATGATAATTCTACTACCAGGACCAAAGTAATCAAGATTTCCAACCAAATGTTCTAATTGCACCGAGTCTTTCACATCATCAAGAACAATGAGTACCTTTGCACGTCGGAGCCTGCTATTAGTGAAATATGATCCGAATTGTGCCCTGGAACTTATACCTTCTTCCAGTAGTTCAGAAATAAGTTTGTTTTGTAAATGAGCCATTCCATGCTTCTGCACTTCATTTCTGATATCTGAAAGAAAGCAGCAGCCATCGAATTGAGAAGCGAGCCGTTTGAATATAACACTAGCAAGGGTTGTCTTTCCTATACCGCCCATCCCCCAAATACCGACCACACGAACATTTGGCAAGCCAACATCTAACAAAGTCTCAACTTGCTCGATGCGTTTATCCATTCCAACTAAACCCCTAAAATCATTGCTTGATGGCACACGATTTAGTTTCTTCAAAATATCTTCAACAATCATCTTAACTAATTTGGATTCAGGCCTATAACATAAGAACAAACTGTAGTGAGTAAGAATCAACTGCTAAGAAACAACTAAAACATGGAGTGTGTGTGTATTGCTAAAAAAAATTGTCGAATATTTATTTTGTATATTAGCCAGTTGACCTACTTCTAAATATTCAATCTTTACATTGGCCTAGCAAACCTTGACATGTTTTGGTACCTTGTATCTAGATCTTGCTTGTGTAAGGGTTTAACACATTTTCTTACAAATATACTATGTCTTGTACTTAAGTTATATATATATATATATATAAACACATTTTCTTACAAATATACTATGTCTTGTACTTAGGTATAATATATATATAACACATTTTCTTACAAATATACTATGTCTTGTACTTAGGTAATATATATATATATATATATATATATTTCCCCCTTTTTTTGTAGGTTTATTTGGTTAAAGATAACAGTATAACTGAACGCAAACAGAGAAAGAAGTTAAGAGATTACTGTATGTCCAATGAATTCCAGCCCGATAGATTGGACGCGGCAGTCAAAGCGTCTCTCCACTTGTTTACTTTATCCATTCTATCGTTAAACCGTTCTTCAAGCATAGTAAATGCATCTTCATAGCTTCCCAACTGTCTTCTCACATGTGATGGATCCGTGTTGTGAAAAACAGGTACGACAAACTGTCCACCGTTCTGCCTGCAATGGAGTATGAGCAAGAGCTCGTCCAAGCACCACGAGGAAAAAGCAAAGTTTTCTGAGAAAATTATCACTGAAAGCTTTGATTCCTCGATTGCTTTTTTTATAGCTGGTGAAATCTCCTCTCCTCTATTCAATGTGTTATCTATGAAGGTCTCGATTTTCTTTCGAAGCAATGCATCATAAAGATGGCTAGTGAAACCATTGCGAGTATCCTCGCCTCTGAAACTGATAAAAACATCGTACTTCTTGGATGGGGAGGGGCCAGAAGAAGAAGAAGCCATTTACGTACCCAGAAAATCAACAGATCAAAGCAAATGATTGCAGAAACCCTATATCCTGACTCTTGAGATGGTCGAAGAGGCGAGGAGATCAGTTACAACAGGCTTGACATGCTAAAAGAAATTTAAAAAATAAAATAAAATAAAATAAAATAAAAGAAACCAAAACCAAAATCAAAAGTCAACAGCTACATACATCAAATTACTTGTATTAATAAGAAATTCCCTGCTCTTCTTGGTTGCTTCTTTGTACCTTCCAGGAAGAGATATAAAGTCAACTCTTACTAACAAGAGGTTGTTAATAGGTTAATATCAACTCTGTATTCATTTGCCTATAATTATCATATTGTAAACGTGAAACTGGGAGAAAAACTATATTTTCGTGTATTTGGACTTAATCGAAAATACGGTACAAAACAGAAAATAAATAGAGTACATGGAGAGGATATCTTGCCAAGAATATCTTTATAGCCGGCGAGATCTCCTCAGATTGCCAAGAATTTCTTTATAGCCGGCGAGATTTCCTCTCCGCTAATTAGCATGTTATCTATGTAAGCCTCGATTTTCTTTCCACATAAGGCCTCAAAAAGATGACTAGTAAAGTTATTACGAGTATCCTCACCTTTAAAACTAATAAAACATCATACTTCTTTGGTGTGGCCGAGATAGAAGAAGAAGAGGCTGTGTTTGGACCAGAAAATCTACAGATGAAAATACTTTCTTGAGAAAGTTTAGAGCCAGGGAGATCGGTAATAGCAATCTTGAATTACTAAGAAATTAAACAAAGCGCTAAACTCTGATCACAAGTCAACAGCCAAACGCATTAGTACAAGGCTCTGGAATTCCCTTGGCTGCGAAGTTTTTTTTGAGATATAAAGTCAACTAATGCGTATAATAAGTACGCGTTATAAACTTCCTCGTTTTTACCAAGGCAATATATATATAACAATGATGCCCTCACAATAGTGGTCTCTTTTTTCTTTTTTTTAAGGATTTTTATTAAGTTTTTCCCCCCCTTAATTTTGACTAAATTGGGATGTTGCCTCCTAGATGTAACATGTTAGTCTCTTTTTTCAAATGAACTCATGTAATATCTAAGAGGACATTTCAATTTAATCTTAATTCTGTCTCTTTTTTTGAACGACCTCACTTGATATAAATATATATATATATATATATATATATAAAGACATTGCGGTTCAATTTTTAACCGACATCGTCAACTCAGGACACTCTATAATATTTTATTAATCAACTAAATATTTAAGAGGTAACTTTCCAATATCAAAACGTGTAGTAGGCAAATGTGTGAAATGCCTTTTTTTTAAACCACGTAAAACTTATACATCTTAAGACTTCTGATTAAAAGATTAATAATTTGCTAAACTACAGAGAGAATATGAAGAAGCTCACCTAGAAAATCAATTGTTGAAATTGGAGACGGTTTTTCCTTTTTAATGAATTTACATTCTTTGAACGCCGTATTTCCAGAACATCAGACTTTGATATATCAAACATGGATAGTCTTATATAAGCTTCACATTCGAATTTTTCGGGGAAAAAAAAGGAGGGGTTCTCATTCAAACCAACTTTGTTTTCGGTAAAGATATAGATTGTCACAAGTTTTAAAAAAAAAAATCAAAAGAATTCTGGATTTGACAGTATTTTATTCTTTACTGGAACGAAAAGAAAAGGAAGTGATTCACGGGCAGAGGAGAAAGTGACATTATAAACTCAACGTGCTGAGACCTCACAGCGGTTCGACAAGCATTTGCATGATGCTGATTTTCTGGTGTAAGACTACTGTTTGGATCCCGAATCATCGTATCGAGTGACTGTGGCTTGATCCAAAACCTACAGCCTTAAGAACTCTTTTGAAATAATTAAAACGTCGCCTGGGAGAATAATAATTCATGTGGGAGTCATCCCAAAATCCCATGAGTCTTGTTGCAAAACTTCTTCTGATCTCAAGAATTCTTCCAGAACTTGACTGTGTCTCTGATGGCCTGCAATACACAACTGGTTCTTCTGGAGGCAAGCAAGGCTGCGGTGAAGGCTTGAATTTCGAACAGCGCCACAGGCTAATGTAGTCGAGAGAGCTGATATTATGGATGCTATCCGGTAGATCCTCAAGGTCTTCACACATTTCCAAGTGCAAAGTTTCAAGTGCAACTAGATTTTCAATTGAACTGTGTAACTTTTGAATCGCTGTTCTATCCAACTCCAGTTCCACCAGACGTTCCATAGGCTCTAAGATTTCCGGAAAGGTCTTGAAATTTGAGCAGCCAGAGAGATAAAGACTTTGAAGAGATTTCAACTTACAAATGCTGGTCGGGAGACTCTCAAGGTCTCTACAATCAGTGAGATCAAACATCTTGAGGTGAGAGAGATACCCGATTGATGAAGGAACATGTTTAACTGATGTTTTGCTCAGATTTAAACTCCTTATGTTCCTTGGAAGCCCTGGAAGCTCATCTATAGATGAACAGCCCTCGAGATTAACAGTTGTGAGATTTTCAGCATGCAATAGTTCTGGAATTTTAGTAAGGTGGTTACAATTTCGAAGATCGATATTTTTCAAGAGATCAAGGTGCTGCACCAAACAAGCAAAGACAAGAATCAGTAACTTTGATTTTGCAAAATATTAGATATCCAAACATACAACGTACCTAAAGATGGCATATACCGTACCTGGTCTTCATTCCAAAGTTGCTTTAACCGACTATTAGGCATGACGAGTTCAACAAGGCTTTCAGGAGTAAAATTTACTGGCAAGGATGTGGAAGGGTATCCATCCCATTCCAAATATACAAGCTTGTCAGAAAGAGAACGGAAATCTTCACTAAGGTACACCTTACTCTCCGTTTTCATGCCTGTTGAACTATAAATTTTCAGCAATCTCAGATTACACATCTTTTGGAAAACCGCAGGACTAAAGCTTATCTCTTTAATCTGAGATATGTCGAAGAATATTCCTTGAACTAAGTCAGTCCCCTGACAATCAAGTATAGACTATGGATTAGTTGTGTATACACTACCATAAAAATTACTAAAAATGTATAGGGATCTAAAAGTAAATAATTGCATAGTGAATTTTCTTGGATGAGTGACTGGAATGATATTTCGTAAAGAAGGTTGAATGGAATTTCATACTTACAGTGTTGTTTTTCAAAACATGACAGATATCTCGAGCAATCCACAATCTACTACGCTTTCCAGGCTCGTGAATGGATTCCTTGCGAACAATTTCCCAACCCATTTCTTGGATCAAATCATGCATCCAGAGCTTGTTGCCAGGTATAATAGTTATGAGGGACTTGTAAATAAGTTTATCAATTACCGCGTGAGAATAGGCTAGTATTCTTTCGACAAAATCTCTGTTCTGTCCTTTGAAGAAACAAGCAATATCAAGAAATATACTCTGCTCATTGTCATCATCTAGTCCCTCATAACTTATCTCCAACACATTCTGAATTTTTTGGAGCGGAAATTTTTTCAACTTATCCAACGTAGTTTCCCATGTCTTCTCACTCTTCGAACAGAGGGAGCAACTCAAAACTTCAAGAGCCAACGGGACGCCTCCTGCATAGTTTATTGCCATTTTTGACAACTTTGTATACGGTGGTGATGGAGAGCATGTTTTCCCGAAGGCTTTTAGACAAAAGAGCTGAAGGGCTTCATCGCAATCTAATTCCTCAACCTTGTAAATTCTTTCATCGGTTGTAATATTCCTAAGCACTTCCACATCTCTAGTTACTACAATGATTCTACTTCCACGGCCAAAGTTATCAAGACGTCCAATCAACACTTTTATTTGTTCCGAATCATTCACGTCATCAAGAACAATGAGAACCCTTTTTCTGTGGAGCCTGCTCTGAAAAAAATCTGTTAATGCAATAAATTTACTGCCATTTAGATCTTCCTCCAATAACTCAGAGAAAAGTTTCCTTTTCAAACGCTGCAGTCCTTGTTTCTTTGTTTCTTCTCTAAGATCTGAAAGAAAGCAACAACCTTCAAATCGAGAATAAAATCGCTTAAAGAGAACTCGAGCAAGTGTTGACTTTCCTATACCGCCCATCCCCCAAATGCCTATAACGTGAGCAATGTCACCCTTCGAGCAAGCATTTGATATCTTTTCAATTTGCTTAATGCGTTTGTCAATTCCAATGAGCCCCTCAGTTTCATCCTGAGAAGATAGACGACTCAACTTCTCCACAATATCTTTAACAATTTCAGTAACAAGTTTGGACTCGGGCCTGGCATGGAAAGAAAAGTCTCTTCGTGAATTAATACTTATTAAAATAAACTAAAAGGAAAGCAATGCAAACTAGTTACGATGTAGATATATTTGGCAAAGTATATAGAATTATTACTTTAGATTTGGTCTTGATTTTCTACACTTGTTCTTTTGTAAATTTTGCAATGTTTAATTTCTTTTTTACCCTAAAAAAATAATTATTATATTTAGATTTCTCTTGCTAGTGGAAGGAATTCAGTATATTGGGGCTTCACGATGCTCACATATGTAGACCCTATCTAGACCAAGTTATTCTCCCCCTCACTCCTTTTTGACTTTTGCAAATTTAGCCTGTCAAATAAACCAAAATATTTCCATCAAAACTCTCATATGAACTACTGGCCACCTAGCTCTCGGTTTGCTAATGCACTTGGGAACAGATTAATTTTTGTACGAATACAAATGCGCACTGTCAGGAACATCTTCTTACGAGTTTGCCTAGCTATTAGGAAGTATGGTAGAGAAAAGTACAAACATTTTTCACGACTACACCGGTTCTCAATACCAAAAGAAGACTATAACTTAGCAAATTCACCTTATAAGTTATATCATGTACATACCTAGTCACTCTTGAATTCCATCCAGCTAGATTGGCTATTGTTTTCAAAGCGGCCTTCCACTCCTGCACTTTGTCCATTCTATCCTTGAATCGCTCTTCAACCAAGCTTCCGAGCTGTTTTCGCACAGCTGATGGGTCCATACGGTAAAACACCGGTATAACAAACTGTCTTCTTTCCATTTTACATCGGAGAATATGTACAAGTTCATCCAAACACCATGATGAGAACGCATAATTTTCTGAAAGAATGACCACCGAGAGTTTAGATTCCTCGATCGCTATCATAAGTGCTGGGGATATCTCGTCTCCTCTACCAAGTTTGTCATCATCTATGTAAGTTTCAACGTTTTTCTGAAGCAGGGCAGCATGAAGATGACTGGTAAAATTATCACGGGTGTCCTCACCTCTGAAGCTGAGGAAGACATCATATGTCCCCATCGTTGGATTTGAAAGAGAGGAAGAGGAAGAAGAAGAAGCCTCCATCTTTTCACAGTGAGTACGTCAACAACAGCAATCTGTGCTTTGTATTTTCAAAATGTGAAAACGCTCATAAAACCCATAAAGCAGAGAGAGAGAGAGGATGATGGAAGAGCTGAAGCCAGGAAATCTACAGATCAAGAAAGAGATGGTGGAGACGAGGAGATAGGTAATAGCAGGCTTGACTTGCTAAAAGGAAATAAAACACGCTACCTATAGAAAATCACTAGTCAACAGCTTCACACTTGAATTAATTAATTAATTAATTATAAATTCACAGCACTTCTTAATTGCTTCTTTGTACCTTCCAGGAAGAGATATCAAGTCAACTCTTTCCTAACAAAAGGAAGAAAGCAGAACGTAAACTTCTTTTGTACCTTCCTTCCAAGGAAGGGAAAGAAAGTCGACTAAGGAGATATCTTTTATTTATCTGGTTACATGAAAGACAATTTAAAAAGAAATAAAGATAGATAACTCTGTGCTGAGATGTGTCCCGAGACTGAGTAACTAGACTTGAACAATCGGCAAAACTATATTAGTGAGGATCTGAAAAACCTCAACCACAAAAATCAATGATATCTGTAGTGAATTGCAGCCAGTTTTTCCTTTGATGGGCACCTAACAATTCAGTTTTTATCCACTTTTACTATGGCATTAATTGTTTAACGATCTTCATATTCGACAAATCATCTAATAAGCATTTTTCTTTTAAACGACACAGGTCTATGACTCTCACTTATTAAAGAAAAACAAAAAACGCTCTCAGATTTCACACCTAAGAGCTTCATTCCAAACTCCTCTCCTTCCACCCGTTAAGCTAAGCCAGTGGGGTTTACACCTATTAATTGTTAAGATATATACAATCTTTCCCCTCAAAACGTACATACATCCCATAAGTTACAAAGCCAAAGCGTAGCCCTTTTTTTTTTTTTTTTTTTTTTCCCTTTGCAATATTGTTAAGACATAAAATGAGTATATATCCTTTTTTTTTTTTTTGTTCTTTTTTTTTTTTACCCTACGAAAAAGACATTTAAAACTCATGTTGTAAGTGCAAATGAATCCATATTTTTCATAGATGAGAAACCACCCTACTGAACAATGAGGTGAACCTGAATCGGTAAATTTTTTTTTATTTTTTTTCCAGAATAAGGTGTCAAAATACATCAAAGAAACTAATAAATGGTCGAACTCCCTAATTCTTGCATCAATTCCAATCACCTATCAAAAACTTTCCGTACACCATTACACTGAAGTGTTTAAACCTGTTATATTTGCTTATTCTGTTGCGACAATAATAAGGTTACAAAATGAAGTCACATATCCTTTCAAAGAGAAAAAATATCTCGTACATGATTCATTAGCATTACTATACAGTTAAGATAGAGCTCTGACTAGATGCTTGGGACTCACCGAGAAACTCGGATCTTAATTGCATCAAAAGCCTGCCTAAATAGTTTAAGCCTTCTCCATCCCGCCCTCCACCCCAGAACAGATCATGTGGAGAAGCTTCAACAAGAACAGATCCTGCCGTAGAGAGCAACATAGAGTTCAAATGTGGATAAATTGAGAACTTGCATTTCAAAGCCCTATACATAACATCAATCTTGGCACTTTCCCAATCAGATCTTATCTGCATAACACCAGCAAAAACACAGAAAAAACCGTTGTTAAGACAGGAAATCATTCGTTCAAACACATTCTGTCTATAAAGTTATATGAGGCACGTGTCAAATGATTGATAGATTGTTATGTTGCTTAAAGATCAGCATACATATCCCAAGTATGCTATATGAAAATTGGATACTAGGTTGCGGTTCTTTAGATCTCTTATAGTCATTATGCGAGATTTACAAAAATCAATTTTCCATACATCTACAATCAGGTTTTGAAAAGCTTTAAATGACATTTTGGTTCCTTGTAATAGTTAACTAACAAACCATAGAAACCAAGAAAAGAGGAGACAGTTTAAAAATACCAATTACGTGAAAGGAAAATACCAGATCAGGGCGCTTCCTCTGCATTGACCTTCCTAATCTCGCTGCCTCCTCTGGACTTTTAGCAGACTTTATTTTTGCTACACATTCTTGAGCCAGAGGGTCATCAACCCCAACAAACTTGTGAGCCTATTTATCAACAATAAAACCGCAAATGACATCTTAAAATCTTATATTGGAAAAATAGAAATTATGTTGGAAAAGTGTGATACCTGGTAGTAATGCTCCACACTCAACCAAGTGGAATAATCACCATTTTCATCAGGCATCTGAATCGGATGAGGAGAAAAATTTGACAAAGCACCATAGAGGTCCCATGCTTTATAGAAGAATATGATCTTCGATTCATATTGAGTGACAGTCGGATCAATTGCGTAAGTTTCTTCAATTGATGGGATAACAGGTGTTAGATCTGGTATAGGCTGAAGAAACCCACTAATTAGCATGTCGGGTCCAACCTGTATTGCAAGTGCCAAGAGCATAAATAAAACCAATCTGAAGCCATGGTAACAAGGAATATTCTCACTTGTATAAAGACCGCCGACTAGTGCTGACCTGCTCATAGCAAACATCAATCAAATCCAAAGCTTGTGACATCTCCACCATTCCTAGTTCACCTACAGGAGACGGGGCGTGTTTACCGCCAATTATTTTAGGAGCAACAAAAGCAAAAACCTGCAAGATGAAGCAACATAAAATGATGAATATAACAATGCAACAATGCTCGCTAATGTAACGGACAGGAAAAGAAAGGGGGAAAGAAGAAAAAAGTGAAAGAAACCTTGTGTATTACTCCAGATTGAATAGCAGATGCTGCTAATGTTCCTCCACACTCCCATAAAACCGAAAGGTACCCACGATCGTGAAAATACTCCATTATGTCTCTGGGGTTTAAGATGTCGAACTCCACTACTTCGACTCCTTTTGAAGCAAGAAATTTCTGGAAACTCCTTCTAGCTCCCCTTTGGGTCACAACTATGGTAGATGCTTCGGACATGTCCCAAAGATTCGCTTCCTCGGGAAGATCAAGAGTCTGACTCATTACAATCCGCATAGGCATATGCCCACCTCCATGTCTTGCAGTTAATCTCGGATCTGATATGAGAGATATCCCAAAACACGTTTAACTGTCTCTAGCATCTCCCTCTCTTTATTAACAATAATAAAGTCACGAAGAAACACAATACTCACTGTCCCTACGAACTGTATTTCCTCCAACGACAACAGCATCACTCCTACCCCGAAGTTCAAAAACTCGACTTCTAGACTTTTTGCTGCTAATCCACGCTGCATGTCCGCTACTAGCAGCAATTTTTCCTGTTATTAATCCCAAAAAAGTTATCAGAAGCCGCATACTAATCTGAAGTTCATGCCATTATTTTTCTCAAAACAACATGACAAATTCTACTCAAGTTCAATCACATTGACAAAGCTCACCATCAAGAGTCATTGCATACTTGAGAACAGAAAAGGGGACTTGAGAGGCCGCTCTGCAAATCAAAGGAGCGTTGACCAGAAGACAAGATTTTCGAGCTTCCTATAACAAGATTTTCAAACAAAAACAATTATTTTCAACTGCTATCACATTATGTCGGATACTAAAAACAAAAACCAGAGCAGAAGGCAAGAACTTTAGCTAAGATGAATTGAAATACTCTTTTAACAAAAATGAAAAAAAAAAAAAAAAAAAAAAAAAAAAAAAAACGTACCTCGATGATTTTGCTTTTGAGATCCTCGCCAAGAACATCAACCCGAACTCCTTGACTTCTCAATGCACGAACCGCATTGCCTCGGAGATGCTGCAGAGGATGCCTAATTCCGACCACAACCCTCTCAATCCCTGCCTAATCCACAACAATCAAACAATCACCAATCAAATTCGACAAAAAAAAAAAAAAAAACCCCCCAAAAAAAGAGACCCAAAAAAAAAACAAAAGGAAGGCAAGATTGGAACTTGGACGAGGCAAAACCTCGACGAGGGCGGAGACGGCGGCATGATCGCCGTGGCAGTCGCCGGGTTCCATGTTTAGGTAGGCGGTGGAGCGACGGCAGGAGCCGCCGGCGGCCTCGACGGCGATGACCTCGGCGGGCTTGGTGCCCTGGGCGTAGAGGAAGCCCTCGCCGGCGACGGTGCCGGAGGGAGTGGCGATGAGGCAGCCGAAGTTGGGGTGGGGGGAGGTGAAGCCGGCGGAGAGGTCGGCGAGGACGGCGGCGCGTCGGATGAAGGAGGCATCGAGCGCGTGGGGGATTGCAGCGGAGGAGGGAGGAGGGTGTTGTCGTGAGAAGTGGATTTGCAGAGAACGGGAGAGGTGTAGTAGGGCGCTAGTCGCATAGACAATGCCATTAGAAATATAGAGGAGGCCAAAAACAGATAACGTTGTACGAACTGGACTACTGTGTTACTAAGAAGGATACAAAGAGGAGCGCGGAGAATACACTACAGACCAATCCGCGCAGCGGGATGATGTTAATTTCCACCTTTTGGGTTCTCACTGCTAACTGCCATGCCATTTCGATGTCGAGCCGGGAAAGGTTCACAGTAGCGTTAAAGTGTCACAGAACAATTTTTGGAATTTTTTCTTTTTTTCTTTTTTCTTTATCTTTGACTAGGCAAAACAAATTTGGAATTTTTTTATTTTTTTATTTTTTTCAAAACAACAAAGGTAGAGATCATTTGGACAATTTTACTGGTAGAGCATATACTTTAATCTCTTGGTAGAACAAGATTGATTTAACTTTTGACCATCCGATTTTGATCTACAAGTATTTGTCATGAGTTATCGTGACACAAATTTTTAATTTTTTAAACGAAATACGAAAGGTTTAAAAAAGCATTTAAAAATTATTTTTTTTCAAGTTTTTTTTGCCATTGCCATGTAAACACGTCACTATAAAATTAAAAAAAAATGCGTCGATCTAAAAAACAATAAATAAATAAACAAACAAATAAATAAGGAGAATTCATGATTGTGATCAGACTCTCACAGCAAAGAAGATAAACATTAAACATAAACGACAAACAATTTGTCGTTTATCTATCGTCGAACTCGAGATAAGCGACGTACCGCAATAAGTATAAACACAAAACGACAGGTTCGTTTTAGTTTCCATGTCTTTCAAGTAGCAAGAACAGTTTCTAATTTCGATGACAAAGGACTGGTCTCGCTAACTCTTTCCCATTAAATGAAAAACAAAACGACACACTGACACGGTTTTCTTTCTTTTTTTTTTTTTCCTCCGCACCTTAAGGAAACACCTGCTTCATTGAGATCATCACATGCATGTCCAATCAGGACCACGTTACTATGATTAACGACATGCCGTTGCTAGCGTCTATAGCCAAATGACGAAAACATTCGCCAACCGATTGAAAACAGAGCATGACACGAGTAGAATCCATATTATTGAAAGTAAATATCTATCAAAGGGTTCATCAGCGTCATTCCACAAGCACACACACATCAATTATAAAATTTATGACATCTCGAAAATAAGCTCTTTTTTTTTCTTTTTTTTTTTTTAATGAGTTTTTGTATCTCAGCAAGTAGGTAGGTAGCAACAACGATGACGCCACATGAGGCGGGGTTTGTTACACACCATCAGCAGCCGCTTCTATTCCTCCTCTTCAGCCTCTTCCAGCCAATTCACGAATGGCTCCAGGGCCTTCACAAATGTTTGCCTGCCACGATTTCCAACAACATTTAATCAAAGACATGACATGATCATTGGATTTTCACATCACGAAAACAAGAAGAAGAAGCATTACCTGCCCTTGGGGTTCGTTCCTCGACGGAACCAGTGAAGAATGGTGTCTTCGGCAAGGACGTCCTGATCATAGAGAGACCTAATAATTTCAGGGAACAATTTCATAAGCTTGGCATCCTCATAGCACTGCATCTGTACTTTGTATATCAGCTCCAGCTCAAGCTTCCCACTGGTGCAGAAGGAGTTCAGCAGCTCCGCCCATGTTTTCACCTGCATTGTAAATGAATAAAAATGGTCGTCAAGTCATTGCAGCTTATTTAGTAACAAGTCCAGACATCATCAAAATATAATATTATAAACCTGGCGAAGAGCTGCATTAGCATTCTGCTGCTGGTTCTTCCCAGACCACTGAACAGCATCCATTATGACATCCCAGAGAATTCTCACAACCTCAATGTCAGGTAACTTGGCATCTCTAACACGCTGCTTTACAGTCTCTATGACTTCAGATATGTCAGTTTCCTCTGTTAGCTGAGTAGTCAAGGCAGATTTCATATCCTTGAGCTTCACCTCAAATATTTTCTTCTCATTATATTCAACCAAAGCAACTAGCCCTTCTTTACTGAAATGGCAATTGTTTTACACAGATAAGTTCCAAATTACAGGTTATAAAAGATACCAGGTTCTGATCAATTGCAATAAAACAAAATTTAAAACATTTTGGCAACAAAACTGGCTGATGGCAGCAATCCCAGTATCCAGTAATCGAGAAAACAAAATACAATGCTATCGTTCATAAACCTCACATCTCAAAAGAAAAACAAAACAAGTAGATGAGAAGGTAACAACAACAAAAACATTAAGGCCGTTTTTACCGAATCGTATGAAATGCAATCAGAAAAGTAACAGGTTTGGCAAAAAAAAAAAAGAAACGGAATGAGAATTGGGATCATAAATTCTCTTTCCAATGTTTACTAATGTATTAGGCAGTGGTATTAGAAATAATCCAACTCCATTTCTAGAGTTAACTAAACTTGGGAATAGGAGTGATATCAATTAAATGTTCTCGTACATAATTAAACAATCATAGTCTTGATAAGGGCATATATGTATTCCAATTAACCAGGTGTAACAATACCAAAGGAGAATTGGGATTTGCAATTCCTACGTTGTGCAGGCCCTACTAAATAACCATTCTCGATTCTGTAAGTAAACACATGAATAGGTGCGAAAGGGAAACACTCGTCCCTTTCCCTTTCCCTTACCATTCCTGGAAAGTAAACATGCACTAAATGAAAAACTCACACACCTTAGTGAACAGAAAACGCTAAAAAATGTGTAGCTATTATTTAGTATCCATACAAACGTAATCAGAGTCGACATCAATATGCAGAATATAACTTCCACTTATTAAAAATGGATAAACTAAAATCACAATAAGTCTAGGAAATCATACAGCAACCAAAACGAATTATAACAGTCAGATTGCAAAGACTCACGTGAAATGTTCAGAGAAACCTTCAGCAGATCGCCTTGCAGATGGGAAGAATTCCATAAGATTGTCCTCCACTTTACCACGCCTCAGAATTGAAATCAGATCATCAAGGCTATTATCAACCAGATACTCCTTGAAAAAGTCGGTTATGAATGAAAGGACTAGCCCTTTGGCAACAAGATTGTCCTTGAGTAAAGGCTGGAGTACAGTCTCTGGAGGAAGACCTGATAGCTTCTGAGAGAATGCAAGTGCAGTGAAAATTGCCAGCTTCTTCCTTTCATTCTCCTCAAAAAGCTCCAGAGACTGGAGGAATTTTCGCATGACATTTTCAAGATTTTTTATAAGGAACGGCCTCCGCCTCAGAATTTTCTGTATGTAGATCACAGATGGTAAAATTACTTCACGTGTCGCCTCACAGTCTAGTATAGAGTAGGGGTGGCGCTCCCCCTCATCAGGTTTTGTTGTTCCAGGTTGTGTACGGCCCCCAGTGAAAATAACCTGCAGTCACATAAGAGTAAAAGTGTAAAACTTCAAACTTTCATCAAATACATTGATATAGTAAACAAGCCAAGGGGATATTTTTGCTTCTTGCCACCATCATATATTTCCAACTCAATTTTAATTTCTATATCCGGCTCATATAGTTGCAGCATAAGATTTAAAAATCCTCAAGAAAGGTTTCCGAACCTAACCCAATTCCTCAAAAAATCATGTAAAACCGATGGAGTCTAACATAAGATATAAAAAGCACAGAAACTTGCCTCAAAAAAGGTGTCACCGTATCTTGAGAAGTTAAGGTCTGAAGACTCGAAGCTCTTGGCAACAGCTTCCTGCATAAAAGTAAATACTCGTTCAGGTTCACCAAGGCAAGAAAATGACATAGAATTCGTGCTAATGAATACTTGAGAATTTTTATAAGGCATTAGAGATAAACTTACCAGATCGCCAGCATTATCCAAATAAATCTGGACCACTGCATCCGCAAAAGCTGCAGGGTCCAGCGGCTCTGCAATGTTCCGTTTGCGGGTCTTAATCCGCGTACCACTGTATATTTAGGTACATAGTCAGATGGGAAAAAAAACATATGAAAGAGTATATGATTGTATTTTTGTTTCTTCACAAAGCATATTTCAAGATTTCTGAGACAGGTTAAAAGAAAAAATGGATATTTTATGACTTACCCGAGAGTGGGTCTCTCCTTCGAGCTGCAAGTGAAAAAAAGGGAAACATAAAGTCAATCAATAAGCCAAACTTTGATCTAAAGTTTTCAAACAAAAAAAAAAAAAAAAAAAAAAAAAAAAAAAGAAAAAAAAAAAAAAAAAAAAAAAAAAAAAAAAAAAAAAAAAGCAAAAACAGTTGATAACCTCTGAACCATGAAACCCAGAAATCAACAAACTATATCCCCAAAGTAGACTAGCCCGGTTAAAAGTAGCAAGAAAATGAAGGAAATCATCCCCAGAAATTCCAAAATAATTAAAGAAAAAAATCAAGAAAAGAAAGGAAGACCTCGGAAAATAAGTTACTTATCCAAAATCACAGATAAAGATAGATCGCAAAAGGAAAAATTAGAAAACTTTCATCCCGAAAAATACCAAAATAATTATGAAAATCGATACACTTGATAAGTCAAATCAAACACAAACAATCTCAATTTCCCCAAAAACCAACAAAAAAAAATCATATAAGATCGAGTGATTTGATGAAACAACACAAATAAAAAAATACCCACAACAGAAATTCAACAGCTAGAAACCCTAAGATGACAAATCGAAAACTTTAAAACAGATTCAATGGAAACCAATTCAGCAAAACAATAAGCAGATCTGTGACCTATAAAAGAAGAAAAGAAAGCAAAAGGGAATAAAAATTAAAGAGAAAACCTTGAAATTGAAAGATCGAGAAGGAGATAGAGAGAAAGAGAAAGAGAGAGAGATTATGACCTCATAAACCAAGACGAAGTGGGATCGGAGAAGCGGTGAGTCTGAGACCGGAGAGTCTAGCGCCTTAAGATTAGAGGGGGAGGAGGGGAAAATATAAAACAGAGATGAGAGAGTTTTCAGCGAGTTCGTTTCGGTACTGATATATATTGGGGGACGTGAATTTTCTTTTTTTTATTTTAATGCAGAAAATGGAAAATGGGTTTTTTTTTTTTTTTTTAATATGGCAATTAAACATGTCGTTTGTTTGTTTCAAAATAAAAAAAAAAAAAAAAGAAAGAAACAGGTCGACCATTTGAAAACGACGTCATATTTGTAAATGTCGTTGAAAATTTTTTTTGGAAAAGCTGTTCATTCTATTTACTGTCGTTACAAACTGAGATGTCGTTTGTTTGAGTTATGTGGCCTATGATGAGATGGGAAACAACGCACCTTTTGTTTTGTTTTATTTTTATTTATTTATTTTTATTTATTTATTTTTTTTTTTTTTTTTGTGTTTTGTTAGCTGATTTGTGTGAGTCTCCTGTTGTTTGTAAGAGTAAACGACACGTATTCTGTTACTTGAAAAATTGTTGTCGTTTCGTTCATGATTTTGAAGCTTGCTGGCTTTGTTAAAAATGATGTCGTTTTTCCATTCAAAGTTTGCCAAATAGCATGTTGTGTTTGATTTGAAAGTATGTTGTGAGTTACCACCAGTTTATAATGACATGGTTGTGAGGATGTCTTAGGTATAGTCTTCATTTATGTTTGTGTAATAATTTGATTAAACTTGAGTGATGTTGCTTGTAAGAATCTACCCAAAATTATGAGTGGTAAACTTAGATCGATAGTTGTTCCCAAATAAAGAGAGAGAGAGAAAAACAAACAAACAAACAAAATTAGATCAACAGTTATTGAAAGTCTAATGATAGGATCCTATTCGTTTTGTGATCCCATTAAAGTCTTCTAACAGCGTTTGGCAGAGTTTGTGAAGACTCCACCAATATATTTTGTGATATGTGTTATGTACGATATGTCGTTCATCATTTAGAAATTTGTTGTTTATTAAATTGAAAAAAATAATTAGTCCTTAAAAAAATTTAAATTTAAATTTAAAAGAATTGTCAAATGTACTACATACCGTTCTTAGTAATTTTCCTATTGTTTGATATTACAGATAACTTGTTATCCTTAAAGTGATTTTCATTTAGCTTGCGTTTGATTCATTGGTTAGAGATAAAAATTTTAAATTAGAGTTGATTGATTTTTTAAAAACTAGTTATAATTTTTGTTGATTTTTATAAAAAATAAAAACTGAGATGAAAAAATATAGTTTAATTATAGTTGAGTTAAAATATCAAACGAAACATTATTTTTATGATAATGTAAAAAAGTAATTTGATGTCTCTATTTTTTTTTTTTTTTTGGTAAATAAACGTAATTTGACGTTAACAAACAGTACATGACGATATCTTTAAAGGTACTGTTTTAGTGTTCTATACAAATTCGCTCTACAATGCATATCACCCGTGGTTATTTTATTGCCACTTTATTATTCCAAAGCCAAAAAATACAATTTATTTGGTTAGTCCTATGCTGATGAGCCGTGTTACTTTATCAATTTTCTATAAACCATTTGCTTCGCTCGAAAGCTAAAACCACTTGTACCTTTTCCATTAGTTTGCCATAGCCATGGAGTCTTCGGTCAATGATGATGAATGTTCCCAAGACCCCACCAAAAAAAAAAATTAAAAGATAAAATTTTTTGCATAATCTTATAGAAGTAAGCAGGGTATGTTAAAGGGTACTAGTGATATTAAGCATCATGTATTGGAATCTCCATTAGTTATAACACACAAAATTGATGTCCTGAAGTATTTTTCAAAGCAAAAGCATTGGAGGGTACCAAGGCTTCAAAGAGCACTACTCAAACTTCGGGTACTGCGAATATAAAATAACCCCTTTAAAAGATTCTTGTACTTGAATACTAAAGTAAAGAAAATGATCGTGTTAATTGACGAATTCACTAGGATGTAGTGAAAGAAGCATCTTCCATAATTCTTGTACATATTTATTGGAAATGAATAGGGTCTTAGTTTCACCGAATTATGGGCAAAATTTGCCTGTGGCATATGAAAAGCTGTTTTATAACCAAGATCAAAAGAACAAATCTGATATTGCTAATAAAAAGTCAAGAATCTTATGCACCTTTACTTTGCCTAGGCAAATAGTAATTTAAATTAAAAATAAAAAAATAAAAAATAAAAAATAAAAGATCTTAAAGGTAAAAATATTTTTGCATTCCCTTTTCTTTTTTCCTAGTCCACTTGAAGAATCCTCCTCCTAAGTGGGGTCTCGTTCCGAAGTGTGTGATATAAATGTACATGTAAGAAGCACCTTCAAAAGGTTAAAAGCCAAGGAGCTGTGCTTGGGCTGAAAGCTATAGAAGTAGCTTAAACTGCCCAATGGAATAGGTCCATTGAGAGCTGAAATTCACGAACGGCCATGAATATCAAAGTGCTCTCCAATAAGGCGGTTCAGGCCTGTTAAGTTGGATACTTATTATTTCTACCTGCAACTGCTTTGTTAAGTTGGATATATCGGAACTTTTGTCAATCACTTCTAGCCGACTTAAGAACTTAATTGTTCAAAGAAACATCAAAATCATGGGGAAAAAAAATCAGTTTGCAATGCAGAAACCATCCTATCAGAGAAACCACATATAGTTCAAGCACTCCAAGCAAATGCACCATCATGCAATTGAGCCAAGGAAACCCAGCACTTAACAATCACCTTTTTTCCTCAATCTGCCCACTTAGATTACTCGCATTATTCGAACATTAGTGCCATAAAAATCTCCAAAAACCTTAAAAATAAGCAAGAAAGTTTCATTTAGGGCATTCATCAAACACGTTGCGGACACTTCTCTGAACCCCAGAAAACCCAAAATCAGCCGTCAAATCTACGACTTGTCTTCTCCAATCACTTGTCTTCTCCAATCACTTCGAAATCGACCAGGATCGAGTCATTGGGAAAGTTTTGATCTTGTTGTTGGTTCTGTTGTTGTTGCTGTTGCTCGGCGTTCACGAGGCTTTCCATGTCTCTCAGCCTCGTCCTCACCACACTCGTGACCAGAACTGCAAAGGAAACAATGGACCGTAAGACTACGTGTTCTGCTAGATCACACGATGAGATGATAATGTAGAGAGAGAGGGAGAGAGAGATTACTGGCAGCAGTGCCAATGGTCCAGAGCCAGAGGATCTTCAAACCGGGACTCTTCTCTCGCGGCATACTTATCAGCCTTCTTGTTCGTTGTCAGAGATCTATTGGTAAATCTATAGTTGGTTGTTTGGTAGGAAAATCTATAGTTAGTTATTCAATGATTTGTCTAGATCAACAACTAATTTATCGAAAATCCATAAATAATTTATGGAAAAAAAAAAAAAACATGTGCTTCTTCTTCTTCTTCTTTTAAATAAAAAATCATGAAACACATACTTTTTCTCGTTAATTTGTTTCTAATAAATTTAACAAACAAGCCCAATGATTTGCGTTTTTTTTTTAAATTATTAAAAGTGCTATTATTCTAAGCAAACACTTGCGATGAAATAATATAGCTTAAGTTTCGTTTGCTTGTTAGATATGAAAGTTTAAAATTGAAGGTGGTTAGCTTTTCAAAAACAAGTTATAGATTTTATTGATTTTTCGAAAAAATAACAAAAATTAAGGTGAAAAAATACAATTTAATTAAAGTTAAACTCAAACTCCAAACAAAATTTATCATCTAATGACCTTAGCATTTGCAATTTAATACATTACAAAAGTATTAATATTTTCTTTTCTATGGAAAGGGACCTTTTTTTTTTTTTTAATAGCAAAGCAGACATGGAAAGGAACTATTTTTTTTTAGGTTTGTGCTGCTCAAATTCCACTCAATATTTGTAACGTCCAAACAAGACTCTTTCTTGAATCTAAACAATACTTTAACATTCACCTTCAATCAACCAAGGTTATGATTTCTAATCTATGAAGAGAGAGAGTAACCGGTATCACTCAATAGATTAATCAGTCCAAATACCGTTCATATCCGACACTCCATTGTTAAATGAGGTACCGGAGTAGGCCATATATATAGGGTTTTTCTACTATCCCTTAAGTGGAAGATCCCTCAAATGTAACTTTCTTCTAAATAATTTGTAATAATTAGTTAACTTACTTGTAATTTGTGTAAAATTATATATATCATGATATACTATTTATGACTAACTTAGTATGTGACACATAATTTTATATAAAATTACAGATAAATTAACTAATTGTTAATAAGTTATTTTTTAAAAAATATACCAGATCGCCAGCATTATCCAAATAAATCTGGACCACTGCATCCGCAAAAGCTGCAGGGTTCAGCGGCTCTGCAATGTTCCGTTTGCGGGTCTTAATCCGCGTACCACTGTATATTTAGGTACATAGTCAGATGGGAAAAAAAAACATATGAAAGAGTATATGATTGTATTTTTGTTTCTTCACAAAGCATATTTCAAGATTTCTGAGACAGATTAAAAGACAAAATGGATATTTTATGACTTACCCGAGTGTGGGTCTCTCCTTCGAGCTGCAAGTGAAAAAAAGGGAAACATAAAGTCAATCAATAAGCCAAACTTTGATCTAAAGTTTTCAACCAAAAAAAGAAAAAGAAAAAAAAAAAAAAAAAGAAAGAAAGAAAAGCAAAAACAGTTGATAACCTCTGAACCATGAAACCCAGAAATCAACAAACTATATCCTCAAAGTAGACTAGCCCAGTTAAAAGTAGCAAGAAAATGAAGGAAATCATCCCCAGAAATTCCAAAATAATTAAAGAAAAAAATCAAGAAAAGAAAGGAAGACCTCGGAAAATAAGTTACTTATCCAAAATCACAGATAAAGATAGATCGCAAAAGGAAAAATTAGAAAACTTTCATCCCGAAAAATACCAAAATAATTATGAAAATCGATACACTTGATAAGTCAAATCAAACACAAACAATCTCAATTTCCCCAAAAACCCACAAAAAAAATCAACAGAAATTCAACAGCTAGAAACCCTAAGATGACAAATCGAAAACTTTAAAACAGATTCAATGGAAACCAATTCTGCAAAACAATAAGCAGATCTGTGACCTATAAAAGAAGAAAAGAAAGCAAAAGGGAATAGAAATTAAAGAGAAAACCTTGAAATTGAAAGATCGAGAAGGAGATAGAGAGAAAGATAAAGAGAGAGAGATTATGACCTCATAAACCAAGACGAAGTGGAATCGGAGAAGCGGTGAGTCTGAGACCGGAGAGTCTAGCGCCTTAAGATTAGAGGGGGAGGAGGGGAAAATATAAAACAGAGATGAGTTTTCGGTGAGTTCGTTTCGGTACTGATTTGTATTGGGGGACGTGAATTTTTTTTTTTTTTAATGCAGAAAATGGAAAATGGGTTTTTTTTTTTTTTTTTTTAATATAGCAATTAAACATGTCGTTTGTTTGTTTCATAAAAAAAAAAAAAAAAAAGAAAAAAGAAAGAAAGAAAGAAACAGGTCGACCATTTGAAAACGACGTCATATTTGAAAATGTCGTTGAAATTTTTTTTTGGAAGAGCTGTTCATTCTATTTGCTGTCGTTACCAACTGAGATGTCGTTTGTTTGAGTTATGTGGCCTATGATGAGATGGGAAACAACGCACCTTTTGTTTTGTTTTGTTTTGTTTTGTTTTTTTGTTTTTTTTGTTTTGTGTTTTGTTAGCTGGTTTGTGTGAGTCTCCTGTTGTTTGTAAGAGTATACGACACGTATTCTGTTACTTGAAAAATTGTTGTCGTATCGTTCATGATTTTGAAGCTTGCTGGCTTTGTTAAAAATGGTGTCGTTTTTCCATTCAAAGTTTGCCAAATAGCATGTTGTGTTTGATTTGAAAGTATGTTGTGAGTTACCACCAGTTTATAATGACATGGTTGTGAGGATGTCTTACGTATAGTCTTCATTTATGTTTGTGTAATAATTTGATTAAACTTGAGTGACGTTGCTTGTAAGAATCTACCCAAAATTATGAGTGGTAAACTTAGATCGATAGTTGTTCCCAAATAAAGAGAGAGAGAAAAAAAACAAACAAACAAACAAAATTAGATCAACAGTTATTGAAAGTCCAATGATAGGATCCTATTCGTTTTGTGATCCCATTAAAGTCTTCTAACAGCGTTTGGCAGAGTTTGTGAAGATTCCACCAATATATTTTGTGATATGTGTTATGTACGATATGTCGTTCATCATTTAAAAATTTGTTGTTTATTAAATTGAAAAAAATAATTAGTCCTTAAAAAAATTTAAATTTAAATTTAAAAGAATTGTCAAATGTACTACATACCGTTCTTAGTAATTTTCCTATTGTTTGATATTACAGATAACTTGTTATTCTTAAAGTGATTTTCATTTAGCTTGCGTTTGATTCATTGGTTAGAGATAAAAATTTTAAATTAGAGTTGATTAATTTTTTGAAAACTAGTTATAATTTTTGTTGATTTTTATAAAAAATAAAAACTGAGATAAAAAAATACAGTTTAATTAGAGTTGAGAATATCAAACAAAGCATTACTTTTATGATAATGTAAAAAAGTAATTTCATGTCTCTAATTTTTTTTTTTTTTTTTTGTGGTAAATAAACGTAATTTGACGTTAACAAACAGTACGTGACGGTATCTTTAAAGGTACTGTTTTAGTGTTCTATACAAATTCGCTGTACAATACATATCACTCGTGGTTATTTTATTGTCACTTTATTATTCCAAAGCCAAAAAATACAATTTATTTGGTTAGTCCTATGCTGATGAGCCGCCTTACTTTATCAATTTTCTATAAACCATTTGCTTCGCTCGAAAGCTAAAACCACTTGTACCTTTTCCATAAGTTTGCCACAGCCATGGAGTCTTCGGTCAACGATGATGAATGTTCCCAAGACCCCACAAAAAAAAAAAAATTAAAAGACATAAAATTTTTTGCATAATCTTGTATAAGTAAGTAGGGTATGTTAAAGGGTACCAGTAATATTAAGCATCATGTATTGGAATCTCCATTAGCTATAACACTCAAAATTGATGTCCTGAAATATTTTCTTAAGCAAAAACATTGGAGAGTACCAAGACTTTAAAGAACACTACTCAAACTTCGAGTACTGCGAATACCTTTAAAAGATTCTTGTACTTGAATACTAAAGTAAAGAAAATAATCGTGTTAATTGACGAATTCATTAGGATGTAATGAAAGAAGCATCTTCCATAATTCTTGTACATCTTTATTGAAAATGAATAGGGTCTCAATTTCACCCAATTATTGGCAAAATTTGCCTATGGCATATGAAAAGCTGTTTTATAACCAAGATCAAATGAAGAAATCTGGTATTGCTAATAAAAAGTCAAGAATCTTATGCACCTTTACTTTGCCTAGGCAATAACGTAACTGCCTTTCTAAGCTAAGTCTAACATAGTAATTTAAATTAAAAATAAAAAATAAATAAAAAATAAAAAAAAGATCTTAAAGGTAAAAATATTTTTGCATTCCCTTTTCTTTTTTTCTAGTCCGCTTGAAGAATCCTCCTCCTTAGTGGGGGCTCGTTCCAAAGAGAGAGTGTGTGATATAAATGTACATGTAAGAAGTACCTTCGAAAGGTTAAAAGCCAAGGAGCTGTGCTTGGGCTGAAAGCTATAGAAGTAGCTTAAACTACCCAATGGAATAGGTCCATTGAGAGCTGAAATTCACGAACAGCCATGAATATCAAAGTGCTCTCCAATAAGGCGGTTCAGGCCTGTTAAGTTGGATACTTATTATTTCTACCTACAACTGCTTTGTTAAGTTGGATATATCGGAACTTCTGTCAATCATTTCTAGCCGACTTAAGAACTTAATTGTTCAAAGAAACATCAAAATCATGGGGGAAAAAAATCATAATTTGCAATGCAAAAACCATCCTATCAGAGAAACCACCATATGGTTAAAGCCCTCCAAGCAAATGCACCATCATATAATTGAGCTAAGGAAACCCAGCACTTAACAATCACCTTTTTTTCTCAATCTGCCCGCTTAGATTACTCGCATTATTAGAACATTAGTGCCATAAAAATCTCCAAAAACCTTAAAAATAAGCAAGAAAGTTTCATTCAGGGCATTCATCAAACACGTTGCGGACACTTCTCTGAACCCCAGAAAACCCAAAATCAGACGTCAAATCTACGACTTGTCTACGTTGGGAAAGTTTTGATCTTGTTGTTGGCTCTGTTGTTGTTGTTGCTCGGCGTTCACGAGTTTTTCCATGTCTCTCAGCCGCGTCCTCACCACACTCGTGACCAGAACTGCAAAGAAAACAATGGACCGTAAGACTACGTGTTCTGCTAGATTACACGATGAGATGATAATGTGGAGAGAGAGGGAGAGAGAGAGAGTACTGGCAGCAGTGCCGATAGTCCAGAGCCAGAGGATCTTCAAACCGGGACTCTTCTCTCGCGGCATACTTATCAGCCTTCTCGTTCTAGAGATCTGTTGGTAAATCTAAAGTTAAGTCATTCAATGATTTATCAAGATCAAATAATAATTTATCAAAAATCAAAGAGTGATTTTTCTTTTTTGAAGTGAAAGATGTCCATTTATTTCATGGTAACAAATCATTACTTAATCCAAATATCTGATAAGAACGACAATCTAAAGATAAGAAATAAAACTAGAAATAACATATATAGATAAGAAGTATGTCACACCATTCCCTTTTTGGGAAAACGTAGCAAACATTACCACCTCTATGACTTACAAAACCATCAAGAATGTCACTAATAACTTTTGCCTCCATTGCAGTAGATACCGGGTATTGGGTTGCCCGGAGAACATTTACTGCATCAGTTTCTACCCGCCAATTGGAGTAACCACGAGCTTTGAGCAAACCACACTCCCTCCCGGACAGCCAAGCATTCGCCTAAACGGGGAGAAAAGCGGCCAAACATACAATTGGTAGTTGCTACAAGGAGCATACCGTTGCAATCCCAAGCTACAATTCCAATCCCGATGTACTCCATAGCTTGGTTCACAGCAGCGTCTACATTAATCTTGACACTATCAGACAATGGAGGGCACCAAAGAGTAGGAGATGGTTTAACACGGGGAACCTTCGCTTCATCCAACTCATTGCTCATAAGAAAATCTCCTAGTAGTCTGTTTGCCCGAGACACAATTTCTTTAGCATTCTCTACTTTGTTTTCAAAGACCGGCTTGTCTCGACTTGACCAAATGTCCCAAGCAACCATACAGAAAATTTCAATGTCATCCTTGTTGCAAGCTGACTTCAGAAACGAACATAATGAGTGAAAGGACCACCCGGGAAAAGGTTGAGCAACTTCCAAAGGGCAATCTCTTTTCCAAACCTCTCAAAGTCCCCGGACAAAGACCATAAGACATGGGATGTGTCTTTAAAAGCACAGTTGCATCCAGAGCAAATAGGTGGAACAGAAACTCCTCGGTACTCCAAGTGAACCCGAGCTGGTAAAGCTTCATAGAAAGCCCTCCAAGTATGAATTTTAACTTTAGAGAGGGAATCTGTGTAGCCCATAATGTCTTCCACCAACTAGAATCAAGGGGCCTCTCTGAACACTTAGCATCACAGTTGCATTCCATCTCCAGATGATAACCTGACCTTACAGTGTTACGGTCACTACTGTCAAAATGCCACACCAGGCAATCATCACGATGTCTCGAGATAAGAGGAAGGCTCCAAAACATATCCCTGTCTAGTTGCCAAAAAGCTTTCGTGATAAATCCCGGTTCCATCCCGAAGGTGAGATCAATTCAGAAACACTCATCTCTTCCACCATTGGGAACTGTGATCGGCCGAAAGGCCAAGGGTTCTTAACAACCCGTATATTCTCACCACTTCCTACCCTCCAAAGTATGCCTTTATCAAGCAAACCTCGACCCCAACAAATGCTCCGCCATGTATAGGACACATTACATCCTACTGTAGCTTCAAGAAAACTCGTGGAGGGGTAATACTTAATTAGCCTTTTAGCTTTCGGGCTGCCAGAGAAGAAGGGTCAGTTAGTAACCGCCACCCTTGCTTTGCTAGGAGTGCACGATTAAATGCCGATAGGTCCTTGAACCCCATCCCCCTTCAGCTTTAGGTTCACATAATTTCGACCAAATGGGTCAAATGAATTTTCTTCTCATCCACACCACCACCCTACCAGAATCTGGAGATGAGAGACTGCAAATCATCATATGATGTAAGTGGAATTTTAAAGACAATCAATAAATGATTTATGAAAACCAATTTAACAAAAAAATTTTGTTTTTTTTATTTAATAAATTTTGAGACATTTACTTAAAGTAGCTTCTAAAAAAGGGACATCCACCATAATTTTCATACTATTATTTCAATCATTATAAAAAACAATTGAATAGTATAAAATAATCTATTTATCTCAAATAAATTTTATTTACGAGAATAAAAATTTATAGATGAAAACTATTGAACATATGAACTCGAAGATATAAGATAACAATCGATCTTTCTAATGAAACTCACATTATGAGACTCGTTTCTATTTAGAGGACATATGGTTAATTCGCTCCAATCAAATAATCCTAATTTTTTTTTTTTTTTTACTTTTTTCTTCAAAAATAAACTCAGCTTTACTATTGATATGGTATATTAGAGGGCCTTTCCTCTTTCTTTCTCTAACAAGTGAAGGTTAGCGTTTCTCCATCGTTTCTCTCTCTTGGGGCCGAATCCGATGGCGGCCTTTGGCCTGTCTTTAGTTTCACCACCCTATAGATGAATGTGTGAATCATATGGTGATGGTCTTGGCAGAGGCGATTTCGTGGTAGGAGGATGTGCGTTGTACGAAAGAGCAATGTAGGAATCAGATAGTTGGTGGTGGTGCGAGATCGTCATGAACCGGGGAGGTCCTGCAGCAGCTCAGCTTCGACAGCCAACTTTCTTTTAGCGATGTGATTCATTTTATTGGCAATAACTCTTTCTATGTGAATATATATATATATATATATTTTTTTTACGGTATGTAGGTTTGTGTGCGATGATATTTTCGTCATCTTTTCTTTGGATGTTTTATTTTTATTTGTTATTTTTAAAACAGACGTGGTTTATGCACTTTCTGCATTGATTGTTTATCCGTCACATCTCAGTCTTGACGGTATTTTGATCCCGTTAGAGTTACTTCTATGCGGAGTTAGTAGTAACTTCTTGTGCTATTGAGTCTTGGCTCTCGATTGATTGAGAAATTATGTTAACTATTGGAATTTTGTCAAAAAAAAGCCTTACATGTACTTGATTTCAGTGTGTAGAGGTATATATCCGTTATCAGGCTTCAAGTAGACATCTTTCCCTTTGAGCGTCATCAGATTTCATTGGTGGATCCATTCTTATTTACGGGTTTTGTGTCATATAATATGGGGTTTGTTATGTTTGGTATTTTTTTTATCTCCTTAGTTTGAGTAATGAAATTTCTCTTAAAAAAAATTTTAGTTTTACTATCTACATATCTAACTCTTACTCTTACTTAAAAACTTAAATTTTAAAAGTTAATAACTTTGTTATTTCAAGTAGAAATGGGATGAATTTTTTTTTTAATTGCATATAATTTCGAGAAAAACGAAATAAGACCTTGATTTATTTATTTTTCTTAAACAAACTTCAAAGTGTTAAACTTTTAACTCCAAATAGTTTATTTTCAATTAAATTCACAATTTACTTAATTATATTTATCACAGTGTACTTAATTTAAAATATATTGATGAGAATGCAAAATATTCTATTTTTCTCCCATAATTTTTAGTCTTTTATATTTATTTGTTGCCTAATTGTACTCACTATTCTTATATTTTGATCTAGGTGCAAATAGAGGCATTAAATGCAAAACATAGCTCATTGGGCGATTTTTAACTATTTCGACATTGCTTCGTAATCTGGGCATAACTCTCTCATCCTAGCTCTGATTGAGGTGATTCAAGATGCTACGGAACGACAAGAAAAAGATCTATAACTTTTATGTTTTATGTTTTGAGAGATACCGGCTACATTGAGGTCGAAATTGGGCTTGAATTTGCTGCACCTGCACAGTTGACGTTTTTGGAAAGTTCCTTGGCTTGCAAGTCTAGTGTGCTGATTTGATGCAGTTTATTTTCAGAAAGTTTCCAGATCTGGTCCACGAAATTACAGCCAAAATCACCACTTTCCTAGTTATATTAAGACTTTCTTTTATTTTTAATTAAGCAGATTTGAAAATTATTATTTTAGAATAAAGTTTAGCATGTTTTAGGAGATTTGGTAAGTTTCCAATAAGGAATTAATGTGTATAAAAGAAGAGGAGTCATCAGACTTTAGGACTCTCTCTTCCCTCTTCTCTCTTATTTTAATTCTTCCTTCAAGTTTTCATGATGGCTAAGTGTGGCTAAATTTTGATACTTGGTCAAAGGAAACAGAAGCCTTGGAAATAATAAAACTGTGAGATCTAATTTGTTTTTATTATTCATGTTTTGAGTATCGAATATTCTTCTATACTTATGTTTATGATTGTTTCATTTAATTACTAGGAGGCCTACTAGTTATTTATTTGTTGCAATCTACTGCTAAGTTAGATATCAAATCCGTAATTGTTTGATCCCTCTAATTTGTGAAGCAACTAAGGTTTAATGATTTGCTGCGTCAGAAATTTTTAGATCTTAGGAAGAATACTTGACTAAATTAAATGCAACCGCTTGTGCTTGTATTATTTAGCTTCATCGATCTCTCTAATTCTTACAGCTGCTACTAGATTAAACTTTAAACGCTTGTCTTGGGTTGTTTAGTAGTTAGGATTGATTAGATTGCATGTTTTCTAATTAATTGTGA